>JABSTQ010011339.1:0-600000 GCA_013358835.2 Ixodes persulcatus | reverse complement strand
CCAAAGTCTCGGTTTTTTCTTTGGTTTTAACCAGCGGGAAAAATATTTTCAATTTCATGCCAAAAAAAAGTACGCGTTTTTACCTTCTTTTGTCAGTTCTGAAAGAAACCGATATGTTATGTGTTCGTCTTTAACTGTTTGTTTCACTTCGTACTACCTCCCTTCCTACGGCTGATGGTCTTGTAGAGTTTTTGTTTCATGATTTGTGTTTCGCCCCCCCCCCCTCCCCCCGCTCTTTATCCCTATCTTTGAATAGCTTGAACGCTGAAATAGAGGAGCGTCAAATAACTCAGAGGTCTTTAAAGACCGCGTGCTATGTTTCAATCGACGCGATGTCAGAACCCGAGAACGGGCTACCGTATTTTTCTCCCTTATCTGCGGAGAAAAAGAAAAAAAGAAAAGAAAAAGAAAGAAGACTTCTACAATTACCGTGCGCTTTCTTCTTTCGTTTTCAATCTTTGCGTCTGCTTGAAAAAAAAAATTCCTTAAATGCAATTAGTGCCCTGCCTCCTAAAAATAAAAACAAGGCACAAAAAAAAGTGGGCCCCACTAAAGTAAAGGAAAACCGTCCGCGGTTCCCTCTTAGGAGAAGCTCCCAGTTTGAAAACGTTCGTTCAATTTAAACGTCGCTGAAGCAGCCGACTTCTACGTAACGAGAAGGCTAGCAAGACAAAACAGAATTTTAAAAGGAACTATACAGACACGCAGTGCGCGACACTGTTAGCGCGAACAGGATATTGGCGATTTTGTTTTAAAGAATATCTTGAAAGGGTATTGTCGGGCACCAAATTTTGCCGCTTAGGTTAGTGCACTAAGGGCCGGTTGCACCAACGTCGCTTACCTTAACCCAAAGCGGCTCTTTCCTAAGTCGGCTTAGCGCACTAAACCGAGCTCGGATAAGCACGGGTTTAAATTCCGGTTGCACCAACGTTAACCCGGCTTTACAGACGTGCCCCTAGCTAAACGCTGGATTTGCCTAGGGAATGTAGGGACAAACAGAGCGAACTAGGGAACGCTCAGAGGGACGAATATGATTGGCGGAGAGGAATCTCGTGATGTAAACAAAAAAGCCTGCTGTAGTAGCCGTCGTCGGCGTCTGCTTTTCGCTGTATTTCTTCGGTGAGTAACGAATTAAAGGTCTCCCAATTCAATCATTTTTTTCGCTTAACTTTCAAAAACAGGAGTCAACGCTTTAAATAAACACGAATGCTTTTTACATCTGTGATTGTGTGTTTAATATCGGTTGATAACAGAATATTTTGACAGTGACAGTAGTTTTCGTGCTCACATCTTGAGATAAAGGAGCCATCGGGGGCCCCAAATCTCACCGAACGCGAGAAGGACGCTCTACTCGCTACATCGCTGAAGACAAAACATCATCGAGAATAAGTAGGCAGGTAAGATGACTACTAAAATCAAGTCATGCCTGAGACCGATGAAGTTCAAAACAGTGACGAACTCGCCACGGCAGCTGCGAAAATGCCCAGAAATTGTCAAATAAAAGTCGTCGAGGTGTCGTTGCCACGAATATAAGTTGTCGTCGCCACGAATGAAAGATATTAAGCAAAATATTCCTAAAAAGCGCGATCACCAGAAAAGTTACGGTTATGGAACGATACAGTTTTCTAAAGTCAAGATTCTACTCGCGAGACAAGGAAAATTCAAACTCAGAAAACGAAAGAAATTGACTTTTCGCTGTTTTATAATTTAAAAGCGCCGCAATCTGATGCAAACGGCAGAAGTGTCGACAATCAGCTGATCGCCGAGAACATGGGGGCTATGTTGCGCTTTTTGGACTCCCAGGAGACTAGGGAGGGGGAAGTGACGTCAACAACGCAGCAAATGCAGATTGGATGTTGATTTTGTTTTCTTCTGTCAACATCCAATCTGCGTTTCTCTAGTCGTTGACGTCACTTCCCTCTTCCAAGTCTCCTGGGAGTCCAAAAAGCGCAACATAGCACCCCATGTACTGCCACTATTCAACACGCTGATCGGATTGAAGGATATGCGCTGCAAGGAGAAATAAACAAGCTGGTAAATAACAATACGTTACAGTTATACGAAAATCAGTAAGGTATACATACGAATAAGCTCGTTGACAAAATAACCAACGGGAAGACAGACGTGAGCCCCACAGCTCCGTACGTATCGGTTAGGGCTAACACGCACTGAGAGTGGAGAGTCAGCTTGAAAACAGGGGTCGATAAACACTTCACACGACAGTATTTTGCATCCTTGTCACAATCGAAAGTCATTCTGTCGAGACTCTCACGCTGTTGTAGCCTAAAACACTTTGTACAACCAATTTCGTTCACCGCGTCGACCGCCACAAACCAGCCGCCATGTTTTAAATTCAGGATTAAGAAACAACCAAAAGCAAAGCGCCCAATGTTGAGCGCTTACGATAAGCGTAGTTTAGTGCTAGGTTTAGCGATAAGCGGTTTTGGTGCAACCGAACGAAACCGAAACTTAGCTTAGGTGCCCGGCTAAGCTCCGCTTTGCGCTAAGCGGCGTTGGTGCAACCGGCCCTAAGTGAATAGTTTCCACCACCATAGTAGTTTTGATGACAGCCATTAAATTACAGGAGAAAAATCAGGGAAAACCGGCGATCGAGTGCTCGCGCTAACGTGTCGCGCAGCTAGTGCACAAAGGAGAAATCTACTCGCTCCCAGCGTTCAGGACAACATTCAACATTACCCACGTTTAAAAGCCCGCAACTACCCAAACTGCTTAGCTTGTGACAACAAAAAAAAAACAACAAAAAAAAACATGTATATACACTAACAATTCGCAAATTTTAGTTTGTTTTTAAGTAACCACCAGGGACACAAAGCCATGTCACCGCCATTATTCCCTCGACCACTCTACTTACTTCCGTGGGCAATTTGAGACCGCAGGCATAAACTATAAGAGAAAACTCTTCTGCCCTCTTATTTTAAGAGGGTAAAGTAAGATAAGTGCGGTTAAACTATACACAGAAGAGAAGATCACCGCAAAGCCGACACAATTTGAAAACAAAAAAGAAAAGTATCAAGGTTTAATTGCACCGGGAGTCGTCCGGACGGCTGCGAATCCCGTCGCGCGTCGTGTGCCTAACGGTCTATGAAGACAGGGTTGTTCGCTATCTGGTGCGAGCACTCGTCGAAAGAGAACCCGCTGTGAAGGTTCATTACGGTTCAGACCCACGATCCAGTCGACGTGGCGCCGCGTGTCTCATTGCTACCATCCACTCTAAGGAAAAAAAATAAAAACATTTGCAGCTGCAAGGCAAATTGGTTTCGGGTAAGGAATGAAGTGTGTGCTGACGGCTTTCGCAAATGTCGATACATAACGGGGGGGGGGGGGGGGGGGGGGGGAGCCTTTGCGTGAGACTGTAATTCATGGGGTTCGCAACATTCGCGTCACTGATAGGCGATGTACACACACACACACACATATAGAGAGAAAGACGAGAATCGACTGCTTCAACTGTTCTTTTATTTTCGACGCTGTGGCGACCAGGAGGAAGGATCCAGAGACGAGTGTGCCAGTATGTTGGCCAGCAGGCCAACGAGGCAAGAGAGGCGAAAAAAGTAAGAATCGTTTTTTTTTGTTTTTTTCACTATCGATGTGGGCTGAGACATTTAAAGAACATTTACACATTTCAAAAGAAGGCGAGTTGTTAGGTTGTAAAAGCCCGATCAAAATAACTCCAATGTGCCAAAAAAAAAAAGTTGTTTTGACCAAAATGTTATTTTTTGAGTTTTCCGGCTATTTTTTGTTCTAACTTTTTTATAAAACTTTTACTTTGTTAGTTTCCTTTTGTTTTTATAAAGTGAAGCCCCTTTTCGCGTGTTTTACCGGTTTGCGAGAAGACTTCTCAAACTTCAACGTTGTACTAGAGGACTTTGACTCAATCAGGAAGAATTTGCGGATATAATTTTAGAGATAGCATTAGTGCGTCGGGGAGAGTGTTGTCTCCATCAGAGGGCAACTTGAAGCCATCAAGTAATATACCAACGGTCTAGAGCACGACCATGGCTGACGCCTGGGTGGGATTACTGCTTTTTGTCCGTTCATAAACCGCGATACATAAAGTTGCAGTACTAGTGTACATGATTTACCGTACACAAACATGTATTGTATGTCCTTGTGATAATGTTAAGCCGCAGCCACACTGGCTAATACATCGTACACAAAAGACAGTTTGCAGACATTATCTTAGGCGTGTTTCTTCCTTTAAGACTGTAATCATGCAAATCGCTTTTTGTATGATCAATGTATACGATTAAAATCATCACATTGATTATACAAAAAAAGAAAAAAAAGAACTCTCAGCAGACATATATGTTCGAAGCATACACACGTATGAAACAAAGCATGCTTAGAGCTTGCTTGAGGCGCGTCCGCAGGAAATGTGTTCACAATGTCTGCAGCTACACCGTGACTTTTTGTACAATGTACCGGCAGTTTGACCGCGGCTTTAGACCGAAAGGGTTTGGACTCTAGTGAAAGCAGCTACGCGTCAAACAGACGAAAACAACTTGTGTTTCCGACTTCCCTCTTGCATGTACATTACTCACATTCTGAAGGATGTTTTCTTTCGTGATCTGTTATCGCCAGCTTCGAGGACTCTTATGTTCCGAGCCTATTCTCCCTCACTATAGAGAACACTTTCACAGAAAAATATAGTTTCTCGCCGTTTTGTCGAAGCCACAGAGGAAGAAAGACAAACGCACTTGCTCGTGTACGTGCGTTAGAGCAAATTGTTATAATTCTAAAATTTGTTTCTTGGATGAGAATACACCGGTGAACGCGACGTGAAAGTTCGCTGTGAAATAATTTCTTTCGCGGGGCTCTTTTAAACCGGAGAGAAGCCCCTTCTTCTTTTCTAATGCATGTCGTTCTTTGCTTAATCTTTGTGCTAGGCCAATCATCCGTGTAAAAAAAAGTACCTTGATAAAAAAAAAAAGAAGAGAAAGGTTCTCTTCTGAGATAATGAAACCAGGCCGTTTGCCCGCCCATGCGAACGAGCAGCAGCTGGAACGAACCTTGTCAGGTGCTCGTCTCCCGTCCAGTCGGTCGTGAGGTTCGCTCTAGAGTGAAAAGCGTCGGGCTCACGCTTGGCATTAAGTCACGGCCACCTCCGTACGTTTCGGGAGCTTACGACATCGGGAAACATGGAAAGCTGTAAACTCGGAAGGTTGGAATTGATGTTTTCTTCCGATCGCGTTCATTATGTTTGCTATTTGTATGCAGCTCACGGGCCAGAAATGGTGCTCAAATTCTCAATGCCGATCTCACGGACATGTTGGCCTGGGTTTCGCGGTGTCGAACAGATCGACCGACCTAAAGCGCCTCTTGGGAAATAAGGTGGCGCTCCTACGCCAACATGGCACCCTGACGTCACACCTCGGCGGTGGCGCTGCTGTCGCCACTGCGCATGCGCAGACGCTTCGATTCACGCGAATCTGGTTTCTGTGCACAAATGCGGGTCTGTTTGTAAGCAGCGTGTTAGTGTGTATCCGTGTTCTATTTTAGTAACGAGAACGTTTTTTAGAGCGCAGCTCTTAGGCGCCCGTTTCCGGCTTGAGCGGCGTCGCCGTCGCCGTCGGCGTAACCGCGCGGTGCATTATGGGACGCGTGACGTCACTGATGACGTCATCAGCATCCGCATCGTCATCATCACTGATGACGTCATCAGTGACGTCACTGATGGCGTCATCGGCATCCGCATCGTCATCGTCAATATCACTGAGGACGTCATCAGTGACGTCACTGATGACGTTATCGGCATCCGCATCGTCATCGTCACTGATGACGTCATCAGTGACGCCACTAGTGACGTCATCGGCATCGTCATCATCACTGATGACGTCATCAGTCCCGTCACTGATGACGTCATCGGGGGTCACGTGACCCCCCCCCCCCCCCCGAGGTCACGTGACCCCCAGTACCCTTTCCTCGTCCTCCTCAAGAGCTGCGCTCTAATTCAGCGTTACAGGGAGTTGTGAACGGCTTTCTTTTTTTTTGTTTTTTATCAAAAGGAAAACACCATTTGTGCCGATTCGTATAATTTATGTTGTTTTTTTTATAATTTCCGAGGTCGTCGTGATATCTCGGATACGAAACCGTGCACCGTTCAGCCCTACCTTATTCGTGTTCAAAGGGCGTAGCTACGTCCCATAAAATGAAAACAATAAAGAACCTTCCTCTTGTTTCCTAGAAAAAGTTTACCTAATTTTCTAAATACCATGTAGGCAACTTGGGTGCTCTAAGGTTGCCAAGCTTTTATCCTTTAGGGGTGTTGGAAGACGTATCATAATATATATTTCATACGTTCCCTACGACATCTCCCTCTCCATTTCATGAGAAAGTTTTACTTAAAAAAACGTCATTGACTCAGATTTAAGCTTTCATCGTAGCCGCCCACTCTTGTAAGTTATGTGCCGGTCGTGGCTAAACTATGAATCAAATTATGATAAGTTTAGCGCGCGTGCATTATTTGATGAGTAGTTTTGCTTATTCTCGTTCAAGGTAAGCTCTCTTCAAGAAAATGGTATATGTTGCCTCGTTCAAGTGCTTTATGTGATTTGCAAATTCGAAGAAAGAGGTGACGAGATGGAAAGATAAACTCGGTCTAAAGCACGAAATCAAAACATAAAAGTGACATTAGGAAAAGTGTTGTTTTTCCTGAGGCCCGCTTCAGAGGGACAACTTTCCCTACCGTGTCGGTGTTGCTGGCGATTTGTTCCCTAGCTTTCCCTTGATCCTTGCGCTGCGACACGAATTTCTCGGATCGCGTCCGGCTTCAAACGGACAAGCAACTGGGACAACTCGGAGACAATGGAACCAGCAGCAGCCAATCAGGGACGCGGTATTTTCACTGTGACACCCCTGTGGCGCTGATGACGACAACGGAAGACTTGGTTTGCTTTGAAATGGATCGCGTTTGGGAATAAAACGGTTCAGAAAGATGAGTTGGTATTATCAACGCCATTTAAAGACATAAAGGCACGTTATAGCGCGTTACTGGGTGTCTAACTAGAGCAAGAAAACTTAGAATGTATTCATGATGACGGCAAATCGTAGCAATTCGGTTGCATGCGTGGGGCGTGCCCGCGTTAATGGTGTACGACTTCAAGTTGCTTGGAAAAATTGCGCCGTCTGAAGCGGGTTTCACCGACCACATGGGACTAGTTGCAATATACGTAACTCTGCAAATGTCAGCGTTGAGTTCACTGAGTAACAAGTTACGGCTTCAATTCGAAGTAGGCGACTACATAATCACCAACTGGTGGATTCGATCAACTTCGCCTGCTGACACCGGGGCACGAGCGATATTACGAATCCCCACCAAAAGTAAAGCAAGGTTTCGCGCTTTTTACAATAATCAAGCAAGAAGAGGTCTTTTACGGGAACGCACTGCAGACTCCGCGAAGGAAAGCCTCTTCAAGCACTAGTTGGCAGGTAAACTACACCAACCTTGATAATCTGGCACACCCGGTTTTAAGTAGGTGGTATTTTTTTTTTTTTTTTACCGCAGATAACGCAGTCAAGCACTCAACTCCTTGAAGACTAGAAATTACCCTGGTTTCCTAAACTCTCCTCCCTCGTAATGTGAGGTTGGCAAACAGCCCTGTTCCAGAAAATCCGCCCACTTTGGTATAAAACGTGCGAGCGGCTAGTCGAGACAACGCTGTGGCACTTCAGGTTCCGCAACTGCGGACAAATACAATGGAAAAGCTGTGCGCAAGGCGAAGGTATTCCTCAGAATCACAAAACTGATATAGATAGCGATTTGAAAATTGTGTCATAATAAAACAACTTAAAGAAAACTTACACACACACAAAAAAAAAAAAAAACACTCAACTCAAAAACAACTTACACGGAAAAGTAACGTTATGTAGGAATTAATTTTGTAATGAACATTTTCTTCTTTCGGATTTTCCAGTGTGGCTACCGTACCGTACCCATTGACTACGCTGGTATAGTCGAAATTAAAGAGCCATTATTTTTGCAAGAAACGCAGGTATCGGTAGACGCCTGAAGTGTGCAAAGTATGTTGGCACGCGCAGTTTCGAGACTAAGAAGTTGAAAAGATAACAAAGAGAAGGAGTCACCTGCGCAAAGTCTCGAACGTTCCTCTACCTCATGTCGAGTTTTCTCTCGTACTAAGCTAACGGGTGCTGGGACCTTATAGACGCAGATAAAATCATAACGTGTTACTGCGTAGCCTCTCGATTTCATTGACTCGCATACCTGAAACAAGCAAGATATTCTCCACGTCTGTATATATAGACGTACCGGTACGACTGGTTCGCACATTTGCCCTTGATTGCGGCCGCTTACAACGATAGAACGCACTGGTACACTGGCGCCATCTACCAGGTCGTCCTGGAGCACACTGTATCTGAGTATATTCTCGCTAATTGTTCGGTGCATCATTCTTTCATCGAGGGATTGAAATAATGCCGAGAGCTTCGTAAGCGACCATTTCTCATAAAGAGAGCTCATATTTGATCTGGCAGATCCTACCGAACTTCCACTCTATAGTTATGCACCGGCTGGATGCTTTCCAGGGCTTCCCGATAGACGGAGATGCCTGCGCGAATTCTCTCCGCATTAGCGGGCGCAACACAATTCTGTCACACACAAACGCAAGCGTGTGAGACAGCTTTTGTGGCCTAACGTTCCGGCTGTTGGAGGGCGCAGACTGAGGGGAGGAGAGAGTATGAGGTGAACTAGTCCGCGAGGAACTCGCTGGAAAGTGACGAGAGGCGGAGAGAGGACGGGTCACTTTCACCCAAGCCAGCTGGACCGACCGGCCGAGCGTTGCTTGTGTACATTGGAAGGCCGGAGCTGGTTCGGAATATGGCCGTGTCGCAAGCTGGTCGTCCTTGTTGGGGGTCCGGGGAGCACGCGCGGCTTCACGCGGTGGCCAGTCAGAGACGCTACTCGTCCTGTGCGCGCGAACGTCGTATACGCGCCGTTTTTCTTGTCTCGAGTGTTGTGCGTCTCCCGACAAGGCTGCGAAGAACGGGGTCCCTGCTAGATAATAACCAAGGGGAACGTTCTAGACCAGAGACTTTGCCTTCATGGATAAGTCTCGGATTGCCGAAGCTTCGGAAAGGTCGGAACTTTGATTCTTTTTTTCTTTATGTAGATGTATAGTTCCTGAAGTGCACGGAGGAGGGAGAGGGGGGGGGGGGTCTAATGGTGCCGTACAGTGGATACGAATAATAAGTACTCCTCACTTCGTTAAAGCTCATAGGGGATGGAGACATAAGTCTGGGCAAGTGTTACAACTCTAAAATACTGATGATTGTTTTCTCGTTTCTATGCGAATGCAATTATTACTTTTTTTACCGTGGAGATAGGTGCGTGACATTTATAGATAGAGACAGTCTGGTGAATATATGAAAGAAATCGCGCAATTCTTTGATTAGCAACGCTCGTGGATAGCCAACGCCAGGGGCTCGACGTCCTGATGCACACTAAAAGAAAATTTTTGAACTTCAACTTCGACCTGATGCGTTTATATTAAATCCCTAGACTTTTCACCAGCTATTTAGGGTCTTTGTTCTTGCTTCATTTCATAACATTCTGTTATGTGACGGTACGTCACTCGGACGGGCCACTGTGTTGAATGTGGCACTGTGCGAACACCTCGTCTTCTCAGAGAGTTGAAGTAAGATAAATGTTGATTGGCACTCTTAACTTAACGCTGAAGGGATGCATTATTATTGGAGACCTGGATTCCAGCCCGAATAAGTCTATGCGAGGTACATTTCTCACAGTGTACTAGGTACCTTTCTGTGCCCTGGTCCCGGGACAAGCAGAAGCAACGCCAGAGCTACTATTCTACTCTCGAAGTCCTGACAGTGCGGACCCTGTCCCTGCACTAACCCAGATTGCCGAGCAAAGAACGTCCTTTTTTTTTTTATTGTTCTCTTCCAGCATTACTCGAGCAGTCTTAGAAAGTTACCGTCGAGCATCGATCTCCTACCGCTTCTTTCGTCGGAGACATTTCCGTTTTCTCTTCTTTTCTTCTATAGTAAACAAACCGATACACTCGACGTCGCGTCTATGCCCAGCGTTTATTTCTCGCCTCCCGTTTTCTACAGTTTTGTTGTCATCTCATTTCGGCATGCTCCTCGCCCCGAGACTCGATAAAGGAGGCGCTTTCTATGCGGCAGTATTAATCTCCCAACCCGTTGGCGACTCAATGACTAGATAAAGATCGCGGCGTTCATCAAGAGAGAGAGAGAGAAACGGACGAAGAGAAAGCCCACAGTCAGCTGAAGCAAGTATCACCTTTGAGCTTGATGCTAGCCCCGATATTAGTCTCGGCGCAGTGAACCGAGTCCCCTCTTAGTAGACTCTGGGAGAGGAACTCCCTCGTTGAATGCATCCCAAATGCTCCCCCTTCTCCGCAAATATTTAATCTACCTCCCGCGTCTACCGAAGCTTCGTGTCCGAGAATTTGCCGCCCCTGAAGATAGATGGTCTGAAAGGTGCGGTGTAGTATACGTACGGCGTAGCTGCGAAACAGGACCTCGACTTGAGGCCTCTGCGCGATGACCCGTGAAATATTCTTTCGGCTGTGCTGGAAATCGTTTCTTTATGAATCATTGAATGCTCTTTAACGGAGCCCTTTAATCCCAAAATTGTGTCCGTCTGTCCGTTTATTTTCCCGCTAAATTTAGCCGGGAAATTTACGTCGCATGACCCGACTTCAGTTGACCTACACACCAATTTAGTTCCCGCGTTATTTTTAGCCAAAAAATTGACGTCACGTGTCGTAAACACAAATTCACTTCCCGCGCTATACATTTAGTGGAGAAATTGACGGAACAAGATACTACGCCAGAACTCATTATCCCCGCTAAATTTAGAGCGGTTTTCGTTGAAATATATAGGTTGTTCACTCCCGAATCGACTGTCCGATGTCGTCTAAATAAATTTAAACAATTTATCCTTAAATACTGCATTCTTTGCACGAAGAACTTTGGGGATAGAGGTCACCGCCAATGTTTTTCTTTTTTTTTTTCATTTTCGTCATTTAAGGGGAAAGAAAACGCTTGATTTGTGCTCGCTTCGGGCAACAAGATAGTCCACAATATGCACAAAATGGGCTTCTTTGAACGTGTTAACAATGTATCGACTGAGACGGCCCTGGCCGACGTGAGCCGACCCGACTTTGCAACAAGTCGGAATGAGGGGATTATGGAAGGCACAGGGGATGTTCCGGCTCTACATAAGACAAATAAAACATGGGCTTGGCGGGCCGAAGCCGTCTCCGATGTTCGCGTGATATGCAAGCAAACGGTGGGCCTAAGGCTCACGGGCTGCATCCGTGATAGTGAGTTGGGCTAATTGATTCATTACGTTTTCTTAAAGGGCGTCAAAACGAACAGATAGTAAGGATTGTCGACAACGCAAGGCGACCTGTGTTGTCGTCAATCCTTACTCTGCCTCTGTTTTGCGGCACTTTCAGTACGTATGCATCCCTGAATCGTCTTGGATGCATGAGGCCGGCTGGCGGCGATGTTATAAGGGTCTGAGCATCTTACGGATGCTAAAAAAAAAAAAAAAAAAATGAATTGCTTCTTTCCTAATCAACAGAACCAGATTTTATGATTTAAGAAGAAATGAAACGTTGTTAGTCGGTGGGGTCGTTTTGACACAAATTCTATAATTCGCTCGCGATACTCATTTACGTCATGAAGTTCACGAACAGCAATACTCCTTTTCCGATGCTCGCTCAACGGGCTAAAATATTTAAGATGAACTTCATTCTGCGAAACTGGCACTTAAAATGCTGTATAGTGTACTTGAGCGTTTATCAAGCTCTAAATAATAATAAAAACAAAAATACGAATTCAACGCTACAAAAAAAAAAAAGAAAAGAATGGCGTTTTCTCGCTTTGTATTGCAAATGAACTGCGGAGATTCGCGCAGTCTTGCAAACTCTTTCGCACGCAGTTCAGCCCTGTTTAAATTTGACAGATGGTTTTGATGCGACGTTTCGACGTCCCATGACATCGCAACGTCACGTTAAATGTGACGTCACATGGCGTGATCACGCGTCGCACCGTGCCCTGTAACGTCGCACTTTTACGTCACTCGACACCATGACGTCACGCGACACTAAATCCCTGTTCAATTTAGCGAACCACAACCTGCACACTAACGCACCCATGCAGGGGTCCGCTGCGATATTTCACCAGTGACTGATATCACCGAGGAAGTAATCCGCGCACGTGGTGTCTGGAAACCAAAACCACACGCAAACGTACAAACATGCACACACGCACGCGCACACAACGCACACGCAAACGCACACACACACTGCATCTGCCAAAGCATCATCGCCGTTCTGCAGTTTCCATCGCCTAGTCCCCGCGGAGCTTGGCGCAGCGCGCTCTCATCACGCTGTTAACGGCGCCATAAAGAAGCGCCGGATTTCATCAGAGTCGGAGTTGCGCGGATTCGAACCGCGAGTCGACGAGGCCTCCTCGGCGAGGAAGCGCACCTGTGTTTACCGGTGCACGCACTCACGCAAACGAGAGGGAGCCGGGTTGGCCGCAAGCGAGAGCAGTCAGCGCGCTCCTGGCGAACACACCCGAAATAGAGTCCATCTCCGAGCAATCCGCCGACGCACAGACGACGACGACACGCTTCCGAGAGCACGCCGCCATGCGCTTCCCCGCACCGCGGACCGCAACCTGCCAGCATTCGGCCTGTAGCTCCAGCCACCGGCACAGCAGTAAAGATACAGCGTGCACACGAGTCGGGAAACGAATATCGAATAGCCGGGGCACGAAAACAAACTAACATGCAAAAAACCGAAGCGGTGCTCCAAGTCGAAGACGGATACGAAAGTACCAAGGAGGAGGGAGAGATCTCGATTTCGGCTACCCGATTGTCTCTTGTGCGCCTCAGCGATCAGCATATACGGTCGGCGCGTAGGAACGGGCCCGGGGTCGGAACGGTTCCGTGGGTAGCGACCGCTTGCTCTGCAGTCGCTATACTTGGTTCACGATGCAAGAGTTCCTTCGCATAAACCTCCCCACAAAATGCACGTCCTATCTCGGTTGCGAAGGGGGGGCGTATATGATCACGTGCATGCCAAACGTCTCGTCAGAAGGACATCGCATTCACTATAAGTATAATTGATACGACGCTTTCCCTTCTTTCGCTTCTATCTCGGCAACGTAATGATGCGGCATAGTAAGAAAAAAAACCTGTGGCGCTGGGGAAAGAAAAAAAAGTAAAAAACGCGATACTTTAATGACAGCAAGGAGGGCGCGGGTGATTCGTCGCTTCGCTATAACTGTGAATTGCTGCGTGGTTGTTGTACTTGGCATCACTCACTCGGAGCACTGAGAACGCCGAATTAATGGCGGATGCATGAAGGTACGCGCGGGCAAGAACGTCATGCCAATCGGTGCAAATGTAAATGCAGTCATCTCCTAAAAATGGGCAACGTTGGCTCGACACTATCTTGGTGACGTCTACCACTGAAATAAGAAGTCAAAAGAGTTTCCCGCGTGCTTCAGTGACCACCTTTCGCAGAATCTCGTCGTAAAGCATTTAAGCACTTTCCTTTAGTTATACCTCCTCAAAACAAACAGCTTGAATGAAGTGACACGTTTTTAGGCACTAAACCATCGCGTTTTAGGCACGTCGATGTAAGAAGACCTAGCCTGAAGTGTACATTCTGCGCGACAGTGAGACTTCTTTCGGTTACAGAGTGCATGCGGTGCGGCCGGTCTGGAGGCGATTTTTTGCGCTTCGACTCTAAGCGTCTCATATCGCTGTATAAGCGACGTTGTGAATGCTGTTACGATGGTGTCTCCTTAATTGACTTTTACTTCTATCCCTGAATTTAGTTGCGATTAACCTTCCTTCAACTCAAGACGTCGATCAGTATCAGACCCGTGATCTCCTTCCTGGTGTTTGAACGACAGTTATTGCACAATGCCGTCCTTCATTCGGGTTCACATCCGGCCTTCTACGCACGACTCACGCGAGGTTCCCAGCGATTACGGGCACTATCTCTTCAAATGACTTTGTATAACTATGTCGTGCGGTAATCTGAAAGACGTAGCTTTCGCAAATACTTCCACTCTGTGCTCAGATGTGCGGCAGAAGTGACGATTCAGCAAGTGCTTTAACGGCTGGATGAAAGCATGAATCGTGCAAGCGCGGTCTAAAAAACTATTTAAAATAATCTTGGAGGGTCCCTTAGAAGCGTAGAAACATACTGCATACATGTGTATATCAGACGGGG
The DNA here is from genome assembly GCA_013358835.2 of Ixodes persulcatus. Taxonomy (NCBI): domain Eukaryota; kingdom Metazoa; phylum Arthropoda; class Arachnida; order Ixodida; family Ixodidae; genus Ixodes; species Ixodes persulcatus. The sequence goes on along the minus strand of JABSTQ010011339.1, from coordinate 585,721 downwards.
TTGCAAAATCCGTGGGAGCTCATCCGCTGTCAGAGACACCACGCAGGGTTCCAGTCCTATAACCTTTGAAAGTTGAGTGTGGATTAAAAAGACATGCTCCGAATGTTAGCTGACATTCTTCCATTGTAAAAACGACCACGTGACGGAGCAATAAACCGTCAAAAGCTGAAGAAAAATGCTTGTAGTTTTCACCACGTGGCAAACCAGTACGACGTGGTCTTGCAATGCCCCACTGGATTCACACTGCAATGCTGTTCGCGTGCTTGCATTAGTGCGTTAGCCCGCACCTTGCGATGCAAACGGTATTTCTCGCCTTGGTTTATTTGAACCGAACCCTTTCCAGCCGAGACCAGGCGCACTGGGTTGTGGCTAGGGCGTCGGTTATTTAGCCGCGACTATGTTGTTTTAGTACCGGCGAGAGTGGAGGACCGGGCTGAATCGGACGGAAGAGGAGAGAGAGTTCCCCTGGCTGAGCAAAGAGCAAATATTTAGACGTCTTGTTCGCAGCCCTCTGTTATCGCAGTGGCCCGTTCGACAAATCCGCTTATCGCTTCCGAATCTGGGAATGTGCAAAAACAAAGGGGCTCGTGCTTTCTCTTTCAGTGGCTCCGCGGTTTTGAATAGGAAACTGTGTGTTTATTTTACGGGTGGTGTATAAGGAGGACTGGCCCTTCGGGCTGGAGTCTGGCTCTCCCGTTGAGTGGTTGCCGCGTGGAGCGTTTCATCACCTTCGCTAAATGTGTTCTGTGAGCGCGGAAGAGATGTCCGTGTTTTGTGAGGCGACGGCGTCGCTGTCGCCGTCGGTGTCTCATGACGTCACGTGACCCCCCGACGTGACGTCACCGGCGGCGTCACGTGACCCCCCCTGAGGTCACGTGATCCCCCGAGGTCACGGGACCTCACGGGGGCCACGTCACGCGACCTCAGGGGGTCACGTGACCTCAGGAGGGCCACGTGGCCCTCGTGAGACCACGTGACCCCTGTGGTGGAGTAGCAGGCAGGATGACGAGGTGAGGAGGAGGGAGGAGGGGCTATACCCTCCCCTCAGTACCCTTCCATCCTCCTCCTCAAGAGCTGCGCTCTAATTCAGCGTTACAGGGAGTTGTAAACGGCTTTCATTTTTTTTTTCTAACGGATTCCTGGTTTCTAACGGATTCCTGGTAAGAAAAAAAAAAAGTAAAATGACATCAACGTATTTCTTTGTGGAATATTTAGTTTCGTAACACCTAAGCTCAGGGGCAAAATCTCCGCTGGCTCCTCCGCACGGCGTTTTTAAAAATACTCGCCATTTACCCAGTCCAAACATTATGAGGAATTAAGAAAACGGCCAGTTAAAGGGGCCCTGCAATCATATTTAAGCGTCTACCTTTTTTTTTTTTTTGCGGTTTCCACATCTCTTGGGGTTTGGGCAAGCCAGCCGGCACTGAGAAAGTAACTAAATATCAGTGCGTCATATTTTAACCGGACGACGCGGGAACCTCCTCCACCGACGAGGGCGACCCGCGGTGCCGAAAGCGCGCAAAATGTGACGTCTTTGGTCCTGGGCTTACTACTGGTCAGAGCCGCTAAAAGCTTCTTTTTAGTCGAAATACAAAATATAACTGGCGCGAACCGTTTCAATTATATATGAAAGTAGTTTTTGTTCAGTATTTTAGATAAGAAAAGAAACAAATGCAGTTTATAAAGTACGGAAACGAGAAATGACACGTCGAGATACCCGCCACCAAGCGGTGGAAAAGGCGGCGCACACTAGAATGGGGTAGTAAGATCAGGCGCCCACGAGCGGCGAGCGTAGAAAGGTCCCGGATGTACGCGGCGGCGCTGCGGTCGTATACGGGCTTGAGGATCCGATCGGTTCCGAGCGTTCCCAGGGCCTTCGGCGAGCAGGTTTGGCTTGCGGTTTGGCGTTTGGCGGCATGGCAGCGCGAAGTGGCTCCCGTTCTGAACTGATCTTTACCCGTGTTTGCTGTCGTTTGTAGCCAATGAATGTCATGCCGAATTAGTGTTTAATCGCGCAGCAAATGCAATGCGAGCCGACCTGGCTGCCCGCTTCATACAGCCTATCCAGAACGTGCTTTAGTGGCGCCCTCTCGAGCCGTCGACACGGGGTGCGGCAGCCGTGAGCGCTCGCTGAGCTCAGCTCACTACCCTCCTCTAGTTCACGGCCACTCAAACAACCAAGAACGTTATGAAGGAAGTTCTTTTACAGCGGAGTTGTTAGGGGCTAGTTTGTTTTGCTTGTTTTTGTAATTTTAATTTGCCTATAACTTTTAAAATGAAGCGAAAGTCGAGAAAAGAAAAGTTTCATTAAGTGACTACGTTCAGTACGCTGAGGCTGGGTGCAAATTAAAAACCAGTAAAAAAGTCCTTCCAGGGCCGCTTAAGTACATCTTCGACAAATTCAAATTGGGCGTACATTCGATATATGCAATAGAAAAACATTTTTACAGTGAATTTGAGAGCGTACGTTTTTGTTTAATTCTATAAGTTGCTGCCAAAAAGTAATTGCGATATTAACTGTACGTAAATAAACACGAATAAAAAAAATCGTCGTTTCTGTCTTTCGACTTTTTAAAGCAAAAAACGTTTAACCTTGCAGAAAGGTTTTACCCTTTTAGCCGCCTCACCATATTATTACTGCAATAATTTCGCACACCCTTGTCGAGTTTAAAAGTAAGTAAACATTTCTTAAAAAAGATCCAAATGGTTTATCAAACAAAAATATTTACACGGAGAAAGGAAATCCGCCTAATTGGGCTTCAAAAACGCAAAAAAGAGCAAAGAACACCCGTGTCACAGCCAGGAACTATAATCTTTAAAAACGTTTAACCCCATGCGAAACCCTCGCTGCGTCTGATTGGCGGAGCAGGGAGACAGCCTTAGTTTAAGCGAGATAAAACTTCAAAAGCGCCTAAAAGCGCGAGCTGGAGCATAAGCGGCTTCGCATAATCGTTCGAACAAACGTGCAGGCAGCGTGCATTGATGCAACGTTTTAAACTTAATCCCGCGGCAAACAGTGGCAGTTCAGTTTAGTTTTCTTGAATCTCGACGCGGTAGAAATTGTATCTCAAACCCGTTTATGTTTTTTTTTTCTTCCTATACAGGTTGAGAGAAATTCTCATGAACCCAACTTCCTCTCAAAATTGCGAGAAAGTCGATTAGGAAAACTTATTTAACTATTTTTAACTGTATCGCGCACAAAAAAAAAAAAAAAAAGTACTCTTACTGCGTTTTGGTACGAGCAGACGCAACACGACATTCCGAGTGAATGCCGACATAGTTGCAAACCCTTTTCTCAGGGTTTTCGACTATGTTGTTTAACCGGCTCGCCCGCACTCTTTCCTTCTAGATAAAGTTAATAATAATCTGTCAAATTTTTGGGCGACGTCGTTACGCGCTAGAGTAGAGATGATAAATTTTTCCAGTGCAGTACGCGTCTGCTAGTCCGGGGTATTTAACGTGCATAGCGCAGTATAGTGATTACACGAACACACGCCACGGTACGATGCTCGTCCAGGGGCCCTAATCTGGACATTTGGCGAGAAAGCCGGCGAGAAATCTGGCGTCCGTGATTGGCCGACGCCGCACTTGACCTTGGCACCGGCCAATCATAGCCGCCAGATTTCTCGCCGACTTTTTCGCCAAGTGTCCAGATTAGGGCCCCAGATCGAAAAGGGGCGCGGGGGGGGGTTGAACCCAAGATACCGGTGTTCTGCAGCGCGAGCTTTCGCATCACGTGATACAAGTAAGGCGCTTTAACACACACCTGTCCACCGATCCTCCGGCCCAGAGCCGTATGAGTTCGGTCAATAGGAGGAGCGGGCACTGCCAGGGCGTGCACCGGACGCCGATAGAGGGGGCTGGGCGTGCACTCTTGGACAACAAGAAGCCGAAAATAATCCACTAGTGGTGGTAGCCAGAAAGAGTTAAATGCTGTGACTCTTCATGGTTGAAAACACGGTGAACGCGATCTTTCAATTATGATCAGGCGTACCGATTACGTTAATCGTTCTGCTAGTCGCGCACGCTTTTTTGTTTTTATCTTCCACATCTTTATATCTATCCCAAAAGGATTTTGCATGACCACGATCGAAACGTCACGGGCACCATATTTTCGGTCACCGAGAGTTACTCCGACGAACTTAGTAATTTAGTTTCTTGCGACCACAGCGAGATTCACAGGCTTCAGGTTGGCCAGCATTCGAATTTGTGAAGACCCCGTGGAACACGCCCAGCCCTCTTTCGGCCACTGGCGCCTCCTCGTTTGCCTCATTTACTTCCCAATGAATGGCCAAACTCTCTGCATATGCGGCTCTGCTGCGGCTCCTGAGTACACGTGACACCATGTATTTGAATCTAACGGCAAATCAATCACCTAGGTTTGGAACAAAACAGACATAGCAGATTTATTCGATTGAATCTGTCGTTCACTGTATACGACCGCGACCGTTTTGAGCGGGCGAGTTTTCGGATATCTTCGCTTGAGCAGGGCTGGAGACATATATGGAAGCGTAGCCTAATACAGGCATTTGTTTTATATTCCCAGACAAGCAATAATAGCTATGTTTAGACATGTTTCGAGGTATTACAAGAGGCGATTAAATATATTTAAAATTAGAGGGCTACCGCACATTTGTTTATTTGTTATATTTACTCACCCGTGATTGTTACCGCATATAAACAATAACGTGGTGTATGGGACAGCTGTACTATTTTTAGGTGTAATTTTGTTCCAGAGGCCACAGGCGCCCAAGTATGGGTGGTAAACAGTCACAGGGCGAATTGAACATCGTCCCTTGACTAAGTAATTTTTAGGTTAACTTTTCTGTTTGGAGACGCAACACGATCGACTGATCCCAGATCCCTTTGTTTCGAGCAAACCGTCATAAGGATAATTGAAGTCCAGCATATTTATTTATAAAACAAAGCTTTTTTTCTAGATCCAAACTAACATTGACCACTTCGCGTACGCCATTTCTCGCAAAGACACTACCCAAACAGACGCCGGACATCATTTAAATAATCACATTTTCCAGTTTGTCCGGTTTGCGGAGCGCGCGTAAACGATTGGAAATCTGGCAGTATTCCATTGCCCCCAAATATCCCGATGCAAGGCACTGTTAGACGGCAGTCCTTCCCCATGGGCCCGAATTGATCATCCCACGTGAACGCATATAGCGCTCGTTCCCAAATCCGCGGTATACGGTTGTGTGCGCGTCCAGAAACGCTCGGCGCACCTCCCGAAATCGACGTTCACGGCCCAACGCCGCTACAAACCGTGCGTCGATGCGCTGCCCGGCGCGACGACTGGAAGTTAATCAAGATAAACGGCTAACGACTCCAAACAAACCGGGCGCAATTTTTCAACGCTTCAATGGCAGCAAAGCTAGCTTTCCCTCCACACTACACACACACGCATATATGCAATCAAACACACACACACGCAAGCACATGCACATATGCACACACACACACGCGCACACACACACACATACACATACACACAGGCGCGCACACACACCGCTTGCTTCCTCTGTCAGTAAAGGACGATACGCTTGTCTTCCAATTTGTCGGCGCCCCTGGTGTCAATGTGGGGCCACGGCGTTGCACTCCCAATTAGTGTTCTGCTTTCGGCGTCTGATTTATGTTCTCTTCGAGATCGATGACCGATGGATTAGCTAAACGCTTCTTCGCAGACAGACGGCCTTTGTTCCGCCAGGGGCCATCCTTTCGAAAGTCTGGCCCTTGTTTAGTTTTAGAAGTATATGCCAGCCGTTACTTAAAAACTGATTTTTTAATGCTTTTTTTTCTCGTTTTGTTTTTAGCGAATTGACGTAGTTCTTGGTACCGTGAAGGCCGGCAGACGTTCGTTTAAGCACCAAGCACGGCGGAAGGATTAAAACGGGTCGGGTAAACGACAGCCAAAGGGCCACTAAAGTGGATTTTGAGTTTGTCTTGTTATGACGCAATAGTTCAGTGCCCTAAGCGTCTTTATAGTATAAAATATAATTTAATATAAATTAAAATATTTTTCGCCTTCAAAGCTTCCTATTTTTTTCCTCATTACTCTTTTGGGCTTTAAACATCATGATTAATTGTCACCAGCTTCGCCTGCACGCTCACTGTCTTTTCGTTATTACTTTTAATAGCCAAAATTGCGATCATAGTGGGCTTTTTTTTTATATAAAAAAACGTGATTAAAACTGGCAACACTCTTTGACGAAAATAATCCCTGGAGAAGGGGAACAAGAGGGACAAAGGACAAACACAAATCTCCGAACACAGCTAGGTGACTGGTGCGCGACCGAACAAATCCGCCAGGTCCGGGTATCGAACCCGGCACCTCTCCATTACAGGTGGAGCGCTCTACCAACTGAGCTAACCAGGGTTAGAGGAAACGGGAGCCCAAACTTATATTTCTTGTCTTTATGTTCAATTTAAAAAAAAAATAAATATGAAATCAATATTTGAAGAAAAAAAAAAGTGAAAAAGATTCTTCAGCTTATATTTTGAAATTTGTGTTCCCGCCTCTGATGAATACTCGGTTTATTCCAGGCAGCGCGGGTGCAAATAGGGCAGGAGACTTCATCTCTATAATATACACTCTAACAAAAAAAGCCCGTGCGTCTGCTTTCCAGCACAACACTTCAAGAGCCGATCACCGCAACTTACGGAGGCATCCCGGCGAATGACCATGCCGAAACAGCATATGTTTAGACCAAAAAACGCAGTCTGAGTTGTGACATTTTAAGTAATGCAAAACGTCACGCTTGCATTGCTTAATGTCACAACTCAGACTGCGTTTTTTGGTCTAAACATATGTTTCGACATCGTCATTCGCTGAGCCGCCTCCGTACGTTGCGGTGGTTAGCTCTCCGAGTGTTGTGCAAAAAACGTAAACGGACGTTTTTTTTTTTTTTAGAATGTTACATGTTATTGTTTTTCTTCACAGCTTGATGGCTGTGTCAAATTTTTTTTTTTTAATACGCGTGTCTTTATTTTTGAAGTTCCCAACAAATTATATATCGAACCGGCCCTTTTTGGTCAGTAAATAAAAAAAAAACCAAAAAAAAACATAACGAGGGTATTCTATCTCACAGAGAAGCATAGTGGGGAAGTACCACTATCACAAAGCGTGACGCTGACCACTCGCAGAAGAATTTGCAGCCTCAAAATAAAGATTCTTTTTATGTAACTAAGTTTGTTCGTTTTTAAACTCTTCATCGCTCGTTGTTTCTGTATCTGTCGGTACAAAACATTAAATGCTGCATAGAGTTGCCAGTAAGTGAACTAGGGTGAGAGAAAAAGAAAGTTACTATGAATGGTGGGAGGGGGGGGGGGGGCACCTAGAGCCACGAAATGAGCTGCGCTTAGGGTATCGGCGCCCCGTTCTCCGATCTGCTTGTGGGCGCCGCCATCTTGGTACTTGGAGCGGTGCAGACGCAACTGTCGATCGTCACAATTCCAAAATGCGACTTCCTCAGCTTTAGACAGGGTGGTAGGAGGGTCAAGTGATATCGTTTTGCTCTGTCCAGGACTGTTCTAACATTTCTGGAGGACGGAAAAACGTTTCCTGCGATCTCAGATAAAACTTATGATAACTGGCGACCATGATTCTAAGCCACAAGATGGGTAAGTGTCGTTACTGTGAAGCGTCGCTTATTCAGTGGCTCTAGTGCCCCCGCATGGATCTCAAAACAAAAAGAATAGGGTACGTGAATACAAAATGACCCTTACGCATTAATAAAGTAACAACCTTTATATAATATGTGAAGTAGAGAAAGCCTTGGTAGGAATACATAGTCTTAATGTTCCCTCTGGACAAAACAGTAAAATTTATCAGTTCTTTTAGCACCCTAAGATTCACGAATGCCAGCTACACAAGAATGGCGGTGGCGGGAACGAGTAAAATATGATATATTTCTTTGTGGAAAGCACCGCTTTGTGTACTCTCACTTCAACTGCCCGTAGAAGGTACCTGTTCACATCGAAGGTTTGCTTGAGGTGTCCTCTATGTGCTACGCACCTTCGAAGCTGAACTGAAGCTCACACGCATCAAGCCATCGGCAGTACAGTGCACGTAGCTGACACAGGTTACACAAACTGAATTGAATTAAGCTTGAGGTGGACGAGAAGGATGATAATTTTGGCTATCATTCACTCACGGGGTAAATGTTGATCATCTTGTGTGGATCTGCATTGTTGTCGAACTGTCTTGCACAGTGGTACCTTTCCTATTAAAAAAAAAAGAAGAAAAAAAAAAGAGTCGTGTTTGTAGCTTTTCCGCACAGCCGGCTCAGCGCAGGACGACTGCGCTTTGGACTCAATTGCGCCAGCAAATTATGCCTATAGAGCAGTCGATTGACACTGTCTTCATCTTCGTATCACACGAGGGAGAGTTTCCCATTCTTATAACCTTGAAGTCGTTGGCTTAATCTCGAGTTTTCCGACCCTACGTGCCTGCCTCACACGAATACGCAAAGCACTGGGTAGTGGAATCAATGGCAGAGACGCTTCGCTGTATGAATCGGTTTCAGGTTAAGCGAACTGGAAGGGGCAGGTGGGAATCTCTAATCGATACGGCGATTTTGGAAATCCAATAACGAGAGGTCGAATTCCAAAGTCTCGGGGAATTCAGCAAAGAATGTTCTTTCTCTCGCTATTATCACTGATTTTTTTTTTTCTGGTTTCCATTCAAGCTATATATGTACTACCGGACTTGCGATGAATGTCCAGATTTTTATTAAATTCGGCCTCCGGCGTTGACACTCACCCTTGTGGAATATTTTCGTATCTTGTTCTAAAAACACATTACTTCCGTTTAGTAGTAATTTGTTTTTAAGGTCTACTGTATGGACAGAGTTAACACGTAAACCAGCAGTATAATTTTTATTTGGTTCTATTAATTATAATTAGCGATAAAATCGATCAGCAAAGGAAACGCGTAACCGTGGACATGCGCGACGGAGAGCGTCGCAGTAGTGGTCACTCTCTCAAGCTCCCTGACCGAGAGTATTTTCATATATTCCCACTCAAGTGAATAAGCTGAGGTTATACGTTTACTTGGATGGCCTGCATTGACGTCACGTCAAGCCGCCGTTCTGGCAGGCTGCTCAGCGCGGACGTTTTGGAAGCATACGTAACTCATTCCCAAATTGGTTACTTTTTTTTTTTTTCTTCGGAGACGGTCAACTTACGTTGACCGTCTCCACAACGGTCAACGTAAGTTCACGGCTCTCTGCTATCGCGCAGTAGATCGCGATTAAGAAAAACCGATAGAACTAACTTTTCGACGATTTTCAGCCACACCAGGCGGCGGAAATGAGCCTTCAGCTAAGCGTTGTAGATGATAAAATCGAGTCAATGTCACCACTGAAAGATATAAGCATTAAGATAAATTAAGTTGCGAGAAGTTACTAGCTTAAAACAGCGATTCTCACGAGAAATCTTACGCCCACCTTGCGAGCGTAGCCCATGTTCATCGAGGCTACAGCGGTACGTTCGGTGCGCGCTCTATTCACGAAATGTTGCGAGCACACTCGAGAGGATGGCGTCGGAGAAAAGTATTTTCTGTTTACTAGAAAACATTTACTGAAAATAAACCTCTTCCTCTTCACACCCATCGTTCCGAGATATGAAACTCATAAGTGTTGTGGAAGCTCTTCAGTAAATGGTTGCTCGTCCAGCAGTTCGTTTGTCCTCTTTTCTCTCTCTCTCTCTCTCTCTCTGTCTTCGTGTATCTCTCTACGTTTAGCTGGCAGCTTTCAGAGGCATGAATCACCAACTAGCTCAGTATCGACGCTGGCTCTGCGAGTCGAGGAGCACGCGCGAGGAACCTTTCGTGACGTCATGTTTTCCCTTTTCCTTTTACTCCCTCTCCCGCTAACGCGGAGGGGCGTGGTTTCAATGCAACTTCAAAGGCGTCTTTCTACACTGTAAAAAAAGTCTGTGCGTCGACTTTCACGAACAACACTCGGAGAGCCAATCACCGCAACTTACGGAGGCAGCTCAGCGAATGACGATAGCCGAAACATACGTTTAGACCAAAAAACGCAGTCTGAGTTGTGACATTAAGCAATGCAAGCGTGACGTTTTGCATTGCCTAATGTCACAACTCAGACTGCGTTTTTTGGTCTAAACATGTTTCGGCATCGTCATTCGCTGAGCTGCCTCCGTAAGTTGCGGTGATTGGCTGTCCGAGTGTTGTGCGTGAAAGTAGACGCACAGACTTTTTTTTAGAGTGTAGGTCATGCGGGCATGAAATAGCCTACATTTTGTGATAGTTCGTGGTGCTTAAACTCGGACTACAACAAATCAAGTGTTTTTAATTAAACTCAAAACCGCTTTATCTTCCCTTTAAAAAAAGCCAGGGCGTTTCTCCGCGACCAACGGCATGAGCAGATAAGAAAGTAGAATAATGAATCACGACGCAAGAAGCGTGAATGATAATAAACACCGTGCCCTGCATTCCTTAAGTTATCCGTGACCTGTAGATAAAAACTCACCATTCCCCTCGCGTCACAAAATGGGACACCGCGAAACACGTGGATCTATAACTGCAGACGGTTGCTTGACAGTTGAAACTTTAACATTATATCATTTATGATTTGTGAGATCGCCGGTGTTTGGCGACTGCCGCACTGAGTACTGGTATTCCTGAAGAGGGCCACTTGTACATAGGGGGACCACCTTCCTGCAGGCGAAATGCGGGACACCCTGACCCGGGGGGGGGGGGGGGGGGGGCAGTAAGGGGAGGACGGTATTTTCACGACTCAAGAAAAAAGTATTAAAATAAATTCACCATCACGCACACACCGATATCATGTGCAGTCCGAAAGCATATTATATACCTGAAAATTGTGTGGCGGCAATTAACCTAAAATAATTTTCACACAGAGTTATATATCTTTTGTCTAATTATAATGGTAAATATTTTATTATGTGTGCCTAAGTTGAAAACATATAAATCGACTGCAGCAGACCCCACTGCATGAAAGGGAAATAAGAAACAGTAAATATTATTTGACTTACTGTTTCCTGTCGATACTTACTCATATACTAACGTGCTCTTGCACAAAATTAGAATCTTATGTTGTTGTTTTTACGACCCTTGTGAGTTGCAGGTTGTTTGCCTTGTGTGGCCGTCTTCACTAAAAATAGTTTTCCATAACAACCGTTTCGCATGACACAGTGTGATTTGCAAAAGATTAGAATAGTTTATTTTTCAACTTTTGGCGAACAGTTTTCGCTCGCAATATTTCGCCATCAAGGGTCGTGGCACAACGGCACATGCGCTTTGTTCTCCTGCAAGAACGACGGTCGCTTTCCCGCAGTGCTTGTATAGAAAATGGCATACCACCGTGATTCACGCGTTTATCAGCGACCTCCGTGCTATCCTGTGGCCCGTTCTTCGGAAACGCCATAATTTGCGCAGTCGAATGCTACGACAATGTGAAATGCGGGACATTTTAAAGATTTTGGTATTTTTTGCGGGACGCGGGACACGAGCCCTCAATGCGGAACAGTCCCGCGAGTCGCGGGACGGGATGGTCACCCTACTTGTACACCAGTCCTTTTTTTGTGTGTGTGTGCGTGGGCGGAGTTTAGCTTTTTGTAGGCGGAGTCTCTTCTACAGGTCTTACGTTGCGGCTGACTAGAGTTGGGGAGTTGTCGGCAACAGGAATGAATCCGGCGCTGTCCGTCGGCGTCGCATTTCACTTTATGCAAAAGAGAGACTGTGCGCATCTAGAATATCAAACGGCTAGGGTTGGTGTACGTTGACTTTATATTTTGCTCGTGTTGTGAGTGAGCTACTGCGCTTCTTTTAATGGACATGGTTGTGCGTGTGTTTACTTGGAACTGCTGAATCACTGCCTCCCTCACTTGATATTTTTTCTACATTTATATAAGCATTTTACTTGATATTGTTTTATATATATCATTATGTACTCATGTCCGTATTCAACCACGAAGAAAAACAACCCATCAACACACTATGTCTACCCTCTCGATTTTTCGCGTGATGAGTGGGCAAGTGAAATGATTTTCCCATCTTAATTGTTAGGAATGATACATCAAATTAGAGAAAACAAGCCCGAACAGTCAGGTTAACGTTAGTCACCTTAATCGCTGAGCCAAAACAAAATGAAAATCAGCTCCTCGAGCTGGCTGGCCATAACCGGAAGCTCATGCAGGCGCCCGGTAATTCATAAAACCATGGCTTCCGTAAAAAAAAAAAAAAAAAAAAAAAAAGTCACGAAGAAATAGCTGGCCAGAAACGCACAGTTTCGTTTAATTACGCTCGCCGAACCCCTTCGAAATGAGGAGCCGCTCTACACTTGCAATTTCCATGCCCTCCCCCCCCCCCCCCCATAAGAAAAAGAAAACAAGCAAATATTGCGCCCGTATATGTGCGCGTGAGCAGTACATGCGGGTTGATCTGTCGGCGCTAATGATGGGACGTTAATGATCCTCTCAAGCATATTCATTTTCTGCCCAAGTCCAACACTCCTCAGAAAAAAAAAAGAAAAAAGATTAGGTTCTGTCGAGAGAAGGTGTTTTGTTATACATATTTACTATTTAAAAAAACAACAACATGAATAACTGTATTTAGAGTAAACGAAAAGTGGTCGGCTTACAATCTTATCCATAAAGCAAAGAACATTGTCGTCTGAGATTTGGTTTTTCAGGTGCGCCCAGAGGCGTCGGAACTATTCGGAAGATGAGGGAAGGGGGTGAACTTTTTCTTCCCCTCTCTCGAATTGTTTACACTGAATTTTTAAAATGTTGGGGGGGGGGGGGGGGGGAGAGGGGCAGAACACGATCACGCCCCCCCCCCCCTCCCCTCCCCTTTCCCCCTGTTCTGACGCCTTTGCGTGCGCCTCCCACGAAAATAAAGTTGTGTGGTGCAATGACCGAGACGTACCTGCAGTGCTGGATACATAAAGCCTCGGACATCATTTTAATTTCGGAGCGTGTGGCTTTAGGCGTTCCCCGTAACAGAAGGATCCCACTCAATGTTTTTCTAATCGCTTCTCTATTTTTTGTTTGTTTCTATTTTTGTAACGGGTTTGTAACTATACGAACTGCGAATTACGTACTCATCCGATTTGTAAAAGATTAGCGCCGTGAAGATTTAGGGTGAGCATATGCTGTAAACAATTTGTGGCGTTCAGCAGGGCCAAAGACCACTCCAATGATAATATGCGTAGCTCTCGACGGAGATTATTTTAATTTTACGTTCGAGCCAGGAGCGCACTTTTTCATGTTTTTGGTCTGACTTTTTCAAGCATTTCTCATGAACCGTAACATCAATGCATTTATTATAAACTCCTGTGTAAAAAACATAGTAAATAAGATGCATTTATTAGTGCCTGAAACAATTATTTAAGTTGCTCTTTTATCTGAACGAGTTCTGCGTTTGTATTCCTTGGCCATCACAACAGACCAATAGCCAAGAAGTTTATCACGACGCTATCTTCAGTCGCTGGGCTGATGAACTATGACATTTGGTTGTTTGAGCATGTATGAGTGTGCTAGTGTCCGTATCGCATCCCCCCCCCCCCCTCTTAGAATAAAACAGAAGTGATATGTTTTATCCCTGCGACGGGCTTGCTGAGTGTGGCGGACTTGGGCGCGTAACTTTAAAGATGTAATGTTACAAATTACCAAGCTTCAAATGTAATAGATTACCGTTGCAAATTACTTTCGCTAAAAAGCGACGGACTACTTTACCCGTAACGTTACAACTTACTTTCACTTATACAGTAAACAATAGAAACAATTTTGATACTAAAAAAAAAATTGTTCTGCAACACTACTTTTCATTTCTCATACGCCCGTGTTATGGTAGTCTTTGTAAAAATAAAATATCGCATTTAAGAGAAAGAATGTAGGTGTACTCTGTTCCCCTGTAAGCTGACAAGACAGCTAATGCTGCAACCACATCCGCCATCCCCGCCAGCTTACGGCGACCGGAAATGATCCCTGGAGTTCTGCAGGCAAAGCTAGCGGTGCGCATGCTCAGTAGCAGCGTCTTTCTTTGCTAGGAGATTCGGAGGTAAGGAACCAATTTACGAAAGCTCTCTTTTGAAACGGGCCTGTCAAGCGTGAGTGCAACGTCTCAAAACTGCGGTCTCGTGAATGTACCTTTGACGCGCTGTCAGCTTATACATGAACGGAGAATAGACCTTTCCAAAAAAGGGCTCCCGGCCTGCTCGATTTTCAGTGTTAGTGCGAATGGCGCGTGATTTGATCGCTTTCCGAAGCGACGAACATACGCGTGCTGGGCTGAGAAGATCGTACGCTGGGCTGAGAGAAAGAGAGAGAGAAGAAACATGTTTATTTGAAAGGTTGAGAGGCTGGGCTGAGGACTTGTAAATATTGGAATGGTGTTTATTTGCATGTTGTACTGAAAAATGCATGGGCGCGAGCAGAGCCGTATTAGAGAGAGTTTAGCCATTCAATGGGAAGTGTAGAAGGGAAATGAGGAGGCGTTCCAGGTCGTATTCACAAATTAGAATGTGGCCAGCCAGAAGCCGCGTATAATACCCCTGGCGGTGGTCGCGATAAACAAACGCAATAAGTGCGTCGGAGTAACTTTTGGTGATTGAAAATAAGGTGCGCGTGATGTTTCGATCACGGCATTGAAAACTTATGGTGCAATATATATATATATATATATATATATATATATATATATATATATATATATATATATATATATATAGAGAGAGAGAGAGAGAGAGAGAGAGAGAGAGAGAGAATATATAAAAAGCGTGCGCGACTAGCAGAACAATCAACGTAATCCGTTCGCCAGGCACGGAAGGCCGGCAATCTTCCGTCCGAGCAAAGCAAAGTTCGAGCGGCACATTCGTTTCTTACGTCTTTTTGCATTATCATAATCAAAACATCACGTGTGCCATATTTTCAACCATGAAGAGTTACTGCATTTAACTCTTACGCACTTATTAAATATGTTTCTCGCTACCACCGCTAGAGGATTATTTTCAGCTTCTGCTTGGCCAAGAGAGCATGTCAAGCCCTCTTTTTGCGTTTGGTGCACGCCCTGGCTCTGCCCGCTCTTCCCATTGATTGAATTTTCTATATACGGCTTTTGGCGCGAACGCTCGTTTTTGAGCTTTGGTCGAGCGGGTGGTCGCACAGTTAAAATATCTTTCAGCTGTAATATGCTCACTCTCATGTCGTAGCCAGAACCGTGCGTAGGGAACCAAAAATGCGAGCAAAAAAGAACAGTGCAAGGTTTCATAACGATATGAGCAGACCGAGCTAAATCAACAAAACGAAACTTCATTTACCACGTTGTTACCCACGTGACTGTGTGTTGTGAGAAAGTACACATCGCGACACTGTTAGCGCGAACACGACATCGGCGCATTTTTGCATCTTACTTCTGAATAGTATTAGCGAGCACGAAATTTTATGGCGTACATTATAGAACTAAATGAGCTCTTTCCGTAGCAATAATAACTTGGATGACATCCCTTGCTTTCAAAGAGAAAAACTGGAAAAACCGGCGATCGCTTGTTCGCGCTAACAGTGTCGCGCTCTGTACGTCGGTAGACATTATTTAATCATTGCCGCTTGTTATGCAAGTCAACTGCTGCAACGCTACCAGAAATGTAAAGCAAGAGTATTACTTAACTAAGTAGTGATTAGACGAAAGCACATCTGCACTCTCTTTTTATACGAAAACTGTCCTTGGATCCAGATTACTACTTAAACCCACTTTCTACGAGACGAACTAGGCACCATCATGAATATTCATTAACACCATACTTTGCACGCACTAACCTGTTTAAATTTTCGTTTTTTCCTCGTACAATTGAAGAATGGAATTCTCTTCCTAGTTCGGTTATTTCATCTTCGGATTTTGCTTCATCATTAGAACAGTTATTATAGTGGTGTTTTCGTATTTCGATGTGCTTTGGTGTTTTTATATTTAGTGCTTACATGCTTCGGTATTGTGCTTCTTGGCTAGCTACTTGTTTTGCTGTATCGTACCGCCTCTTTCATATTTTTTGCCGATTTGTATGCCCTATTTCTTGTATTGTTGTTTTGTATTGTACGGGTTCTTGAGTTTGTATCCTGCCCATCCTGCTTGAACCACGTGTGGTCTGCAGTATTTAATAAATAAATAAAAAGTCAAATATATTTGAAAAGGCAGGTCGAGCCTTGGTAGTAAACCAAGGCTCGACCTGTTCACAGCCAAGCGAAGAAGAATATAGATTGAAACCTTATTTAATATTTAATTTTCACTTGTAACTACCCTGCCTTAGTAATTTTGTTTGCTACCGTCTGGCAATATTTGCCCCCCCATAGTTAGATGTACATAAACCAATCCTTATTCCCAGTTTCGTCAGTTGTACGACGACTTCTGCAGCTTCGCGATTTCGACAGCATCAGGCACCGGCTGAAACAAAAAAGTTTTGTAAAGAGGTCTTCCAACGCTTCTCTGGAGAAGCACGATGCAGTGCATATGTATTCGTGAAGCACACTATGACACTCCCATCCGGTGTCTCAGGTGACTCGATGTTCAGCAGTCGATATCTCGAAGAAATGAGGCAAGATATCTGACGAGACCTTCGAGATTGAGCTGCTGCTCAAAATACTCAAGGTCAATATTTGGGACTGGTGGCAACAATAAGTGCTTGGGTAACCCTCTTCCTTTTTGTTTCTTACTCAAGGACAGTAATTTTGCAAGGAACGCCACGAAACTAACGGTCGCCTACTTTTATAAAAGAGCAATTTTAATTGCTATTAAATACAATTTAACCTCGAATAATTGTAAATGTAATCCCTTACTTTGTTTAGGTACGTCTGCTTGCACGATTTTTTATTGGTTTAGGAACCGGTCATACAAAAACAAAATTATGTCTTATTTTCGATTATTCTCCTTTTCACGATGTCTTCTATTTTGTTTTACTTGCTATATTTATGTTGCTCAATTGCCTGCTCATTGCTCCAGTTTTTGTATCATGTTCATATTTAAAAAAAAAAAGTAACAAGTAATTAACGTAATCCGTTACCAATATTTTGTAACCAAATTGCATTACAAATTTCTGCTGCAAAAAAGAAACGTGGCATTTACAGAATTACTCGAAAAGGTAACGGATTACAAGTAATCCGCCTGAGTGTAGGCAGCATTCTGCGCAGCGGCGCTGCGGTGGACAAATTTCCTCTTTGAAGCTTAATAACTGAACTTTCTTTTCATACAGTCACCAAAAGCTTAAAAACTGCAGATAATGAAATGTTCTGAGCATATTATTATCGTACCGCAGCCAGTGCCATTAACAAAAGGAGTTCTCTGGCGTTTTGTTAATTGCCCCCGATCTACCTGAAAATTTGCTGAAACACCAACAAACATCGTTGAAATAGTCGGCCAAATATTGGACCGAACTAATTTTTTTTCGCGAGGTTATTGAATATGCAATTTCGGTTCTCACCGTGTTTTTAAAAAATAATATTAATAGTTATTTTCACTCCTTGAGCCTCGGGTGGAGCGGCAAAAGATAAACAGATTTACCTTTCCAATGCAAGTCTCTACTGGCAACAATGAAAAAGTGACGTCAGCGGAAGGCAGCGATTCACTCTTGGGACTGTAAACTTTCTTCCCAAATAATAAACAAGCGGTTTCACGTTGTCAAATTAATACTTTGCAAGCTCGCTGCAGCACCCGCGCATGCAGCACGAAACAAATGTTCGGCATAGTTCATTTTTAAGACTGCCCGCTCGACCAGCAAGCCTGCCTTCCACTGACGTCACGGCACTGAAAAGCGCGGGTATATTTGAATGTTGGTTTTGGCATCGTCTTCACTTGCCGATTTCACTATAACTATTCTAAATTTCGCCATGCTAAATAGCATACTGGAAAGGGTAAAGGCCGGTGATTCCGAAAATACAGTTAGTTTGGCGGCTGAAAAAATCGCCGGGGTACCCCTTCAAAAGTATTCACTCCTAACAGCCTAAAAAAATGTTTGTGCGTCTGTTTTCCCACCGAGGGCTCGGGGAGCCACAATCATGACAATCTGCGGATGTCAATCTCCGCGAATGACAAACGGCGTTTCAGCCTACATAGGAAGTCAGCGAGGTGATAAGGTTGATGCATGTGCACGTGAAGCGTCAAGTTCACTAAGACATGGCCGATATTTTTTTATTTTTTTAGCGTAGAATTGCATTTGTTACTGAGCTAACTTGGATTTAGCTTTGACAAATGAAGCGTGCCACGGTCGGCTCGAAGGATGTTGACGAAGCCCAGGGTTGAAGGGAGTTGACCGGCTGCCAAACACCTGTGACGCGAGCTTCGCCGGCCGCACGACGTAAGTGGGAAAGGAAAACAACAAAAAACAACAAAAGTAAAACACGAAAATAGAAGAGGCAGAGCAGATAGGCTCCGAGACACTTCGAGAAGCCTTGCGAGAGCTTCGAAACAAAAATAAAATAAAAAAGGGAAGTGTGCAAAAGAAGGACGTGGCCACAAGAGAGAGCGTCGCGTGCGTCCGGTGCATTCCTTAAAAATAAATGCATTTCTGAACATGACGGTTTGATCGTAAATCGAAATACAGCTGCAATTTTATTTTGTTTCGTTTAAAAAAAACGTGTTTTTTTTTTGTCAACGTCGCCATTTGCCACGCTTTCGCGGAACGCGTGTTCATTCTCCCTGCCTCCCTGCACGGATTGAATATTTTAAGGCAAAAGCCTTACTTGTCCCATTACGCGAAAGAGCGGCGGCGTTGTGCCCGAAAGACGGTCACACCAATACGTCATCAACACGCGCCTCAGAAATAAAACGCAAAGAAAAGCACAGCAACGCGGATGCTTCGTCACGGAAGCCGTGGAGCCGGCGGGGTTCGCCGCGCCTGCGCAGTGGGGGAGCGTGACGTCAGCGCCGGAGCGCCGTGCGAAAAAGGAAGACGTGGCGCGCTGCTTGTAGCAATGCGCGGCGTGTAGGAATGCTTTCGCATTCCTGAACGTAAGCAGTATTAAGTATGCTTTTTTATACAATAAGTTTTTTTTTTTTAATATTTAGTTTACCCATAAAATGATACCGGGGTGGAAGCTGCGAGGACTTTGGACCAGTCATACGGCGATCCTAAGCCACGTGATCATGCTCTTGCCCACACCCTCGCGCTGAGAGCTGGGTCACGTGATGAAGGGAGGCGGCTGATTGGTGCGGCGAGAGCGTACTCAGCTTAGGGGTGAACGGAGTACGTATTCGCCCCTCCCGCCCGCCGCTCGCCCTCTCGTGGACGAATGAAGGACCAGAGAAGAGGGGACGGCGGCGGAGACGGTCGATGGCAGGGACTGTCGGCCTTTGGTGCTGCTGTTACCGCATTCTTCTGGCCAGCAAATTCGTGCATCATGCAGTAAAAAAAAAAAGCGAGTGCGTTAAAAAAAAAAAGAATAATAAATTGTCGTGTTCCGGCTCGCAACTACTAAACATCTGCATACACATTTTCTTAACGCACGCATGCCCTCACCGCTTCGTATTTCTAGCCCAATAAATTAGTATTAGTTGTGGGAATAAAGGAGGGAGGATTACGCACCTTTACGTCTGGGGACCGGTGCTCAAAGGGTATCCGATACCCGTCCCACCGCGCGGCCGACGGTTACCAGCGAGGGCGGTCGCCGCGCCGGGTTCGACCAACGACATGCCAACAACGATGATCCCGGTATCCAACAGCGTTTATTGAGTACCAGGGGTCCCCAACAAGACACTGCGGTCAAGTAAGCCGTGGACACAGGGTGCCCGCAGCGCCCACCGACCTGAGAGCCAAAGGAGTAATTGCGAGCGGAGTCATCGCCGGTCGGATGAGCTCACGCCGCTACCCGTCATCGCAAAAGTTCGTGGCCAGGGCTCTCGGCAGACGGACGTCCACAGGTTGTGGGGACGCCGACTGTCAGAGCCAGGGGGAACGCTAGCGTCGAATCATCGCCGGTCGGACGAGCTCGTACGCCGCGACTCGACCCGTCGCCCGGAGTCCAATCCAGGACTCCTCGACCACACGGCCGTCCACTCCGAGGGCAGGCCCGACTCTCCCCCGCGCGATCTCGCTGTTCCCCCGAAATCGGGGAGACGCGCGGAGGAGTGCGAGAGAGTAAGCCAGCATGGTGGCATGCTCTCTCCGACACGATACGGAACGAGCCGGCTCGAGGCCAGACAACTCCGGCCGGAACGTCCGCGGCTTACGCCTTCTCGGGGAAGGGGAACCAGTGGCTCCCACATAGTGCACTGATTAGTGTCCGTGGACAGGCGCACGGGAAATCCTGGAGAATATATCCCCGTCTCTTCCGCCATCTTGGTGCTACCGCCCCGCCATCTACAGGGCGTTGGAGTTGCGCATAGGCATCTTCCGTTCACTGAAAGCGTTCCTGGATCATTGTAATTGTCCCACTGCGTACTCTGCGAAAAATAGCCGTTACGATTTCCTTCTTTTTATGTAGAGAACACAGTTTATTGGTTGAAACGTTGGATATTTGGAAATTGCTTCGGCGGAGGTTAAGAGTTCCTGGGAAAATACAGTTTCTCAAGAACTGACATGCCGCTCCTTTCCTCCAAGCTTCGGGATCGACCACCTTAAGTCACGCTAGAGGTCACCAATCGACGTTTCTTACTAATAATAACGGAGATCTTTTTTTTTTTTCCGGGACTTGCATGCGTTACACGGAGTCTGATCTTAAAGTCATTGCTCTAAACGTCCTCTTCTAAAACTACGATAACAGAACTATTTGTATATTGTTACTGGAGCTCAATCGATGTGATGGATACGAGAATATGTTATTAAAAAAGTCATACTTATTTTTTATTTTTTTTAGCGTGTCGCGTTAGCGTGTTCGGTAATCCTATCGTACGCTGGGAGAGATTACTCAGCTTCGGGCATTCGGCAAACGTTGCTCGTGTATATGCACGGCCCCCTCACTTGTACGCGTCGTGGCCGATCCATCCGGTCGGCTAGATGGGCGCTACCACGCCGTCGATCACGTACCTTCCTTCGTCGGCGAGTCGCGCTGCCGCGTTTTCCCTCAAAGTCGAACGAGTTGCCTACCTAAGCGGGTTGCTAATGCGCGCTCGTCGACGCATGCGCGTTGCGGCTCGGGACCGGGCGCGGCGGATCCTGCGGGCACGCGCGCGTCCCTCCCGCGCCTCCTTAATCTTCGCCGACGTGGCTGTCTCGGTTTTCGAACGGATTGGGTTTCGTGTTGTACCTCGTTCTTTTTTTTCTCTCTCTTCTTTTTTTTATTTTTATTTGATTGACTGAAAGGGAGATGCGGAGGAACGCCGAGAGGCAGCGAGACGGGGAGTTGCTATTGTTTATAACGGCGAGACGGCAGCGGCATGTTGCCAGTTGTATGTCATAAGTAAACGATAGTCTCGGGCAGTAACTAGTTACTAGTAACGCGTTACCGGCAACTTGTTACTTTTCTCAGTTACTTGTAAGCGTAATCCGCTACTGCTTAGTGAAAATAACTTGTAACTGTAACAGGGCTACTATTTTACGAAAGTAGCCGTGAAAAGTAACGTCGTATCGACTACTACTTGTCAGATTTATGTGCAAAATTATTGGAAACACGACCGCCAAATCGTCAGCGCAACTCCTGAGAGAGTTCTGAGTCCTGGTACCGGAAGGGCACAGCATAAAAGGCTGCAAAAAGCGGCTAAAGGAAAAAAGAAACGAAATTTTTGGGGACCCTGCTTGGCCAACCTGGTCCCGCAAACTGGGAGGATGAGGACGTTTGTGTCCATACCCGCCGTGTATGGTACATCGCCCACAGCGCGCGCAAATGTTACAAAGCGAGTCGTCTCTAAGGCGTTTATCTTTACTTCGTCCGGCGGAGGGAGCGAGTCGCCTTTCACGGAGGACAGTTTTTGGTGATTGTCGCTCCAACCGTCCGCACGCTTACGGCACAACCGATTTTTCAACATATGCTTTCTTCCCGTCTAATTTTAATGGTCCAGCACCTCCCTTCCCTTCGTTTGCAACACATTTACCGGCCTTGCCCCCTTGCCTTCCGTCACCCACTTGTCCCCCATTGCTCGACTTCTCGGGTCCTGCCACTGGAGAAAGAGTATTCGCTGGAAACGTCTCTGTTGTTCTGCTTGTTTGTGTGTTTTCTTGAAATTGAAAGACCTACCTTTAGCCGGGACCAGGGGCACTTGGCGATCAGTTGGTTTAGGGATATTCAGGTCGTGGGCTTTGCGGGATGTTTCTTCTAGTTGGAGTGGTGAGATGGAGGATCGCAAACGCGTTCGATCTGGTTAGGAAGGGGCGGAGAAACTCGACACGTAGTGGTCGTTTGTAACTCGATCAGTGCTTCTTTTACGCCGCTGCCCTGTTCAGCGGGTTTGACGGAAAATAGTTGCCGCAACATTGCTCTCCAAGTTTCGAAGAGAAGCTTCGTGTTTCATAAGAGATTGCAAGCAAGCGGTAGAAAACTATTCGGTCGAAAAGTGGATTGGAGTGGCGTAAGAAAACGTCTACAAAGCTGATTACAACTTATATTATATTCTTATTAACTTCACATTTTCACGATTTTACTGCTTTCGTGCCATTTTGCCTCACCAAAAAAAATTCGAAATTAGAAGTGACCGATTGTAAACTCGCACCATGATTGGATATGACCGAGATCCAGACGCGTGCTGTTGTACTAGTGTATATCTTACGGTGGTCCCGCCTATTTTAAAGTTCTTCATGGATCATCAGCAGGTGTATGTTATGTTAAAACTTTGAAAACTAAAGTCGCGCGTAATTTTGCCGAAGAAGAAACAATAAACGCTTTATTATATAAGAAATTTACCCGGATACTGTCTGAAATGATGATCTTGTTCAGGGAGCTATTCGTGGTAAAAATTGAAATAGGAAGAACCAAACATGTTAATAATAATTATTAAAAAGAACCTAATTTCTAAAAAAATTAAACAAATAAGATCCACTAATGTGAACATCAGGAAACGTTTATGCTAATTTAAAGGCAGATTAAGGAAGGTGAATCCTTCCGAATGTTTTCTAATATATCTTTGTAAAGTAAAGTCCAAGTAACGGCGTTATTCTAGCGAAGGGACTCTGTAGCAAAATAGTCTTTCAATTTTTTAACTGTAACAGGGTTACTTTTCTTTGCCCGAGTAAGTGTAACACTGTTACATTTTAGCAGTGACGTGCCCAGTAACTGGTCAACGGGCACTTTTTTGTTTCCTTTTTAAAGATAATTTAAGATATGAGAAGCATTGCGTCTCTACGCTTTATTCCACCTTTGGTATGAGCACAACCAGCAACTGTATCACACGAAGTCCGACCGCGGCGAACGCGATCCAACGCAACCGATCAAGCACGCCATAAGTAAATCGTCTCGGCGCTGGTCGTTCTTTGTACCTTTGTTATTCCCGGCGAAGCCAATCACACACAGACCTCCCGATCTTGCACTTTGTGTTTTTTGTATGTGATTAATTTAGACTGAGATAGTAGAACGCTAAAAGACGACTAGCGCCCTGGCGATACGCTTTTGGCGCTGTTCGGTTGGCTCCATCAACCCGGGCGAAAGATGCTGAGTCACTGAGCTGTGGACGCTTGCGCAGCGTCCGGTATGCAGCACAGCCGAGCTACAGCGCATGCCCAGAAGGCTTTCCACAACTCAGCGGACAAGGATGACAGCGCGCAGAAGGCGATTTTTGCAATGGTCTGTACGGAAAACCAAACGCGTCATGACATGGCATCTTACCCCTGTCCGATTGAAATTAGTAGACAGTATCGCGGGCACAGAAGGACTACGACCACCTTGACGTTGCTCGCTCGAAGCGGTTGTTTTTGTTGGCGCCATCGATCCAGCTTTGGAGGTCAGCGCTAAAAGCTGGAGGTCATCAGAATATATCCTGCGTGCTACTGTCTCGGAGCTGCCGGTGGTTGTGGTAATTGTCTGACGTGATGCGTTTTTCACTGACCGCTAAACTGCAAAAAACTAACAAAAAAAACCACAAAAAACAGACATGGTGGTTAAAAAAAACAAAAAAAAAAAGGTTGTAAATACAATATAAGGTTATCGGTGCAGCTGAGATTTTACAGTTCAGTAAGGTATACACCGCATCTTGGGCGTGAAAAAATAACATGCGCATTATTCCGCGGGGTATACTTCCGCCGATATATAGCCGTTGACGGACGAAGCGTGCACCAGAGTAGATGAGGCCAAATCCTATTCTATCATCACCTCCGGGCGGCCTGCGCATCACCGGAGGGAAACAATGAACGCGAAGCGACACGTGCCATCAGGGTTAACCCCGCTACGTTGTTTTTTTTTAAGCTGTCGGTGTCGAGCAGTGATTGACGCACCCCGCGCTGCGAAGGAAAAGACTAGATGGACATTGTTGCGGCGATGTCAAGCTCGTAATCCTTCCAGTTTGGACCAAAGGTCTGGTCGTTTAGACCATAGAAAGTTGCCAAACGCTTCTCTGTCACGATACATTGACGATTGCCCTTATTATGGTATACGTTTCAGATATGGCGAACCGAACCACGCACCTGCGCGGACGCCTGCACGCGTTTGGAAATCGTGGCGAATTTTCGACCTCTCTCGTACGTTCAATCAGCTAGAAAAAAAATTTCAGCATGAAGTATTTTTACCGTCTGATTGTTTAAATGTTGTCCAATAATGAAATCAAGCGGTAGGCTTGCAATTCATAATTAACTGAACTAGCGTTTAGCTTTTTTGTTTTTTTAGGTCCACGCTCTAGAAAATTTGATGCGTCTACTTTCCCACAAAGCGACTGGGAGAGCCAATCACTGTTATCTACGGAGGGAGCCAGGAATAAAAATAAAGATTAAAGACATAAAAAGAATGGGCAGCGACTTTTACCTTCAAAGTCCTTTAATGTATCAAATGCATTATAGGGAATGGGTGAGGGAATCGGTGTGTCACGTGACGTATATTCTCCCGCTAAATTTGTCGGGGAAACTGAATGGTTGTATGGGACAAGGGACGTCAGTGTACGTGACGTCGATTTCCCACGCTATATTTAGCGGGGAAACTGGACTGGTTTGTAGGTCACAAGACGCGAATTTTGCCGCTATATTTAGCCCGGTAACCGAATTGGTATATAGGTCACGTGACGTCAGTTTCCCGCTAAATTTAGCGGGGTAAGTGAAATGATGTTTTGTCCACGAGACGTGAATTTTCCCGCTAAATTTAGCGGAAAATGCACGGGCGGACAGACGGACGGACGGACAGACAAAATATTTGCGTTTGGGGGGTAGCGGTAAAAGACATTCCATGCTTTACAAGGTCCTCGTTGCATAAGCACTTGAAACACCATGCTCAGTCTCACAGTGTAGTTACACTGTTTTCTTAGGTCCATACGTATTTTAAGCCTCGTCATAGGCTCCGTGTAGTAGAGCCTTTAGCACTCCCAAGTGCTCTTATGGGGAAAATAGACGTACAAGTTTTCCCAGAGTGTAGGTATGGTTACGACCATGGTGCAAGAACAGAGACCTGTCCGCATGGTGCTGCTTCGCCACGTAGCGAGTGTGTCCAAGGTTCGCTCCCGTTTCTGACAAAAGCCGTGAGATGGCGCAGCATGACAGGAGCTTGAGGAACCGTCCTTATTTGCGCACACGTTTTCGAGGCCGCGAGGCGCTCCACCGCGCCTGAGCGCGGTGTCCCGACCCGACCGTGACCCTGCAGGGAGGGGCGCGAAGCCCGAATGGATTTTTGTGCGCCTTTCCGACCTTGTTCCTACACATGATTTCGTCGCTAATTTTAGCAACTCCGACGAATCCAATAGGATAATCATAAAAAGCGATATTCGCGTTCTCATAAATAAATATGTACCGAAGTTAATGACAAAAAAAAAGTAAAAATTTTTTGTTTACGAATTATCTTACAAAATTCTTAAATACGAAAAAGCGTCTCTTCAAAAAGGCAAGGTCAAGCATTCACCTGAGTCATGGGATCATTATCTCGAATGTGCCGATGTATATAAAAGCGAGGTGAATAAATGAAAGTCAAATTATTTTTAACACGATCTTTTGAATATATTACAAGGTGATCTCCAAAACAATTAGCGGACTATATAGCACCCAAAGGTGCATCGAAGCTACCAAAACTAACAGATGACAGTGGGAACGAGTTAGCGTATGATGAAACAGCATTTATTTTGAATGGGTATTTTGGTACAGTCTTATTACACAAAACCTTTCCCCTTCCTTCACTCTCTAGTTTCCTCAGGGGTAGCCAAAGCCATTGACTGTTTACGCTATAACTCAGCCTCAGGTAGGGACGGTATTTCACCTGGATTTTTACTCATCACCAAAGATATTATTTCGGTAATACTAGGACGCTTATTTCAGACTTCGATTATAACATCAGACGTTCCACATGATTGGAGAATTACTAACATTATTCCAATCTTTAAATCTGGTGGACCAAAGCTTATGAAGCACTTATGAAGCACGTCATCTACTCTAAAGTAATTAACTACCTCGTTCAAAAATACCACCCACATTCGAATCAACACGGTTTCCGCAAACACCTCTCCTGCGAATCTCAACGTGTTGGCTTTGTCTGTGACCTCCACGAAAATTTCAACGCGTCAATTGTTACTCATGCCATTGTCGTAGACTTCGCCAAGGCGTTCGATACGGTACCTCACCAGCGTTTACTTCAGAAACTCTCATAGCTTAATAATGAAGAAAAAGTAATGAAATGGATAGCCTCATTTCTCCTGAATCGTGAGCAATCTGTACATATGAACGATTTTAACTTTTCACCTCGACTATTTTTAATCAGGGGTCCTCTAGGGTAGTGTTCTAAGCCCCGTACTCTTCCTAATAAACATAAACGACCTGCCATGTTCTGTTACTTCATCTAAACGCCTGTTTGCGGATGACTGCATCATTTACTACCCTATTTTATATTTTGACGATTTGTCTCTGCTGAAATCCGATCTTGATAACGTTTCTTGCTGGTGCAAAACATGGCAAATGAACATAAACGCTTCAAAAACAAAGTAATTACGTTTAACCTCAAAACTAATCTCCACTAGGCAAACTGTACACTGAACTTAATTATCATAGAACAGGTACCTTCTTACAAATATCTAGGAATAACGATTCCCGAAGCCCTAACCTGGAATTGGCACATCGAAACCGTACTCCAAAAAAAAACAAAAAAAAAAACAACCCAACTCTGGGCTTTTTAAGAAGAAATTTGCACCAAGCTTCTTTCCAGACTAAACTCATAGCATAAAAAAAAAACTCGCCTGCTCATGATTAGAATATGAAAGTATCACATGGAACCCTCATCAAAGCTACTTAGTCAACAGTCTAGAGTCCTTACAAAATAAAGCGGACCCAATTCTTTAATCACAAATACTCACCCATGACGAGTGCTTCACAACTATGTCAGAATCTAACCTTTCGCCTTTGTTAAGACGCAGAAAACTATCTCGGTTGCGCTTCTTTCATAATATGTACTACAACCTGCCACAACAAAATTCCATATACTGTCATCCTCCTTCATACATATCTCAACGGTGTGATCACGTACTCAAAAGTGAACTATTTCGATCACGGACTAATCAACATAAATTTGTTCCGCTTTCCCTGTGCATCAAAGACTGGAACTCACTTCCTGAAAACATCGTAACTGTTAAGGACCCACTTTTATATCGCTTTAAGTGCAAAATGTTTTTGGTAGAGTGACCACTTGTGCTCCCGTGCCTCTCGTTTTTTACATGTTTACTGTGAGCTACTTACAGAGTTCTGCTGTCCAAACATTTAATGTACACATCGCGACACTGTTAGCGCGAACACGACATCGATGCATTTTCGAATTTTACTTCGAAATGGTCAGTATAACATAAAGTATAAATATGTACTAAATTAAACCATTCTTAACGAAATCAAAATCTGCCAGTTTAATGCTGATGCCTGTGAATTTAGAACTAAATATCTCTAGAACAAATTTACCTTTTTAAAATAAAAATGTTTCCTCTTCATTGAGAAAGAATAAAGTGGAAAAGAACTATGTACATTTAGCTGATAACCACTATATGACCACTCTTCACCACACTATACTTTGTCTCATCCTACGATGGACTAAAGGCCAAAGCCATGGGCGGCCAGGTCCAATCACGTTTTACGCTTAACTATGACATGTTTAACATTGACTAGGGGTGAACGAATGATGCTCAGAATCATAAAACTCTGCATCATTTATGTAGCTTCGACACTTCAAAGAGCCAGTATGTAGTGGTTTTCTTCGCAAAGTAAAATTTATGAGCCACTCAGTGCTATTCGATTCGAACCACTATCCGCCCATCTTCATTAGTGATCTGAGACGCGGGCACCGATACGTGCATCGAAGCGATATACCACGCACTTTCTAAATGGCTCGTGATTGGATATGGCGGTCAGTAGCTTTTGCCTTTAGCCCATCGTAGGGTGAGACAATGTATAGTGATATAACCACTCCCCACCTCACTAGTAGTTTCAGCTTTCAATTACATCCTTTTGATTCTACGAGAGAGAGAGAGAGAGAGAGAGAGAGGGAGAGAGAGAGGGAGAGAAGCAAACAGGGCAAATTCCACTGCAATTGTGTTACTACGTGAAATGTTCTTGGTGTAGCGCTCCTGGTGCTAAAAATCTATCTCTAAACCAAGTGTTCAGTGGAGTTAGTGCAGCTAGTGGTGAGCTAGTGGTGAGTTAGTGTTGGAGTTACAGTTAGGGTTAGTTGGAGTTAGTTAAAGTTACAGTTAGAGATAAAGTCAGAGTTAATTAGAGTTAGAGCTATAGCTTGTTAGAGTTAGGGTTAGTTAGAGTTAGAGTTAGCCAGACTTAGTTCAGTTAGTGGTGCTAATGGACCTTTTTCGAGTAAGGAGCGCCGTCTGGCAGTTGTCTGCGAACTATATTAGAAGAGCAGCCTAACATGCCTCCTCCCGTCAAAACACGTTGGCACCGGGCCGTTGTATCGGTTTTCAGTGTTTTTTATATCCCATACTACCGATACTAAAAACAAAGCGCCAAAATAGACTAAATACGCGCGAAGATAATGTTGCGGTCGCCATCTTCGCAGGGCACCGCGTCCCGGTGTCCTGCGAAAATGGCGACAGCGGGAGTGTACGCATGCGCAGAAGCTTACTGGAAAAAGGTCCATTCCACTAACTTGCGGTTACGCTTTTTGTGGCTTCACTTAATATTAGCACCTACGCTAAAGACTTTTCATGTCAAAAAGAAAACGACGACCGCTTGTTTGCGCTAACAGTGTCGTGCTATGTTGTACGTTGTCTTCCCAAAGTAGCCATCGAGTTTGCATAGTGATTACAAGGTTCGCAACACTACTGTTCAATATCGAAATTGGTATTCTCTCAGAAATCGTTTTACATTTTTGGTTGTTTAAGCGTATTGCCAATTTCATATGGTTATGATTTTGTTGTTGTGTTTGATGTTTGACGGCTCTACACCAAGAAGCGGGTAGCGCGCCCGTGACACGGATCCGTGACTGGGCACGAGGTTGGCTGTTTTTCAAGCGCGTCCCCGGTATCGAAACAATCCTTTCACGTGCTCCAACCGCGCCATTTCTTTTGCCCCTGGTTATCTTCTGGCGACACAGCCTACGCTACTTCTACACAATGTACCCTCAAAAATTTGACAGAACTAAGGCGCAAAATACGAGAGATTTCCCGTTATCTCGTCCACCACTCTCGTTTGTTGGCGGAAAGCCTGTTCGAAAGATTCGCCGCGACTGGCCGGACTCGCCGGTACGAAAATTCTGGCAAAAACCCAAGACGTCAGTTGCGACGCCGCGCGTGTACTCCGCCCATCCCTAGACGCAAACAGTGCATCGAGAGCTCCGCAGATCGCCGAACCAACCAACCGCGCTGCCTTCCATCACCTGACCCCTCTCTCTACCATGCCTGGGTATGGAGCGGAAGCGTGATCACGTGGTGCAAAATGGACGCGTGACCGCTTCACCGAGCACGCACACCTTTCACCGCACTGTCAGCTTAGGGGTAAACGAAGTATAGGTGCAACTCCGTGAGCCGCCTCGGAGGGGCGTGAGGGAGTGCCGCGTTGAGGACGCCCCTGTGCCAAGTTTCGTTAAAGCCATGTTTCGTCTTCGAGACTGCAGGCCGTGTGTTCTCCGCAACATTGGCCATAATTATGTTCCCGAGAAATGCGCCGGCGCCGGCCTTGACGACGCGAAACTCGGCGCCCGTGTAAATAAATCGACGCGAACCGGCGGCTTAACTCTCCCTGTAGTCCTCCTGAATTGGGACGAAGTAAACGGCTGTAGCCCAGCGTCGGGGACGACGGCTCATTTATGAAGTGGTTCCCGCGTGCCGGTTGTGCCCTATGTATGTTTGTGGTTTATTGGTCCGTTGGAATGGAAGCAATTTACCCTCGGCGTCAAGCGATCGATTTGTGTCATTTTGATTGGCTTTCAAAGACGTGAAACATCGTTGTCTCGAACGACGGTTGTGTTGTCCACTTGCGCGTTTTAGAGATGGCGGGAATTTTTTTTTTTTTTTCATGTGTCGTTATTGTTCTCGTTTTTTTTTTTTTTCTTTTGGAAAGACGCCCTATGTCTTTGGAAAGGACAGAGACAATACCAGTCTCAGCCTAGATTTTGCTCGAAGTGTAAAACGTAGGTATGCGCATACCATAAATTGGGGCCGAACTACGAAGACATGGCACGGGGTATTCCTAAATGAAGCGGTTATGACATTAAAAAAAAAATGTTTTTACGTTAGTTCCACGCAGGTACCACATGCTCCAACATTTTAAGCTCGCAAGCGTTTTCTTTTTTCTTCTTTTTTTTCCCACTTTAGCAAAAACTTTGACGTGTAGTTCGCTTAATGCAAGTATAATATTTAACAAAAACCCTCGACTTGTTGTCTAAATTGGGTCATGGATATTGGAAAACTGGCCCCCTTATCCTAGGATCTAGTACTAACGCCCGGTATCGAGGATAGATAAACCGACTGCGAGAAATCAATAAGGTACAGTTTCCGAAGGTATATATTCCAATGCACCGAGCGAGAAACAGCGAACTCGAAAATGATTCCTGACGCAAGAAGCATGGCCATGATAAGCACCTGCCCCATATTTCTTTAGATGCCGATGACTAAAGGCTTTGCTGGCCCAGATCAGCTGTCTCGATTATGTCTGTAGTCACGGAAGTCTTAAGAAACGTAGGATGCGGCCTATTATCTCCACATTTCTCGCCCACCGCGATACATTATTCGTCGTTCTTATCGGTTAATGCAGCAGTCTCATTGGCGGCGGAGGTATAAGATGTCGGTGATTGGCCACTCTCCGTGTTTTTGAAAGTTCTCAGCGATTGTAGTATGTATTAGAACCTCCCCTTTGAAGAAACAACAACCACATTCCCTTCGTGTTACTTGGAAAGTGCGACAAAATGTGAAAGCAGAGCCCCGAATGTTTTTTTTGTTTTGTTTCTTTAAATAATTGACTCGAGCTTATTTATCAGTTCTTTTTGGTTGTGTGTATAGATCGATTCGCCCCACGGGCATCTTTGCATCGATTTAGCGATATCTTTTTTTCCTTGCATTATTTTTTATCTTCTCGGTGTTGCTTTAGCTTGCCGCATATCATCGCATTCTCCCGCACAGTGTTTCGCCGGAATAAGATCTACGACGTCGTAAAATTATTGCTGCGAATTCGGCCTCGCGCCGTGAGCCGGTCGTTGACTCATGTTTCCGAAGCCACCCATGTGGTCGAGTCTCTGGGATGTTGTACGGGGATGTCGAAGCCCAATGCAAGTTTAATTCGAAGGCTCTCTTCCGTAGGAGAACGTGCATGGCTCGCAGCGTGCTACGAGCGCGTAAGTGATTTTCTATACCGCGTCTTAGTGCAGGCAACGGTGCCTATACGAGCGCTATAATTAAATTTCGTTTCGCTTATTAATAGAAACGTTTCTTGGTAATTCGGTGTATTCTTGCACCGAATGTCTCCGCTCGAATTGCGCTATTTTATCAGCGTAAGGACGATTACAGTTTATTGTGCTGCTAATTGATTTACATTTGTGGTGTACAGACTGTAAAATCGAAAGGGTAGATACGCTTCACCGAAAACATTTTAGACCGACGTTAGAAGCATAGCCTTCTGGTCCATGGTACG
This sequence comes from Ixodes persulcatus, assembly GCA_013358835.2. Lineage (NCBI taxonomy): Eukaryota > Metazoa > Arthropoda > Arachnida > Ixodida > Ixodidae > Ixodes > Ixodes persulcatus. Next base: position 553,577 of record JABSTQ010011339.1, on the reverse strand, counting down.
TAAAGCAGACGGCAATATGGGCGGGCTCAAGTGGGCGTCGGTCGATAGGATAATAGGGTGCTTCTGGCATGCAAAGCTGTCTGCTTTAATTCGGCATGATCGGTCGCGGTGTGCATTAACGCACCGAAGCACGGAGCACGTGGAGCAGCGGAAGCTCTCTCCGCACAACCCAGGAATCCTGGCCTCCACCCCCCCCCCCCCCCCCCTGCTCGTTTTGATCTGGATCAGCATCGTACAGGCGTGCGGTTGTCTATCACTACTGCATGATGCATGTTACAGATCCCGGTCTGGGAGTGGCGCTGCAGTGCATGGTAAAATGTATCATCTATGACATAGACACTAGACGGCTATTGGGCTTACTAACTTACCGCCGTCTAACCCTACATAAAACGCATTTTTACCTCTCCGGCAACAACTCCGTTGAGCCAGATGGCATTTCCACCCCCTTGTACACCCAGTGCCTCTACAAGTCCGGCGTGAAGTCTCTGGCAAGGAGCACTTTATCTCAAGTAAATTAAGCGGATGCATAGCGTCGGAGTTCCGTGGGGGTAGCGTTCTGCAACTTCGAAGTACTTCGGTACTCCTCTTGTATGAGCAGGACCTTCCGATTTCTTATCTCACTCAGTTATCGAGACATCTGCTCAACTTAGATTTCTCCATCTTTGTGCTTTCTCGTCGTACCTTACGAAGCTGTAAGAACAAAGCAGATGTATCAAAAATGCACCGCCTGACGTCTGACACTCGTAAACACGCTCTGGATGCATGTTCGCGTTTACGCGTGCATGATGGCTCCGGGCAGACGTGGTGACGGCTCTCCGACCCAGGCGCGCGCATCCGCTCACCCGTCGCTGCCTGCTGGTTTGCTTCTCACTTTTTGTTGTTGTTGTTTTTTTTTTGCTGCTAGCTCGTTTTTCAGCGAAACGTAGAGCGGAGCCTCGCGTTTATGACGGTTCGTAAATCAAGGGAATATAACACACTTCTTTCTTGTATTTTTATTTACTCGCGCCCTATGTTATGCTTACCACACCAAATGCAAGAGCTAAAAAAAAATTTAAAAAGGAACAATATAAATGTTTGACGACGAGGATTTGCGTATCTCAAAGCCGTCTCAGAATATCTGTCTCGCGCCGGTCGATTTTTTCTTTTTTTTTTAGACTACGTTTATTTTGAGTTTTGGTATATTTCATACGAGTTCTTCAACGGATATGTATGAATAATATATGTATATATGTGTGGGTGTGTACGCGTGGGTCTGATATGGCGACCCGCTAGTTTTGCTATTTGTTATGTAAAGATGCGCCATGGTGAAATATAGCGCGTTCTGAGAGCCTTTTTTATGGAGCACTTAAAGTGTTGCGCAACCTACTTATCCACGTATGATTTAGCGGGAGAAAGGGACAGACTTGACGTTGTCAATAGGGCAACTTTGAAGAACAAGAACTTTGAATTCATGCGCAATAAATTTGTTCTTACGCTTCCAATTTCTTTTTATCATGTGTCGTTTAAATACATACAGTATCAGCATGATAACAAAGCGGAATAACCTCAAAATTAAGAGCAGCAACACAAAAAACAAAACAAAAACAATCGCAACTGTATACAGATGGAAATGACGAGTATCAAAATGCAACACGCTCCGTACCTTTAACGTGTCATTTAATTATTATTAAGATCGTTAAAGGGACCATGAAATAATTTATAAACTGCTTCCTCCTTAGCTTTAGAAAATCAACTCAGAAGTGAAATGCGAAATCTCGTGGTCGTGACGTGCTTGCGGGCACCAAAGGCGATGACTCCAAGCTTCTACCGTGCTTTTTAAGTACACCATGAAACTCGTCATTCTCAAGTGATGATAAGTGCCCTCACGGCACTCATTGACCACGAACGCGAATCCAAATATTCGTCGATGGATTGATTGTTGGCGAGCTCATGCGTCTGAGGAAATCAGCGTCCAATGCGGGAGCTGGGTTCGGCTGACGTGCTCTGCCACCGCGGATGCATCACAGCGAAAAGACAGAGAGCTTTCGAAGGAAAGGGGTACGCAGTAGTCCGCCATAGTTTCACATTTTCGCACCCAAATACCAGGCGTTAGGCTTTCTCCGCCCGCGCACTAGTTTTATTTTTGGCGCACTGATCGGTATGGGATTAGCAAGATCCCAATTTATCTCAGCCGAAAATTCATTTCATGGTCCCTTTAAGAATCTCGCTATTCTGATGAACGCTTTTTAACTTCTGGCCCGGTAACGCTTGCGCGGTGAACACGAGACCGCTAATCGCTGTAGTTCGGAAAGAAAACGGAGCGAATGGTGCGCTGCAATCTACTCGTAAAACAACGATAACATTGGTAACTCGTTCATCCAACTGTTGCGGTCTTCGGAAAGCGTTCGGGAAATTCAGCATGACGTTCAACATGACGACAGAACGCGAACGGTCACGCTACATGTGACTGCGCAGACCGCATTTGAGGTAGGAAGGTTTTAGTTTATGTTTTTCATCTCGTTATTGGCTGAGGTTCTTTCACAAATCGCGGTGATTGGTGGGCTATTTGGCTGTTTTGCAGGGAAAATAGAGACACACACACTGTTCACAGTACGGGCGTGAAATGCCACGTCTATTCCGAGTCACTGGTAATTTTATACGACGGATCTCAATGTATTTGGGGGCATAGTCTTGGGAATGTTTGATTGAACGCGTGATTTTCTCTCTCCTTTGTGGTTTTACCTCCTTTTTTTAGTGGCGTGAATAAATTTATCTGCCTGAAACAGCTCTGTGCGCGCTCATGCATTGATGCATCTTTTTTCTTCTTATATGCTTGTCGTTAAAGCTGAATATTTGGCATCGGTATTTTGGGGTCGACTCGCTATAACACTATCCTATCGGTATGTCCGAAATTGCTAGTATTACGACTGAATTTCAAGACGCAATTACATCTCGGAAACAATTTTCGAGACTCTATCACTGACCACGCCATCCCGTCATGCGCTTTTGGGACACTAGAATGTTAACGGCTCTTTCTGAAAACACGCTAGCGGCTACGGCCGAGCTACTTGCCTGCTCCACCATGGTTGGCTTGCCGCTTCGCGCAAGTCCGACCTCGACATCGCTCGACCTCGGCAGGCCCGCCGCGCGGTCACGGCTTAATTAATCTCCCGTCTCCCCGCGTGTTCTGTTCATTTTCCAGCGGTATGCGTATATACGGTTCGTACACGCTCAAAGCACAAACCATGCTTGAAGTTGTAGCATATGATTTGCGCGCAGGACTCATCCGTTCGAGCTTCGGGTCACGTGTCAAACTCCAAACCGCCATTGTGCATAAAACTCGTCATCCTTGGAGTCCCTCCCTTAAATGTCCGCGGTTGGCTCTTCGGAGTGCTTTACGGGAAAGTAAACCCATTAGATTGTAGATTAAACAAAATATGTACTGAGTTGGCACTGAACACAAATCATGGCACGGAGAAAATACTCTTTCCGCAAACGTTCGCAAGAGAAACCGTAGAGAAATGGAGAGTCCAACATGGAAACGTGTAAATATCGTGATGCAGATATTTCATAAAGCACCCGTCTCGAATGGCGTGTTTAACCTGCAGCAGCTTCCTTGCAGGCATATAGTTCTTGTCACCTAAAAAAAACAAAAGTTTTTCTTATAATTCGTAAGGTGGGCGAAGTAATTCTTTAAACCAGTGGTTCTCAACCACTGATGTTTCGCGAACTTTTTGTGGATCGGCGGAGATGATGGAGGATCCCTTTCGTATTGAGTGGAAGGGAAATGGATAGGTTAATTATGATAATAATTTAGAACCAGTGCTTTAAACGTTTAATTGTCAGAAAAAGAGAAAAAAAAAACTGATTTTTGTACGTTTTGTACGTAGCGGGTACGTTCCGTTAAAATATCTTATCTTAGTCTCGCATACCGTTTTCTTATTTTACCCCATCAAGGAGAAACTTGGAAATTGATGTGTTTTTCAAAACGTAAAATGTGTAATTTTCCACTTTTTACAAATATGCTAAATAACCTAAAAAGGCACGAGACCTGCGCATATTTTTTCTCGAGTCAAGCACGCTTTCTCGATGCCTTCTTTAACTCCAATCTACTCTAACGGCTGCCGATATTAGGTTTACTTTGTGTGCCAACGAGCCTCAAGAACGACAATGTGATCAAGCGAGCACAGGCGTTGCGAGGCCTTTCGTGCATCCAAGCTGATTGAAAGGCCTTTTTCAGCTCCTGCGAGGACAGACAGACCATCGCTGTCCGCGAACACAAAGCTGTTACGAATAATTGGAATTGAACATGTCAGTTCCTTCGGGCCCCCGTTGAGCGATTGGGGGAAGCACGCATCGATCTAGCCCCAGAGTGTTGCCGCGTATACGGCTACTGCATGTTTTGTCGCTATACCTTACATCTTGTTCCGTGCTTGTCCTCCCGATGTTGGGTTGTCAGACATCTCGGTATTGCAGGACGACGTGTAAAAGTGTGCGAGCATGCAAGATTGAAACGTCTCTCGGAATGCATCCTTCGCATGGAAACAGTAGCTCTCACGTAGATTGCGTTTGTAGCTGCGTTTTTTTAAAGGTGTACCGTGGGTCTTCGGAAAAAAGCGTCATTTTATCTCATTGGCTGTCGAGATGTCGTCTGCTCCGAGTTGTCATTCCTGCCTGATCGAGTGTGCGAAACTTGGACTCCTCTGATCCCTCCCTGAATGGAAGCTTTAAAAACTCGCGCCTGCAGCAGAGAGAGTATACTAAAAATGTGAAGTGTTGTTCTTATTTATCTGTTAAGTGTAAGCTTGGAAGCTTTTGGAAGATTATATTCTATCGGTGACTGAAGTAACTGCCACAGGATGTCTTTCTGGGAACATTCTGTTTCCTTTTCAAGAGTTATTGGGTGACACTTCCGGCAGGCGATATGTTCCTCGCAGCAAGAGACGTTAAGGAAATAAGCGCCTACCGTCTGTCAACTTCACATATCGGAGCAACTGAACGACTGACCTCTGTTTATTAAATGGTGTTCCGCCTCAGCTTCTGTAATGCGAGGGTTACAATTTATCTTTAGATACTGCGTTCAGCGTTTGCCAAAACCTTGAAGCTCTTTGTTAGTTTTCTTTCAGGTATCCCAGTATTTAATCCGCACTCTGACATTTTGTGCCATTTACTTTAAATCAGGCGCATAATTCACGAAACATTCATTGCTACATCAGGGGCGGATCCAAGGGGGGGAGGGGCGACGGGGGCGGCCCCGCCCCCTAACAATGTCGCCCCCCCCCTCCCCCCTTCTCGGAGGGCAATTTGACATGGGTGGTCCCCCCGGTGCACACGAAAGAATGGGAGAATAGTATCCTTACAAATTTTCCGCCTACCCCCCCAAAGCGGAGTTCCGGATCCGCCCCTGTACTACATTCTATTGAGATATCCCTACACTTTTATGAAAACTAATCTTTAGATTGTTTTTTTGTTTGTTTCTACGTATTGCGAGTGCGCAAGTATTTTGATGCATGCGAGTTAAATACGACTATAAATTAACGATGGCCTAACTCCCGTAGTTCACGTTTATAAGGTATCGCGAACATTAGCGTACCGTCCGTTAGGACTCCGTCGACCAAAAGACGGTCGGCCAACGACTGCCTGGGAAGAACGCCAAAAGACAACAAAATCAAGCACGCCACCTTAAAGACGCGCGTATTAAAATATCCAGTCCCCCGAGACTCCACGGACTCGAAAAAAAAACCAAAAAAAAAAAAACCTTACGAGCTTAGCGGCTGCCGTACCTGTCGCGACGGCATAAAATCAAAGCGGAACCAGAAGCCTCGATCCTGCTCACACGCACGTCATTTAAGTCCTCCCCTAGCTTACCTTATATTTTCGTCCACCCTCGCTTTCCGCTCAACTTGTAAAACTCGTAAACCTTTTTCAAGGCAGAGGGTGGACCGAAGCGGAAGAACTGATCAACGTATAATAAACACACTCACCCCCCCCCCCCCCACCACACACACACACACAAGCACACACATGCACACACACACACACGTACATCGACACACACACATACGCACAAAATAACGTCTCCGACTTTTTCCTTTCGCACCGGCGTTTAAGGTTCCGCCCTCACGTCGGAGGAAGCAGAAGACCGCTCCCTCTCGAAGTGTATGCGCGCTCGGAAAACAAATCGGCGAGGGGCAAAGACGAATTACGAGCGAGATAAATTCGATCGGCGAAGAGTTTAAGTGAGGCTCCGCAAGAGAAAGGGAGCGAGAGGGAGGGTGCACGTTGCAGCAACCGAAGCAGCGGCAGCAGCACCGGTTGGAAGCGTAAAATCTGCTGATCACGGCTGGAACCATTTCATCTCGCCGCATCGCCTCGAGTGTTTGAACTGCCCTTCTGGCGTTTTGTGTTGTTCGTCTTTGTGTGTGTTCCGCCAAGTTTTGCTTTCTTTCTCTCTCTCGGATTCATTCATGTCGACCTGCCCGTGCAATCTCGGCAGCGGCCGGGCTCCCTCCCGCTTTCGGCCGCGGACTTTTGAGAGAGAGAAATTGCACAAATTCGCCGGCTCCGCTTGCGTCGCCCCGACGACGACCGACCACCGATAGAGAGATGGAGGAAGAGTGCTGCCTCCCAAATCGAATGATCTTGTGCGTGTGCGTTGGCGCGCGCGTTTACTCGGATTCGGCCGGGAACTCCCCCGTTTTGAAAACGCGCCGGCTTGATGAACCTCCTTGTTGCATAGGGCACGACCGAGAAAATGAAACCCGGTTTTCCGGCTCGTATAAATAAACTGCCCATAGCAGGAAGCCGAAACTTCGTAACAATGTGACGGTAGCGGTGACTAAAGACGATTGGATTGGATTGGAAAACCTTTATTGTTCGCTAGAGTTACAGGTGGCGAACAAAATTTCTCTGTGAGGCGACGTCCCTTCTAACTCAGCCTAATTTTTGTGAAACCAAAATTTGAGATTGTAGGTGCCTGAAGCAATTATCTCAGTGAAAAAAAGCTTGTTGGCATGAAAGAAAATAGTATCGTATTTCTAAGTGGCCCGCTTTCTAATTGAAATAAAGGCTACAGGCGCCCAGAATACCAAATTGCGGTTTGATGAATATTAGGCTTGGAGGGACGTCGGCTCGGTAGGAACTTTTGCTTTTCGTTAGTATTTTTTTATTTATATAATGTCACGCGCTAAAACTTTCGCATTTTATCATCACCGCTAGCCTTACATTCTAAAGAAGTTTTAGCTTACTCCGATTCAGTAGTTTATTTATGCGAAAGTAGAAACCGGGTTTCGTTTTCTCCCGGTGGATCCGAGGGTCATAGAGGGGAGATAGAGAGAAGGCGGTAGACAAGGATTCCGAGTCACAACATCCAACGGGTCAAAACATCCATGCAGTCAAAACATCCATTCGTGGATGATGGATATTCTGACTCTATGGATGTTTTGACACCATGGATCTTTAGAGTCGGATTGATGTTTTGACGCGCTGAATGTTTTGACTCGAAGGATGTTCTGAGTCTATGGATGTTTTGACTCAATGGATGTTTCGACACGGTTGGATGTTTTGACTCGCACGTCTTGACTTGATGGGGGTTTTGACTCTGATGGATGTTTTGACACGATGGATGTTCTGAGTCTGGTGTCATGGGATGGGACCTAATGGATGCTTTGACTCAGTGGATGTTCTGATCCAATGGATGTTTTTGACCAGAAGTGGTAGACAAGTTGTCAGCCGCGCGCCGCTTTCTATAGTCAGAGTCAACTTAAGAAACATAGGGCTCGGCCGAATCCCGATCACCTTATCAACGTTCCAGAGCCGACGCGGTTGCAGCCTTATCCGATAAGAAGGCCTCTCGAAGAACGAATCATTGAAAAAAAAAAAATGGGTTGTGTATATGTTTATACAGCCTAGAACTTGGTCTGCCTCAACGGGCGACGAGTCTCCCAGCTGTAGATGAGCAATTTAGCCAGTGCAGTACAACCGCTAGCCTGGGCATCTTTAACGTGCACCACGCAGTAGTGATACACGACCGCACGCCGGTACGATGCTCATCCAGATCGAAACGGGCAGGGGTGGGGATTACGAATCATTGAGCGAGAAAACTGAATATAATAAACGGCGACCTACCTTTCTTAAGTTGTCAGCGACTATACTAGCGCCGAGTTGTTTCGGTGGCGCCCTCTTACGGTTTTCGTTGATGACGTTACGACCAGAATTTGCCTCGCCGTGATTGGCGGGATTCTCCTTGTCGTGAACCGGCGATTGGGCTGGCATTATCACCGTGCAAAAAGCTATGGTCTTGCCAATCGCGAACTTCACCCACAGCGACACTTTTGGTCGCGCAAGTCGCTAATAAGTACCACGCTCCACGAATACCGTGTTCTGAAGATGTTTCTCGTCGCCCCTACCGTCTTTATTCCGGCATCCCGTTGACAGGTTACGGGGTATACGAAAGAGAAGCCCGCGGGGGCGAACACAAAGCGAATATGCTGCGAACAAGCGATGAACTTCACCTGGCGGCGTTCACTTTTCACGTGGCGTCAGTAGCAATAACGCCAAGCGAACGTGGCTCATGGTCGAGGTTCGCCGGTTGTTCTCGGCATATTCGCGCCACAAAGTTCGACATTTATCTCTCTTTAAAAAAACAAAAAGAAAGGGGTGTGACGTCATTGAGATTGTTTCCTGGTTCCGCGGCCAGTGGCGCAGCAAGCCCGGACATTCGTGCGTAGTTCCGTGAGATTATTTACAGCTGAGTCGCCCTAGCGCAGTAGGCTTGCCTCATTTATTAGTCACACCCTGACGCCATTTCTTGAGACTTTGATTATTTTCGCGGTTCGTTCTTTGCCCTAGTCCTGCTTAAGTCAACAGACCGGCCTGCAGACTAGGTCTGTGATAAGATATCTGGACGCGACGAATATCGAAACATGCACACCGTAAAATATCCATATACGAATTTGCGAAATTTATAGACTGAACGCAATGTGCAAAGGAAGGGAAAGGAAGAAAGGAACTTAGAAAAGTTAAGGAAATGTTTGGAAAGTACAGCCGCACTTAACATTGAACACGCCAACTCCGTTCCAGCGTTTCTAATAATTAAAACCTTGCAAAAGTTAAAAAAGCGAGTTTATTTAGGTTTGTTTGACTGTCTTTTTTAGCTTCACGTCATTTTTCTTTTTGCTTTATATTAAAAATGAAGACGTGACTAACGCGTTCATATAAAGGCAAAGTAAAATTTTTTTTTTTCAAGCCTAATAAAAAAAAAGTTGCACACTTAACACTATCAGAGCGAATGGCGAGTAACGGCATGTTACATTTTTATATAATAATAATTATAATTGTTTATTTTCTTCATACACAAGAACAACCTCGCGGTTCTTGCGAGACCTCTTGAAAGAGCTGCTGTCAGACTCTGCAGCAACATGAAACCTCGGTATCGTGATACTCACTGAATTAAGGATGTCACGTACATCCTCCAGTGCTCAGACTGTTTCACTTATGACACTGAAATATTAATTATGTCGATATTGTATTTTTCAGAAAGCTCTATACGCGATACCTAGTATAGCATGAAGTATAGCATTCAGGGGAAGTTTTAGGTCAGCACATGATACATATAGAAACGAAAGAAAGGCAGATAGATAAACGGTTTGATTTGTACGACGTAAAAGAAAACAATCACGTGATTCTTGATTCTAGTTGTTAGCCCCGAATGTGCTCGAAGATGTATAGTTTAGGGTTATTAACAACAGAAATTTTCAGGCGAGTCTCACCTTCCTATGGTTGTTGCTCTTTTCTATGCAAGCGCAAGTTCGTCTGCTTCTTTCGCGTGGGTTGCGTTGACGTCAGAACAACGCCGAGTTCTGATTGGCTCTGATTGGAAGGATAGTGGGTAGACCTCAAAGCAAGCAGCCTCGAGTTCTACCCACTATCCTTCCAATCGGAGCCAATCGGAGCTCTGCGTTTCAACGTCACCACAAACCCTGCTCAAGAAGCAGACGAACCTTCGCTCCGTATAGTCACTGACAGCTTAAGGGCGTGGCTTGACACGTCCGCGCTTCATGATTGGCTCTTCGGCTTTCTTATCGTCTAACGCTGCAATCTCATTGGCTGCCGAGCATTAATGAGATGTTCGGGGCTTGTCAACTCCCTGCGTCTGCAATCTTTTAGAAGCCTTTAGGGACTCTCGGAGGCGTTGTCGTTCAATCAGGAGATTGAGCGGTTATGCTTCTACAGCGGTTAACTTTATTTCTGCGGATAACGAACACAATTGCCGCTTTGTTCTTGCCACAGCGTCGTTCGGCTGGGAATCGTGTTCAATCAGTGAGGCGCACTGTTCAAACACGAGTTCTAGCCGAACATTGACGTCGCAACACTCTCGCACAATCAGCACCCACCACGCGCTCAATCGAGGTAGGTGACGAAAAAAAAAAGTACTCTACACTGGCGTCGTTTTGTGTAATTAAAAACCGAGCTCCGTAGAAAACAGGCTGGCGAAAGCGCCTTCTATAATTCGATCTCCTCGCTAATAATATTGCTAGGCCTGAGGGGAAAAAAAAAAAAACACGCCGAAGACACTTCAGATTGCTTACGTGTAGGAATGCGAAAGCATTCATACAGACAGCGCATTCCTACAAGCAGCGAACCACTCTTCATTTTTCGCACGGCGCTCCGGCGGTGACATCACGCTCCCCACTGCGCAGGCGCGGCGCCCCCGCCGGCTCCACGGCTTCCGCGACGAAGCATCTGCGTTGCTGTGCTTTTCTTTGTGTTTCATTTCTGAGGCGCGTCCGCTTTGACCTTGAGCGGCGCGTGCTTGATGACGTATTGGTGTGACCATCTTTCGAGCACAACGCCGCAGCCGCCTTTTCGCGTAGTGGGACAAGTAAGGCTTTCGCCTTAAAAGAAAAGCCTTTGTTGCTACGAAACTACTCAAGCAACACTATGACAGGATATGTTGCTGCTCTAATAGTGAACGTTGTTGGCGTCGCAACATATCGACTGCTTTACTATATATAGTTTGGCTTCCGTTCTTTGTCTCGATAATTGGGCTCGCTCCCTCACTGCATCTAGCTAACGGTTTCTTTTATTGTCACCTGATTGTCTGGCTTAGGGTTGTTTTTGTTCGAGCCCCAAGCAAAACAGTAGCCCAAAACTACAGTCATGTTCTCCGACGCGACGTAAAGACGAAGTGCTTAATGCAACTTCATCAAATCCATGGAGACGTTCTCGTTCTCAACACACTCTACGTAGTACATATTAAAAAAAACACGAAGCTCGCGAAAAGGGCGGAACATTTTTCTTCGATATTCTGGTCCGTTCCCAAGAGATGCAGCATAAATCTCCAGAAGCAGCTCACTTTCGTTCGCTTTTTTTATATTTTTTTATTCTCACGATTGGAGGCTTGGAACCAAAAATGACTCAAATCCGGTTTATCAAACCACTCGTGATCCTTTTTCTTTTTTTTTTTTCTTTGTGAGTACATTACGTTTGTGCGCCCCTTTAACCCGCTCTCAATAACGTGGCAGTGGACATTAGTTTGTGTTTTTTTTATTTGTAGTTATAAGGTTGAACATTCACTCTGAAACCAGGGTAACACAGAGCAAACAGAGCGTTTTTTTGGTACGCTCGATTTATGTGTGTATAGTTTTGTTTCTGGAAAAAGGAGGAAGAAAGTTCGAGATTCTTTCCCTGATTTTATTGGCCTTTATTAAATGACGTGCCTGAGAACGATCCTCTCGTCCCCCCCTTATACAAATTACACGTAAATGAATTACGTTTTCCATTAGTGGGGAGTATTACTTTTTTTTTTTCTCCGTCTTAGAATAAAATAAAAGTGGTCGAGGCTCACGACCGAAGCCAAACGTTAGGTTTTGGGGGCGAACAAACGAGGGGGGGGGGGGGGGGGACGGATGTTTCTTCGTTTGCGCAAAATCTCGCCTTTTTTTTTTGTACTTCGTTGGATTTATTAGGAAATCGAATTAACTCTCTTTTCTCTTCACCAATCTGCATGTCTCGGCGCAAGAGTGCCCGATGGCAGCGGAACGTACGAACCAGAGTTATGATTGCTGCAGCCAATCATGCTACTTGGTATACGTTTAATTTTTACCCGGGATTTGTTTGCTAGGTGCACCTCGAGCGGTTCTGTGACGAAGCAAATATATCCGCTTTGTTGTGCAGATCGCAGCTGCTTATGCATATACCCCGGCGAATTGGAGAATGAGGCAGCGTTTGATGCGTACGGATTTGAATACATTATTTAGCTCGGTTTGCTTTTCTTATAGACCTTGTATCGTAAAACGTAACGTCAAGAAACGAAATCTTTTGTTGTGTTTTCAGAGAACGCCTGTCGTCTTATTATTCCTTATTATTATTATTATTATTATTATTATTATTATTACGGAAGGAATTAATAAAATCGTTTCGACATTTTGGTCCCCCAGTCTTCACGAACCATTCCTCATTATATTTCCTCGTTTGTTTTATCGGCCTACCCGAGTGAGTAGACGGTTTCGCTTTTTTGTCGCAATGCTTGGCATAGTGAATTAGTGATAACATGGTGCTATCTACTCTCGATAAAAAAAAAGTGCAACGATTATAGATGCGTACAATTTCTGGTGTCTTTAATACTTGTGTCGCAAATAACCTTTCAAGTGTGACTTTTGCTCAGTTTACCGCAAATCATTTTTAGCCATAAAATGTTCTTAATCGCGCCATCGCTATCTTTTCTTGAAACTGAACCTATCTCGAATCTAACCAAAATGCTGGCCTGTAAGCACCAAAATTCATCGTGAGCGATCAAAACGCTGATATTCGTTTCAAGGTTTCCTTACTTGCGTTCTGTACTAAAGACAGTAGAGGTCTACATTTTAACTCGCTGATTTTGTGGTACACCCTTTTTTACTAAATGCTCTCTGGTATTTGAGACGGGTTGCAAGTGAGGTGCTTCGCGCTGATTCTTGCGCTTGCAGTAATCGTTCGCTGGATGTGGAGGCAAGATCTTTAGTACAAACAAAATACCACTCTTAAACGTCGGTCCCGCGAGCGCTTAATGTTCTCTGAAAACTAAAATGCTGACTGTAACTTTGGCGAGTCATTGACATTAAGAGTCACTGCAGGTTTTCTGAGTGTCGTTCACACTCCTTGCATGAGAACAGAAGCGCAGCGAGAGGGGGGGAAGGCCTTCATCCCGATTGCGTGTTAACACTGATCCATCGATTTAGTACATCTACCGAGCCATTACATCCATCGATGGATGTAATGGCACGGTGGATATACTCGCTCGTCGGATGTGTTTACATGTGTATGGATGTAGCTGCTCGTTGGATGTAGTTGCTCGATGGATGTAATTGCTCATCTTTCCTGTTGCGGCGTCTAGCGTGCCATTACATCCATCGTGATAGTACATCAAGAAAATCCAAGATGGCCGCCATTGGGCTTTTTTGCGTTATTTACATTCTTATGCTGAAAGCAAGTTCGTCTGCTTCTTTTCCAGGGGTTGGGGTGACGTCAGAACGCCGAGCTCTGATTGGTTCTGAATGAAGTATAGTGGGTAGACGTCGAGGAAGCTTAATTTGAGGTCTTCTTACCATCCTTCATTCAGAGCCAATCAAAGCTCGGCACCTTTCTGACGTCGCCTCAACCCTTGCGTAAGAAACAGACGACTTGACTCCGCATTGGTTGGGGAGCCAGAGGAAACAAACGGTAAGCCCCAGAACGTTAGTGTATCACAATTAAATTCTACGAGACCATTCAAGTTTTTTCTTCTCAAGAAAAATAAAAAGGTGTGATTCTGTGTACCGTCCTAATTTTATAATGATGTTAATATTTAGTTAATTTTCAGTGTAAAAAAAAAAAAACTCTAACTAAAGTTTGATCAGTGTGTAAAGAACAAATAACGAGCCGACGATATGTGTTCGACTTTGCAGACGCCGAGGGCCGCGGAATGTGCATGACGCACGAATTAAGGGTCCTTTGACTCGCTTTACTACATTCAATTTAGCGTAGAAATCTTCAAAATAATGTGAACTATTATACAGCATAGTTAAACGAAGAAATAAACCTGCGTGATCGATGGATGTAATAGCACGCTTTTTGGACGAAGCTGCTCGATGGATGTGATGGTGCGGTGGAGGTAATGGCACGACGGATGTAACGACATGATGGATGCAATGACATGATGGATGTAATGACATGATGGATGTAATGGCACGTTGGATGAACTGGCGAAAAATGGATGTAGTGGCACGATGGATATGCTGGCCCTATGGATGTACGGATACGATGGATGTAATGCCACTAAATTAGACGTAATCGCTCGATGGATGTAATGGCACGATGGATGTGTTGGCCCCAAGCCCTTCATACCCCCCCCCCCCCCTCTGACATCTAGCCAGCCCTATAATATACACACGCAATTCGACCCCCCCCCCCTCCTCCTTCCGCACGCCAAGCCAAAAACATCCCAGTCACCTCAACCCCCCCCCTCCCCCCCCTCCCCCCCCCCCCCCCGAAGAAAATTCACGGCTACGCCACTGCATGAGAACAGGGGTGAACGTTAATACTTTGTCATATGAACCTTACCAAGACGTAAAGGGACAAAGGGGCTATAGAAATCAAAGCTTTGTCAGCTCATCCTCTGTCTTCTCAGTTCGGGCCCACCACAATATCATATGGCCACTTGCAGGGCCTGAGTGCATCGTGATCATCCGGACATAGGAAACGGCATCGTCATTCATTTTGCTTCCTCCTATTCCGGAACACGCTTGCTATCATCGACAAACCGAATCCTTTCCAGGAGGCGACGTTAACCCCCGTAATCCTCGTTGTCCACGTTCTGTTCTGGTCCCCTCGTAACTGGTTATGAGCTGTGCACTGAACGGTTGCAACGTCCCAAGCTGCTCCAGAGACATCGCCCACTCTGACGGACAACTTCTTTTTCTTCTTCCTTCTTTTAATTAACTTTCTTTTTTCTTCTCTCGTTCATCGGGGCATACGCGGTATGCGATGGCCGGCGGCAGGATTAGCGCATCGATCCCTCACCAGGGGTCTCGGGCGCGTGTCTCCCTTCAACTCGTCATTCCCCATGTCGCTCGGCGGGATCCTCGTGCTCGCGTTCCGTCTCACCTTACGACGGACCACTGAGGACGCTAAGAGACATCGAAAGTCAATCCAAAGCCGTGCGAGTGTCACGTGACCCTCAGTTGGGGCCCAGGGACGCGCGGGGCGCGTAGTCCCCTGGTGCGTTCGCAGCGCCTGGATTGGCTGGGATTGGCTCGTCTACCGCCCGCTGCGATCCATCGCGCGGTGAAACGGAGTGTGGCATTCCGATGGACCGGGAACTCCCCGACGACGGCCCCTGAACGCAGTCTATATTTACTTGCGCACGGAGCTGCTTTGCGGGACGACATAACCTTGCCTACGATGTCCAGGCGTGGGAACCGGAGGTCCTGGTGCCAGAGACCTCGTGATCAGGGAAGTTTTTTTTTTTTTATTACTTCGGTGCTACGACTACGCGAATACCAGACCCGTTTGACGAGCGATATATCATTTAGCTAAGTACTTCGTTTCGCCTTAATTTCAGACGCAGCGGACGCTACGAGCGGATGGGACTATTCAGACAGTGTCAAAAACGCACCATCATGGAGTTCGCCGTGTTTCTGCACGTGTTCTATCAACGCTGAGACCATCATAAACAGAAATGGGCCCACTGCACTGGGCCCATTTCTGTTTATGATGGATGCGCTTTTGTTAATGATGGATGCGCTTTTGACGCAGCTTGGTTGGTACCGTTAGGTCGTGGCCTCGTCTGCGTCCGGACTTAAGCTGAATCGAAGTATGACTTCTTGAGAATAGTAAGGACAAAACATGGAGAAGTTATGGATTGTCATTCAAAATTTGACATCACGATTTTTGTGAGCGGGACTGGTTTTACTGCCAGATAACGTTTGGAAGCATACGAGATAAGCAGGGAGGGGCAGGATACATGCGTAAACCAACCTTCGGTTTATTTACAAAAAAGAAAAAAAAAGTAATTTTAAGCACGTGATTATGATGTGATTGTTTCCTTCGTTGGGCGTTGTTTCAAAAGGTGACCATACTTTGTCTCATCCTACGATGGACTAAAGGCTAAAGCCACGGACCGCCAGGTCCAATCACGTCTTACGCGAAATTATGACGCGTTTGACATTGATTAGGGGTGGACGAATAATGCTCCGAATCCAAAAACGCTGCGTCATTTTTATAGCTTCGACACCGCAAAGTGCCAGTACGTCGTAGCTTTTTTTGCAGTGTAAAATTGTTGAGTCACCCATTGCTATTCGATTCGAACTGTCCGCCCATTCCCATTAGTGATCAGTGATCCGAAACGCGGGCACCGATACGTGCATGGAAGCGAAATACCACGCAATGTCTAAGTGGCTCGTGATTGGATCTGGCAGTTCGTAGCTTCTGCCTTTAGTCCATCGTAGGGTGAGACGAAGTATAGTTGAAGTTAAGCGCTCGTCTTGTCTACTGCCTATCTCTGTCCTTGTTCATTGAGCGCTGTATCACCAATTTGTAAGAAATTACCGCAGGATTCGAAATACAGTCCCCAACACTATGAAAGACCCACTCGACGAGGCAGTTTCAGCCGTCTATGCTGAGTACGACTTGGCCATGGCCAGATTGCTTGGGGTAAGGACACAAAGTAACCTTCTTATATTCTTATTCTCTAGCTAGACATGAAGCTCCTTTGTCCAAAGTGTTCTTAGAACCGCGGCACAAACTGCTTCAGCGAATGGTTCTTTCATATTGTCGGATACTGTGCGTGCAGCATAAACCTATCTTTGAATTCACCGTTTTTTAAAGCATTATGTGCACTACGTGGCGCAAATAGCCCCAAGGTTGAATCAGGTCTTGCTCTGATGCCTATCGCATTAACCGGTGTAGAGGTCTTCTTGTTTGTCTTCATTTTTTCAAATATGTTTGCGGGTTGTTTTGTAGCTCTGCGAGAAAAAAATAAAAGATAAAAAATTTACCCTATTTGCGTGTCTGACCTTAATTCGAAACGACTTTTTTTTTTTTTTAATTGGTGGTGAAAGTTACAGGAGTTCTCTTTTTATTCATGGATTTATCAGACTCGGATTACATTAAATAAGATAATAGTCTTCACGGTAACTTGACTAATTGCTAAAATGTTTTTAATAATAAAGGTGGAGATGCAGGCGAGTTGGTATATGGCCTCTAATCTTGATTAATGTCAATACTGGAATTCCAACATGACCCTTAAAGATGATTAAAGAATTAATTAGGAGATTTCGGTTAAGCAGTCCACTTACCGTGACGATTATCGCCTCATCTAATGTCCGGCACACTTGATAAAAAACATGTTAAAGACAGAACGCGTCTTACTCTAACCACCTTCGTAAAAAAAAAAAAAAATCTGTTCCAACTAAAATCCAACGTACTACACATCATAGTAAAAAAAAAAAATTGAAATTAGGGACGCGAAATGGGACAACAAAACACCGTCTTTTGTGTTGTCCCGATTTTGTCCCAAGTTCCAAGGGTTTTCTTTTTTTTCTGACCATGAATGTTCACCAGCTCGCCCGCGCAGTAACCCCGTAAATTCTGGCATTTGTAAGAAAATGTGCCGGAAAAATTCACTCGTGCTTACAGAAAGCTAAACGTATCCTGGCAGGTGTATACTTAGCGCGCGAGACAACTCAAACAAAAAATGGCCGTTGAATTGTTTGTCTTTATTTTCTAATTGAAATGAATGTCATAAAAGTAGTAGTTTAATCTGGTGTGCTCATTTTGATCACAAACTTAGGTAGTAAATTTTGGGTTCATCAAAACCCTGTCTGAAGAAATTGTAAAATTGAGCCAATGTCGTATTCGGGCTAACGCTGCCGTGCATAGTATACTTTAGTGGCTGGTGTTACCTTCTGGGATTTCGAGGCGGAGCTCGGCTCCTTGGATAAAAAAAACGAACGAAATCTTCGCACACCTGAGAACAAAGAAGTTTTCAAATGGCGTATGTAGCTACCCTTTAATGGGAAGATTCTAACCGTGGACCCAATTCAGCCGTCAGCGTCCGGCGTTCAAATCTTCAACAATTTCGTTCCACGTTTTGTTCAAAAAAGCAGCAACGTCATGCGAATTCACCGGCAAAACTGACCACTAATATAAACATCGGAATAGGATTTCACATCTATCATCACGCACGAATTGTTCAACGATATTTCAAAGCGCGCTTTTTTTTTATGCCGCCCTAATAAGACGTATATTCACTCGCTGAGCATTCACTAACTCGTCTCACTGTCTCGCGTAGCCACAAGTGGAAACTCTCTTATCGGTAACTTCCTGGAAGGTCTGTAACCACTCGAAAGCGGCTAAGAGAGCTTTGGGTTTCTGTCACGCAATTTAAGGCGTTCAGTAACGTTGCTCCTGGTGCGCATTGAGCGACGAAGACAGGGAGGAAGCGATCAGATGACTACGATCAGCGCCTAAGTACTCGATGGTGGGTGCGCCCCGTGGGAAGCGCGTATTAGAAAGGACCTTTACGCAACGACATTTCCGTCTAATTGCGTTCCCGAGGGCCTCTTGGCGCGCGGTCTGCGTCATTGGTCTCGGGGAATGTCACACTGGTCCGTTCTAAGCGCCGCTGCATACATATTGCCTATATGGGCCTCCGGGTACGGCTTTCGTAATGGAAGTCCTGCAACTTTCTTCCGCGGGCAATTCTCGAATTTCTTTCATTTGTGGATCTGGCGTCCGAATAAACCTATCTGAATTCAAGTTTTTTAAAGAATTAGGGGCACTAGTGGGCAATGCCCTGGTTGTGCAGGGACTTGCGATGGATGTTAACGGTGTGGGTCCTTGGTTGTCTTCATTTTTCAGGAGTTGCGGGTTGTTTTAGCTTGCAGAAACAAAAAAAAAAAAAACGATTCGCGATTAACAAACTTTTTTTTTTTTAAATTGGTGAAAGTTACAGGAGGATCTTTTATAGGATTATCAGTCGGATACATTAATAAGATTCAGTCAAACGGTAACTTGATATTGTAAGTGTTTAATAATAAAGGTTGGAGATCACGAGTAGGAGTCTCCAATCTTGATTAATGTCAATACTGGAATTACCAACTGACCCTTAAAGCTGATTAAAGAATTAATTAAGAGATTTCGGTACGACAGTCCACTTCCCGTGACGATATCACCTCATTAATGTCCGGCACATTTGATAAAAAACATGTTGAAAGACAGGAACGCGTCTTAATCTAACCACCTTCGTAAAAAAAAAAAAAAATCTGTTCCAACTAAAATCCAACGTACTACACATCTAGTAAAAAAAAAAAAAATTGAAATTAGGGACGCGAAATGGGACAACAAAACACCGTCTTTGTGTTGTCCCGATTTTTTGTCCCAAGTTCCAAGGGTTTTCTTTTTTTCTGACCATGAATGTTCACCAGCTCGCCCGCGCAGTAACCCCGTAAATTCTGGCATTTGTAAGAAAATGTGTCTGAAAAATTCACTCGTGCTTACAGAAAGTTAAACTTATCCTGACAGGTGTATACTTAGCGCGCGAGACAACTCAAACAAAAATGGCCGTTGAATTGTTTGTCTTTATTTTCTAATTGAAATGAATGTCATATAAGTAGTAGTTTAATCTGGTGTGCTCATTTTGATCACAAACTTAGGTAGTAAATTTTTGGGTTCATCAAAACCCTGTCTGAAGAAATTGTAAAATTGAGCCAATGTCGTATTCGGCTAACGCTGCCGTGCATAGTATACTTTAGTGGCTGGTGTTACCATCTGGGATTTCGAGGCGGAGCTCGGCTCCTTGGATAAAAAAACGAACGAAATCTTCGCACACCTGAGAACAAAGAAGTTTTCAAATGGCGTATGTAGCTACCCTTTAATGGGAAGATTCTAACCGTGGACCCAATCAGCCGTCAGCGTCCGGCGTTCAAATCTTCAACAATTTCGTTCCACGTTTTGTTAAAAAAAGCAGCAACGTCATGCGAATTAACGGCAAAACTGACCACTAATATTGTCACGGAGGAACAGTCAAGAAAACAAAGAATAACTGGGGGAAACTGAAACGTTTAATGGGGCGAACTTGTGCCCAAAAATAAAAGGAAAACAAAATATAACAACAGAAGAGAACAGAGCGTCGCGGGCGTCGAGATCGGCGTGATAGCAAAGTCGAACGCTGGGGCGAAACTGACCCCAGCTCGCCACGCGGAGCCGCTTTTGTACACGCGTGGGCTTCTGGAGCATTCGGCGTAGAAGGTTCGGTGCCTAGAACATTCTAACCTGGAATCAGCAAGACGGTTCTCGAATTTACCAGAACGTCACATTACAGTGTCAACAAAAATGTGTAGCCGCGGCCAGGAATCCAACCCTGGCTTTTCGCGTGGGAGACAAGCGCGATAACCGTTCGGCCACGCGCGCGCTGCCTACTTGGCAAGCTGCGCGCGCGGCATTACTCCACCCCTTTAAAAAGTGCATCGCCCCGATGCAGAACAAAACAAAGCAAACAAAAAGAACGGTAAGCTAAAGGGTCATTTAGAACACATAAGGTCCACAGTCCTATCGAGCGTAGTATGGCTTAATGCGCACGACGTGGACAACATTCTGGTCGTGGAGGGCGGCGGGATGAAGTCTGTGTTCCGTCGGGCATCACCTCGTAGTTCAGATCTCCAAGTCGACGAAGTACCTTGTAGGGTCCAAAGTCGCCGGAAAACACTACGACGTCGTCGAGGTAGACGAGGACAGCTCTGCCACTTCAGTCCTGCCAGTACGGTGTCCATTACACGCTGGAAAGTTGCTGGCGCCGTGCACAGTCCGAAGGGCATCACCTTGAACTCGTACAGTCCATCAGGCGTGACGAAAGCTGTCTTCTCTCGGTCCCGTCGTCGACCTCGATCTGCCAGTAGCCGCTCTTCAGGTCCATCGATGAAAAGTATCGGGAGTGGCGCAGCCGGTCTAAAGTGTCGTCGATACGGGGGAGTGGATAGACGTCTTTCTTCGTCACCGCGTTCAGCTGTCGGTAGTCAACGAAGAACCTAAGCGTTCCGTCCTTCTTCTTAACCAGTACGACTGGAGACGCCCACGGACTGCTTGATGGCTGGATTATGTCGTCGTTCAGCATCTCTTGAACTTGCTCCTGGATCACCTCCCTTTCTTTAACGGAGACTCTGTACGGTGATCGATGCACAGGGCGCGCGTCGTCCTCGGTAACGATGCGGTGCTTCGCAACGGCTGTTTGGCGCACCTTCGACGACGTCGCAAAGCAGTCACGGTATTCGGTGAGGAGGTTAATCAGCTGCCGTCGTCTCGGGTCCGGAAGCTTAGGGTCGATGTCGAGCTGCGCTGGCGACGTACTGTCTTGCTGAGGTGGCGAGGATTCGTCAGTAATGGCGGCGATTTCGGCGGAGTTTCGGAGTTCCTCGACGTGGCCAACGGCTGCACCTTTTGTGAGGTGTTGCGTTTCATTCCGGAAGTTCGTCACGAAGACCACAGTGCGGCCATCTTGAAGTTCAGCTACTCCTCGTGCGACGCCTATCCCTCTTCCTAGAAGCAACTGGAGGTTGCCTTCCAGAACAACTTCGCCGCAGGTAGCTGCATCGGTCACGACGGGTACGACAACAGTTGATCGCGGCGGCAGGTTCACGTGGTCGGCAGCGACTCGGACGGCGGCTGACGCTGTTCGGGGTTTCTCTGAAGGCAGAACAGGCTTGCGCAGCGTCAATCTGTTCTCACCGAGGTCGATGACGGCGCCGTATTCACACAAGAAGTCCATTCCAAGAATGACGTCCCTCGAACAGTCTTGCAGAACGACGAACTTCACAGGCAGGTTTCACCGTGGATCTCAACGCGAGCGGTGCACCTGCCAACAGGTGTGATGAGATGTCCGCCGGCGGTTCGTATCTGCGGTCCGTCCCAGGACGTCGTAACTTTCCGAAGGCGGCGAGAGAGCCTCCCACTCAGGACTGAGTAGTCTGCTCCGGTGTCCACGAGTGCCGATGCGTCGAGGCCGTCGATAATAACATTTAGGTTGTTGGACACCGTTGCAGGGGCGTCGGTGCGATGCGGGGCGTCAGGAGAGTGGGAGCGCTCCGGCGTTCTTGGAGGCTGTTTGTTTCCCGTCGTTTTCGGCAACGTCACCTCCAGGCGTTGCCGCACTTAGTTTTCCCGGCGACGCAGGGGAGACAGACTCTCTCGGCGGGGTCGGGGCGCTGGGGACGCTGAACGTCGTGGCGATGGAGAGCGGGCTTCACGGCGGAGGGACGACACGGGGGAGGGCGAGCGTCGGAGGTACTCCTCGATGTCGCGAGGGCGTTCGTCGTACCTTGGGCGCGGGTCGTTCGGGTGGAACCCGCGCAGCCCCAGTTGTCTGTAGGGGCAATCGACGGTAAATGTGGCCGGCTTCACCGCAGTGATAGCACAACGGGCGTCGGTCGGCGGTCCTCCAGACGTCCGTCTTCCTCGGCGCAGGCTGCTCTGGGTGGACGTGGGGCGGTTGCCTCGGTACTGAAGGCTCACGTCGCGGCTGCGGCGCAACGGGCGTGTGTCGTCGGGCCATTGCGGCGTAGCTCAGCGCCGGTTCTTCGGGAGCTGGAACGATGATGGGAGTGTCCGGCTGGCAAGCTCGCTGGACTTCCTCTCGAACCACCTCGGCAATCGAGAGCGAAGCCGGGCGGTTAGAAGCCGGTAGTAGCTTCCTGAGCTCATCCCGGACGACGTCGTGGATGATCTGCCGAAGGTGTTCAATGCCGACACCGTCGATATTGCAGCGAGGTGGCGAGACACCCGCAACCGTCGACACACCGGCGAGTCGTTGATAGTGCACAGCTCTGGCCGACAGCGCTCGCTCGATGTTGGTCGCCTCGGCCACGTAGCCGTCTACCGTCGTCGGGGGGCTGCGGACAAGGCCACCGAAGATCTCGCTTTTGACGCCCCTCATGAGGAAGCGCAACTTCTTCTCCTCGGCGGCTTGCGGGTCGGCGCGTGTACACAGGCGTAGCACGTCTTCAACGTAGCTTGTCACGCTTTCGTCGGGGGCTTGTGTCTGCGTCTGAAGCAGGTCCTCCGCATTCTGTCACCGTTGTTGGTTTGAGAAGGTTCGCTTCAACTCGGTGGCGCAGATATCCCACGAAGTGAGCGAAGCCTCGTGGTTTTCAAACCAGTGCCTCGCGGTGCCTTCCAGCGAGAAGTAGAGGTTCTGGAGGCGTTGCTCGACGTTCCATCCGTTGTGGCGGGCCACGCGCTCATAGTGAAGAAGCCAGTCCTCGACGTCTTCATAGATTTCTCCATGGAAAGGCGTCGGCGATCGGGGGGCGACAGGCAGGACAACGACGGTCGGAGCGGTCATCGTTGCGGTCTTCTTCTTTGACTTCTGCGGCAGGGGTCCGAGTTCCGGCGGTAGGCCTTGGTTACGGCGACTTGACCGGGCCTTGGTCTGGTCTTCTGCGAAGGGTACGTAGCCTCCGGGGCTGAGAACGTCACTTGGCCGGCGTGTTTTCGGAGGGGTACGGTCCACAGGCATAGAATGCAAAAGTACCCAGCACCTCCACCAAAATGTCACGGAGGAACAGTCAAGAAAACAAAGAATAACTGGGGGAAACTGAAACGTTTAATGGGGCAAACTTGTGCCCAAAAATAAAAGGAAAACAAAAGATAACAACAGAAGAGAACAGAGCGTCGCGGGCGTCGAGATCGGCGTGATAGCAAAGTCGAACGCTGGGGCGAAACTGACCCCAGCTTGCCACGCGGAGCCGCTTTTGTACACGCGTGGGCTTCTGGAGCATTCGGCGTAGAAGGTTCGGTGCCTAGAGCATTCTAACCTGGAATCAGCAAGACGGTTCTCGAATTTACCAGAACGTCACAATACAGTGTCAACAAGAAATGTGTAGCCGCGGCCAGGAATCGAACCCTGGCTTTTCGCGTCGGAGACAAGCGCGATAACCGTTCGGCCACGCGCGCGCTGCCTACTTGGCAAGCTGCGCGCGCGGCAATATAAACATCGGAATAGGATTTCACCTCTATCACCTGACACTAATTGTTCAATGTCATTTCAAAGGGCGCTTTTTTTTTATGCCACCCTAATAAGGCGTATATTCACTCGCTGAACATTCGCTAACTCGTCTCACCGTCACGTAGCCGCAAGTGGAAACTTTCTCAGCGGTAACTTCCTGGAAGGTCTGTAACCACTTGAAAGCGGCTAAGAGAGCTTTGGGTTTCTGTCACGCAATTTAAGGCGTTCAGTAACGTTGCTCCTGGTGCGCATTGAGCGACGAAGACAGGGAGGAAGCGATCAGATGACTACGATCAGCGCCCAAGTACTCGATGGTGGGTGCGCCCCGTGAGAAGCGCGTATTAGAAAGGACCTTTACGCAACGACATTTCCGTCTAATTGCGTTCCCGAGGGCCTCTTGGCGCGCGGTCTGCGTCATTGGTCTTGGGGAATGTCACATTGGTCCGTTCTAAGCGCCGCTGCATACATATTGCCTATATGGGCCTCCGGGTACGGCTTTCGTAATGGACACCTTGCAACTTCTTCCGCGGGGAATTCTCGAATTTCGTTCCCTCTTCGAGTGGATCGGGGAGTCTGAAGGAAACGCTATCTGATTGTGAAGTTTTAGTCAACACGTAGTTTAGTATTCCTAGTTTAGGTAACGTAGTCTGTTTTGGTTCTGAGATGGTGAGGGAGGTTAATCCTGTTTGGGTCGCAAATAATGGAGCAGTTCCTGCGGCCCGAAACATCAATTGACACATTTTAAATATTTTCAACAACAAAAAAAAAAAAAAACGATTCGCGAATTGAAACATACATTGGTTAAATATCATGAAAGGACGGAAAGGACCAGGGAGGACTAAGTAGTACCAAATATGCCCCGTACAAGAATACGGCTCACCGGTCAAGAACAAATCGGTGACAACGAACTGGGAAGTGTATTGAATTGCATGATGGCTCTTGTGCGCACTACTGTGTGTGCACACATTTCATGGGGGATAGTTTCTTAACGCTGCCGTAGCTTGTAACTTCTAAGATTATTTGATTACTTTTCTATGCGCCCGGTAGAATTGTGCTCAATAAAGTCAGTCGCAACGCAACACACAATCTAATTGGATCTTGAGCCAAAGTATGCTATGATCGCCAACAGCTTAAAAAAAACACAAAAAAACAGGGACTGGGGAGTTCTGATTCTTGAGCGCCTTATCATTCTGGCCGCAGAGATATTTTTTTATTTATTGATTTTATTTAGAGGACATTAAAGTCCCATGTAGGGGTGGGGTAAAAAGAATGGACAATAACTAAATCAATAGCACACAAATAACACGTATATATATTAGAAATAAAAAAAAGAGAACAGGTAAATTAGTAGGCATTTTAACAATCAAACAATAAACAAGGAACGAAGTATATCTTCAGTCGGCACTAGGCTACGTCACAGGCATACACGCGTACACACACAAAAATAAAACATGTTAAAAAACCGTTGATGTCGCAATCATACTAAATGTGTCGCGTATTCGCATGTTGTGAAAGAGACCCAGTGGATGCAGCCGATCAGTGAACTTCTCGCATGCACTACGGAACCACGGGACCGCCACCTTTTTGACCATAAGAAGAACAGGATGAAGAGGGAGATAAAAGAAAGGAACACAACACAAATTTGTGTCGCTGACATGCTCGGCGTAAGTGATGTTTCTGGGAATATTCAAAAATACTTTGCGCAGCAGCGCAAATTATTTTGGGATATTCCACGTGCTATGTGGGGTCACTTTTTATTGGCTTTACCGTCCTTTGTCATGCAAACTAAGAAGGGAAAAGGGGGGTCTCGGCATGCGTTCGTTTTTTGAGAGTATTATTCGCTCTTTATTTTTTTTTCTTCTTAGCCTCATGTATGGAGGCACCATTTTCAATGCCTGACAACCACATCCCCAGCAGCCTTATTGGTCATCCTGGCGTGATTCAACTCCTAGCCGTTTAGAGTAAAAATCAGATTTTATCACAGAATGCTGCGTATATATTATCGGGAATGGAGATTATTAATTTTTTTTCAAGATTACTTTGGGGGGGGGGGGGGGGGAGTGTTTGATGACTGAATTACTTAAAGCGGTTAAAATAAAAAAAAACAACGATTTACTTAGTCTAGATAAAAAAAAAAAACAGCAAGGGTTCTATACGCACCCTTAGTGAATGAATAAGAAAAGCACTTGTCTTATTTAAAATCATGTTTATTAGCGTAAATGTAATTTAAAATTTGTGTACGATGTGTGCGTAAAAAAGAGTATCCTTTTCTTTTTATATACAAACCTCGTTAAGCATCGCCGAACGCACAGTTTCCGCCCGAACGTATAGTGCTAGCAGTCTGGACCCTATACTAAAGTTTCAGACCTTGTCGTCATCTGGTTCAAAACTTGTTACAACCGATATATTTTTAAAATTTTTAATGAGAAAAAAGGGCTTTTTCTGTGTAGCTTACCCCGCTCGTCCACAGAATGTGTCTGCTTCGTCGGCTCTCATCCCCATTTATTTAGATTTAGTGTGTGTATCAAACGTTATGAAAAAGGCCGGAATGCTTAATCGTACCGGGGGGGGGGGGGGGGGGGGCACACTGCAACTACTGGACATTTATTGAAAGTGCGAATGGCTCCACATTGTTCGTCTTAGGCTAGTTGTGCTACAAAATTATTTGATGTCTCCACTTTATATGATGGACACGTACACATTAAAGGGACCGTGAAATCAATCTTCGGCTGGGATAAACGATTTTAGACTATAGGACTTTTGCTAATCGCATATGGTTTGGTGAACCAAGATAAAACTATTACACGAGGATAGAAAGCCAAAATTTTGGTAGAAAAACGTGAAAATGTAGCGTACTATTTCTTACCTATTTTCCTTCGAAAGATCTCCGCATATTCACCGTAATGCATCCGATGTGCCCACACACGTCAGCTGAATCCAGCTCGCTGATTCGACACGAGCACCAGGTCACTCGGACGCATGCCTTCGTCAACAATCAATCCATCGACGAATATTTGGATTCGCGTTTGACGCCATTGAGTACCGTGACGGCACCTGTCATCACTTGCGAATGATGGATTGCTTAAAAAGCACCGTGTAGGCTTGGAGCCTTCAGTTCCGGTTACTACGTCACGACCACATGATTTGTTTAATTTTACTTTTGAGTTAAGGAGGAAAGCTAAGGAGGAGGAAGTTGAAAAATCGTTTCATGGTGCCTTTTTAGCGTACCCTACTTAAAAGCATTCAAACTTTGACGAGGGGTGGGCTGTCACGCGCTCTACCCTGGCCTTTATGATTTACTGCTGCTGTACTTTACAAATTGAGCACCCAATGATGATTCTGCATTTTAATGCGTGTTACAAGCGTGTTATTCGTGCATTTTATTGCACGCGAGGCCGACTAGTGAGGCGAACGTAACTCCCTACCCCAATGATTCCCATCCCCCCGCTAGGCCAAAAAGCCATCCTTATCCGAATAAATTTATTCACCATCGATCATCTACCATCTGCTCTTCTTTCACGTGCTTTGTCACATTAAGTTGGCGCCTGACACAATAATCGCTGCGTTTACATTCTCAACCAAAGCCGACTCATCGTTACTGGCATATTTGTCAACTAACCACTGTCGTGCAAACAAACTCACAAGTGTCACAGAACGCGGCTGCATACTTGACAGGCCATTTATTGGAAACTTGGTGTACTAAAAACGAGTTTATTTACAGTATACGATCAGGAACGCAGGGACCGGATCAGGTCACCGTGAAATGAAGTTTGGTCTCTGCCGGCACTCGCTTCTGCGAAGCGAACGAATAATGTTATGATAATAATAAAAGAAGTGATCCCCGCTCCACACCCCCCCCCCCCCCCCCTTTTTCGCACACACGCAAACACAAACGCCTTCGCACACGCACATACGCACATGCTCTCGCGCACTCACATACGCACTCCCACGCGCAGAAACATGCGCGCATAGATACTAGCGTACTGAGAAGACAAAAACAAGCGCAGAACAAGCACCGTGGACCAGCGCATACTGCAGCATGGTTGAATTCCAAATCTCGTCGCTTTTTTGTTCTTCGGCGCGCGTTTCGTCGTCGCTTTGTTCGCCTACCGTCGTCGCCTCCTTGTCCGTTTCTTTTTATTTTTAGCGAATAAATTTATCTTCCCACCACGCGATCCTGGCCGACAGCAGCTTGCTAGCGAATGGCCGCCGCGCTCATGGCTTTCTTCATTTATTTTGTCGTATTTCATACCGTGCATACCACTATGTTCGTTTAACGCTTTCTCCCCTCCTTAATCGCGTGTTGCTTCAAGTTCCAGCTCGGGCCATTTTCTCCGAAGGCTGTCGGTAGCTGCTGCTTAAGAGCTCCGAGTTTAAGAAGCACCCAGCGTAAAACCAAAACTAGTAATAATAATTAAAAAAAAACTATGAAGAACAATATTTACTTTTTGTCCGCTTTCATGTAGGCGCTTGCTACTTGCTCCTGCACTTAACTTTTTTTTTTTTCGCAATGTTGGCACACCGGAAGTCTCGTTAATGGAAGTGTGCTTTGAATTCTCTTTACGCTAGAGAACGACGGCTTCGGTAGGTTTTAGCTGAGCGTTTTAGCTTTACACCTTCAGGAGGAAGTCAAAAACAAAACACGTTTAAGGATCTTGTCATATTTGGTAGGACTTGGAGCGTAATTACGGACCTATTTTTAATTAGAAATTAGATAATTTTAAAGCAATCGATTTCCTATTGACGCCCAATGTGGTATCTAAGAAATGAGACAACGTTACTGGATTTCTTTACTGGCTATTGGGATTTCGGTGATGGTTCCGGGTTGGTGGAAATACTTGCCAAGGTCATGATCGGCTTCGATGGTGCAATCTAAGCACCGTCATTGTTGAGCCCTGCGCGAAGAACTCGCTACACAGGCATCTTGAAAGATAGCATGAAGGCTCAAACGAGCTGAAACAGCTTTCAACCATAGCCACGTAATCTTACAAACATGTTTCGGATGGACGGCACATTATTTTATATTGCGCATTAAATTGGTAGTTGTGGGATGTCACCTGTTACGTTTTTTTAAGTATTCCATATGATGCTAGTCACTAAACAAACAGATTTAGGTTTTTATTTTCTTTTTGAAATAGCTTAAAATAAAACAACCTCGTAGTAAATTTTCGAAACGGAAAGTATGGCGCCGTTTTAAAGAAAAAAAAAAGAAAGACTTTGTGGTTGTCCTGTGAAAAAAGGTAGGATATGTAAAAAATGTACTAGAACCTAAATGTCACCATTAACTCGCCAGTCTAGCCTAGTTATAATCACTTAATTCTCCGTTTTCTAACTAGTAACTTCGTTATGGTGCTTAAGCCGGACCATGATGGGATGGTAATCGCAGTTTGCCAGAAGCCACTGATAGAGAGGTGATATTGTCTCTAATTTGCTTTCGAATTCAGTGCGGAAAACGCAAAATTCCCTCGCGGTCGAAAAGCATTCACAGCTGCCCCAAGTCGTTTTGTTGTTTTGGGAGACATCCGCACTTCAAAAGAGAAGTGCTAGGCACCGAGAAAATTTTAGGCGATTTCGTCATTGACTCACATCCTGATCTGAACCGGTAATTTCGCTACTAAGTACCGATTACACCAAATGATCGAATTTTATTTCATAATTCGTGCTTTCCAAAGAGAAAACAAATATGATTGCCGATATTGCTGCGCAGGTTGTCGTTGAAATGCGAGAGTATTTTTGCACCATTTTTCACCGCGTAAACGTTGTTTCTAAACCACCTAGGAACTGTTGCGAAAAATTCTAGAAATCGTTTTTGCCGAAGTCCACGGAGTCTTTTATCAAACGTAAAACCAATTCGCGTAATTTTTCGATCTAACTGTCCAATCCATTTCCACCGAGTTTTGGTGTGCTGGTACTGCATTTCAAGCGTTGCTTTCTTACTATTGGCATATAGAGACGATGTGTATAGAACACAATAAGAGCCCCGTTAAATGTATTTGCCTTTGAGCAGTTATTGCAAAAAAACACATGTATCGCAAATCGCCCTGCAATTCTGTTGCTGCGTGAAACGTTCTTAGTTTAGTGCTAGTGGTGCTGAACCACTAGCGCTAAACCAAATGTTTAGTGGACTTAGTAGTGAGTTAGCGTTAGTTGGAGTTACAGTTAGTTATAATTAGGGTTAGAGTTAGTTACAGTAAGTTAGATTTAGAGTCAGTTACAGTAAGTTAGATTTAGAGTTAGTGTTAGAGTTCGTTAGAGTTAGTTAAAGTTAGCATTCGTTAGAGTTAGATAATTAGTGCTAGCGGAACTGGTGGTGCTAGCTTTACTAACTCGCAGTTACTCTTTTTGTCGCTTCACGTAATATGAAAACTTAGGCTTTAAACGTTTCACGTAAAAAAAAAAGAAAAAAGAAGAGATCACTTTAAATTTTTGTTTTATGTGAAGTTTGATCGGCAGCCGACACTACGGTACGAGGGAGCCAATCGAGCGGCCCCAAAAGTGCATCGTCACGCTGCTCGTCGCTTTTGTTCGTTTGCTTTCGCCGATTAACCCAATCACGGACAGGACAATGTGCCGCGATTCTACGCTTTTCTTTTTCTGCCTGATTTGTTTAACCGGTGATAAAAACAAAACAAACAAAACAAAACAAAAAAAACACAAAGGCAACGAGCACCACAAAGTCAACGGGCTTAAAGTGAAACGGAGTATGTGTAACAGAAACCACGGAACGCGCAACTTTCCGCCAACGCGATCGGTACCTTCCAGACAAACTCGCGTGCGGAAGGAGTTGAAGTACGCGACTTTAAAGGGATGCCATTTCTCTGACAAGATTTGTCCGTTCATTAGGGCCGGTTATTCGATTGCCCTGACGCTTGTGAGGAGCGGTCGTCCGCGACGACGCTTCGAGCGGCGGCTTCCCCCCCCCCCCCCCCCCCCCCCCCCCCCCCCCCCAGGACACGGCTGTAGCAGGGGGTGGGGGAAGCCGCAGCCCACTTCGATCTTTCCCGAAATAGGAATGCCCGATCACTTTTGGGCCTCTTCATACATTAGCGCGCCGCCGCGGGTGCCGACTCGGTTTGAAATATGGAACGGACGCCGGCGACCCGGGACGAGGTCAAGCAGTTTTAGGGAACCGTTCTTGCACATCCGATACGGTACGGTGGGACCTCCGGTTCGAACTGAGCATGTGCGAGTCTTCTGTGGTAGCGGTTCGGGCATCGGAGGAGGAGGAGGTGCCGACGAACGGAGCTGCGACTGGTCGTCAGCGAGGGAGGACGCGGAGTTTCGGTCTAAGCTCTGTCGCGGCACTCATGTCAACTCCATGGATACCCCAACGTTTGCCTCTTTACGTAACGTAAAAAATTCAGCACGACGGCTTTTGTTTTTTGTATTTAAAGGATGATGGCTGGAGTCCCACAAACGGGGTTGCGGTTACTTCGTTAAGCCAAGCATATGTATGTATTTCTGTGCGTGCTTGTGCGCATGCGTGGGTCTGTTTGTTTGTGGGCGTGCGTGCAGGCGTGCCCGTATGTGCGTGCGCGCGTTTGTGTGTGCGTGCGTGTGTTTTCGGCTGACTAAAAGATCTTAGCACAGTGACACGCAAGGCGGTGATTATCGGATGTGATAAACTGGAGAAAACAGCTCTGAAACACTGCCTGTATTTGTAGTTACTCCATGTTTGTCATAATCCGGTGTACTTTTCTTGCGAAAGGTTTTTTAATTTTTATTTTGGGGGCATTTGACAAGCTACATTTATTATAATTATTTTTTTTAAATGAACGCTCTGTTTTTTTTTTTTTAAACAAAGACTGACGTCTATCGGTCACATTTCGAAATATTTTATTTTGAACCTCGTAGAAGGCAAATCTGTGTTCTCCTGCAGCTTTGCACAAACGGTTGGAAGTTTTTCTGTACGAGTGCCTTCCAGAGTCTAGGAAAAAAAAAAAAAACTAAATATACGAGATTGGAATTTTCGAGGAAAAGGAAAAATTGGAATTGTAACTAAGTAGCAAATAAGCCGACCTATCATTAGGGCGACTATGCTTGCATGAGAGAGTCAGGATTTCACTGGTTTAAATGATACGAGCTATGGTACCCTTTTCCGCTTCGTTGGCTATTTAGTCCGAAATTGATTGAGATGTCTAAAACATATTATATCATGCCTGTAAACCATTTTTTCACGTGCATTTTTAGGCGATATAAAAATTCGTTGTCTTAAAACTTCGAATATAAATTTTAATGGAACATTCTTTCTTTTCATTATTATGAACCATCCTCAGAAATATCTTACAATTCACCGCATCGGCACCCAATCGTTTCCTCTTGTGAACATGAAACTTGTGCTGCACTAACCTGATTAGTTGAGAGTTATGACGGTGCTCGTAAAAGAATTAGCCTGAACAATTTTTTTCACGCATGAAAGTTGTCGCTTTCATTTTTGCTGTAGTCCCTGTCTGCGAAAAGTTTTGTCAGTCGTTATTAATATTAAGAATAATGATCTTTTATACACTTATTCAGTGTTCCCTCTCCTAATATATATATATATATATATATATATATATATATATATATAGATATATTTTTTTGTCTAAAGATCGTGCGTTTGAACTCCTTTAGTAGAGAAACTCTACACTTCTTTCCGCAAATTCTCTTCCTAACATGTGATCTTCAGCCAAAACATGACTTTGTTTTTCGTAAGCATTGCAGATTATGTTTCCAACAACAAAGATGTAACTGTTCACGTGATATCATCTGAGTGTTTTATTGTATCTGTGAAAAGTTTTTTCAGTCATTATAAATATGAAGAATAATGTTCCTTTATGCACTTATTCACGGCTTCCTCCTCTAATGACCCCCCCCCCCCCCCCCCCACACACACACACACACACACACACGCACACACGCACACACGCACACACGCACACACGCACACACGCACACACGCACACACGCACACACGCACACACGCACACACGCACACACGCACACACGCACACACGCACACACGCACACACGCACACACGCACACACGCACACACGCACACACGCACACACGCACACACGCACACACGCACACACGCACACACGCACACACGCACACACGCACACACGCACACACGCACACACGCACACACGCACACACGCACACACGCACACATACACACACACACATACACACACACACACAACACACACACACACCTACACACACCTACACACACATACATGCATATATATATATATATATATAAACCGACACGCGGCGCGGCTGTTTACCAACATGGCCAGAAGACCGCGCATGTGCAGCACCTATGTGGGCCAAAGCGGCCCGGCTCTCCATGTTTTCGCGGTTGCGTTCTATGGCGTGCGCTCGTTGTTGACGTTGTAGAGACGCTTCTAGCTTTATTTGTGCGTCGTATTTTCTGCCAACGTATGTCGCATGTCATGCCCGACTATTTGAGCTCGCTACCCGAGCCTGAACAGCAGCGGTATCGAGACAAACTGTGCGTGGACGGCGTTGCCTTCGACGATCCGTACGCCGTAAACAAGACCTCTGGTGCAGTTCCGACGCGAAGTTGCTGCCACCAACGTCGACGGCTCACGTCGTCCTTTATTTAGTTTTTTTCGCCGAGCGAGTTGACGGCCGGCACGGTGCAGGCGTACAAGTCTCTCGAGGCCTACGATTACTTGGAGCCGGTTTCCGCACTGCCGACGGGATGAGCAGACTGGGTCTGCTGAGGTCTATTTATAAATTGATTAAATACACACAGCGTCTTCGAGTCAACTTATGATATTTTTCCTACCCTCACGACCACAAGGCATAACAAGCGGAAACGCTTTGTCCGTTCTGAAGTCTTGGCGGTAGCACGACAAGTAACGGCGTTACTTTTTTTAGTAACGTAGTAATGTCTCGTGACTTTTTCAAAACAGTAATAGGTAACGTATTTGCGTTACTATTTCAAGTAGCGGGTAACGTGTTACGTTACTCGTTGCTTCTTCTTCCTAAGTCTTAAGGAATTACAATTTTTTCCGTAGGCGTCAAGCCACGTGAATTTCTGAGTTTTCTGCGTTTTCTTTGCATTTTTTCTCGTGAGTATTTAGATGAAACCGTAAAAAGAGATAAAGTAATTATGTTTAGTATCTGGATGAGCATAATGTTTCTTGAAATATGATTTTATGCGTACCTGTACCGTCAAAACAGTAAAACGAGTTAAATCATAATTAAAAAAGTAACGCAAAGGCAACGTGCGTTAGTTTTTATCGGTAACGGTCACGCGTTCCTTTTATTTTGAGGTAACGTAGGTCGGTAACGCGTTCCTTTTATTTGCAAGTGAAGAGTAACGTATCTCGTTAATTCTTTTTTTTTTTTTTGGTAATGCCTACAACACTGACGTTCTGTCGCCAATCTTCCACCTGATAGCGCGGGCGTAGCGAGCCACCGACGAGCGCTTGGCCGGTGCTTTGTGCTCGACCATCGTGGGAACAAAATCCCGGTGGTCTCGATCAGAGGACGGTTTTCCTGCACATAAGCAAGCCTCAGGACGGAGACTGAAATGGAAGCCACACTTGCCTTCAAGAAAGTGCTTGCCGCACAAACGGTCGTTCGCTCGAGGCGACCATGCATTATTTTCGATCCAAGGATATTATCCACCTTCTGCGCCCTTCAGAGTCAGCCGGGAACTTGTGGAAACTCACCCCGCTACTCTTGCTGTACCTTTCGGTGCAATTAACGGCTACACAGATTTCCGGAAAGCTGAAATGCTATGACGCCCGTGCAAAACGTGCGCCCTTTTGCCCACACCACCCGGCTCCGGCGCGATCGCAGCGCCGCCGCAGCTCCGTGACGTCAGGCCCACGTGTCGGTCTATATATATGTGTGTCTATTTCGTCTAAAGACGTGCGTTGAACTCCTTTGGTTAGAGAAACTCTACGGCTCTTTCCGCAAATTCTCTTCCTAACTTGTCATCTTCAGCCAAAACATGACTTTGTTTTTCGTAAGCATTACAGATTATGTTTCCAACAACAAAAATATAACAGTTCACGTAATATCATCTGAGTGTTTTATTGCATTCAAGGTGTAAATTGTCTCCATAAATGTTCCTCTGCATAGACTGTTGCGACAGGAGAGGTCCGGGAGATGGTCCGCCCCCCCCATTCTCAGAGAGAAATGAGGTCAATATGTCCCTAAGTATTTTCTCACGTCACCGAGAGGGTGGAGCGTACGTCAGCACCTTCATTTCAAGATTGGCGCCTGCAAAAACAAATATTCGCGGAAGGCCCAGTGCGTCTCGAGTCTCGACGCATTGGACATTGAGCCATGTTGCAAGGATGGTGCGACAAAACAACGCATGTCCATGATACAATGAATTCAGCATTCAGCTCTTTTTTTTTTTTTTGTGTCGCGATTGGTATCCGATACAGTGCGATCTTGTTTTTCCATATCAAACTGTTTACGAAGTAAATGTGTAATATATAAATATAATGTAACCTTGTATGATGCAAGAGCCCCCACGAGGATTGCAGCATTGGCGATATTAAGATGACTCATTTTTTTTTTTTTTCAATCAATCAATCAGTTTATTTTTTCTTTCAAGGGGTACACACTCCTTGAAATGGTACCTTGGCGCAAAAGGCGATCGTGTCGCCTGACTGGGCACCAAGGTCCAACGGGGGGGAGGGGGGGGGGGGGGCGGGGGGGCAAAGTCCAACAGTAACAGCACTAAGGGCTAAACTTTGACAAGAGAAAAAATACGGATACAAGATGAAATGGATTCACACTCTTGACAAGAGGAAAAATACGGATACAAGATAAAATGGATACACACACACATACACACAAGAGATAATGGATGCACACATAAAATAAAATTGTAAAGAAGAAATACTAGCACACATTGATGTTGTTTATGCAGACATTGTCGTAAAAAACAAAGATTAAAAAAATAATATAAAACATTAAGCAAAAAAGTAAATATATACAAATAAAAAGCACTTCGGTAAAAATTCATAAAAGGGAGAAGCTAGATTACAAATTCATAAATTCCAGGCAGATATAAAAATAGCAGTCTGGCATTGTCCATACACTAAAAATCTATAAATAAACGTGATCACAAAGGTATACTAGGTTTGTAATAAAAGAGGATGCACAAAAAATGCTAGTTAAAA
Source organism: Ixodes persulcatus (assembly GCA_013358835.2). Lineage (NCBI taxonomy): Eukaryota > Metazoa > Arthropoda > Arachnida > Ixodida > Ixodidae > Ixodes > Ixodes persulcatus. The sequence continues at coordinate 517,420 of JABSTQ010011339.1, read as the reverse complement.
TACTTAAAAATGTATTAGAACATATCTATAGAATTATCAACTCATTGGCAATCAAAAAGGAGCGTAGATTTTTTTTAATGTAGTTTTGTTTCCAGTAATTATAAAATTATTGCCAACTGCATTTAGGAGCTGGGGAACCTGAAAATTGATCATTTGTTTTCCGTAGTTAGTCCTAATAGATGGTAGTCTGTACGTCCTCTTTGCCCTTAAATTATATTCAGACAAATTTGCAGGAATGAGGTCAAAGCCGCTTACTCCGTTTCTATGAATAAGCTGCCCAAGCTTATAATGGTAAAGCTTAGAAAGTGGAAGGATATTAAATGAGTCAAATAAGCTCTCGGCTTCACTACCGTGATTCGAATTGGCCATTATTCTTAACATACGTTTTTGTAAACTCATAAGTCCATTATAGTTGGTTTTAACCGTGGTGCCCCAAACAAGTAAACAGTAGTGAAGTTTTTGATAAAAGAGGGTGTAGTATATTTGTACCTTCAACCATGTCGGTAAGAGGTCTTTTGTCTTATAAATAATTCCTATTGCTCTAGAGAGGTCACTTTTTATATGCTCAGTTTGTGTTGTCCAGGATAGTTTGTCACTAAACCACACGCCTAGGAATTTGCAATCAGTTATACGGTCTATAATGCAGTTGTTTATTGTCAAACGTGGCAGTTTATTGATTTTTTTATTTTTTGGCGTAAATAACATATACTTTGTTTTTGCAGCATTTAATTGCATTTTATTTATGTCGAGCCACGTGTTTAAACCTCGTAGGTAGTTATTAGCTTCTTGTTCTATTTCATCTACGGAGGTACCAGAAAAAAAGAGACTAGTATCATCAGCATACATGACTAAGTTTGGAGAACCTGCGATGTTTACAATGTCGTCTAAATAGATTATAAAAAGCAAAGGTCCTAATATTGATCCCTGAGGGACCCCATATTTAACGGTCTTACGATCAGAATGGATGTCATTGATTTGTACAAACTGCTGGCGATTTTGTAGGAAATTCTTTATTAAATCCAATGCTTTACCCCTAATGCCATAGCGGGGAAGTTTTTGTAGTAAAATGTCATGATTAATACTGTCGAACGCCTTTCGAAAATCTAAGTATATGCCCAGAGTAAGAAGTTTATTTTCAATATTATTTAAAATTTTATCTTTTATATGTAACAAGGCATCTTCTGTTGATTTGCCCTTTTGAAATCCGTACTGAGCCGCAGATAGAACTGAGAATTTTATAAGGAAAGATTGAATTCGACTGTTTATTAATTTTTCAAAAACCTTTGACAGTACGGGGAGTACGGAGATTGGACGATAATTGCTAATATCCTTTTTATCGCCATTTTTATGAATTACAGTTACTCTCGCAGTTTTTAAGGCATGTGGGAAACTACCTGTTTCAAATATTAGATTCATGATATGTTGCAATGGCTCACTTATAATATTAGATACGTATTTGATCGGTTCGGCTTTTATGTTATCATCCCCGCAAGCGCTTTTATTTTTTAGTGATTTTATGACAGCCTCAACCTCAGAAGAAGTGACAGGATTGAGCATAATAGTATGTTCTAGGTGGGCTCGTGTGAAAATGCTTGATGACGTGGCTTTCGGGCGATTATATGCACCAACGTTTATAAAATAATCATTGATCGCATCTGCCATGTCACGTCCACTGACAACGCCTGACCCAATCTGCAGTTCATTAAGTGGCGTATGGTTAGAATTGGGCTTGATGATAGCGTTTAAAGCGTTCCAGGTACGCTTAGGATCATATTGAATGTTATTAAACTTGCTAACGTGGTAACGTGATTTAGCTTTTTTTATGTCACGGTTCAGTGCATTTCTAAATTGCTTATATTCTAGTAGTACGCAGTTATCCCTAGATTTTTGGAACTTTTCGAACAGTCGGTTTTTCTTGTTGATGCGTTGTAACAATTCTCTCGATATCCATGGTTTTCTACGCTTATATCGCCGTGTTTTTAATTGTTGTAGAGGAAAAGCTGCGTCATAGCACTTCTTAAGAGCTGTCAAGAAAGCGAAATAGGATTCATCAACATCGCGACTAGTCATCACACTGTCCCAGCTAGTATCAGAGACCATTCTGTGAAATGCCTCTATGCTATGTTGATTGATCTTTTGAAAAAATTTGGTTCCTGGTTGAGGTAAATTATGACTATTTCCAAAATGTGATAGAAAACAAAATAAGGGGAAATGATCGCTCATATCGGCAAGGAATACTCCAGGCACGGCGTGCGACTGGTTAATGTTTGTAATGCAGACATCAATAAGCGTGCTGCTCTGTAACGTTACTCTTGTTGGAACACTTATCAAGTTCTTACACCCATAGGACTCTATTATATTGTTAAGTTGACGTTGATTGCTAGTGTCAGAGAGTAAATCAATATTGATGTCTCCCATTATTATTATTTTGGTGTTTTGATGCAGAAGATATGCGAGCATGCTTTCAAGATTGGAACAGAATTTCGAAAACTTTCCGGTGGGGGGGCGATACATCACTACGAAGCATGTGTCACGGTGTTGCGCAGCAAGACACTCAATGTCAGCAGTAGATACAGAGCATTTATCAATTTCGGTCATTTGTAGTGCTGACTTGTGATAGATAGCAACACCGCCACCGGGCTTGCTATCTCGATCGATATGTAGGCATGTATAGCTAGGGAATTGCACTGGTAATGCTTTGGCTGAGTACCATGTTTCTGTAAACATTAGAACATCGAACTGAATTTTTAGGGGCGTCAAAAATATCTCGATATCATCTTTTTTATTTTGCAAGCTTCTCGCATTCATATGAAAAGTGGAAATGCCAATTTTATCAACAATGTCAAGTTTGTTAAAGGTGTCTGTGTTGTAATAGCCACAGGGCACTTCTGGTTCAGGAAAGTTGAAATCTACGTCTGCCATGGCGTCCTAAGTAATTTTTGCAATGTCTGATACAGTTTTTATATCTATAATCCTAGAGTTTTCTGCTTTTCTAGCGTACACCTTTCCATTCTTTGTCCATACAAATTTCCAGTTCTTGTTCTTTTTCGCCTTGATCGCTTCACTCAAGAGCATCTTGTTCAACATAGTGAGATGTTCATTTACAAATATTGGAGACGGTTGACCGGGAATATCGATCATCGTGGAAGTTAATCGTTTCTTTTTAGCCGCATAGAACACTGCGTCTCTTTTTTGGCGTGTGGTGAACTGCACTACGATATGCTGCTGGCCGGGTTTTTTAGTGGGCACCCTGTGACAGGTGTCCACGTCTGGCAGCTCTAGAGGAACCGACAGTGCTTCAGACACCCGTTTCACCACATCACGAACATGTTCGTTTGGGCTAAGAGGGATACCTTTTATTTCCAAGTTCTTTAGTCTGCTGTACTGCTCTAGTTCAGCAATTCGGTTCATCGATTCCTCTAGGTTGCTCCTCAGTTCCTTGTTCTCGCCGAGTAGTTGCTGATTTGCGGTATTCAGCTGGCCTAACTGTGCCTTGATGCTTTTTAGCTCTCCGATGGCGACCTTAAACTCGTCAACTGATTTGGAGCAAAAATCGGTGCTCTCCTTTAGCTCGGCGATTTCTGATTTTAGTTCCTTCTTTAGCTCATCTATGGCAGTTAAGACTGTGCGCGTATCCATTTTTAGATTTTCCTTTAGGAACAAGCGTGGGTTAAGAACAACAAAGATGCATAGACATACAATAAAGAATAAACAAAAGTAGAACAGTTTGCTGTAGTTGTGCAGTCCAGCGGTTACATAGAGATAAGCATACTCGTGCCTCTTCGGGTCAACATACCTGACGGTAAAAGACAGTGTTAGCCCTGTTGCGTGGGCCGCTGGACTGCGCCGTTCTCTCGATCGGCAGCTGCTTTTGTGCCCACGAATCGTCAGTAGGTGTCGTTGCAGTGGAACCCGTGGATGCTGACTGTGGCTCCATATCTGGTGTGTCACGCTTGCTGGCAGGGTCGCAGTGGTTGGGCCGCCTCCGCTCGCAGGTGTCAAGCGTTCGCGGATCCACTTGTAATCAGCCCTGACGGTAAAAGACAGTGTTAGCCCTGTTGCGTGGGCCGCTGGACTGCGTGTCTTCTAAGCGTTTCGCAGGAATCCACTCGCAACCGAGACACTGACTACATATCTGTATTGCAAGCTTCCCTGACAGTTTGGGATCCTCCGCAAAAGGTTTCATTGCATCCACTAGCCCGGTGCATGACAGGGTTATCCCGGCTTGGGCCGCTGGACTGCGCGCGTTCTCTCGATCGGCTGCATTTGTGCCCAGCGCAATCTACGAAGCATGTGTCACGGTGTTGCGCAGCAAGACACTCAATGTCAGCAGTAGATACAGAGCATTTATCAATTTCGGTCATTTGTAGTGCTGACTTGTGATAGATAGCAACACCACCACCGGGCTTGCTATCTCGATCGATATGTAGGCATGTATAGCTAGGGAATTGCACTGGTAATGCTTTGGCTGAGTACCAGGTTTCTGTAAACATTAGAACATCGAACTGAATTTTTAGTGGTGTCAAAAATATCTCGATATCATCTTTTTTATTTTGCAAGCTTCTCGCATTCATATGAAAAGTGGAAATGCCAATTTTATCAACAATGTCAAGTTTGTTAAAGGTGTCTGTGTTGTAATAGCCACAGGGCACTTCTGGTTCAGGAAAGTTGAAATCTACGTCTGCCATGGCGTCCTAAGTAATTTTTGCAATGTCTGATACAGTTTTTATATCTATAATCCTAGAGTTTTCTGCTTTTCTAGCGTACACCTTTCCATTCTTTGTCCATACAAATTTCCAGTTCTTGTTCTTTTTCGCCTTGATCGCTTCACTCAAGAGCATCTTGTTCAACATAGTGAGATGTTCATTTACAAATATTGGAGACGGTTGACCGGGAATATCGATCATCGTGGAAGTTAATCGTTTCTTTTTAGCCGCATAGAACACTGCGTCTCTTTTTTGGCGTGTGGTGAACTGCACTACGATATGCTGCTGGCCGGGTTTTTTAGTGGGCACCCTGTGACAGGTGTCCACGTCTGGCAGCTCTAGAGGAACCGACAGTGCTTCAGACACCCGTTTCACCACATCACGAACATGTTCGTTTGGGCTAAGAGGGATACCTTTTATTTCCAAGTTCTTTAGTCTGCTGTACTGCTCTAGTTCAGCAATTCGGTTCATCGATTCCTCTAGGTTGCTCCTCAGTTCCTTGTTCTCGCCGAGTAGTTGCTGATTTGCGGTATTCAGCTGGCCTAACTGTGCCTTGATGCTTTTTAGCTCTCCGATGGCGACCTTAAACTCGTCAACTGATTTGGAGCAAAAATCGGTGCTCTCCTTTAGCTCGGCGATTTCTGATTTTAGTTCCTTCTTTAGCTCATCTATGGCAGTTAAGACTGTGCGCGTATCCATTTTTAGATTTTCCTTTAGGAACAAGCGTGGGTTAAGAACAACAAAGATGCATAGACATACAATAAAGAATAAACAAAAGTAGAACAGTTTGCTGTAGTTGTGCAGTCCAGTGGTTACATAGAGATAAGCATACTCGTGCCTCTTCGGGTCAACATACCTGACGGCAAAAGACAGTGTTAGCCCTGTTGCGTGGGCCGCTGGACTGCGTCGTTCTCTGGATCGGCAGCTGCTTTTGTGCCCACGAATTGTCAGTAGGTGTCGTTGCAGTGGAACCGTGGATGCTGACTGTGGCTCCCGTATCCGGTGCGTCACGCTTGCTGGCAGGGTCGCAGTGGTTGGGCCGCCTCCGCTCGCAGGTGCCAAGCGTTCGCGGATCCACTTGTAATCAGCCCCTGACGGTAAAAGACAGTGTTAGCCCTGTTGCGTGGCCGCTGGACTGCGTCGTTCTCTGGATCGGCAGCTGCTTTTGTGCCCACGAATCGTCAGTAGGTGTCGTTGCAGTGGAACCGTGGATGCTGACTGTGGCTCCCGTATCCGGTGCGTCACGCTTGCTGGCAGGGTCGCAGTGGTTGGGCCGCCTCCTCTCGCAGGTGCCAAGCGTTCGCGGATCCACTTGTAATCAGCCCCTGACGGTAAAAGACAGTGTTAGCCCTGTTGCGTGGGCCGCTGGACTGCGCCGTTCTCTCGATCGGCAGCTGCTTTTGTGCCCACGAATCGTCAGTAGGTGTCGTTGCAGTGGAACCCGTGGATGCTGACTGTGGCTCCCATATCTGGTGTGTCACGCTTGCTGGCAGGGTCGCAGTGGTTGGGCCGCCTCCGCTCGCAGGTGTCAAGCGTTCGCGGATCCACTTGTAATCAGCCCCTGACGGTAAAAGACAGTGTTAGCCCTGTTGAGTGGGACGGCGTTCAAACTCACTAATAGACTGATCTCACCAAGCGTTCCACGCATGCGTGACGCCGCCATAACTGTAGTTCGTATAGAGGCAGACGCCAGTTCACGAGACAGCTCATGCTGCCTCGTGCTCTGCTCGCACAAACCTGCAGCAGGGTTGTCGCGCGTGCAGAAAGATTACAGCTCCCACGATGCATGTCGGCAGCGGTGGTGTACTCAAACTAGCTGGTGAGATCGGTCTATAAGGAGTATTCACTGGGCGCCATATTTGTGGTGCTGTCTAGAGCGCATGCTCAGAACGAGCCCCCATTAATAGGCTGCTAAGACCGGCCATTTTGACGGTGTGGAATGCACGTTGCAAAAGAACCCTGGAAGCTAGCCATCAGCACGCGCTCAGCAGTCGCGCACACAGCTATGGCCGCCAGTGAATACTCCCTATAGGTATATCGACGCACATGCGTGGAAGTTCATCCGCTCTTGCGCTGCTAACGGCGAAGGAGCTAGAGAGCGCGCGTTGATGCCTGTTCACACATGCAGCTGAGCGCAAGCATAGCGCTGACCTATAAGCGCGTGCTGACGGAAGCGTTCACCAGCTTTGTATCGCACCGTCAAAACTGTTGCTCATGGCAGACGAGAAGAATTTGACGACACGTGAGCAGCGCAACATCAGCGCTTCGCTGGATGTGAGAACCAATCCTTAAGCGGGTTTCACATGCAGCGATTTTGGCCCTAGAGCGGCGCGATTTCTGCCGTCGCGGCGCTCTGGCCAGCCGCAGCGGCAGAGCGGCACGGTTCCACCAGGTTGGAAATTTTTCGCCGCGGCAGAGTGGCAGCTTCCCAGCTGGCTACTCACAGCGCGATGGGAAATCACGTGACAGAAGCAGAAACATTGCGGGAAAGCTGGCGCCTAGGACGGCGGCATTTTCACGTTCTTGAAGCAGACGACAAGCAGAGAAAGTACGCAAGCGACTGGTTTGCGGTTTCTTTTTTTTTTTTTTTCCGGCGGGTCGAGCTTCTTTCAAGTTCTTTGCTTCTGCAGTGGCGTCGGTACTGTTCAGGAGATTATGGAGGAGGGGAATTGCTGTCTCCTTCCTCGAAATTTGTTTTCTCAATGAATTACGCGGCTCTTTTTTGCTTTCCTCGCTTGAGTACCAACTGTAGCGAGCACAAGATACGCTAATCGGAAGCGGCTTGTGCGAGCGCTAGTGGGAAAAACAAAGGAAGAAGAATTGAGCGACATTGACGTGTCGTTTCCAACACAGATCGTCCACCAAGTAATGAAATGTATCGCGCCCAGTTCAATGAACTGGTTATAAGTGAAGTGTCGAAGCGTCGGGTTCTTTGGGACGCGCAGCTTACAGAATTTAGGAACAATGGAACCAAAGAGAAACTCTGGGGAAGAGGTGACTGAGGCCGTGAAAGTGATTGACAAGGTCGGTATGAAACCACTGCACTACTATACGGGTTTGAACGCCGTCCAGGAGGAGGTTCGGGTCGGCCATATCAGTTGGAGTCTTTACATCCGAGGAAGGCGCAGCCCGTGAGGCTGCCGAGGATGATCCGACGTTTCATCCTCCGCGCTAACGAAGTTTTAAAAAACAAAACAAAAAAGAAACATACACAAATAAGACTTAAGGTGTATTTCACGACAGGTCGTGGTTTATTTAGTATTTTAAACGTTTTTTTTTTTTTATTTCATTAAGGTGAAATTAAAGGGGAAACTGAAAACTAAGGCATTAAAATCGTTGTTAGAAGCCTCTGGAACCGACTGTGCGCATCTGCTTGCTGCAAGCAACATTGGCCATCGCAACGGCAGGAAACGCTCATGTGAAATGAAACCTCGCGATCCGTGCCGCCGCGCCGCTAGCGGCAGCGATTTCGACCGCGAAATCGTTGCATGTGAAACCCGCTTTACAGTTCCGATGGTAACAATGATTTCATTATGATATATCTTTGTATATGAATCTGTAATACACAGGCCTGGAGATCCAATAACCGTTGGCTCTCATCACGTCCTGTAACATTGCTTCAAATGTAAGTATTCTCCAACATAAGTGACGTTTCTTTTCAACAATTCTTTAACAACTCTCAGACATTCGCCATCCACGTGAAAGACGAGCTCGTTTGACTTGGAGTGCCGTTTCTTTCACGCAACTATAAAAAAAAAATAATATTTTATTGTAATAAACCAATTCGTTTGTTGCGCTTTTATTTCGTTTATTACACCAACACGTTCCAATCAAGTCGACCGACATAAATCACCGTGGCCGCGTGGAATCGCTTTTCGCTCTCGAACAATTTGATTTCTCGCTTGGAGGAAACAACCTAAAAAAAGAAATAAAAGGTGTCTTTGTGAAAGCGGCGTTGTGATATATGAAAACAATTTCCTCTTTCAATTGTGTTTTCTTGCGTATTATCGCTGACTCGCGTGTGTTTTTTTGTTTTTTTTTTCTCCGCATCGTGGATAATATAGGCAATATAACAGGAAAGCGTCAGCGTTGTAATCTTACGTAGAGTTTTCGATTTGGTAGGTTGCCGAGAAGAGCGAATTTCCAATACTTGCCTCGCCTCGAGCAGAAAAAAGTTGGCGGTCAAAAGAGTTTGGACGTTTTGTATTATTTACTTAAAGTTAGCAATAACGTACTAACCTGTTTTTTTTTTTTTTTTTTTTTTTTTTTTTGGCGTATAATGACGTGCGTTACTCCAACGACAAAAATAAACTTGGTTGCTATAGAGGGAAGGTGTTTTATTAACATAGGCAGGTTATGGGACGCGTACTGTATGTCTGAAACTGCTATTCTAGGCCCAAAGCATTCTAAATGTAACTGCAAAAAAAAATTGCTATGCAAAAATACGCGTTTTTGTGAGACCATATGACTAAGCAGTGAACTACCATATTTCATCGCCTATATCTCGAGAAGCAGGCCTGCGTGTCTACATTTTCTCCCTAGTGGGTAGGACACAAGTGACGCGATTTATGGAAAACGTGCTTTTCCTTAAAACTCATAAAGTATTTTGAACTTCAAGCAGCATACTTTGCGAAGTTACTGATCACGATGATTGCATACTCAGAATACACACATAACTCGTCGTTGAAAGTGAAAGTGTTATCTCTGTAAATTCACATATTATCGTCTGTAAATGCATAACCAAATGAATCGGACAGTTTTAACAAGACAATCACGATGCCTCCATCCGCTTTTTTTTTTTATTTTTTAAGTAATAGGTACCGAAAGTTCCTAAAACGCACGTGTTCTCTAGGAGTTATTTATCTTCTTACGAAAGCTCAACAATACAAGCTTAGGACAAACAAACAAAATCCCAGCATGGCGTGATAAAATCGCATGTAATCAGTCTTGGCGCAAACACCCCAGACATCGATGGTCACGCTTCGCCCCTTCTGGTGCGTTAAGTGACTATAACTATTGTAGTTTCGCGGGGTATACTAGCCAAGGCATCGAAACAGCAGGGACAATGAAGTGTGCTGAGTGTGGCTTGTTGCTGTTTTTATTGACCTTGCTATCCAATCACCTTTCAAGAAGAACTCATATGTCAGTTCTCCGTTGAGCTGATGAAGCAATCACGCCCTGGGAGCGAGCCATGTCACGGCACCTTTAAGCGAGTATGATTGCGTTCGTGTCGGTTTTTTCTCATCTCCTTAAAACAAATTTGGAGAGCATGTTTTTCTTCGGCTGACCCGCAGTGGCAATCTACAAATCTGTTGAGTTTCGGGTTGAACAAGTTCCAATGCCCTCATACATTGCACACTAATCAGCGATAGGAAAAGCCTGTCCCTTTTTTATAGAAAAAAAAAAAGACTACAAAAGATTGATTAGAGGCCGCGTTACCAAACTTACAAAGCATACATTCCCAAAATGTCTCGAAGTTGCGATTGGTTGGTGTGGGCAAAGCAGAATAAATGTAGGAGGAACAGAAAAGCCGGCGCTTGTTCCAGTTAAAGTTCCGGTGCTTGCAAACTTAGGACAAGTGATGGCTGAAGTTTATGTCGAAGTAATCACGTACCGAGTTTTGGGTTTTGATTTTACTTACTGCTTAACGCGAAGAGAGGCGCGAGCAAACTAGAGCAAGAAGCCACGTTCGTGCTTTTCGTTTTTAAACTTCAAATATAAGAGTGAACTATTTTTCACTTTTACATTCAGAACGCAATCTTTCTTTCCATGAATTTGCCGGCCTGCAACCCCCGGACGGGTCGTGACCGAATTCGACTCAGGGATTGAACACGACCACAGCGTCCCCGGTTGGCAAGCTCGCATTGACAATTAATGCGTCGGCGAGTGTTGGGTTTCACGTTCGTGGCCAATTAGTGCCCATCTCTAAACGTGTCCACAGCAGTGGACTGCTTGTGTTCATTGCCACCCGGATGCGGGGCAGGCATCTGAGAGTTTTCCCTTTCGGAAGTTAATGTTTTCAATAAAAATTACCGCATAAAAAGAACACACACACTCACACACGTTTTTTTGTGTTTTATGTAATGAATAATTGGGGGGGGGGGGGGGGAATCAAGGTTCGACATGGAGGCGGGTTTCAGGATCTTTTTATGGAGGCCGAATATCATAGGCGTTCCACGTGAACCGCACGGGACACTGCTTTCCATCATTCTTCGCGATAGAAAGTGAAACGTATCAGAGGTGGCATTTAACGGAGATCGAGGACACCCTTTGTGTCGTGCCGACGGGCAGATAAGAAAGTTCCGAACCGTCGCTGGCGACGAAACAGATAGGTATCGCGAGCTCGCGAGCGTACAGGTACTTCGTTTCAATTTAGAATGGACCGCAGACGACGCCACAAGCCCTTTCAGCAAATTCAATGCCGCAGAAGGAGCACAGGGACACGCATGGTGCTCAGCCACGTGTCGCGTTCGCAGCACTAGACTGACTGGGATGGCTGGTATACCGTCCGCCGCAGTCCATCCTAAGGTAAAATGGAGTATACAATCAGCTGAATGCCGGACCGCTGCTCGGATGAAAAGAACCGGTTCCAGTTGCAACTGTTGTGCGTGGCTGGGATCGCTCAAGGTGAAGCGGCACGGAGGGAGTGCTTGTTTCGGGTCGCAATTACGGCCGCCGGCCATCCCTTCGCAGTTGGCGGGATGTGATCTCCCGCGACCGCTTCTCTGCGCTCGCTGAGAGAGGGTGCGAGAGAAATCCGCCGCGCGGGAGTCGTTTTTTTTTTTATTCCGGGATGGACCGCAGCGAACGCTGCACAACGAAGTGTCTTACACCCTCCAGGGTGTAAATCAGCTTGCCCCAAGGATAACACCCTAACAGTGTCATAGCAACACTCATGGCACGGGAGTCGCTTTCTTGTACTCCGGGATGGACCGCAGCGGGCGCTGCACAATGAAGTGTTTTACACCCGTTCGGGTGTAAACCACTTTATTGGCCCCCGGGATAACATCCTAATGGTGTCGTGGCAACACCCTTAGGATGCTATCTTACAAAAAAAAAACTGTCTGCAGTCACTTTTGAAGCATACACAAAACAAACATGATTCGAACTTGCAAGAGGCGTGCCCGCAGATGACTCTGCAGTGAACATCGCGTCTTTTGTAAGCTATTGGAGCAGCGTGACCGAGGCTTAGGGCTGTTACAGTAACATCCTTAGGGTGCTAATGAACACCCTAAAAATAAATGGCAGCCATCATAGCAGCATCCTAGGGATACGTTTTACGGGTAGCAAGTTTTCACGCGACAGGCAAAACCACCCGCAGTTCTCCCGTGCACGGAACAGACAGACACGGACGCAAACAGAGGCGCTGTTGACGAGCCATCGGCGTCATATCAGTGCCGCTTGAGTGTCACGTGACCTTTTGAAAGGGGTGCAGCGATGCTGGGGGCAGGTAGTCACGATTATTTAAAACGTACAGCGAAACAGACACGACGGAAGAAAGGAGACAAACAACCGCAGACACGTGACAGATTCGCGGCGCTGGATTTGGCTGGCGTGGTTCGTAGCTTCCGCTGCGGTCCACTCGCGAGGGAAGACGGAGTCTATACCGGGGAAGCGTCGTCATCCAAGGTTACGTCTGCGGCGGGCGGATTTCCCGGTCTCTTCTCTCTACCGTCACGATATCTCTTGTTTTCAAAGAGGTCCAAGTTGCCTTTGTTTTGTTCTCTGTTGGTGCAGCCTGCTATTGATGTTGATATTGTTTCGTTGGATACAGACTGGGAAATATGCTACAAGGACAAAGCGTCGCATCGAATGCTAACCACAAAGCATGGGCTTTTGGCCTGCCGTTTTTGGTTTGGTCGAAAACTAGGCAAAATTACACGGTCGTTGAATGTCTGGATAAAAAAAAAAAAAGTGCTAATTTATTGACATATGTTAGACTCTATTGTTAAAATGAAGGCGAGCTTACCAAACAGGAACACTATGACAGTTACTCCGTCCCTGTGTTCAGTGATGTTCAGAGTGACAGCTGGTGTTCGGGTAACGATTATGTTCTGTCTAGATTAAAAAAAAAAGTGGGTCAACATTTGGTTTACACATTTAATGCGTTACTTAACAGCATGCTATTCAGTTCAGTCGCCTGCTCTGAAACTGAAAGCACCGCAGCGTTGGATTGTTCTTCGAGCCTCAGTCGAATGTTGGAGCAGACATATAGCACACGTTCCGAAACTATCATACGAAGCTTATAGAGTTGCCAATTTTTACTGTTAATTGCATTATTTGAATTCCTGCCAATTAGTCTGACTTTGAATCTTCTATAATAAAAATTGTTGCTCGAGTTCGTTGCAGTCTACCGCATATAGCTACTGTCAGAGGGGAAAATAATAGTTTTAAGAACAAGCGAGAGAAAGAGATGTAAAAAAAAAAAAGAGAAGCTATTTTGCATATTTGTTTTAAGTTTAATCTTTTTTCGGTGAATTTCAACATTTTAACGCTGCATGCTCCAACACTCAATCGCGCCGAGCATCAGAATGCACATAAACTGTTTCGAAAATAGGATTGTAAACATGCCGCACGTGCGAGTACGAACCTAAACAACAGAGCTAGCCTTTGCGTGCTGTTGAAGTCGGCATACGAGCACGTTTATTTTGAGCCGCTGGCTAACAATGAGCCCATCTTTGTGCGAGCCAACGATTGTTGCGTCTGAGTGCCTGCGTGCCGTCTGCCTCTACGTAATAAAAAAGAAGAAACAAAAAAGAAGAAAGCGATTATCCCGTTGGAAAAGCATGCCTATAGTTGTGACACACTGTGTTGGCGTTAAGAAAATATCTAAATTTCGTTTAACACAAACACAGTACACCACGACATTAATAAATAAATAAATAAATAAACTGTAGTTCTTTACAAATTTGTCTCACAAGGAAGTTACTTACAATTAAGTGCCGGTGCTTGTTACCGTCAAGCGCGTCATGCTATCCTTAATTGGTTTTGATTACCATAGTGAAAACTAAAGCCACGGTCTCGTGCGGAAAATCGCGTCTCGTCGAGACCAGCGCAAAGCTTTCTCTACGCCGATGCCTTCCCTTCGTTCGTTTAGAGGTCGCCCTTGTGGCAACGAATGTCGCAAAATCGTCGTGGTATGTACGCCGTTTCTTCGCGGTGACGTGATAATGCTGCGGTCACGCCACTATTTATGCGATACGCTGCGTGAACTACTCGAGTGATGCCACCACCGTGCTGCCTCACCGGACTCGACCTGCTTCCCTGCTCGCTTTAGTAAATGAAGGATGCCAACTTGTATGGCGCCTTCAAAGCGATATTTATTTATCCGTGAAGTTGGCGCCCTCGCCGAGTCTGGCCGTTGTGATCAGTCGGTGGCAAATCGGGTAAGCAGCAATTGCCTCGTCCTGCCAACATCACGCATGATCCTGCCGTCAGCTTAGACAATGCGAGGTAGGAAATCTATCAGCATCTCGCGTCTCGTGCGAGAGAGTAGAGATACTACCTTAGCCGCCTCGCGGCAATGTCGTCCCGTTCAAAGAGCAGCAAGCTCGCGCCCGAAACCGACGTTGCCGATGTTGCCATATTGACCAAGTCGCGGAGCGGACGACGTACTTCGTGTTGTCAAAGAGCGCACAACCGTATCCGTAATCTCCCGGGGATATATTACACCTTAAGCGAGGTTGTAACGCGTTGACGCCACCAAGTGTCCAAAACGCTCATATCTACGGTACGCTTGGCCCCAGGGAGGCCGATGATGTCGGGGCAAGTCGCTGGTGCGACGGATATCCCGTGATGCACCGCTCTCTTCGATGACCGATTTTGAAGCGCTCGACAGAATCGACAATTTAGAGCGAAAAATACAGCCATCTGTCTGAAATACAAGCGTGCGATTATCATTAGCAGATAGGTTCGATCATGTTTAACGTATTTCTGAACGTCAGAGGTATATTTTTTAAGTTTTGATACAGTGAAGTCCGTCAAGCCAACCTGAGTCTCGCATAGTCCCGCGCGCGACGAGAGCAACGATACGGTAACGCCGAGGGCCGCTGTCCGCGGCGTTGCGTACCTATGGAGCATGCGCAATATGAAGCACGCAACGCTAACGGAAACGCACAGTGCTTGCGTTTGCTCCTATACGCGATTCTGAAACTCTAATATCTGCCTCGCACTGTGCGCAGCTTGACCCCGTCGTGCAATTATGGCTCGTGGCTCTTAGGCACACTTTGTCTTCCCCATCCAGTCGGTGATTTTAAGTGTCTTCATACTCGTTTTCACCTCAAGAAAAAAAAGGAATTTTTGCGCATTGTTCATACGCCGCGAGAAGTAGTTCTTACGCAAGATTTGGTTGTGGGAGGAAGAAGGGATAATTTTGGCGTTTGAAACGTGCATGTCTTGATTAGATAACATATATCTAGTCTAAAACACACCTCGAGATATCTTAGTTCTCTGCATAAATGTGGAAATTAGTAGCGCTCCGCAAAGAGCCGGTCCTCTTTCTTTTTTTTTACTACGGTTCTTGAGACGACCAAGAGGCTGAGTGAAGGAACCAGGTTCGTCTCAATTTAGTCAACTTAGTATGGCCTTCATAGTCTGCAGTGAAGTAGCGCAAAAGCAGCCTCGTTTTTCTTTTGTACAGTCAAACCGTACTAATTTTCGTATTTTCAGCGTCCCGTTAAAGCATTCTTTAGTTTATGTTAGCAGCAGTGCGAGTTTTCTTGTTGCGATCTACTATATACTCTTGTCTTTGCGTTTTGATGATTGTAATGGTTCCTCTACGATCCTTGGCATGCGATTAGCACGCCGTCAAAGTATACCGGAAAATGGCTACACCAGTATGCATTATGTAAACAAAATGCCGTCTGTGCCGCGACACTGTTCACCCCAATGCTGACAACAAACGGTGTGCCTAAAAATTCACCTGGAGTTGTGCTCTGAACGCGCTGACTTTATTTTAAATCGCAACCATTAAGGCTGAACTCCATGGAACGAATTATGTGACGAATAACTGGCGAACGCCGCCCGACGGCACGCTCGTTTTGCGCGGGACGTAGCAGCCACTGTGTTGATTTCACGCGCAGAGCAAAAGCCGCCGGGCAAAATTCGTCGGTTATTCACCGATGTTTGTTTGCAAACAAGCTCACTACCACCCCCTATCGGCGGACCCCTGCGCGCTTCCGGTTTTCCTCTTCTTTTCCATTTGTCTCGCCTCCTTTTGTTATTTGCACTACTTTGTGCAATGCACTAATGTTCTTACAAACGTACAGGCCGGCTTGCTAGAACCAGCGTCTCAGCTGAGACTGGGTGAAAGAAAGCACTGCCAAAGCCAGCGCACGAGCTGAGCGGGACTCAAGCTGCGTCTCAAGACGCTCGCGCGCCCCAGCCTTTGCAGTGCTTCTCTGAAGGAAACTCTTCTTATCCGATCGCTGTGCGTTCCTGAAGAATAAATAAATACACTACCGGAAGTCTACTGGGGCACCAAATACTGTTGCGCCCTCGTGATATCAACTCCCACCAAATGTGGTGAATTCGCAGCATATTCGTCCCATGGAATTCAGCCTTTACAGTTCCACAAAACCAGCATGAAACACAACGCGGGGTAAGTTTCCACTAAGGCAGCAATGTCCCGTACGTAGCGGACCTTAATAACAAATGAAACGATATTTCAATTCGCTCTCCCCTTATCGGTTCACATCATCGATGAGCCACAGTTCTGGGACCCTCAAACGTCATTCCACTACATATTTCCTTCTCATCCAACTTCTTTACGTCGCGACTCGCAGTTTCGTGTTCCAATGAATCGTTATCTCGACGTAGCGGAGCCCCGAATCTCCCCAAAACTTTAGACTTGACAGATGCTTAGACCCATTCGACGTTTGCGAGCAGAATGTCCGCCGGGGAAAAAAGAGGACACCCTTCCCTAACTCGCGCCGACACACAACAAAGAAAATTATAAAAACTGAAAACTGAGAGAAAGGAATTGCGCATTCGCTTTGTTTTCATTCCAGCTTTAGACTTTGTGCTTCCTTCCACCTCTTGCATCAAGCAGGGGAGAGGAAGCAAGTTCTGCAGAACGGAAGTTCCCACAGCACATTCGGTCCGACATTTTTTTGGCAGGTGGCCAGACTTAGCCTGTCAGTTCGCAGGAACCAGGACGTCCTTTCGTCTTCTTAAGGACCTGCGAGCTTAAAGAAAAAAGAGGAAATCAAATAGAACACGATGTAGCGTTAAACAAGACGTCCTCTTTTTTTTTTTTCTTTGTCTCGTCTGTGATGTTTGCGTGGGTGTTGTTGGAGGTCGCTGTTGTCCCGTCTTTAATGGAACGTCAGTGCATCGGCGTGGCTCCCACGTTTCCTGAACGTCGGCTCGCCTGCATTGTTCACCGGATTGCAAACTACGCCGCATCCGTCTTGCCACAACTGCCGCGATTTCGTCCTTCATGTTCGGAGGTTCACGGAGAGAAAAGAAAACTTTAACGTTGCGTGGAGGCAATGCGCGACATTTTCGGTCGACTGCCTTCAAAATGATATTCGATATTTTGTTTCATGGGGATGTACTCGAAGCACCTCCAGGGTCTTCGTACTGGCAATCACACACACACACACACACACACACACACACACACACACACACACACACACACACACACACACACGCACACGCACGCACGCACGCGCACACGCACACACGGACGCACGCGCACGCACACGCCCACGCACACACACACACACACACACACACACACACACACACATATATATATATATATATATATATATATATATATATATATATATATATATATATATATATATATATATATATATATATATATATATATATATATATATATATATACGTTAAGAAAGACTACCTAAAAACGGCTTAGCGCTGTACATGATTCTACGAGAATAAATTTGTGAACTTCAAGCGACATTACGACGTCAAATTATGAGAAAATATGTATAATGTTACATGCTATATTTTTACAGGGCAAGTATTTTATTTTTTCAGCAGTGGGAACTATAACCATAAGGAAAAAAGAAAATAGAGCCGTCGGCAGCCATCCTATCTGTAGACGATAACGCACCAAAAGAAACATTGCACTATATTTGCGTGCCTTACAAAAGGAAACCATTTTGCCATTGTCGGCAGACAGTAAGTTATTTCGATGTTTATATCCCGCCTCGAGATATAGGCTACATACAACATATATGACGTTATATCGCTTCAGTATATGCTTTTGGAACGAAAACATGTATGTAGTCTGAGATTCAACGGTTCGGTAAGTATACCGAAATTACGAAAACAAGTAAAATAATATGTCAATGCCGTATTCCATTGGGGTAAACCGCTTTGTAATGTATGCATATCCGTGTATGCATAGCCATGTTTCCAACATTTAGAAGCAAATAATTATTAAAAAGACAACAACAACACGCTGTGTCTGCTTATTGCTCATCTTAAATAAAGTCAACTTAAACGAACCTTGTTCTAGGGTTAGCTTTAACAGGGTTTCAACCGCACATTCAGGGGAGTAAACTCCCCCCCCCCCCCTCTTCTCTCTCCCGACGCTCACTCCTTCCCTCTCACCTCTTTTATAACGGTCGTTTTCATCGCCGGAAAATATGACGGATGCCCCATTTTCTGCGGGTGCATTTGATCGTCTCTTGAGCACCCCTTAATGTGGTTAATGTGCACGCGTTCCAGCGCAAATATAAGTCGGGACTATATCCCGCGCCTAGGAGGTAACGCGCCCCAACTTTCCCACACACGTATCCCCATTAAACAAATTACGCGCTCATTTTTAACACAGACGACAACACGGTATAGTTTAATAAAACAAAAAGGAATCCCATTATTGCGGAACATCTCAACTCGGCAATCCCCCCCCCCCCCCAAAAAAAAACAAAACAAAAGCTACTTGAAAAAAAAAAATGGTGGTGGCCAGGGTGATGATAGAGACGAGCCCTATGTTGTTCATAATGACACTCAAAGGGCGCCATTTTGGTGGCAGTAATGAAGAGCCCGCTAGAATTTCGCTTCGCGCCACGACTTTATCGTTGCTCCTAAGTTAACAGACAACCGAAAGCTAAAGCCGTTTGCTCCTACAGAAAGGTCACAAACGGCACTTAGCGCACGCGAACGTGCCCCACCGCGGTTTCATACATCACAGTGCGCAACGTGGAAATCGCACCACGTCTTGCGGCCGGTCACGGTGTACGTAGCTTGTATGTGGATCCCGGGCGCATGAACTTGGGCGCGCATGGGTGCCATTGAGGATTACGTAAGCGAAACTTCATTTCGGCGGACGCGGTAGAGTCCTACTTGGCACGTACCTATATAACAGGCTGGGCGTGCGATGGGTACCGGCCACTCGGTCTCTCGATACTCGCGCAAAGATATAAAGCGGACGGCGGCGCCAGAAATTAAGCTCTCCGACGTCTGAAAAGGGAAAGACATCCTGACCTCTAAATCTTCGATTTGTTGGGCTTTCCTCCGCTTTCTCGATATTTCTTTGTTGGATAAAGATACGAGACTCTGAGCGTTGCGGCGCCTTCGTCGAATTGGGCCCCGACGAACTTCGTGTCTTTACGAAACGTTCGTGCGCGGTTCCTGTATGTACTTACGAGACATGTCCTCGTGATCCCACCACATTACGAAACATCATATAGTTTTTTGTCACAATCGTTTCGTTGTGCTCTCTCACCACTATATCTTTTCTTTTTCCCTCTTCCCCTAACTGCAGCGCAGAGTAGCCGGCTAGGACAAAAGTTCGGGATAACCCATGTCTTGCTATCATCAGCGCCATATCATTCATTCCTTACAAACTACTCTTCTATTGATACTAAGTACAGGAAGCTTGACCAAGTTAGTGCGAATATGGCATCGCATACTTTTGCTGTTGTGGCGCGGGTGCGATGATGACATCAAAACTTCGAACGCGGTGTGATGTGCATATGTGCTACTGCAACTGATAGGTAGAAGTTGTTCTTAGGCTCTACGCTTAACCAGTAGGAGAAGCAAATAAAATAAAAGTTGCGTTCAAGTTAACTGTGTCGCGCATGGTACGCGCAAAAAACAACTTTGTATCAGCGCACTTCTTGTATAGAAGTTTTTGTTTCTTGAGTGATGAGAGGAAGTTATGACATCACAAGGGGCTAACATCACAAAACAGTACGCCCTTTTGATGACGTCTGAATTGGGATATACGATGACTTATTCGTCTACTTATTTTACGCAAGTAGTCATTGCACAAAAACACAGCCCCCCTCAAAACACGTGCAACTAGTGATTTCCTCCTCCTTTTCTGCACTTGGGAATATGCCAGATAATCTGCGAATCTAAATGGATAGTTTCTATTAAAATGTTTCGTAGGAAAATATCAGTTAGCCTTTTGAAATCACTGATATTGTTTGTGGTGTCGTAGTAGTAATGTGCTAAGAGATAGAGGTAGCGAACAAACAAGCAAAGCACGACAAATACTCGGCGAGCATGGCGGGTGACAACGCAGTTACGGATATTGTCCTAAATAGAATTGCAAAGGACTTCGAAGTTTAACCAACGAAAAGCTCAGCTGCTGTACAAGTGGCCTAACAAACACATGTTTCCCATTTACAACAGCCACCATCACTTGTTAGAATGGCGTAAAAAACATTCCTTACCGGAATCTGGACGTAAAACGCATGCAAATATTGTACTCGACCATGAAAAAAAAAACACGAAGTATTTTATAAACGGAATAACTGACGCCGCAATGATTCAATCTCAATTTGACAATTAAACAAACATATTTAGAT
The DNA here is from genome assembly GCA_013358835.2 of Ixodes persulcatus. Classification (NCBI taxonomy): domain Eukaryota; kingdom Metazoa; phylum Arthropoda; class Arachnida; order Ixodida; family Ixodidae; genus Ixodes; species Ixodes persulcatus. The sequence goes on along the minus strand of JABSTQ010011339.1, from coordinate 496,914 downwards.
AACTGGAATGCCTTAGTGAAGAAAGCACTTGGCCGTGCTTCCAGAAAAAACAACAACAGCAGCCTTACACAATTAAATCAAAAACTGAAAAAAAAAACGTCAGAAAAGTTAAACTGGTTTGGTCAATGGCTAATTTGACCATTGCAACACTTTCTTAGATGCGACTGAGTCCATTTTTGTGCTAATGGGCACTGTCAACACCTTCACAGATAGTACATCAGTTCTGACATTGCAAATCCATTTCGAGCCCTTTTGAGGAGCCCAAAGGAATCCTGGCAATTTCCGCTGTTGGGGTGCCATCGAATCGGTGCACTTGAAGGAGCGTCTCCGGTACCAGAAACACACACAAAAAAAAAACGACTGAGTTTCAGCAAGTCTGGCAAGTTTGTTTCTGTAGTTTGGCCGTTATGTCTGTCGCTCTAAAATCAACTCTTTCCTTCTTTTTTTTTTTGTTTTGCGAGGACAGCAATTTCGTCACTTGAAGACCATTAAGCTTGTCGCAGCGAAAACAATTTGGACGTCCGCCGTGAAAAGATTGAAAAAGTCGAAGAGGGAGTTGGTAGCTTTTTTTCTGAAGGTATACCTCTCAACCATAGTGGGCAATGTCTGTTGCTACTAAGGGGGCTTTCTTTTGACAAGAGTACATTTATATTCTCCAACCCAAACATCATAACTGAGGGTTCTGTTTGGAATTTATATCCTCCAATATTACGTGTTTTTCTTTTTTAAAGATGAACTAATCGTTTTGCATTTGATTGTATACATAATTTGTTTCGTGATCCGTTCTTCGAAGCTCACATCGTCTTATCAGCCAATGCCGCGCTCTCATTCGCTGCAGAGCGATAATGAGATGCCCAAGACCCGACACGTCCTGCGTTTTTTTTTTTTTAAAGGCCGACCTACAGAATCGTTTTTTGCCGGGCAGAAAAGCGGTTCCCAGTTTCCTTTTCTCCCTTCCCCTCCCGCACTCTTCTCCCCTCCCCTCACCACAGGAGCGGGTCTCTGAGCTACTCCCCGCCGGAAGGAGGAAGGTCGTCGGTCTGCTACAAGTGCCTACAGTTTGTGCACTTCAAACTGACTAAGGAACGAACGGTTAGAGACAAATAAATCAAGAACTGACTTCACTCACTTCTTTATCGCGGAGCACGCCCCGTATAGTTCGAGAATGTGCGGCAGCTGTTGTTGTACTCGTAAGTGCAAGCGGCCCGAAAATGTATGGTTTCCTCTGTGGGCGAGCCGTACTATTGCGGCAATGAAGGACCATTTTTACCCTCGGTCTCTTCGAGGTTTTCTAAGTTAGGACTCGGGTATTTTATAAAGAGAAAAAACATATTTTCTCGGAAGTGACTTATGCATAATCAGAAGAGAAACGTAAACACCCCCCCCCCCCCCCCCCTTGCCCCCAAAAAGAAAAAAAAAGCTCTTTATGACAAGGCTAAAACTACGTTGACGCCTGTACAGCAGTTGCTATGTGAGAGCATGAAACGTCGGTCCATTGCTATATGAGAGTAGGAAACATATCTTCGTTACGGTACGATTAGCTCTTCTTGAGAGGTGCGTACACTATTTCTTTCTGTCCTAAAACGCTAGCGGACAACTGAGGCTTTGCATACGTCAGATACATGCCAAGCCAGCATCGTCTGGACATACCCCCTCCAGCCTTAGCTTCCTCGACGCCGTCCCGAGGCAAGCACCGAGAAGGAAACTGCAGTCAGAGAAGAAAAACTAAACCTTGTCTCGTTCTTTACTATAATTGACTTTGCACCCTCTGAAGCCGTTTTGGGGGCCTCTACACCAACATTTTAAAGTTAGCTAATAAAAAAAAAAGTACTGCATTAAGTTTAAGAAGCTTTAGTCATATAGAAAGGAGTGTCGCAATTTCATTATAACTGTCACGCTGACCAGATTTGGCGTATCAATAATATGGCAGTTGCACATTTGCGGTTTTTTTTCGACAAGAGGTTCTGCCTGAGAGTAAAAGCAGTCCAATGAGCGCGAAAAGGTTTGGAAAAGAAGGCTATGAAACTGAATTACCAGGGTCGCGTCAATCTTAGAACAACCCCTTTCATCCTCCATGATCTGAAATTAAGATCAAACTTCGACAGCCCAACTAAAGGATTCATAATAATTTAGGGTAAAACATAGGAAAGAAAAAGCACGGTACATAAAAGCGACCGCGCGAAATCATTTAATGAACACCGAGCGACTCATGCCTCTCCCTAAAATTCGCAGCGCTGGTGAATCAATTAATTTGACTCAGAAAGACGCATAAACCAAAATGTCTCCCATTAAATCGATTTCTCGCCGATCCGCTCGTTCCATGCAGCGATAATACGGGGAACGTCCAGGACGCCAAAATATTATTAATAAGCAAAAGAAAAAACACAAATGCAAGCAAAAAAAAAAAAACATTCCCGCTCATTTTCGAACATCGTTTATCGTTATCATTCCCTTGCCTGGGTCGCGTACGCTTCGTCAGAGGCGTCGAGTAACAATTAGGCAGACTTCCTATTTTTGTTTTGTAGATAATCTTTTTTTTTATATATAATGAGTGTCTACACCACTTTGCTCAAAGGTGAGATGTAGGAAAGTGGGGTCGGTGACTCCCTAGTGCAAGATCTCACGCGAAGGTTGTTTTTTTTTTTGTTTTGGGAAAATTATCACTAATTTAGTGACGCGCTGACGAGACATGCAGCAGTGGGTCTTAGTTTTAAGCCCTCACCTGTGTTTTGAAGAAGATTAAGCGAATTGCGTAAATTGCGAAGATAGGGCCGTTTTATTTATTCTTTTTTTTTTTTTGTCGCAGGTAACGTGTTTTCTATTTATGCAGCGGATGTGCTCTTCCGTTTTTTTTTTTTTTATTTTGATCACCACTCTCCCGCAAATATGGCAGCAGCGAACTACGCGTAATCCCAGAGGAGCTTAGAGCAAAAACCGCTGAAGGTATTTTGGTGGTCACGCTCGAACATCGTTCAAGCTAATGCAAACTTCTCATGAGTTGTGTATTCTTAACATCGTCATCTATTGCGCGGAGAATAATACGTAATCCCCGAACAACCGAGTTTCAAGAGTGTCCTGAAAGATTCAATTATGGCGGAGGATTTCTTAGCCTTCTATATATTTATCGATGCCTGCGCTCACTCAAGTTTGAAAATATTTTGTTCAATTTAACTAATCCCCAAGTATTGCACGGTTTCAGTCGCAAGCGGCGTGATTGAAATGGCTTTATGCCACTGAATTATATAATCATTGAAACGGAAAGTTTCTTGCCCATATCACTGCCTAAACTGATACCCTTATGATTGCCTACACTTCCCAGTAACGCATCGGGGACTGCATCGCTGGGGAGTGTGCATGCAGTGAGTTATCAGAGCGCAAGACGCGACCTCTACACTTCTGTACAATCAATGTTTTCTTGCACCAGTAGTTTACTCTCTCCCAAACATGCCCTTCATTTTAACTTTTTTACGCGTTTTCTAGTTTCTTGCCAGCATTTATATTAGGTCGAACATCGGCATCGAGAATTCGTTAATTCTCCATTTTAATTCAATGCCTCTACGAACAAAGTCTATGGCGCTTCATTCTAAAAAGCCGCAATGCCGACCTCGCGTAAATTATGAGTCGGGATTTAGATATATAATGGCGGGCTTTAGCAGTGACAGAAGCGACCGATCAGTGTCAGGGCCCCAAGGCGGGAAAGAGCGCGTGAGCTCGTTAAAAGTGAAGAGCCCCCAATTAAAGTCGGGAAGGAAACTTGTTTCGCGCGGGTGTTCATGTAAATCCAAGCAACAAAGACAAAATTATGTAAAACAGCCAGAGTTCATCAGTAAATGTACAAACTGTGACCGTTGATCGTTTCGGAACGTGGAAGCAATGGCTTAACTAATTCGCTCAGAACAATCAAACAACTTGGAATCTTTAAGACGTAAATTTTAGGTTTGAAGTTTTTCTGTTTGTGTAAAGATATGTGGTGTACACGACACGACTCAACATTCATATATTCATGACCTTTATTTAGTTCCAAAGGGCGTAACGCGAGTACCAAAAAGTAACGGATAAAAAGACAAAAGAAAAACACGTGGGACGTCAAAGCACGAAAGCCTATTGTGACGTCAAAAATTGGACAATACGAGATAACTAGAGACGATACTCCTGCCTAATAGTGATAGCATATAGTTCACTCCTGGGTCTCAGCATCGATCTTTAGGGTTATTTTGCCATAAAAATTCCTATCGTGGTGCACCTCTGTAATTGCTAAAATACTTCCATCAAGTTTATTAATAAACGTAACAAAACGTTTTATATTTGGACGCAATCTTCCCTTTTTAATTAATTTAAATGCAGCGCACCATCTGTCAGGATTAAGAGATGCTACCTAGTACCTACACCCTTGCAAATGTCCGTTAAATGCCGTACACTCTGGGCACGATTATATTTTTCCGTTCTCCCTATGCCGATTTCGTCTACTTATGCCAATCTCATTACATAACTGTTTCAGCCAGCCCGAAACGCCGACTCTTTCACACGTGGATAATATGATACGAGTCACTAAAAAGTAAATATATTCTTTTGTCGCGCGTCACCGAGGTGTTATCTCCCACAGGATAAAATACTTATCGCACACACGTAAAGAAGGGATAAAATGAAAGCTTTCCTTTTGTCCATGAAACTTACGAGCGCGCTCCAATTCGTCGAACGCGAAGAACGTTCCTGTAAAACCTTTCATCACAGTGTCGGCTTCCTACCGTAGCATGCGGCAATTTTATGGTCTAAAACCCTTAAAGGTGTGACTATGGCGCCAACCTGAAAAAGCGAGAGTTTTTTTCGGGGTATTCTATTTCGGCTTGTCCACGATTCCCACAGCGCACGTCTGAGTCTCTGGGAACGTCGGTAGGAAGCCTTTCTCCCCAAAAAGCCTGCGAACTTTGGCGTCACGAACAATCGCGTGTTTGATGTCCACCATGTTCTTTGCTGTACTTGTGTTTTCTACCTCTTGTTTTAAGGTCAAGACTTCGGAGCCATTTTTTTACTTAGAGCTGTTATCTTTTGTAAACCAACAGAAGGAGCTCTATTCTTCCTTTGCCGATGTAAGTATATTCGAATAAACCTGGAAGCAGGGGAGATTATACAGAGTCAATAAATCGAGACTTGGGTGAAAAATTCTTCTTTCGTTTCCATTTGTTCCCGGCTTTACAGTTTAGTTTTTATTCTATTTTTTTTTTCCAGTAGAATGTGGAACATATGAAGTTTATCTCGCTTTTTTTCCGTATCTTTAGCATGTTCATTATTATCGTAACTATAATCTTCTGCTATCTCAGACTCCCGATATCTTCATAACTCTTCGTTCTTATCTCTTTGCACTTTGACGACATGAAGTAGAGGGCGCCGTTTTAAGACTGCCAAAGTTTCGAGGACGTCGTTAAATTTCTCTTTTTTTTTTTTACTTTTCTTTTTTTAAATATGGTCTTCAGCTCAAAGTGTAGGGAAAAAAAAGTTAGTGTTTCTTATGTGATCAATCTGGAGCTTGGAACACTAACCAAAAGAAAATAGTACAATTTCTTGCCGTTTCTGCTTTTAAAGTTGATGGTCTGTTAGTGTTAGAAAGCCTGCAAGCGGCGCAGAATGCAGGCGTCAATTTAATAATGTGTCGTTAGCGGTCATAGTAGGCCTTGCGAAAAACCTTATTTTTTTCGCCAATGCACTAAAATGTTTTTGTATTTTTTTTATTTTCTTTTTTAAATGAACGAAGGTGACAAGTTTAAAAGCGATCTAACGCTTCCGCATTTTTTCTTATTTTTGTTTAAAGCCTTCACACTTATTTTCCCGAATCCAGGACGAAACCCAAAAGGAACATGAGACTATAAGAAGGAAAAAAAAAAAATGTTAAAAAGGCTCCGGAAAATCGTATCCCTACATGTTTTGTTTTTCGTTGTTTTTTTTTTTTTTTTTTTTTTTTTTTTTACCCCTTAAACACGAGCGCTATATTTGTCTGCGCGACTCTCCGCCTCGCCAATTCTGAACTTTTAAGAAGGTTTTTTCTTCGTTTATTTTTTATTTTATTACCTCGTAGTAAAAAGAGATCTATTTTGTCTGCGCAAATTTATTTTCTAGACGTAAGAGCTCTAAAAAAAAAAAAAAAAAAAAACGTTCTTGTTGCTAGATTTTTTTTTTTTTTTTTGCTGTGTGTCGTTTGGCGACATTGACGGTTCTCTCAATCGTCTCGGCGGTCTGGAAATCTGCCTTTATTTTTTCTCCTTATTTTTCTTCCCAAATTACCACGAATAGTTTTTTCGCAACACACAAACGCCTTGTCGTGGCAGCTGGATAATGGCTTATTTTCGGCTCGATCCCTCTCTTTATCGGGAAGCGATTCATTGTACCCCGTGTCGCAATGGGGAAAAGACAAGCCATTCGATCTCCGACAAGTTTTTTTTTTTTTTTTTTTTCATTCGCTGCTCTACGGTGAGCTCTTTCACCTGTACACTATGCGGGCAGAAACTACGGGAGAGGAGGGACGACGCCAGAGCGCCCAGCTCGTGACTGGGATCAGTTGTGCGCTGACCTTGTCTCTATATACACAGTGTTGGAACCCAATCGAACGTGAACTTCCCAACGCAGGGCGCTGACGTTCGAACGCGCTCCAAGAGCAAGCAGAGACAAAGGCAAGCTAGCTTCGAGTGTACACCCACCAATCATTCCAACCAGAACTCGGCGTTCTGATCATGTCTCCTCCTCTCTCTCAATTCCTGTCCACATTACCACCTTTTCCTTTGTGCGGTTCGTGGAATTTCTTTTTCTTTTTTTAATCGCAATTTGTATTAATATCCAATATGACGTCCGGGTCTGTAGACATCCATAGTAACCTTGAAACGTACAAACAATAAATAAATCATTTAAAAAAATGGACAGAACAACGAAGGTTTTTACACAGCTTCAGGTCTATTCGCCTCGAGATCGAACCGTGTCGCCACCGTGCGGCCGGAATCGGAAACATGCGGAAGTGGGGATACCGCCGTGCGTCGTCGGCTACGGGCGCATGTTCAGAAGCATGGATCTGAACGAAGCAAGCCGTTTCCGGCTGAGCTGGACCTTTCTTATTAAATTTTTGATATTATTGTTGTTGTTTCTTCTCACTAAAGGCTGTGTCATATCGTTTCACACGCGTGGAAATTCAGCAAAGCGGTAAATATTAAGTCGGATGCTTCCATAATCTTAGTGTTGTGGTTTGTAGAACCTTTGGTCCTTCATATTTTTGTTATCTTGCACAATCCATAGCTTTCATAAAATGTTGAATCTTGATTGGAGCTGGGGGTTTACTAACAAATTGATCCGACTGATCGCCACCCTTTAATAAACTAGTCAGTCAATAAATCTGTTAATTGTTTATTCTCCAGTCATATCACATCAAAGACGAGAAAACTACACGATTTTTTACTATTTTGACTATGTCATAAATGGCATATTGCATTCCCATTTTAAACTTCATGTTGTGACGCCTCCAGAAATATGATAACGGGAAGCCTTTCTAAAATGAAGCAACATTAAAGTTGTTATTTAAACATTATAATCACCCTGGATGAGAATCCAAATCATGCTGAAGTGGTTTACCGTGCAAGTGTCCTAAAAGCAAGAAATACGTCAGAAATATTAAAATGGGCATTTTTTTACTTTTGTCTGACTTTCTGCAGTACAAGATTCCGATGAAAAGGCAAAAAGAAATATCGCAATTAAAGGATCACTCGAATAATCTGAAGATTAATTGATGAACTGCCCAGTCTCGATATGCATTAGGTGAGGGCTGAGGGTGATTGGAAAGTCTCGTGAGAGTAGCTAGCCCAGTAGCCCTCATCAGTAAAAGAGTAGCTCCGGCCGATGCTGACTGTGCCGTGTTGCGGGTCGTTGTTGGAGTTGCAGAGTCTACTATGTTTGAATAGAAGTTTATTTAGTCATAAATTTATAATTTTAGCCCACTGCCCTCACCGAGAAATTAAAGCGGGTAAACCCACACTAGCGAAAAAAGCATCTGCCAACGAACATTTTCCGGATTGTAACTTTAGAAAAGGCACTCTCTACTCATCGCAACGCAGTAGAATTGTTCCGACTCCGACAAACTTGCCCACAACATGGCACAGTAAAAGGAAACATTGGCTGCAGCGGAACTCAATAGCACGGTAATTTCAAATACAGCACTAACTTCTCTTCATGCGAAATATTTATTTTACAGCAAAAGCTAAAAGTAAAAATAAAAAAATGCATAGAACCTGCGATTTCACAGCTCACAGTACCAGTATTATGTTATCCGGGTTGGAATTCATTGTTTTGTTGAATTCCCACGCTGGTAAAGCGATACATCTATTTTACAAGAAACAAAATTGTTTAACATAAGTAGTGCAGTTCACCCGGAGACAGGCATCCGTCGTGGTGATTCATGCTTCCCAACGTCTGCCTAGAGCAGACGACGTATCCACACGAGCGGTTATTTAAATTTAGGCCGTACGCTGGTAACATGATTCGATCTTCACTGAAGCACCGAAGGGTACCGCGCCATTTTCCGCTAAAATTTTTTTCCAATCGATACTATGCGACAAAATAAACTCGAGACTCTACACCGTCTCGCGCGCGAACGTGGGGAGCCTATGGGGCTGGACTGCCTTGCTTCTATCCCCGCTTTCATGATGATGATAGCGTGACAGTAGCGCCACGTCTAGGTCGATCTCGATGCCAGTAGACGTTTTCTGTTCTTTGTCGCTCTTAGTCACGTGGGTCCTGTGCGTAGTATGCGGGACGAAAAAAATAATTAAACATTTCAACCTGGAATATGCGAGAAAATATAGGTGAGGCAAAACAAGAACGTGTGACAATCACGCATTTTTCGTAAACACCTTGCAGCGGCGTGGAGAGGTCAAAACGATGTTTTGCCGCATTCCAGAAGTGACGACATCTAAGATGGCTGCGCCCTTGTGAAAAAAGTTTATAGTCACCGACAAGTAGAGAAATGCGAGGCGCGGCTCAATATTCCCATACGATTTCTGGTTTTGTGACTTGGTTTTCGGAGTTATCGGCTTATCCTGCAAACGTATGGTGGTCTGCGGGGCGATAAGACGATCGGTGTTGATCACGCCCTTTGGTTCGTAAGCGGTCAGTGACTACTTTTGTTGCACTAGCGAAACGAAATCCAACTGTCTGTTCCCTAACGACACAAAATCCACAAGCTGGAACGTACCCAAAATTATGCGCTTGTTTCTTCAGAGGCAATCAGAATTTTACTTCTTTTAGCATTGCTAACATTACAGAGTCATCTGGAACGGAAACTTATTTTCTCAACGGAGAAATACCTGCGTCTAAAATGGTTTTCTGCCATTTATAGGGATCGAGCAGGCATTGCTAAAAGTACGTATACTATAAAGGACCCAGGTTGTATTTCGCAACGGAACGACCACGAAAAAAAAAAGTGAGGTTGTTAATCTGTCGTACCGATGTCTTTTTCCACTCCTTTTTCTTTTTTTTTTCCTTCATCATTTACCAATAGAATTGTCTTGATGCCGAAATTGTCAACTCACCCCTGTTCTTTTCAGTTTTACAAGATACACGTCGATATGCTGTTATAAACTTTTTTCTTAATATTATATGTGTATATTGTTTCTATTTTTGCATAGCGTTTATTCCCTTCCTGTGAGACTGCTGTCAGACGGGCACTTTAAAGCAGTTCCGAATAAACTCTTTTAAAGAATCGGCTAATCAGCTCGCGATGCTGCGCTAATCGGCATTTAAAAGCGCGCCCGGGTGATACCGTGACCGCGGGGCGCGCGCTTTAAAAGCACGCTTCAAAGGCTCCGTTAGTGCGGTGCGCGCAACACGGTAACGGTTTGCTAAAAGTCCCAAATATTAAGAAAATCGGTTCCACACACACACACACACAAACACGCACGCACGCACACACACACACACACGCACGCACACACACATACACACACACGGCGCGCGCACAGACACGCACACACGAGCACGCACACACACACATACACACACATTATACTCTTGTCAGACTAAACGCTTGTTAATTTATTACCTGGCTAAAAATCCGCAAGTGAAAGGTGCTCGACTATTTCAGTCCGCGCGGCCTGGGACGAGACGCGGATCGCAGGAATCAGTGACGTTATAGTCATGTGATACACGGTCCGCGGTCGAAAAGCGACATTCGGTCCGCCGTGTGAATCTGCCATTACGAGCATATCGCTTGGTGTCAGTTTTTTTTTTTTTTTTTGTTTATCTTCGTCATTGTCGCGGGACAAGACCACTAGGATCCTTGAAAACAATTTTCTGGACTGTTCACGAGCCCTCCCCACTAAAGGGTGGTGAGAGTCGCGAGACACATATTTAAAAGAGCATAGCGCACTTGAGAAGCGGATCGGGAATGTGTATAAGCATTAATGTGCGGAAATCTCGCTTTGTACCGCATACTAGAATCCTCAATTCACGTCTGCGTTACATCAAACACACACGCACACCACGAAACATGAACACCTTAAGTACTGTAATAAACAAATAAAGATGTGAATGCAGCAGTTAAACTACGTTACCCCCACGTATTCATAATTACAACTCAAGCGTACTGACCGCCATATTGCTCCATGCTTCTTCTTTTTTTTTTTCTTGAATGAAGACGGTTTTGTCTCAGTCCTTAAACTTTATCAAGTTCAATCAATCACCAGAGTGACCATGATAGTTAATATAGTGCTCATTCAAAGCTTGATATAGGTCCGCAATATTTGAGAAAGTAAGCGACACAAATTTTAAATGTAAAAAGAAAGAAAGAAAGCAAACAAATACATGAATCCGTACGAAAGCACCAAACGTCATTCACAGAGAAAGAAGCAATGAAACGCTAATAACACTAGGGGAAGTAAAAAAAAAAAAAAAACGAAACAACATCGTTTAATGATTGTCAGCAATGGTGGCACAAAAATAAAAGTTTCAGAAGGAACAAAACAACAACCACAACGACAACTTGTACGAAAGCATGGCACATAACTAGCACAGAAAGCAGAAATCCAACTGCGCAAGACGAACACCCCCCGAAAAAAAAAAAAATTAGCAATACTAAGATAATTTAAAAGCTTTCAGCAACCTCCTCGTCTTGGTGCAGTTCACATTCCGCGACACGCCAATGTCGTGTGCACGCACAAGCACGACTTGAGAAATGTTCCGGAGGTGCGCACAGCGCTTCGTATTCTCCTGCGGTGGAAGTACCCGCGCGCTTTTTGCCAAAAAACACGCTTGCCAACTGACTAAACGCAAGGCGCGCAGCAAGAAGAGCCCCAAAAACTTCACACTCAGCCCCCCCCCCCTTTCCCGCCTCTCTCGCAGTAAGCAAAAAAAGAGCCAAGAAGCATCGCATGCGGCGTTCGATCAATAAGTCGATCGCATCTTTCGCCTCTCGCCTTTGGCTCCCATCTGAGCGCAAAGACCGAAAAAGCAAAAGGCGGTCGCGACGCGCCGCCGGTAAAAGTCTGGAGGCCTTTCGTCGGAGAGCTACTGAGTCTGTTCCGTCTCCTCTCGAAGCATTGGGACGCGTTCGCTCAATGCGCGGCATTTCCGAAACACATTCTTTTCCTTCGTTCGGCTGGTGTGCCCCGTGCTTGTTATTATTGGGTATGGGACTTGGGCGGGGGCCCCCCCTTTTCAACCCGAAAAACGGTGTCCATTGTGCCGGAATAGCAACACTTCTCTCCCGTTTCTTTTTTGTTCTGGCCGAGATGAGGCCGTCTTATTATTATTTATTTATTTCTTTAATATTAGAGCCGTGTTACTGATTTAAAAGTTTGTGCAAATCCGATTTTAATGCCTCTTCAGCGAGGTTTTACGACGGCAATACTTCTGGTGGAACGCCCGTGTTGCGAGTGAGTGTGTGTTTTGTTACCAATTTGCGAATTGTTTTTGTTGTTGTTTCTTTGCGCGCGTGAAAATCCCAGGAAAAGGTGTTTGAGGGCTGTCATTTTGCGGAGGCTATTCTGCCATATGCGAGTGATCAAGGTAAATTTTGAGCTAGCATTGTGAAGCCGTGCACGGCCTTGGCTGGTCTTTGTTAATTAGGTATTATAATATCACTTTAGATTCCAGAAAGTACCTATAAACAAACTCAACTCTTTGATGTCACGCCACTGTGGAGGCTGCTGTCGACACTGCGCATGCCCAGACGCTTCACACCTCAGGCGAAGACGGTGTCAGGGTATATAAAGCGTCTAAAAATACCTCAACGTCGCTTGTTTGGCCAGTCCATTTCGGTAACTTTTCTGGAGAATGCAGAAAAATAAAACATACTGGTCACGTGTTTTATCTGCTGCGTAAGACGTCCATGTCAAGCTTATGTTGTAATCTGCGCACCGGAATTAGGACAGCATTGCGACTAACCAGAGCATTCACATATCAACGTACACACTCCCCTTTCCTGGTATAGAAACTAACGTCGCTCTACACCCCAATGGTCCTAAAATACCTGTGGAATCGACCTGAGGCCCCAGCTGCCCCAGCCCACACGAGCTTGTGTTACCACAAATCGAACCCGCGTCTCCAAAAACCTTTTCGCTGCGTAAACCTTGCCATGAATACTTCAAGCACCGTGGCTCTGATGATGCCCTCGTTGCCGCGTACACGTCCGGGCTTCGCCACTGTCTCGGGCACCACAAACGCACATACCGCAACCCTTCTAGGCCGCGCCAATGTATCGAAGCTGTGTAGCGTTTTTTTCTTTCTTGAGGGCTAGGGTTACCCTTCCATTCGAGCACAGAGGCGGGCATCCGTCTTCCCAGTGCACTTAGAGGCGCTGAGCTGCTGCCTCGAGATGCGTCATGCGATACACTTCCAACGACGAATGCCTCAACCCTCCACTTCTTGTTTGCTGGAGGTCTTCTAGCTCCGCTCCGTTCACCCTCAAGCTGACAGTGCTGTGGAAGCGCGCGTTCCCCTGACCAATCCACCGCCTCCCTTTCATCAGCTGACTTTGCTCTCTGTGCGTGTGTATGGGGGGCGAGAGCGTGATCACGTGGTGAAAGAGAGACGTATGTCTGGTTCAACGAGCACCTTGCACCGCACCGACAACTAGAGGAGAAGGAAGCGTATAATCTACTGTTACGCGTTCCCACTTCAAGAAAAAAAGGAAGTTTTGCGCATTCTTCATACGCCGCGCGAAATAGTTCTTACGGAATTTGGTTGTCACTTGTCAGAGGATCAAGCGGTGCTTTTGGAATTTGAAGCGTATACTTCTTGATAAGGTAGCGTATATCCAATCTAAAATTCACCTACATATATCTTAATTATATATATATGTATATATATATATATACAAAGGGGGAAATTAGTAATGCTGCGCGAGAAGACGGAATTTTTTTTTTACTACGGTTCTTGAGGTAAAACAAATATAATCGAGTGCGCGCAGTTTTTTTTTCGGTTTTACTTGGTTGGTTGAGTGGAATCGTAAACAATGATTAGTTTGCTTCTTCACTTACATTCCTACGTATCTTGCTAAAAATGGCTCCTCTCGGGTAGAAATTGAGGTAGGAGTGAGGCGACAGCGCGCGGGGACGTCAGAACACCTAACCGTGGTTGAAAGTAGTTAGTGGGTAGACGCAAGGCTATGCGGAGTGCGAGTTCGTCTGCTTCTTTTGCGGAGGAATTCTGCTCACGTCAGAACGCTGAGCTCCGATTGGCTCCGATTGAAAGGATATAGTGGGTAGACCTCAAAGCAAGCTGCCTCGAAGTCTTCCGCACTATCCTTTGATCGGAGCCCATCAGAGCTTGGTGTTCGGATGTCACCAGAACACCTGCAATAGAAGCAGACGAACTTGCACTCCGCATAGCTGACACTTTAAACGCGCTCGAACGCGAACGCCTAACGCCAGACGCCGGATTTCGGCGTTCGAAGGGTGAATAGAGACAAAGACGGTTTTGTGTTTAAAAAAACTAATCATTCCAGTCGAAGCTCGGCTCTCTGCAGCGTCCTCGCGCGCTCTCGTCTCCTTCTGTCCTTTACTTCCTACACGTATTTCCTTCCTATAGTCTGTTTCACCTTATGATGTACCGCAGGAAAGGCTACAAGCGCGAGCTCCTTGCTCAGGGCACAGTCTCGGCGGCACAAGCTCTCGTGCACTAAGAGCAGCTGCCAACGCTATGAGCTCGCGCTTCTAGCCTTCGCTGCGGTACAACATAAGGTGAAACGGAGTATAGTATCCTCAAGCTTTGGTTACGAGCGGATCTAGAGCTGTTGAGCTTTGGGACTGTTCGGCTGGCTCGAGTCACTCCAAAGAAGTTACTCGCCCACTCTTAGTCTGTCACAAATATCCTTTTTTTTTTTCAGTTAAGATGCTCAAAACGTTTGTTGGTTGTTCGTGTTGTACGATCCTGCATATACAGGGTGTCCCCCGAAAAAAAAAAAAAAAATACAGGGTTTCTTTTTTACTGTTAAAGTAGACTATGCATCACCGAACGCTCATTTTCCGCCCAAATGTAGCGCTACAGGTCACAACCAGATGTCAAAGTTTCAGCATTAACCGTCGTCGCATTAAAAAGTTAACAATGATTTTCTGAAATTTTTTATGAAAAAATAGAGTTCATTTTTTTTTTTCTTTTTCGGTAACTGGCGCCATAGAGCTCCGTGTATACTAAGAGGTCCATCGGGAGCCCTTTTCCCATTGAAAATGTCAGGGAATCTTTTATAACTTTTGAATAAGATATCGGTTGGTGCTGAAAGTTTGGCATCTGGTTCGAACCTCTAGTGCTACCTTTGGGCAGAGAATGAGCATTCGGCAATCCACAGTTTATTTTTGCAATAAAAAAAAAACGTATTTTTTTAAGGGTTTTTGTTTTGAGGTATTAAGAAACCGTTGTTATCGCTACTATTTTAGCAAACGTTTATGTACTCATTTGTTTTATATACGGCGATCACTGTCATTATAAAGTTTCAATAACCCTGTTACCGCAAATTTCTTTTCATAACATAAATAAAAATTATCCGGCATTCTATAAAAAAAAATTACAGCCTTTTTTGTTTCTTGTGTGTGGAACCGTTTCTAAACACGTGCGAACGAACACCAGTCAACGTTTTGGCCCTCAAGCACTGCCGAATATGCCAAACTGTCGTTTTCGTTCGGTCGTCGGGTTTTGTTTTTATGCTCTGTCACGTGCCAAAATCGAACTTTATCTGCACAAGCGCAGGACTGCAAACATCAGGGACCATACCGCGCGTACATGTATTTATTGCTGACACTTGCTCGGCTCTATATACGCTTATGTTAGCTCCATTTCTTTTATGTCTTCCGCCGCATGTGTCCGAGAGTTGAATATTGCCATTCAGATATAGCCGAATCTGAAAAATAGTCGACGTAATAATATTTTCGAAATAAGAAACAAAAGAAAAACTAGAACGTTTGCTCCGTTATCGCGAGTCACGAGTTTTTCGCTCTCCTATACGTACGTGTTCGCATGCATTCAGAGAGAGAGAGAAAAAAAAGAAAAAAGTAAGACATTGGTGTCTATAAACGTCCGTAAAATAAATAAGAACTTAACGGCCGCTTCGACCCCCTCATCCTCTTTCGCGCAGCTTGGAGAAAAATGCCGCTACAGGGGCGGCTTGTAACGACAGTAAAGAACTTTCAATGGAGTTGGCACCACCTCCGGGACATTGGCTTTTCCTTTTTTTTTTTCTTCTTACCCCTACAAGCCGTCATCGCTGGAGAATGCGTTCCCGCCGCGACTATTCAAGAGCCGCTTATCGTGTCGCTTGGAACGTCGCGCCCGCAGCCTCTGAAGCAATTCCAACTTGGCCATAAAGAACGAATCGATGGTCCCTCGGAAAACTATTCCACCCCTCCCTCCTCACCGCCCTTCCCGAAAAAGTTTTCCCTCTTTTGCTCGCTTTCGTTGGCCAGTCGAATCTCGGGGGTGAATTATCGGGAGCCCAACTGACCACGAAACAAAGGAGATTCTCCTATCTTTTTTCTATGTTCTGGTTTTCAAGAGACATCACATAACTCCTGGCGACCTTCTCTCCGCTGGTGTCTCGGAAGACGACCATTAGAAGACCGAAGTGCCCTCGGGTGCCATTGGAATGGTCGAGACTCTGGCGGCCAGATCACTGCAGAGGATCAGGTCCAATTACTTGGGGATCGTCTCGTGGCTTGGGCGGCCATCACCTAGTCGTCAATTTCACGAACTGCATTGGTCTTTACGCCAAAGGTCCATCAAGACTAGTTCTCGTCCTACCTATTCGGATTTTTTTTTTTTTTTGACGCAGCGTTTCCACGTCCCACGAAGACACGTAAGAATATCCGAAACGAATGCATCGCCTTTTGACGCATTACTCTTAATTTTCTTTGTCCAATCTTTCTATCTACATCAAATGTTACGCAAAATACATTTTTTTTTTTGGTTTGGACTAGCTGGTCTATAAAGAGTATTCACTGGCGGCCATATCTGTGTGCGCGAATTCTGAGCGCGTGCTGATGGCGAGCTTCCACAGTTCTTTTGCAACGTGCATTCCGCACCATCGAGAGTGCCGGTCTTAGCAGCCTATTGATGGGAGCTCGTTCTGAGCATGCGCTCTAAACAGCACCCACAAATATGGCGTCCAGTGAATACTTCCTACAGTGATAAAAGGCTAAAAAGCGCGAAAGAGACGACGACACGTAGAGAACACGACTTGTCCTCGTATTTTCTGCGCTGTCTAAACTTCTACCAATGTGGACCAGCTGCCCAAACCAAAGTCTCCATGTCGTTCGCTTTTTAAACTTTCGCTGTTATGTAAACCTTCGCCTGTCCGCATTTTAGGCAAGAGACTGTTGTCACTGGGTCCTCGGAATGCTGCTAGAAGTTGGTTCGTTGAATTGCACCCTGATGTGTCTCAGTACCAGCATACTCCTATTCATGAAGGCGCCTGTTGATGGGGTAGGCGGGTTGGCCTGCAAATTGATGTGCTCCACTTCTTTTGATCATTCCTGGACTATTGCTAACCGGTTAGCTCCGCCACTGATTACAGCTTCCGGAGGTGCCCATGACAATTTCAAGTTTAAAATAAGCTTTTTTATCACGGTAAATATTGTTAAACTGTGCGGGGCTGGCTCTTCAAAGGAATCATTTCAGCACCTTTTCTAAAGCTAAAAAAAAAAAAAAAACATTTTTTTTTAACTTAAGTAAATCCGATTTATTTGATTTAAATCGGATTAGTTTGATTTAAATCGCTGCAGCTAAATATTAGTTACCTTTTATCACTTAATGCATTTTTAAACATGGTATATGAATTGGTTAATCCGTCCGATCACTGATAACAATTCGGAAGAAAGAATTACTGTCCATTGAAAGTACAGTTTAATTAACACCGTGCTAATGGTGTAATTCCAGCCATAATAGAACGAAAACAAATTTATTTCTCTATTTGGCTAAAAATCCGGCCTTATTTCCTTTTTTCTTTTTTTTCTCGCGTTCTGATTTACTTGCAATGAGACATTACCCTTCTAGTTTATGTTTCTTTCGTTCACGGTCTGATTGGCTTCGATTGTGGCGTTATGTACCAAATTAACAAAGTGGAAGGCAGAGAAAAAAGCTCAGTGATTCGATGCCCTCAGCCGAGCACCGCTTTTTGATCATGTTAGACCTGATATAAATCTTTCTTGCTCGGCGATTCTTTGATTTGAATACAAAACAAACGCATATAGAAAGCATCAACTGATAGACAAACGGCAAATAAAAACTTTTCTCGGAATTATTTCTAGGGCAGGGCGAAGGTTTAATTAAAATCATCACAGGAATATTGGCCTGATTTAGATCACGATTTAAATGGTAATTAAATCGCGATCCGAACCATCTTGAGTTTTATTCTCGACCCTGAGCTCTGACAGCTAAAGAAACGCAAGTCGTGGCGAGTCCCGAGCAATTCTTCATAGGAAGCGTAAGTTCGTCCGCTTGTTTTGCAGGGATTTTGGTGACATCAGAACGACCAATGGCTCTGATTGGCTCCGACTGAAAGGACAGTGGGTAGGCGTCGAGGCAGCTTGCTTGGAGGTCTACCGGTCACTATCTTTTCAATGGGAGCCAATCAAACGTCACCACAACCCCCGCAACGAAAGCAGACGAATGCATTGCTCAGCAGCCAATGAGATTGCGATATTAGAAGACAAGAACGCCGAAGAAGGACTCGCGAAGATTGAAGACAGTAAACCACGGCCAACGCTTCGTAGACCGTCTGCGACTATAGACCCTTTCTTCAAGGGCGCCGCCATCTTGAATTGTCGTCACTCCCAGTATGGGCGAAAACATTGTTTTGCCGTCGCCACGCCAATAGAAGACACTTAGGATATAAGCGTAACTGTCACACATTATCGTTTTGCCTCCCCCTTATTTTTTTTTTTTTACTAGTTACAAGTTGAAACGTTTTAGTATTTTTTTGTCGCCGATACCGGATACGCCTATTAGGTGGCTGGGGACGAGAGTACACAGAAAAGGTCTATAGATCAACTCAACTCTCTGACGTCACGGCACTGCGGTGGCGCCGCACTGCGCATGCGCACGTGCTTCACAGGATTCTGGTTTCTGCGCACGCGCAGTACTTTTTTACAGAATGAATGCAGTAAAGGTAGCTACTCGGGGCTAGTATTTTGTGCGGTTTGAAAGCACAATGCCTCTAAACACCAAAACCTGTCGACCAGAATGTGTGGCTCTTTTATTTCTGGCAATCAAAAGCGGTGAAATATAGGCTCATATGTGCGAGCGGAATGGTGAAAGAGCACTGCAATTATACTTACTCTACTGTATAGTAACAATATCGGGTTCATATTGCCGACGGGTGGTAGAAACCTCCTAGGTGACGGAAATGTCTAAGAAACTGGCGAGACAAGATCAAGAAAGAATTGAGGCAGACGTCGTTAAAATAAAGTAGCGACAATGACCTACCAGAAACAGCTACGTTTTGCTTTGACCCTCCGTTCTGCGGACCATGCGCCACCTATCAGAAAGCTCCTGTAGGAGACGGTCCTGCGTTCATGTATAGTATATCAGGTAGGACTGTACACCCGCCGGCAAAATGAAGGTGAACACCTTACCTGGTTTCTTGCCTGTTTTACGGCTCCCTAAAGCTATATTAGGGAGTTTTCGTAGACCGCGTTTCCCCCTTCGCTAAGCCCTCCGCAACGAAAAAGCCGCTACTGCTCCTGCGCGCCGATGGCCTTGGCTGCAGAGTTTCGGGTATCGTAGCGGGTTGCGGAGGGCGTTGCGGGACGGCGAAAACGATCTACGAAAACTCCCTATTAACTCCCAACGACTCAATGGTACGTGGCTTGGGGTCTAAGCTTTGCGTTCTAGCCCTCTTCCGGAAGAGAGCTTGTTCCAAATCTTGCAGGAGCGTCAAAAACAAAAAGAGGGCTGCTCACCTTCATATCGCTCACGGATGTACGTTTTCCCCTGCGTTCTTTTCGTGATCCTTTTCTGTTGTCATTTAGCGTCCTTTTTTTTTTCTTCGAACGTTTACGTTTGGTTTTGGAAGTGTAAATTCGCAGCTGCCCAACTTCTCCAGCGATGCAGGCTTCCTCAATGTAAAGATGGCACGCTCCTGAACATTTACTGCCCTGCATGAGGCTCAGACTCACCATTCTATAGACCATTCTAAAAAAGAGCGTGTGGCCGGTGCCATTTTGAGTGTTCGTGCGTATGGCGCGTTCTTTGCTCGCTTTCCGAAGCGACGAACACGCACGTGCTGGACTGTGAAGATCGCACGCTGGACTGTGATTTTGTAAACATTGGAAAGGTCTATAAAGGTCCAGGGCCGACTTGCTAGGATCATCGTCTTAGCTGAGACTGCGTGAAAAAAAAAAAAAGCACTGCCGAAGCTAGCGCACGAGCTTAGAGGCACGTGAAGCCGGGGAGTCTCAAGAGCTCGCGCGCCCTTGACTCGGCAGGCCTTTCTTTCCCACACTCTAATTCCTAAGACGCTAAGTTCTAGCAAGTCGACCCAGGTTTCTTCTGTCTAATTTTTAACTATATAAAATGTTTAGGAAAGACTGCCCCTAAAAATTTAGCTTTCAAATACACGTGAGCGTTATGTACCCCTTTTCTGAACTAGCTTTTCTTGTATTTTTTTTTAATAAAATGGTTCCAAGTTTTGGTGTACAAAGTGAAAGCTGCACGGAAACTCTTGTTTACGTTTTGATATTTTTGATATACTATAAAAACGATGCAATCTTCTTAATTTTACAAACGCTCGCAGGAACGACTAAACTTTACCTTAAGCTGAGAACTTTCTAACAGCGTCCTTGTTCGCAAACTTTCTTTCCGCGTTAACATAAAAAAAAAAAAAAAATCTTTACGGGCGCTCGCGTGGGATCCTCCTCTGCATAAATGCGAGAATGAACGGGAGAGGAAACCTCCTGTTTTATGCTTTTGAGAGTTACTTGCAAATTCCCGAGTCACAGCCCGACAACCTTTGTAGGCATCTTGATGAAATTTTCTCTTATCTCCACCTTCCGAGCGTAAAGTAAACATCAGTAAAAATATTTCTTTCTAGTTTAATAATAACAACAAAAAAAAAAGGTGGTTCTAGCGGGTGTTGGCGTCATAAACAGTCCTGAAAGGAAGAAAAATGTACCCGCTAAGCAACGTTTTTCCGTCATTAGTACGTGACCCTACAGCGTCACACGAGGGTTGTCCTTACGGCAGGCATCGCGCGTTTGATTTCATATCAAAAAATTTCCTGAAAAAATTTGACAATGAATATCTGGAACTGCGTGCTCGATCCAGGATTCTAAAAAAAAAAGAAAGGGCTGTCCTTTAACATTGAATGCCTCTATTTCTCCTATATAAACATGTGCCCAAAAACGTCAAATAAAAACAAAGTAATTAGTGAATGTTCATTAATTAGTCATCTATTAGTTGCATTTCCCATTGAACGCAATGTACCCCTCGCCGTATAACTCACCTGCGCAGAAAACACATCTGTAACTTTCACAACTTAAAAAAAAAGCCCTGCATATTAAAATGCGAAAAATCTTTTCAGCGGAACCCCTTTGATCGTAGAAGTTTGTCCGTTCCTCCGTTCGTCTATCCGTTCGGGTATTTCCGTATTTATGTTCGGGTATAACCAGAACACAAATGGATGACGTAACTTTACCCGCTAAAATTACGGGGGCAATTGTCGTCAGGCGACCTGACGTCAGGTGGCGTCAACTTACGTGGCACGGTTACGTCACAGTGTCAAGTCCAGCGTTAATAGATCAACTCAGTTATGGAACCGCCAACGGATGCTGTTTCCACGAGCATTGCCCCATCTCCCCCCACGGTCCGTCTCCCGCCGTTCGACGCGCCGCAGTTTTTAGGACGGCTGCTACGGTAACGAAGTGTATTCTATGGTATGCACATATTTTGAAGCGCAGCGTCTAGATGGCGCTTCGCCGTACTCTATGGAATACACAGTTTCAAAACGAAGCTCTATAGATGGCGCTTCAAACGACGGGAGGCGGAATAGAAGAAGCGATGAGGGGGGGGGGGGGGGGGGGGTTACCCCCGTCAGCGGGAGTTTCAACACTGAGCTAATCTAGTAACGATGGTCAAGTCTTAGTGTCACATGATACCATGACGTCCTGTGACGTCAGGTCACGTGACGTTTATTTCTGCACTAAATTTAGCGGGAAAACAATAATACAATATGCTTTTCACTCCGAAAAAACTGTTTGTTGAATGTTGACTAAAAAAATTTAAATGATCATTCCTTACTGCATGGCACGCAATATAAAACTTGGGTGGCAAAGGTCGCTGGTAATTTATTCTACAATAACGTCACCGTTGGCTAAAATTACAACATGTGCTTCGGAAGTGTTTTCACACAGCTTGAATAGGGTCAGCTGAACAATTACAAATTAGAAAAACCGTGAGAGGGAAAGACATACACACCGCTGACTATCAACTTGCTTCCTTTAATACTTCGTCATCCTTTTCCCTTTTCACTAGAGCTAGTGGTAAAAGCCATCCCCATGTCCGCGCGCTGCACCCATTAGGGTGTTATGCGGCTCGTGCCTCGTCCCAAGTATTGCCTTTCTTTCCCGTGGATTGTGATAGACGGGGTGCTCACACACATTTGACCACTGTCTTCGATGGCCAGGGCTTCGATTACTTCCCGTGCCAGGCACGTATCCAGGGGGGCGGCCCATGGGGCCCGCCCCCCCCCCCCCCCCACGAAATCTTCCACTTTGCTGGGGCCTCCTCTCCCCCCTCCCTCTCATACAGCATTTTGTCATGGGCGCCCCCCCCCCCCCCCCCCCCCGAAGCAAAATCCTGGCTACGTGCCTGTCCCGTGCATATGCGTTCCGGTGCCGCCCCATAATGGTGATGTTGTTAAAATTAGGAGTGCACTTGCAGGACCTGCAATATGCAGAAAGATGTCCGGCCGATGTTCCTTTAACAGAAGCCGCGTGCTCCCTAACTCGATCGTTCACACACCGCCCCGTTTGTCCTATGTAGCACCTGCCACGGGAAAGTGGTATGTTGTACACAACGCCACTTTGGCACGGAGTGTACTGCGTCCTGTGAGCAGTTGTGCATTGCTTCTTGTCGTCATTTGTTTTTAGATTAGTTCTGCGGCACATGGAGTAGGCCTTGTTCGGTGCCGAGCACACAACCCTAATATCATGCCTCCCGGCAATCTTTTTTAGGTTGTGTGTGAGTCCATGTATGTAGGGTATGACCGCAACGTTTCTTCGACTTGTAGCTTGCGATGAAGCCTCATTCCCTGCATGTTGGCGTTTCAACTTCTGGCAAATGGTTTCAGAGACGGCCACCAGGAGAGACTCTGGATAGCCAGACTCACGTAGACTACAGGTCTTACTTGAGCCAGTTGGTACATACTTGAATAGGGTCAGCTGAACAATTACAAATTAGAAAAACCGTGAGAGGGAATGACATACACACCGCTGACTATCAACTTGCTTCCTTTAATACTTCGTCTTCCTTTTCCCTTTTCACTATTCAAGTATGTACCAACTGGCTCAAGTAAGACCTGTAGTACAGTTTATTTCTAGTTATATGAGCACGCCTTATGTATGTTTTCAATCTCTCACCCCTCAGGCGCTCACCCACATTATCGCCACTACTACGTGCCGAGGCCGGTTGCTTGCGCGGAGCATCAAAAAGAAGATCATTCTAGATGAAATTCGGCAGTTCTTCGGGATGATACAACCATCCCAGGCGCACGCCATGCGAGTGACCAAGATTCTTCGCTCAGAAACATGGCGTCAGCAGCGGATGTTAACTGACTTTCTACGTGTCCAATGTTCAGACTACTACGTCTTCAGGTATTACATGTCGGTGACAAGACACTCAACGGAGACCATATGGAAGAGCCGGTTTCTTCCTTCTTTGAAGCTCCATCTGGCAAGGGAGGCCAATCAAATTCCCCGGAGACAGCCACTTCAGATGATCGGGGATGTGGATCTTTCTGCCAAGGCTAAGCAAGTTCTTGAGTAAGGCCCGAAGTTTGCTCTACAACCACGGCTGGGACCCATCGACAAAGTGGTCCTAGTCAGGACTATCGCTTCCAAACCTCACGATGAAAAAACATCACATATCATCAGTGAAGGAATCGACTGCCTAGAAAACCAAAGACTTCAGAGAACCCCAACCTCCCCTGGCAGAAGCTGTGGTGCCACGATACAGGAGCTAAAAACAAAGATCTTAGGCTGAGTGTGTCGGATAAAGAAGGTGGCTTTGTCGTCCTGGATTCGGGGTCATATGGTGAGAAAGCTTTAGCTGCTATGGAGAAAAACTTCATCCAAGTTGAGGACCAGAGCAGCAAAGAATCAAAACGGACCGTCATGCGGACTCTCGTGAGGAATGAGCTTAGCAGCCTGGCCAACAAAGTTAAAACAACGAAAGAAGGTCATCTTGAGGTGTATTTCTCGGCCAAGACACATAAGAATGATATTCCTTTTCGTGCCATAACTTCAGAAAGGGGAACCTGGCAGGCGCACATTTCGACCTATTTAGCCAAGCATTTATCCCAACTCCAGTTCAAGGACACCTACAAAATTCAGAACTCACAACAACTCATTTCCTTTCTACAGTAAAATGGCAAAGATGTTGCCTCTGGCTTTTCTATTGACGTAAAAGACATGTACTATTCAATTCCACACGCGAGCATCATGCCAATTCTACGGGACAGCATTGAGAAGCAAGGAGTGTCACCTTTTCAAAATGCGGCCGGAGTGAACGTTGATTTCTTTCTGGAACTGTTAGGGTGTTACCTGACAGCTACAGTAGTGCCACATGAAGGCCAGGCATATGTACAGAGAAGTGGAGTATGTATTGGATCCCGGGTAGCTCCTCACCTCTGCGATGTATATTTGGCAGCGTGTGGAAGGAACATCGAAAGCAAACTAAAGGATAGCAGGATCAAGGCCATCTTCCGATATGTGGATGATTTTTTTATTCTGTGCAACACTGAAGTGAATGAAGAAGAGGATGGGTGCAAAGCAAAGGTCATACAGTGATTCCAAGAATGTTGCCCCGAATTGGATTTCACGTATGAATTACCCGTTGAAAAGTGCATCAGGTTCCTTGACCTGGTGCTTCAATTCAAAGAAGGCCATGCGTGCTGGAGATATGAGCCGCGCTCGTGCCACGGGTTTCTTCCATACAACTCGGGGCATTCGAAAATCATTAAAAGGAGTGTTGCCACAACTGCTCTTATTTCAACCCTAAAGAAGTCATGTCACCATCAACTTGAACCAAGTTTTGAAAACCAGATTAAGCGTCTACGTGAGTCTGGCTATCCAGAGTCTCTCCTGGTGGCCGTCTCTGAAACCATTTGCCAGAAGTTGAAACGCCAACATGCAGGGAATGAGGCTTCATCGCAAGCTACAAATCGAAGAAACGTTGCGGTCATACCCTACATACATGGACTCACACACAACCTAAAAAAGATTGCCGGGAGGCATGATATTAGGGTTGTGTGCTCGGCACCGAACAAGGCCTACTCCATGTGCCGCAGAACTAATCTAAAAACAAATGACGACAAGAAGCAATGCACAACTGCTCACAGGACGCAGTACACTCCGTGCCAAAGTGGCGTTGTGTACAACATACCACTTTCCCGTGGCAGGTGCTACATAGGACAAACGGGGCGGTGTGTGAACGATCGAGTTAGGGAGCACGCGGCTTCTGTTAAAGGAACATCGGCCGGACATCTTTCTGCACATTGCAGGTCCTGCAAGTGCACTCCTAATTTTAACAACATCACCATTATGGGGCGGCAGCGGAACGCATATGCACGGGACAGGCACGTAGCCAGGATTTTGTTTCGGGGGGGGGGGGGCCCGCCCATGACAAAATGCTGTATGAGAGGGAGGGGGGAGAGGAGGCCCCAGCAAAGTGGAAGATTTCGTGGGGGGGGGGCCCGGGCCCCATGGGCCGCCCCCCTGGATACGTGCCTGGCACGGGAAGTAATCGAAGCCCTGGCCATCGAAGACAGTGGTCAAATGTGTGTGAGCACCCCGTCTATCACAATCCACGGGAAAGAAAGGCAATACTTGGGACGCGGCACGAGCCGCATAACACCCTAATGGGTGCAGCGCGCGGACATGGGGGATGGCTTTTACCACTAGCTCTAGTGAAAAGGGAAAAAGGATGACGAAGTATTAAAGGAAGCAAGTTGATAGTCAGCGGTGTGTATGTCTTTCCCTCTCACGGTTTTCCTAATTTGTAATTGTTCAGCTGACCCTATTCAAGTATGTACCAACTGGCTCAAGTAAGACCTGTAGTCACACAGCTTCACTGTGAACAATTCGAAATAGCCGGACCTTCCACGAACGTCATGCAAGGTTAGAACTGCTTAATACATTTCGTCTTTACATAATATTTTTTTTTTTTTTAACTTCTATCTTATTATCATTCTTTCCCAAAACCGTAACAACAAAACAAAAAAGGCGGTAAATTTTTTTTTTTTTTTTTTTTTAAATTTTAACAGAAGTTAATTACCAGCCAGGGTTTCAACCGGATCGGCTGGCGACGACGACTCCGAGAAATTCTCACATTTTTCTTCCGTGACACACTCCGCGTCGACGCGCGAGGGCGCGAAGAAACAAAATAAAAAGATAAAAAAATAAAACGTGTCAAGCTCAGACTTGTAACCCAGATCTCCTCGGCCCTCCCTTGGTGTCCTAAACTCGGATGTCGGCGTCAGAAGACTCTAGGACTCCAGTGATATTTCAACCGCTTTCACCCAAGAGCCAAAAAAAAAAAAAAAAAATACCGACACGTTCCAAAAACATTTCGGGGAGCAAAGTGCTCCCGTAAAGTAAGTCGGGCGACTGACAAACTCGTGTGCCAACAACGGTTTTCTAAATCAGGAAACACGATGGATGCAATTCTCTTTGTTATTCTTTATTGGTGAAACGCTCGGGTATTTCTGTGCTGTTTTGTCGTGCTCTTTCAAATAACAAAAAAAAAAACTAAAAATGCTCTTTCGGAGATTTTTTGCAAAACGTGCGGCAACCTACGCGCCGCCGAAAGGAATTCTGTATATAACCATTTGTATAGAGACCATGAAACAATTTTCTTGTTTTCGCAACACAATGTCTGAAGCCTTAATTTCTCCAGATAATTTTATTTTTCCTATTAAAAAACTACCGCACGTCCTGTTCACAAGACGCGCGGTAGTTTTTGAAAGTACCCGAGAAAACCTAGAGTGCCTCAATGTCCTTCTGTTTAGGGTGATGCCATCGTTTGTAGTACCCGATGCCGACAGCGCGCGCTCACAGAGAAAATACAAAGAAATCGCAAGAAACAAAATGTCGCCGTAGCACAGTCAGCGCCACGAGCGCGTGCAGGGACACGCCCTTTCACGCGCTTCAAAACAAAAAATAAAAATAAGCATTCGGAACAAAATGGCCAGATGGCATCACCCCAAGCAAAGCGCACATGAAGGCACCCTAAGAAAACCGAGCCACGTAATCTCCGTACCTCGCGGCCGAATAAACTGGCACGCGTTTTGTCGCCTTTTTGCGCCGCCAACGTCCGCCACAGTCTCGCGCACTGGTTGGCAGTGTCCAGAGTACTTGGTGTCCTCCGGACAACGTTAGCGCGGAACGATTTCTACCACCAAACTGAATGGCCACCGCTACAAATCCGAATATCTATCGATGCCTGACTGCACCCGAGCAAAATCCGCGTGGTGACGTATAGTGTTCGTGTCTAATCCGCGAGCATCATTCGGGTTCTATGTCTTAGTAGCCCAAGGGCAGCTGTTTCAGACGACGAACATATCCCGAAATAGCGAAGCAGCTTGATGAAGAAGAAAACCAAATAAATAATGCGCACTTATCTTTGAAATTTCGCATTTGTAAAGCAAGTTTATGGCTCGTTGTGCTTACGGTTTATTGCGAGTGTGTCACGCAACGCGATGTTACATTTTTTAAAACTCGGACTCCGAAACGTTTCATGGTATATTTCTGGATTTCGTATTCCCTATTTGGGAGCCGTTCGTCCCAAAGGGGCATGGACGAGGCAGCCAAAGCTGAGCTGCTTCTGATGAATATTGACGTCTGCTCTCCGGAAACAAAAATGACGGGCAGCATTCTTTATCCCCGAGGTCATCCATAGATCACCCGCAAAAGTTTGCAACACGACCACTAAAGGGAGATCAAGACATACCGCCCGCCCCCCAAACGCCCCCAAACGCTCACACAAAAAAGAAAATCTTTCCTCGCGCTTTTTTTTGTGTGTGTATCGTGGCAAATTGCGACGGTGACATCTGGAGATGTCTATTTCTGGACTTGTGACTGGCTTAGGCTTGCAGCTGATTCAAACAGGCGGTGTTCCAGATTGTATTCCGTCTGGCGTTACGCTACTGCGATTGCACTTTCGGCGCTCAAACACCGTGCTCTTAAACAGTCTACATGAGCCCTCTTGGCAGAGGGTGTCACCGGTTTTTCACCATGCGACGTTGTAGAGTAGATGATGGTTAGATGTATTTACGATGGTCGTAGTATTCTCAGTTGGAACTGCTGCCTCGGACTGCGGCTGAGCCAGACAACTGAATTGATCTCTTTAATATATTCGAGCGGTCACGACGCTACTGAAACTCAGAGTGTCGAAATCAGTATTGTGATATGTCGGCGTACAAGAATCAGTTATCACACGTGTCCCCGCTAAGACCTTTTCGTTCCACTGCTCGTTAAATGGACTACAGATGATTCCGAAGCACAGTATCGTTCAAAACCTCTTTCACGTTTAGAGATAGCCCTCCGCTTTGACAATCGACATGTCGTAGCGCACAAACGGACACACGTAAGGGCGGCACACATATGTTTTTTTTTTTTTTTTTAAGCAATGTGAGGTTGTTTTTAACGGATGTAAGTAACACATTAAAGGTGCCCTGAGGAGGTTTCCGAGATCGCCTAAATGGGGATAACTTACTCTGCGGGTTCTAAACATCATAGAAATCCACAAATCAGAACGATGCGCGGCCGATTTTCCTATAAAATTTGCGATCAAAGATCGAACACACCGAGGTCATCTCCAGCGATGGGGCGAGCATTGTTCCGGCAGCCAGGACGACATGTGACCAATAAAAACGCGACATTTTGTTCAGATTCCAAACGGTGTTATTACAAAATAAGTATGCTTTTGTAGACGATAAAAGCAAATGAGAGTAGTCGAATAATGTTAATTTTTCGCGGAGAGGGAACACAATACTAAAACAATCGTCTCAAAAAACAGTGCACTTTTTTTTTTTTTCATTTCTCTTTTCCGCGGGAGGGATGTGATCGGTCGTTAGCTCTCGAGCGCGCACTCGCTGTGTTGAATCCTAGTCCGAGCCGTATGGCAACAAGCCACGCGCATTCGAGATATCACTCCACAGTTCCACAAGTCGGAGGCGAGGGAATCGTTCGCTTCCTTTTGACTGACAGTGGCCCTGGTTTCGTAACACGTACGTACCATCGCCAGAGATGACCTCGGTGTGTTGCGATCTTTGATTACTTTTTTAATACAGAAATCGGCCACGTATCGTCATGATTTAGGGGTTTCTAGGATTCTTAGAGCCAGCAGAGTGAGTCATCGCCATACTAAGGCGATCTCAGAAACCTCCTAAAGACACCTTTAAGTGCCCTAAGAACACATATGCCCCCTCTTTCCTTCTTGTTTCGTTTGATGCCTGATTAATTTGCGGGGGGAATCCAGCCACCACCATCACGGCGCAGAGTGCCACGTCACAGGCCATATAGGGGTGCTCCCCGTTGTCGTCTCTTGTTCTCGCTCAGTGTCTTGGACGGAAGTAATATCTGTAATCGATATGCGCTCCCCTGGCACAATGAGGCGTGCTCGGCGTCTCGGTTACAATGCCCTCGAAGGCTCACAATAGGGTTTCATTATTAGGATCTGCTGCTGGAGCGTCGTTGTTCCTCAACGAGAGACAGTGACCTTGCAAACACGACGTTCGCTTTTTGCGTGGCGTGGAGTACGGACATGACGCAGAACTTCCTACGGGTTTCTCCGATAAAATTCAGATCGCTTCGGGGCCTGACGTCTTTGTTTAGCTAAAGGAGTGAGGAGGTAATGGAGGAAAGATATTTCGGTTATAGAAGCAAGCAATGGCCTATTGATATCTCTTTTTTGTTCTAAGTTTCCAACGTTCTTTTCTTGACAGAGGCATTATACGACACCGAGCATTGTGTCAAAGATGACCCCGTAAATCGCCGTCTTCAATCGCGATAAGCTATTTTATTCGGAGTTGAAATCCTCACGAGAGGGAATCTTAACATAGGCATATCTTTTTTCTGTGACTTTTGTTGGTATGAAAGCTAGCAACCGCCATTGTGAGCCATGCAAAAAGCAAACACGATATGTTAAATGCTTACTGAGTATTGACTCGGGTCTCTCTCACGCAAGACTTAAAGGCTCCGCAAAATATTGACATGTGTGTTTCTCAGAGAGAGAGAGAGAGAGAGAGAGAGAAGAGAGATAGTGGAAGCCGATGTTACCCTGGGCGTGATTCTTGCTGCGAATAAGCAGCATCTTAGCGGGCACTAGCCACAAACATATCGCTCGACATGGTTTGATCTTGGATGTTTTAGACTTTATTCACACATCACTTTCGAAGGCCAATAAATAAATACGTAGAGACGTGTTATTTGAATCCACCAACCGACTTCTCGGGTTAAAAGTTCCACAAGCTGCCTATTGTTAGCCGATTTTCTAACTGCCGTTGATACGAGAGCCCGTGAAATGTCCACGCGTGAAAAGGGGGTTCGAGCGTTTGGCTGATTTCCAAAGCAGGGCACGCGATGAGAAACGAAACGCTATTGGAGTGAACTTTAAAACTTTCAGAACAGCTTTTAGATTCGACATTCCTGCCAAGCGAGCGCGCAAAAAAGAAACGTTATTGTAACCTTAACAAAATTGCTTTCGAAATAATGTTGCAAACGTTTGAGACGCATGTCACGCTGATTAAAGTCGCCGCCACACTGATCATACACCGTACAAAAGACAGTCTGTAGACATGCTCGAAACACACATGTGCATGATGCAGACGTGCTTCGAATATGCATGAGGCGTGTACCGCAGATAATTATAACATCACGTTGGCAGGGAACACAGTGTCGTCCATATGACGCACCAGCATGCGTGAATCCGCGGCTTAAGAAAATGAGTAGCCGGACGGGGAAAGATGCTGCGAAAAATTGCGTTATTTTTAACGAATAAATAAGAATTTCTCAGCGAATTTTACCACGAAAAGGCTATAATGCGGGAAACGTCGTATTTAGCGTATTTAGCGAACTAGCGGATAAATTTGTTTAGGAAAAGACATTAAAGAACCGTTCCGGGGAGGGAAGAGCGTATTATTCACTAATCTTCCCCGCTAAATATAGCCTGGAAATTAACGTCATGTTGACACGATGTTGTGGGGCGTCATGTTATGCCCATCTTCAGGTTAAATTTAGCGAGAAAATTCCTACTAAATTGATCCGCTAAATTGAGCGATCAAATCGACGTCGGGTGACCCGCGGTAACTCCACGTATTCATGCGACGCATACGGTGTCCAGTCGGGGTGTTATATGACGCCAAAACGTCACGTGACGTCAATTTTCACGCTAACTTTAGCGGAAAATGGGACGAAACGAACGAAAAAACAAAGATTTGGGTACCGTTAAAAAGCATTTAATTTCTAATAAATAAATATTTTTTTTTTATCAAGAAGAATGGTAAGGCATTATTGATGTGATGTGACTCTTTTGGCAAAACTATTCATAAATCTTGTAAGCCTCTAGCATCACGTGCATATGGCGCCGCAGTTCTTTGCATACTAGAAACCAGTTCCCGCCATTTTGTCTTGGGATGGAGACAAACTCGCCCCGCCTGGCGCCAGTAAAAAATTTTGACATTTGACTTTCGAAAATAGCAGGCTCGTTGTTTGTTGCGCGGAGACATCTCTCGACATTGTTTTTGCATAATTACGTTGGTTGCCAAACAGTCGCATAAAACCCGTACCCCGCAACTTGAGAGCAACTTAGGGAAGGGGATGGATATCAGCGAGCGTTTTGTTTAGAGTAGTTGATTCTAGTAAAATAATAGCATAACAGAAGGACAAGAGTATACAACAAAATACCAGCGTCATGCCAGAACAACAGCAACAAAAAAAAAATGGTATCAAGCAAAGACACAAATGTGAATCAAATCGGTTGATCGAGGCGGGACGACATTAAACAATTTATGTTCAGAAACATTATTTGGCACGAATGAATGCCACTCGATTAATCTTGCTGTTACTGTTGTATACATACATAGGATTAGATAGGGTGTTCTGGTTTACACACATGCACAGACACGTACATATCTAGTGAAATGTGAGTTACTATCTTATTTTTTAAATATTTCTTTCCTTTTTCTGGTTCGGTAATATAACCAAAGATTTCAAATCATTTGCCATCCCTTATAGACATACGAGCAATTCCGCTCAGACTTCGCACACCAGAGATGGAACTGGTTTCTGTAACCGCTGTTTTAAACTTATCGCATGTTTGTTTTTAAATATTTTTGTATTAGCCTTTGAGATTTCGGTTCAACGTATCTGTTTCTGGCATTTCAAGGCTCAATCCGAGCAACTTGCTTGAAAGAACAATCACCTACTACGAAACCTATGGTAGGGTGGATCGCGGTAATCAATTGACATCTCGTTCTAGCTTCTTACGAGGTCCCCAATGTATCGAAATAAATCGCATCACATTTCTGGACTCACTTTGTTACTCGAGCCCGATGAGACCATAGTGCTAATCCCCCCCCCCCCCCCCCAAAAAAAAAAAAAAAAAAAAAAAAAACAACAACAACTCATGCGAAACATTAAAAAAAGGGACGAAGAAAAACCCTTTTGGATATCCTTATTCGCTTTTGTTTCCATGTTCGGTAGCATTATTCGATCTGATTGATGTCAACACACAATAAAAAAGACGCAGAAGAGATGGATGAAGCGTCTGAGCTCTATAGAACCTGAGAGAGTGCAAATTGATGTTGGTTTCCAGTGGTTCTTAATTGATTTATGTTCCTCACTAGAAGGTGTCTAGTTAAGCTATGCAAGAGCGCCGATTTACTTGTATCCCACTTCATCGTGCCCAAAAACTCCGACGCCATAGGTTTAATGTTGTATATACGAACGCTCTGTTTACAAACAAGTCCCCGTTTGCTCACACCAGATGTGGGCATTGGGCACGATCGGGAACGAGATTCGTGCGAACGGCATTTGCGCATGCGCCGCGCCGACAGTAGTGCCACCACAGCGTCGTGACGTCAGAGCCGCACGTTGGTGTATACGGAGCGCAAGTTCGTCTGCTTCTGGCACAGGGGCTGCGATGGTGTCAGAACGCCGAACTCTTATTGACTCTGGTTGAGAAAAAAATAATAATGGGTAGACCTTAAGGAATCTAGAATTGAGGTCTACCCACTGTCCTTCTAATCATAGCCAATCAGAACTCGGCGTCGTTCTGACGTCACCGCAACTCCTGTTCAAGAAGCAGACGACTTGCTCTCCGCCTTGGAACACGCACATTAAATATTGCCGATGACACATGCAATCGTATTCACCCGTTGGTCGCTGACTTGAGAATAAATTCGTATAGTCGTCGTGGTCTTCAATTTGAGTGTTATTGCGAAGTTTACGAAATCTACAAAATTCTCGAACGTAGGCGGCATTGCCGTCTGCGCAAACAAGGACGCGGCAAGGATAATTTGCGGCGGAATTACCGGCACTCCCTTCGTACTCATTATACAAGTTTATAAAGACAACAACTTGAAAACGGGAGGCTCACAAAACAGGGCGACTTTATAACTCCCCCATTGTGTCAGGCAAGCAAGCACCTATTTCGTACGGCTAATTAATCCGAGCCATCCTGATCCGACGTTAATCCCAAATTAAACTCGGTTCTGTCAACACCAGGCTGCTTCGAGCAACTCACCAGCTCGCCATTCGGAAGCGGCGGTTTTTGCGGCGTCATCGTGGCCAGCTTAAACTCGGCTTAAAACGCCTCAAGCGATGGCCATGAATCGAGTCCCGACTGCCTGAGTCAACCCTTCGAACGCTCAGCGTGCACTGGGCACCCCTGGCGCTTCGAGGAGCGACTGTGTTTATAAGAGCGATTAGCGAAACTTAAGAGCTGTGCGACGTCTGAAATCAATACGCGGACTCGTTCGACTTCAAGTGCGAGCGGATCAACACAAGCGCCCGCGGCGGGGGACGGACTTGTAAGTCTAATTTCAAGGAGGCAGCTCAGGTCAATTCCAGGAGTCCCTTTTCTTGGCTCGGCGCAGAGGAGATGGAAAGTCGTAATCCAATTCACCGCCATCGAGGAGGAGAGAGCGGCGTTTTGGAGTCGAGCTGAATATCGGGAACTTTGGGGCGTTCTCCCCACGTAGGTTTTCACGTCGTCGACAAGTAGCTTAAGCCGTGTTAGCCTCTTTCAACTCCAGGGGAAAAAAACATTCCAGGAAGGACAGTTTGTGGCTTCCAGCCGGAAGATCTGTACACGTGCATTTATAAATAGTATCTTTCAATCTCAGTAAAACGAAAGAAAACGTTGGGTTTATAGTGACGAGATCTGTTGTTTGGGGTTACGGTTTCGAAGAAAGTGCGATAGCCGTCCTGTACGTCATCGTTTCTAAGAAGGGCTTCACGAGACATTACTTGTAATTTCGACGACGAGTTTGTACACAGTAAGTTGAAAAGGACATTGGCTGTGTGCTACAAAATTAACATTTCTCTTCCTTCGTAATATCGCCACACCATTGGCGGATTTTCTTATTCTGCGTCACTTATGAAACATTTGCGCATGATTCGTGAGATAACATTCGGTAATGTCAATCACGGCGACTCTCCACGAGAAGGACAATTAATTAAAAAAAAATCGACTACGCATGCCTTCGAGTATAGACCAAGCGCGTAGCCAGGGTGTTTCTTTGACGGGAAGAGGGGGAAATTGCGCCCCATTGCGACTACTTACGATGAGAGAACATACTGGCGCCATCTATCGGGAAGCCCTGGAACAGTCAAGATCCGTTCAATTAATTTCCCCATTTTTTACGTATGGGTTAAAATAAAGATAAGAGTGTTATAAGCGACCATTTGTTTCACAAGTAGTTCGTAGCTTTAACCTGGTAAGAATTATAAAGCCCTAATTAAACGCAGATCGAAGCGTTCCGGGACTTCCTGATAGATGGTGCCAGCGTACACGCGTGCTCTCTCGCCGTGGGTAGTCACAAATGGTCGTAACGCGGTCGGAAGCGGTCAAACGCAAACGTGTGAATGAGCTTCAAGACGGGCGGAAAGACCGCTTGGCCATGCCGCAACGCCGCAGAGAGCGCAAGAGCGCACAGTCTCCTCCGCATACAGGGCCGCGCGCGTAGCTGACCGCCCCGGCGGACCAACACCTGGTAGTGAAGGCAGCGATCCGTTAGCATGGCTCGGCTTCCCTTCGGCCTGTCGCACGCAGCCAAATTTAAGCGAGCCTCGGCTATTAAGTGGCAACCGTAAGCACGCCCTCCCACTAGCCGGACTGCTTGCTACCGCGTTTAAGACACGCGAAAAAAAAAAAAAAAAGCACGCACATTTACATAGGTATATATAACGAGAACAACGAGGCCTAGTCGGAAGAGGAAGGAGCCGGTACTTTCTCAGCGAGAAGAGGTGGGGAGAGTGTACGCGAGAGGTTCTGCGTGCCCGAAATTGGCGGCGTAAATATGCAGATGAGGGTCCATTTATCGCCGGTGGATCGCGGGCGCGATGGGGGAGTGGGCAGGCTTCGGTCGTAGCCGAACGTGCAGTCCGGGTGGTCGTTAATATTCCGGTCGTGTAAGGGCGATATATACGAGCTGTCGGTTACCTGTTGACACGGGGGCGAGAGGTGCTGCGTGGGTCGTGTCTCTCGCATCGTTGTTCTTCTTGTCTTCGACGCTGGGGACAGATTGGAACGTCTTTGCCTTTCGAGTTAACATTGCAGCGATGGGGAGGACGAGCCCGTCGACTCCGGGACCCGGGAATGAATGCCGAAACCGTGAGGCGAGCATCACACGTCGCCTAAACAGCGATTCAATACCCATAACTTTTGCGTTGATTGAATTTGGTGTCTGTCAGACGTTCTCTAGACGTGCAACGTGCAAGAAAAGAAGAAGAAAAAAAGGAGAATGCGTTCGTCTGCACTCGAATCTTACGAAGAGTTATGCACGTAATCGGATGGATGCGTGAGACTTTTAACCTAAATGTTCGGAGCTAAAGTGCTTTCAAATAAATATAACGAAACGTTCATTTGAATCCAGGACCATTCTTTACGTGGATTGCACGTGACGCCATTGCGACAGCTTGGTGGTCGTTCCCACTTGATCTTGCCGAGAATAAAACAAATTCCGTAGTGCGAAACATATATGCCGCGGAAGGTACTATACTAGCAAGGACGCCGCAATGGCAGCTGCTGTGGCGCCACAGCGAGACATCTATTCAAGAATCGGTTAGCGACGCATTCTGATTGGTCGCGGAGCGGTAATGAGATGCAAGGGGTTCGCCATGCTCTACATTTCTTCGGCCTGTCAGTGACTCTAGAGCGGCGAGTTATAGAGGTTCCCTCCGCGAACGAAGAGGGTACGTCACGCGCGGCACACCGAGCGTGGGCTGGTGTGCCGAAGGCAGCGTGCGGCCAAGGCCTGGTCGGAAGGAAGTGCTTCGAGGCGTCCCGTATCGACCGAGTCGCTCTGAGTGCCCATGAGGCCTCTTCTCACGCCAAGTGGCCTCGTTCTAATGAACTCCGCTCCGATGCCGCTCACCGAACGAGAGCTCACCGATTACTTTTCACTCCGCTCGTTACTTTAGGTTGTTTATTAGGTGTGCGACGATCTCGTGCCAACTAGGGAGGTAGAAATACGGCTGTAATTATAAGGCGTCAATGTTAAAATGGACCTTTAAAATGAAACGAGGTTAACTGTAAAAGACGAAGTAGATGAAAAAAAAACAAAAAAAAAAAAACAACAATTCGCTACACAATGAAAGAAAGACGTCCGTCCAACCAAAGCCTAAGTTTCGGCTACCCAACGTTTCGAGGTCTAGGTCTCTGCTCCAGGGCTATTGACGTTGATGAGCAGTATTTTTTGTCTCTGACACTTTATAGGTTAGTTCCTCCAACCGAATAAAAGGTTAAAAAGCGCGAACAAACGAGGACAATAAAGAAACACGGACGACAGGACAGGCGCTTCACTCTCAACTGGTTTTTATTAACACAATTGTCACCTATATCTACACATTGCCCAAACCACATCGGATTCAATCGCCACAATCAGAGCCAACCTTTCAGAAACACCAAATCACTCTGAAACAAATACAAAGACGGAGCGCTGACGCAATTGTTTTCTTTCTATTTTATGTAGAATGCCTCTATAATCTCTCTTTCCGTTTTTTCTCTTTTTGTGCCAGTCAGGTCAGGTCACCCACATTGCCTACAATGGTCACTGAGATGGCCCCCCGCGTTGTTGCGCGCACACAAATTATGTTCACGTGCTCCACCAACCAGATAGATTTCATTCGTCTGTTCACGTTCAAATACCTTTCGTGTAATATTTTCCGAGTCGGTAGACAGGAAGTATTTTCTCCAACACAAAGGAGATATTTGACGTTTAATTTATCATAAGGATTCAGAATCCATAGGTTGATTGCCTATGTGGTCAAATAACTCGCAGAGTGTCGAGGCTCTTTTGTTTCTTGTCTTTTTACTTTGGTGTTTATTTTCTCATTACATGATTGTTGCGGTGAATGTTCGCATTCAAGCCGTCATCACCGTGAAAGCGTTGAACACAATGCGATGCTATATAGCCTACGTGACAAGGAGCGCAAGGGTCGGGAGACCACCAAAAGGTTAAAGATGAATAAATTCGTAGAAAAAACAAAAACAAATCGTTGTGCATGTCAACAAGGATTGTACAGAAGTACGGCGAGAAGTCGTGCTGTTCCTCCAATAAAACAAACAAGATACAACTTTGCATTTGAATGGGCTTGCCTGAAACTTGCTTACCCGGTGCCCCATCCGGCAGATTATGAAACGAATCGTCCTGCGCCTTGTCTTGAATGTAAATAAAAAGCACCACAGCTAGCACGAAGAAGCGATAGCTGTTTTTGTTTTTGTTTGTTTGTTTGTGCGATTCAGACGTTTTGATCGAAACGACCAGTGTAGTGGAATCTGCTCATCCTCGACACTAGTTTAGCCAATAACAGGTCGTCTTTGTTTACCAATAATTTACCTAAGTTGAAAAAAAAAAAAAAAAAAGAATCGTCGGTGTGTTTGTGTCAACGTTTTTGGGGGCAGTGTACTACTTGATTAAAAAAACAAAACAATATAGTAGTGCGAATTCCCCTCGTTTTGATGCCAATCAACTCTAAGTCGCACACTTTGGTGCTTGGCAAACGACGCAAAATAGGAATATTTTTAGAGTCGATTGAACGTCAAATTTATCCACAACGCGTACTCGATAACGGGGAAAGAATCCGCCGAGTCTCACCGCGGCTTGCAGCTGAAATATGTGTCCCCCTTCTCAATTGCAGAAGCATTGCCATTCCAGCATCTAGATTAGCGAAATAATAAGAATGAGAAGCCGCCTTGGCGGGGTTATTTGATCTTTGCCTTTTGTGTCAGCTTCGTGATATAATTAGATTTGTTCGTACTAACCATGCGTTCTATTAGCGACCAGCGAGACCAAACGCGCCGCTGTGCTCGAAGTTTCCGATTGGCCAAACCATTGCTTCCTGTATTTTGATAATTCCTCTCCCATCGCCGGTTCACGGCGAGGCGAATCCCGCCAATCACTCCGAGGCCAATCCTGGTCGTGATGTCATGAAAGGAAACCGTAAGACGGCGCCGCCGAAACATCTCGGCGCTAATACCTGTGCGAAGACAGACACATATATCGGCCAGTGCCACCAAGTGATTGCGGGTCTTCGCTAACGAAGTCTCTTTCGAGAGCTGTTTCTGGGGTCGGTTCGATGTTGCATTTGGCACGACGCACCTCGATGCGCCAAGACAATCATCGCCAATATAGACTGACGGGAATACCAACACGCGAGCACTGCAAAAAGATATGTAGCGTCGAAGCGGCATATCTGTAAACGGCAGAGAATCTGAATACTTGCACGAGTCCACTAGAACGACCAGAATTATGAGGATTCGAAAATGGCGACGCCCTCACTGCCTAAAGGCCCGTTCACACTCTTGCGACCGAGTTCGACCGAGAGAGACCAGACTTGTTTTTAAGCCTCTTGCCTGTACTAGCTCCGCTGCAGCGGAGCTGGTCGCAAGAGGCTTAAAAACCGGTCTGGTCTTTCTCGGTTGAACTCGGTCGCAAGAGTGTGAACGGGCCTTTACCAACGGGCGACACAGCGTGTGAGCAGATTAAGATGAAACAACGGGTCATTGGTGTATTTCATGCCGAGAAATCCTCTGCCCCGTGCCTCGGAGCGCCACTCTTCATTTTGAGAGATGAAACATCGTTTTTCGGGACCTTTCCTGTTGTATATTTTCTAGAAACAGATCGTAAACATACAAAATAATTGTGTGTTTCACAACCCCCCTAGGATTACAAATACGTCGTATTAAAGCCTTTCATTCTAGTTAAAAGATAAGAAACGCAAGACAACCTCCTCCCACAAATACCTCTACTCTTTCCCCTTCAGCAGGGCGAAACGCCGGAGATGAGTCGAGTGGAAAGGAGGAAACTACCAATCACGATGAGCAGAAATCTCGAGCTTTGTGAGAGGTGAAGTTTTACCTCCAACTATCATGCAAAACACCATAACACACGCCGTGCACCACTCGCGTAAGTAAATAAATTCATTCATGTTTTTGTTTTTCTTTTTTTTTCTGCTTCTCTGGCAGAGCCGGGCAGCATTTCATTTTTTTAAGTCTCGTCGAACCTTTGCGGCACAACCAGTCTGGCGCTTGTCTAGTTCTAGTTCATCTCTCTATTACCACCGCATAATCCGAGTTCACAACGCCATCCTTGTCGTCTCCGTCAATCATGACGTAATCTCCATCGATTTTTATAAACCCTTCCGAGCAGCGTGCACGAACGCACGCCTGACAAGCGCAGCCGAACGCTGGCCTTGGCGTTCCCAGACTGGAGACGAGGGCTTCGGGTGACTCTCTCTCCTCCCGACTCATCCGTCAAAGAGACACAGCAAATGACTGCCGCCTTGTCCGAGAGGCCGCAAATGGATGGAGCGACCGGCGCCGGTCAGCCTACGTGGAGTTCCCAACCGCTTTGGGTGGACCGTGCGGTCGACGAGGAGACTCCCGTCGACCGTGTACCACCGCTCTTAATCCGCGACGATTTCCCATTTGTCTCGCCGTCCCCTTCCGAAGGGCCGCACTGACACGCGCCCGCATCTGTCGTCGTTGTTGTGTACCGAACGCGGCCCGGTAAGCTTTGTCGAAGGACCAAACGGTTTCGATCGGAATTGCGCGTGATCAGACGAGTGATCAGTCACTCTAGGTGTACCAAGGGATTGGGCTGTACATGGGTATTTTACGTTACAGTTCTTAAATTGCCAGGGACAACAATTTCTCGCAAAAATCGCTATAGTTACTAACGGCTTAGGCAAAGCAGGGCCCGATAGATCCCAACGCTCATCATCGAATGAGATTGCAACAACGGCCGTTGAGAGCGCCAAAGAAAGAATCGCGAGACAAGAAGCAGGGAAATAATGATCCCTGAGTTTCAATAACTATGTCCAATTCCTCGTTATTTTTTTTATTTTTTTTTCAATGGCAACCAAGTGGATTTTTTTAATTCTTCATCTTGCTAAAAGGTGTCCCCATCTTGAAATAGGCAAGACAAATTAGGGTTTTTTCTTCACGTTAAATTGCGAACAAATTATTGCGATTTCATAGCCCCACCCATTTTCCCACATTTTGTGAAACAGATTTGCAAACACAGCTGCATTTTGGAGGGCTCTCCATTTGGGCAGAACTGCCTAGACTGAATAATGTATATATATATATATATATATATATATATATATATATATATATATATATATATATATATATATATATATATATATATATGTTTTTACTTACTATACATCTAGTAACAGCAAGGGGTTACAACCCTGAGCATGACGGAGGAACGGGTCAATTTGACCCCGATTTTCAAAACCAGCTCAGGTATTACGACGACCTAAAACTGAAAAAGAAGTCCCATTTCTTAGCCGCCAGCGTAGAGGTGACGGTTGTCTCACCGTCAGTGTACGTCGAGTCGCGGATGATGTCTTTCTTGCTGCGGTCGGAATGGATGCGGCGGTCATGCTTCATTGAGTCCAAGCGCTGTCCGTCACCGTTGGTCGGAGGTCAAAGGGAAAAAAAAAGAAAAGAAGGGGGGGGGGGGGGGTTGAGTAGGAGATTGCGTCGATTTTCTACTCTTTATCTTTAGTCCGTCGAGTGAATTGCGAAGCCGAAGTGTGTTTTGGTTTTGTTCGCCGGAACAGGCGCTTCATACCAACATGGACGTTTATTTATTGTATAATAAGGGGACGTCGTTTGTTTGACGTTGTCGAATTGATATTTATTATCTTACGTTTTTTTAATATCTATATATATATATATCTTTGAATGGAAAGGAGAACTGAGAGGTCGGCTCAATAGATGAATTTTCTTGGAAGCGGACGCAACCAATGTTTCCAGACTTGTTTTATGCTCGTGTATTCGTCGGACCTTAGAAAAAGAACGAGATAAAGAAGATAATTGTACACTACCATTGGAGTGAACGCGAACACTTGATCGCCACCTCCTTAAGTGCCGCATACCTTAACTCACTGCCCCTTCTTTTTTTTCTCTCTTTTTGTCGACTTTTTGTGGACATTTCCGTCCAGGTCAAGCAGGTAGAACCCGGAAACATAACGCTCATAAACAGTCGCGATTCGCCTACTACTTCGGCCGTCACGTACTGCGAACGCTGCATTTTCTCTGTTCCCTTTATATATTTATTCCTGGAAACAAAGATACATGCTAGAACTCTATGTGTTGTTACAGTGATGGCCTCAAGAAACTCCGCCATTGCGTCAACGTCGTCCGAAGAAAACTATGCTGAAACTCTAAGCCTTGGTCTTGGTGATTCAACAGTAACTGGATTGTCGCATGAAACAACCGCTTAACTAATATTTTTTTGTTATTTCTTAGTTTTGCTCGGTGCTTCCATTGATTATATCTTCAGTATTTGTTGAACATTCGTTGACTATTGGATCACTCACTGAGCAGTGGAGTTTCTGTTCAATACCCGTTAATGCTCCATTGTTTATTCGTTTAATATTCATCGAGTAATCGTTGAGTATTCAGTTCCTCTAGACTTTCAGGCGAACTTGATCAGTTCGTATCCACCTCCGTTCAGAAGCGAAAGTGTCAAAATTTGTTTGTTTTTTATGATGTCGGTTAAATTCTTATTTACATTATCTTGTGGAACGAAATGTCTGTAGTGAACGTACGAAACATCGGTGTTACTCTGCTAGGAACAACTTTATAAAAAGCGTTTTTCTGGCAAGTTTGTTGTACGAGATTCCCTACCGCGTTTCTGAGTTCTCCACTGGCCAGTCAATTAGACAACTGCGATATTCTCCAGATGAGAAATATTTAACCATAACACACACCTCTGTGTGTAATCCCCCGAACACCTTACCACAATCACCGTTCGGGACATACGCGCGTATCTTGCACCGAAAACATAAAAAAAGAAGGATTCCGCATAACTTTGGCTTTCCCGCGCAGTAAAAAGGCAAGGCGTATGAACTACGACGCCAGCCGAAGGAAAGGCTACAGTCCCACTTGGGGCGCGGTCGCTTATACGTGGAACCAGTGTAGTAGACTACCGACGGGAAGTGTATCCGCGAGACAAAGACACGGTGCATCCACCCGCCGCGGCTCCCTTCGGGATTGTACGCGTCTTCCGAAACGCCACGAGGGCCGAGCATGGCGGGTCGTAAAACCGAAACCTTTAGAATCCGCCGGCATGTCCAGAGGAAGGCATCGTGTCTCGAGGCCTCTTTGTTCCGCGGATGGGGGCCCCGGTGTATATTTAGTGACCGCTCGACTCAACCTGCCGGTCTAGACTTGGTTCGCCCTGATCCCGACAGTGCAGCGGAAGCTATAGGTAGTCATTGAACCAGTCGTAGGTCCCTCTTGTACCACGTGATCACGCTACTGACCATACTCCCATACGCGGAGAGTGGGATCAGGTGATGAAAGAGAGGCTTTTGATTGGCCCGGCGAAAACGCATCAACCACCGCACTGTCAGCTTAGCGGTGGATCCCAGCGCAGCCGCGGTCTAAGGAGGGGCGTCCCGGGTTCCGATAAAATGTGAGTGCTCCGAGGGTGAGCGGTCTCGAACACTTCGCAGGCCGCGGTAAATCCGGCGGCTTCCGAAGGACGTCCCCAGACATCCGCCGGGGCGTTTTACGCTGGCGTTGTAAAACGACACTAACTCTGGATTGGCGAGGATGTTTCGATCCCTGTGGTCGCCTGCAGCTTGTTCGGCGGAACGCGACCGAGAAGTTTTTTGGGTGATGCAGACTGACGTGGCACGGTGCCGTTGTCGCTGCAGCGCGGTCTTGCCTCGCCTAGTGGAGTTGTGCTCTTAGATTCAATGTAGACAGACCATATTTGTGCGTTTATTGCTTGACCCATAGTACATCGAGCGGATAAGGAGTCAGAATTGAAGGTGGTTGCAAGGATGTCTGCAGGCCCTTAATTTTGGATTAGTATAGATTAGCTTTGGTGCTCGTTGTTGAGTGTGGGAGGAACGAGATTAGCATTTTATGCGACAAGTTTCTTCGTAACTAACTAAGGTAAGTTTTCGGAGTCCCTCGGTCCAGCTTGAAGCGTTCAGAGAGTACTGTGGGGTTTTATCCGTAAATGACGATATAATTTTTGATGTTATGCTAGGCCCGCTCAGGTTCCTAGAAGCATACCAAATTCATCAAAGAACGAGGCGAAGACAATCGAGGATTTGATGGTCACAACTTCCCAGGTGTCGCCAGGCTATGTTCTTAATACGCAGGTAATAATTTGTGTATATTTTGCAATACTTCTGAAAGCTTACACATCCAGTGCCCCAGATATTCCTGTAGGTTCACTGATCGGAAGATACGCGACAACTCGCTAGCTTGAAAGGCGTGTGATTTTTCGTGAAGTGTCGGCGTTACGAAAACACAATTCTAAGCGAAGATAGCTTTGAAATGTGCTTGGATGTGGTGAAATGTGTTTGAAATGTGATGAAGAAAAGAAAATTATAATTGGCAGTATGACATCCGGTGGACTTTTCCACTCGAGTAAAACTAGCTTGAAATCGGTCTTAGTACTTTGCACGAGGCAGATTTGTATCAATAAAATCGAAAACTCTTAACCAGAATTCGAGATGGCGCGATACGTTGCCACCATAAAGATATCGTACTAGTATAAGAGCTCTTTGGACCCACGACAGGAGTGGGCTAAGAAAACAAAGAAGATCCCGAACAAGTGCAGGTTTATGTCCGTGTGCAAATAGCACAGAACGTGTGATCGCTCGACAAAAAGGAATCGAGCCCATGTTTTCGCGTCAACCTAATTACGGGACGGTTCACTGAAACTCATAGTTGAGTCTGCAACCTACCACGTTCGTGTTTATTTTTGGTTTTCCCTGTCTCCAAGTCACTTGTTTACAGGGAACACAGATATAGATCCGACGCAAGGGGATGAGAGAAAAAAAAAAAAAAGAAAAAATACATATTTTAGCACTTTTGTTTTGGAAAAGTAGTGGTACGGTTTTCTGGTTGCCATTTTTCGTCAGTATGCGTTTGTTCTTGATACCTTCGTAGGCCGTTTCTGTCTCGTGCGCTTTTGAGACAGGAAACGCCGCGGTGCGTATATAGTCTCCGACGGCGGGGCAAGAAGGTTTTCTCCATCCCCCTCCCGCAACATGAATCACGCTTCTGCGCCACTGTGCGCCCTCGACAACATGTTGCGCGCGTGCGCGCTCCGCGAACGCCCCACCGCAAGGGAAGCCGTCTGGCGCGGACGTACCTTGATCCTCAATCCTTCTTCCGCGACGACGTCGCCAAGCGCACACGCCACGAGCGTCTTCCCACGAACCATTTGGCTCAGCGCGCGTGCGCTTGAAACCCCTCCCACGACGACAACAGTCGCTCCGCTTTTCTTTTGAAACAAAGAACAAAACAAAACAAAATTCTCCAATTTTTTTA
The DNA here is from genome assembly GCA_013358835.2 of Ixodes persulcatus. NCBI lineage: Eukaryota > Metazoa > Arthropoda > Arachnida > Ixodida > Ixodidae > Ixodes > Ixodes persulcatus. The sequence continues at coordinate 452,142 of JABSTQ010011339.1, read as the reverse complement.
CGGGGGTTTCCCGTTCCTTCGCCGCGCGATTTATTCTTCCCAGTCTTTCCCAACAAAGAGAGTCTATGGAGGAAATATACATATATTTTTTTTTTCTTTTTAACGCCGAGCGTTGACGGATGCAGCTATGCTTGATTCCCTCTTTGCGGGAATCTAGCGAGAATTGTTTGCGTTTATATTGTTTCGCGACTGTCGGTCGGAGGCAGCAGAAGCGCTCTGACCTTATATCCATCTCACCCTTTCATGCCCCCGTCGTCCGTATATAACTCGCTATATCACTCTCTTTCTCTCCTTCTCCGATTTTCTATGCCAACTTCGTTTCTCGGTCGGAGCGGTTGCTATTTTACCGCGGTTTTGCCGCGAGGCTTTTTCGGATGCCGTGCGTTGAATCGGAACAACTCGAAGAGGGGGGTCAACGGATTTTCGAAGCTTTCCTCAATTTATAATGCGACTGTGACCTGATTTTATTGAGCATATACAGACATTCGTGGTCGTCCTTTTATTGCAGTTTAGTTGGGCATTGCTAGGCCGGCCATCGCTTTTATTGTTGCTCGCCCGTACTAAAAAAAAAAAAAATCATTTTTGTTATTTTTGGGATGATTATTTGAACAAAAATCTATTTCTTCCCTTTTCCAAGCTTATGCAGTTCGGACGCATATACAGTGACTTGCGGTTCGGTAAAGTGGAGATAACATTGTAGAATTACCGACTTTATTATTTTTTTTCTACGCATTTATGGACTGTAACGGGAATACTAGCTGACAGCCAAAGGAGCTCAGCTGTGCCTTATTATATTAGCGACTGTTTTCTGTATTTTTTTTTCTTCCTCGGTTTATATCGGCGAGTGCCACCTGATCCCGGCGCGCTCCAAAACGACCAGTGGAATTCGCCGTTAGAAAACATTCTAGCGCGCGATCTTAATTTTATTTCAAGTAAAAACATAATCTAGAAAAAAGATCCAAATCAACTTTCTATTTTAACATAGCGATTTTTTTTAAGTCAGTAGTTAAGTAGAACATCAATTCATGTAACTCAAAACAAATTGACCCCGTGTTTACTGTTTGGAAGAAGAGCGCAGAGTGTTTGAAAATTTTCAGGTAATGGGCCTATGGGTAATGACAATATAATGAGCGCTGTAAAAACTGTTTAATACCTTGTAATTTCCCATGTTCTTTCGTGACTTCTACAGCGATGTTAAACTGCTTCATGACAGGTTTTAAATCAGTGCAATTTGAAAACTCCTAAATTCTCGAACTGATTAAATCATGCTTAGTTTCCATCTCTGTTCATTTTAAAAATCCTAATACAAGTAAAAAAAAAAAAGCGAAATTTAATAAAATTAATTTTAAGTTCCAAGTAGCTACCTATTAAGAAGACACACATTCGTAGAGGGATAATGTAAAAACAGTTTACGTTTTTATTTCATTTTAAAGTAAAAACTCCCAAACCCGCAGGATTCGACCGCTACTTCTAGATAGCGACCGCTACCTCTAGGCGTTAAAACGTTAGTTGGGTGGAAGGGTGAACTTGTCCGATCTCGAAGTTAACTTGCAAGTGCAAACATTCCGCGGAAGGGGTAGCACGGTCCAGCGGTCCCTACATGGCCCCACGACACACGGAAGTAATGAAGCGAGGACCCCTGGAAACAACGCGGCCGGTTTACCCTCGAGTCTCGGAATGTGCACCTCCATCGTCCGTATACCTGTGTACGCTCCGCTTCCCTGCAGCGTAAGCCACCAGCGCGAGATCCTTGCTTCAGAGCGCCTGGTTGTCTCAGCCCGAGGTGCTGATAAGAGCGCCTCGGTGTTCTTATCAGTGAATGCCCAATCTCATCGGCGGCGGAGTGATAAGATGCTCGTGATTGGTCAAGCCCTGTTTCGTAGGCCTTCAATGACTCTATGGCTTTTTTGCTGTAGTTGACGTTAAGGTGTGAGAAATTTGAGTCAGTTTGACTCAAACCATCTCAGCGGGAGAGGGGGAGACTATAGTGGAACGAGTCTACTCGGATCTAAAAAATTTACAGTTGAGCTCCGAGGAAGGCTCCAACAGGAGAGTCTTGAGCGGGGGATGCAAGCAGCACGGTGACGGACGTGCATTCTTATTCTATAAAGAGGAACAACTGTAGGAGCGAGGCGATATTCGCCAAACTCAAATAAGGCACCCCCGACGCAAAAGAAAATGAAAAGAGGATGGAAAGACGGAAAGAATGGAGTCAATCGGAACCGCGAATGCGAAAACATATTCAGGTTTTTGCGGCTAAATCACGAGATAAAGTAACCAGATTCAGAGAGAACGCGATTGTAGTTGCCGAATAGTGGTATTTTTTAAAGGATCGATCGAGTTTGAGCAAGCACGGCCTAGACTCAACTGCCCTCACCGTAAAACACGTTGCCAGGTGCAGCTGCGCTTTTGGCATGCACCACTGGCAAACTATACAACATGGACATGGGGAATTGAAACGCCAGGTGCACTCTTCTCACGAAAGATTTTTTTCAACACTGTCTCAGTAGACGAATTTATTGAGTTTTGAAAATTTCCGTCCAGAATCGGATTACGGTCGAGTTTATGGCGATAATTATTCACTCTTATGTTTTTGACTGACGGAAGTGCATGCAGCCTCACAGTGTTCCAAGCGGGAGATGTGAGTTTCCTTTCTATTTAAAACGTATGTCGGACGACGAAATGTGGTCGTGGCGATTCATGGATTAATTAAATGATAGAAGGGTCTGTCTGGACATGTTTTCTAGCCAGCTACGTTTGAAAGGATATGCCACTTTCGTTCAATTACAATGTTCACGGCAGAAATCTAAGAGGACGTAACGAGCCAGCTAGAACTTTTAACATCCTCGCGGAATTACCCTGTTTAATATATAGCTATTTTATTCTACTTTTTTGTTTTGTATAATTAATATGGCAGCACTCCGCCATGCGCTGAGCCTTTACTAACTTTTATTTACTACAAATTATAAAAAACTAAAAGCGCTCCATTTTTTATCGTTTCCTTAAGTATCTTTTTAAAATGATTTTCTATAAGAAGTGAAATAACATGCCCCTGTATTGCGCTTCTATAACGGCGATAATGAAGAATAGGATTGACAATATTATATTATCCACTTTATTGTAAGAGGAAGAAACCAGCATGCGAGTTAATGTTTTGAACTGTCTTTTGGTTCGCATTATCATCTTGCTACGATGATTGTATTTTGACGTCTTTGTGCCAGAACGTACGGTGAATTATTATCCAGTGACACGTTTATAATTTACTCTTATTTTAGTTGAAAAAAAAAAAACAAGCAGCAAATATGGCCGCTATAAAAACAACAAAGTTAAACTTTGTTTTTTGTTTTTTTTGAGGGCGCACATTTCTGAACGGTTTTAGCCAGAATATTGCGTAATATCGACGTAAAACGATTTGCGCTTCACCGCAAAAAGATTTGTAGAAGCACCTCGCGAGTGTTTCAAACATACGGTCGCGTCAAAACGCAATTTTTTTGGGGGGGACAATAGATTGCTGCTGACGGGATATAAATGGAGACAAATAGTCCGGCTCAAGAATCATCAATTTTGTTCGGTACCTTTACTGATGGCTGAAACCAATCCCAGGTTGCGCGGGTCATCTGTAACAATTGCGTGGGCCCCTTAAAATCGCCGATATTTTACTCGCTTAACTTTAATGCCTCGAGAACGTACGTTGCTTCCGCGCGCTTATATTTTGTCCTTCGGTTTACAAATTGAGGTATCCGTTCACTCGGCCTTTGATAATTTTATCAATTGACCCATATTTCGAAACAGATGGTGAGACGCGGAAAAAGTAAGGTTTATAAGCTCATGTTGAGGCTTCTTTATTTTTATTTTACTTCCGCTAACGTCGCAGATACACTTGATTTTGAAACACTTTAAAGAGCTCGGAATTCTGAAAAGTTATTTTATAATGCCGTAAAAAGAAATTAAACAATTTCCAACGTTCAAAAAAAAAAAAAAAAGCGACGCGGAAAAGCGTTGCACATGTGCTAAATAGGATTTTTTCAAAAGCCAATCAAGCAACATTGGCAGTCGCCATTTTCGGTGCGCAATGCGTGCGGTTCGAGCCCCCGCCGAATGCTGACGCAGCTTTCGTGGCTAATACATGCCCAGAATACGTGATCAAACAATGGCCGACTCAGGTAATTGGCACAGCAACTACTAGATGGCAGGCACGCACTCATGAAAATGGTCTATTGGTGGGCAATGTCTCGCCCGCCATATTTAGCGGGTTGCGGCAACTTGACGCATCCCGAACTTAGGTGACCGTTGCACGAGTGTCACCTAGAGTATAACTAGGGGTGTCGCGAACTTTTGTCGAACCGAATTTTTAGGTCGAACTTTCGGGGTTCGACTGGGTTGAACCAGTTCGACAAACCATCGAACTTTTCACCAGATTCGACCGGTTCGACTTTGTGGACAGTGTGGCCAGACCTGGATACAAGCATGTCTAGGTTTGGAGAATTTTTTTATGTAATGGGTTATTTTAAGTTTGTGAAAAGCTCCCAATTAAAAGAAACTAATTCTAATAACTGAAGAAGATAGTAACTTAATTTTTTGTACTGTATTAACTGAAATAACCAATCAGCGCTGCCCTTAATTCATCCCTTAGCCATCACCATCCAATCCGAAGCCAACTGGCCAGCCTGTCCCGCATGCGCACACGAGTCGAACCTCAACCCAAGGTTCGTCGAACATTCCACTAAAAGTTCGAAAAAGTCGAACCTGGTCGAACTCGAACCTCGGCCGGTTCGCGACACCCCTAAGTATAACTCTATGTGCTGTCTAGTGTTCCCTGACGCGGCAGCGCTTTCTTAGCGCGTAACTTCTCGTTCACATTGGCTGGCTTAAAGAACACATGATCAAAACAGAACAACCAATGGATTTAAATGGTAAAAGTGCACTTCACTGACTCTACTTGGCTATTATAGAGTTACCGACAGCTTAAGGAAAGCAGGACGTGGCCTTATTAGCTTCACGCTTTCTGCTTCGTGATTCGTTCTTCGCCGTTCTTATCGTTAATGCTGCAACCTCATTGGCTGCTGGGCGATAATACGGTGGTCGGGACTGGGCCACACCCTGCGTTTCTCAAATTAAGTTATCACTGACTATAATAGCAGCCACTAAAAGCGAATGAATCTTCGCAAATTAACGCTAAAGCTACAAAAAAGAAAACCCCCAAAAACTAAGCAGTTTAGTGATAACGGAAACAATCCGCTGCTCGATCCTCGGCGGAACCGGAACGGATGGATGGATGGATGCTAATGGCTGTACCCTTTATAACGGGCGGTAGCTTGCGCCACCTAGCCTAGAAACCAAAAGTAATGATTTTCACTCCCCGCCAATTTCCTTCTCCCTCTGTCTTTTTGTAGTCACAAACGACTCTCCTCGCTGCTGCCAGGGTCACGTTTAGTAAGCGACGTGGCCTGTTCCTTGGGGCTCAACGAAGAAATGAAAATCTGTATACTCTAAGAAAGTTTCTCGTCTATAACTCTAGAGGGGAAAAAAAAAAAACAACCTAAATATTCCTCTTTTTTACCTTTCGAAACTACGTGTTCTTTCGCTCCACTAAACTTTTAATCCCTGGGAGTGGGGAACAGGTGAGCGGGCTTTAACGATGGAATTACACAACTTGGAGATATATTTTATACTTCACAGTTTTCTCGCAACAGTATTTGTGTTTGTCCGTCCCTTCTCGTTCGTCCACGCCTCGGGGGTTTTTTTAGTCAAAATGTTTAACCACCACCAGCTCGTTTGCGCCCTAACCTTTTGTTCAGTGTCCGTCGTTGTTCCCGGAGAGGTGTGTCCCTTGAGAGAAGAGAGCAGGCGGTGGGAAGGAGGGGGCGGGGGTAGACATTTCTTTCTGCGCAGCAAGAAGCTCATTGCATCGTCTCCCGGCTCTCCTCGCCGTCGGGATGATCACCACAAGCGTTTCCCATCAGCGCTACCATCAAAACGCGAACAAAAAAGCTCGCGATACGGTTTCTTTCTGCTCCCAGCGCGCGGCGCTTCCAAAATAGCGAACCCTCCACCCCAGAGTTACCGGACCCTGCAGAGTCTATGCTGTGGGCTCTCTTCGCGCGCCCCCCCCCCCCCCCCCCCCCCCCCCCCGCGCGCGCACACACCTGTCACCAAGAGCCGGTCCAACAAATTCTCATCCCCGAAAACGCGTGCGTGCGTGCGCGTGTGTGTGCGCGTCTGAATGCTCATCGGAGCAGCCACCGACCGGGCCGAGGAGGAACTTTGTCCTATCTCTCGCCACAATGGCGTAATTGCCGGGGAAAACGGGTCCTGGCATTATTTCGATCTAGCCAATTAGCGAAGGGGGCTATACCCAGCGACTCGGCTTTTTGTGTACTCGTTAGCATGCGGGTGCTGCGGCTAAGACACTAAGCGAGAACTTGTGTCTTGGACAGCCAACCCCGGGTTTTGTCCCGGATGCGTGGAAAGGGGTAAAGAGTCGGTCCAAACTTTGAGACTGGATTACAGTGGTGTGGCAACAAGCATCGAGGTTCCGGACACCTTGTTGCCGATTTCGATTGGAGTGGGTAACAAATGGTAAAACCGAGTGGCCCGCTGAGAGAAGAAAGAGCAAGTAAATGAACAAACTCATTAATGTTACACATTAAAAAAAAAAAGAAAAAAAACGGGGACGACGGACGAACGACGGACGAGTGACCCGCTGAGGTTTGAAACGGCGTTTGGCGGAATAATGTGCTAAAAGAAGAGAACATTGGCTTTGGAACTCATTCGCGTTCTAACCGTGTTTTAAAAACCTAAATACAGCGTAACATTAAAAAAGGCTTACAAGCAGCCGCATTAAACCAGAAGAAAGCTAATATTATTGTCCCGCCATTTCAGGAATTATTAATGCGTATAACAATATATCACGGGTATTTGATCACCGTGAGCCCACTGATATTTGTTTTATTTGATTCACTCGTTGCGGATGTATGCATACCTCAAATTTTCTTTCCCCCCCCCCCCAAAAAAAAAAAAAAAGAAGGGCGAATCACATCTTCCTGAACTCCTAAGTGAGCTGGTGAGACACTATTTTTTTAATATTAGTATTTTTTAATTTGGTTTATTAAGTGGCATATCGTTCTTAAACTAATGTGACCATGTTAAAACAGAAGTTCGGGCGAGTTGGTAGTTCATGACGCACGAGGACACAGCGCACCCGTATCAAACACTAGGACAACGTTCACAGTCACACCAAAAGAAAGAAAGGGACACTTACACAGCGCTGACTTCAACTCTTTGTATATTCCCGCCTTTTTCTCTTCTTTCACGTCTAATGCAGAACCTAGGCCTCATCTTTTTCTTTCTTTGCTGAAGGTTAACTGTAAAAATTCTAAGCTAGAAATTGAAAATTAAAAATTACTGTAGATCAATGATGCAAAGCTAAGTAATCCAGCTCTTTTTGTGACAGCGCTATAGATGGATTGCTAATACACCTGCCGTTTTGCCTGGCAATGTTCTCCGCTTCTATTATTTCCCTTGTGAGCTGGTCTCGGCTCCTTGCCAACACCACACACTTGTCAAGTTCCGCTGTGCACCCACAGTCCCGAATGTGTATGCCAACATGTCCAGAGTTCTTGTTGATGGTGGCCAAGTTGTGTTCTCTAAGGCGGTCGTTTAAACACCTTCCCGTCTGTCCTATATATGTTCTTCCACAGGACAGGGGGAAGGAGTAGACCACATTTTCAGTACATCGAACGAACTTATTTCTGTGATTCGTTGTGCAGGACGTCGGTGTTCTTGAAGGAGTGTTTAAACACTAGGACAACGTTCACAGTCACACCAAAAGAAAGAAAGGGACACTTACACAGCGCTGACTTCAACTCTTTGTATATTCCCGCCTTTTTTTCTTCTTTCACGTCTAATGCAGAACCTAGGCCTCATCTTTTTCTTTCTTTGCTGAAGGTTAACTGTAAAAAGTCTAAGCTAGAAATTGAAAATTAAAAATTACTGTAGATCAATGATGCAAAGCTAAGTAATCCAGCTCTTAGCAATCCATCTATAGCGCTGTCACAAAAAGAGCTGGATTACTTAGCTTTGCATCATTGATCTACAGTAATTTTTAATTTTCAATTTCTAGCTTAGAATTTTTACAGTTAACCTTCAGCAAAGAAAGAAAAAGATGAAGCCTAGGTTCTGCATTAGACGTGAAAGAAGAGAAAAAGGCGGGAATATACAAAGAGTTGAAGTCAGCGCTGTGTAAGTGTCCCTTTCTTTCGTTTGGTGTGACTGTGAACGTTGTTCCCGGAGAGGTGTGTCCCTTGAGAGAAGAGAGCAGGCGGTGGGAAGGAGGGGGCGGGGGTAGACATTTCTTTCTGAGCAGCAAAAAGCTCATTGCATCGTCTCCCGGCTCTCCTCGCCGTCGGGATGATCACCACAAGCGTTTCCCATCAGCGCTACCATCAAAACGCGAACAAAAAAGCTCGCGATAGGGTTTCTTTCTGCTCCCAGCGCGCGGCGCTTCCAAAATAGCGAACCCTCCACCCCAGAGTTACCGGACCCTGCAGAGTCTATGCTGTGGGCTCTCTTCGCGCGCCCCCCCCCGCGCGCGCACACACCTGTCACCAAGAGCCGGTCCAACAAATTCTCATCCCCGAAAACGCGTGCGTGCGTGCGCGTGTGTGTGCGCGTCTGAATGCTCATCGGAGCAGCCACCGACCGGGCCGAGGAGGAACTTTGTCCTATCTCTCGCCACAATGGCGTAATTGCCGGGGAAAACGGGTCCTGGCATTATTTCGATCTAGCCAATTAGCGAAGGAGGCTATACCCAGCGACTCGGCTTTTTGTGTACTCGTTAGCATGCGGGTGCTGCGGCTAAGACACTAAGCGAGAACTTGTGTCTTAGACAGCCAACCCCGGGTTTTGTCCCGGATGCGTGGAAAGGGGTAAAGAGTCGGTCCAAACTTTGAGACTGGATAAAGGCCTGTTCACACATGCAGCGGAGCGCTACAAGCATAGCGCTAACCTCGCGCTAAGCGCGTGCTGACCGGAGCGTTCACCAGCTTTGTATCGCACCGCCAAAACTGTTGCTCGTGGCAGGCGATAAGTAGCTGACGGCACGTGAGGAGCGCTACATCAGCGCTTCGCTTCATGTGAGAACCGGCCTTTACAGTGGTGTGGCAACAAGCATCGAGGTTCCGGACACCTTGTTGCCGACTTCGATTGGAGTGGGTAACAAATGGTAAAACCGAGTGGCCCGCTGAGAGAAGAAAGAGCAAGTAAATGAACAAACTCATTAATGTTACACATTAAAAAAAAAAAAAGAAACAAAACGGGGACGACGGACGAACGACGGACGAGTGACCCGGTGAGGTTTGAAACGGCGTTTGGCGGAATAATGTGCTAAAGGAGAGAACGTTGGCTTTGGAACTCATTCGCGTTCTAACCATGTTTTGAAAACCTAAATACAGCGTAACATTAAAAAAGGCTTACAAGCAGCCGCATTAAACCAGAAGAAAGCTAATATTATTGTCCCACCATTTCAGGAATTATTAATGCGTATAACAATATATCACGGGTATTTGATCACCGTGAGCCCACTGATATTTGTTTTATTTGATTCACTCGTTGCGGATGTATGCATACCTCAAATTTTCTTTCCCCCCTCCCCCCCCCCCAAAAAAAAAGGGCGAATCACATCTTCCTGAACTCCTAAGTGAGCTGGTGAGACACTATTTTTTTAATATAAGTATTTTTTTAATTTGTTTTATTAAGTGGCATATCGTTCTTAAACAAATGTGACCAAGCTTAAAACTCACCACTCAATAACTTTCTTGCGCTTCAAAGCAATAAATTAGGCTCTTACTGAAACTCTATCTATACGGTGTCGTATTGGGGATGAATAAGTCATTTGACACGATGTGAGGACCTTTCTTTTGTGCTCAATTAAACGCGTTTTTGTGCTTTTGTGCTTGACACTTTTACACCCAATGCTTATTTTCGTCTTTGTTTCCAAAATGGATGAAAACTGCGTTATTTATTAAATATTGTAAATCATTTTTCACTCTTACTTAAGCATTCTTACTTTCGCGGCAAAGTCTATATTTAAAAGTTTATCGCGGGCAACCTTGGGTATACATGAGTAGTCTACCTTGATGCTATCAAATCGTTGATTAAAACAAAAACTGAACAATTGTTTTCACTAGCGAAAATAATTTGCACAAGACTGTACAACCGATGTTTTTTTTTATCTGAAGAATAGTCCGCGTTGACATCTTCTAGAGAACGCGAAGATTTGGGATAATTTTTGTTATGATCTTTCTGATTTTACCGAAAATCATGAGCCGACATTTACAGTTAGCTTGTGGTCAAGCATAAAATTACATGTTTTCATTTTTTTTTTGTTCTTTTTAAAGGGATACTGAACCAAGGAATTTAGTGCCCATAATAAGTGGCGCACGTTCTTTCCACGAGCCAGCAGCCGCCGGTGTGCGCGAGCACACGCAACAAAAATGACGTCAAAGACCTCCATTTGCGGTTAAGATGACAGTGAAATGTATGGGCTTCGGGCCAAAGGAGAATAAAGACAAGTTTTTCATCTACACAGTGGTGTCTGGTGTAAAAGGTAAGCGATTAATTGGTCTAACAAGTACGTAGCTTTTTCTTGTAGAAATGAAAAGCCTGTCGTTATTCTCCTTTGGTCCGAAGCGCATGTATTTCACTGTCCTCTTAAGCGCGAATGAAGGTCTTTGACGTCATTTTCGTGGCGTGAGCTCGCGCACACCGGCCGCTGCTGGCTCGTGGAAAGAACGTGCGCCACTTATTGTGGACACTAAATTCTTTGGTTCAGTATCCCTTTAACTTGATCTGTCGTTGAAGGTTTAAATGACTTAATCGCTCAAAGGAACGCATGACCCTACACAAAAATAAACGAGGGGACTTCATCACTCCCTTCCGGCTACTGCAGGCTCCCGAGGCAAAACGAGAAGTAAACTTCTTTATTCGAACGACTTTATACTTTCGCAAAGTCAGGTATCAGGGTAAAACGCAAGGCTACACCTGACATACTTCTTCGTTATCACGGTGTACGCACGCGAACACGGTCTACCTGGGATCCATTCTCGAGCACCTACACGTAATTTGGCCCACTACCCTCGTGATGAATAGACCCACCGAAGAAAAAGTACGAGTTCCAAATAAAATGCGTCATTTGTGTTCATTTAAAACGAACACGGCTCGTTAGGCCCAGTCCTCGAGCTACTCGTGAACTGGTCTTTCCCGTCGATTGGAAAACGAGAAGGTATACTTTTATTTTGACTCCACGAGGTGTTGAATTTTGAACGAGCCCGTGTAGTAATATGCCCGATTTCTTTGAATTTAAACTGGACGTACAAATGGGGACCATGTACTTGGGCTGAGACCTTTAGGGCGCCGGGTGATGGTTGCCTCGAACCGAGCGCTTCGTTTCGTGGTGGCCTGGAAAAAGAGCACCGCGTCCGGATCGATATTCGGCGAATTTCCTCCCAAGCTGGGCTGATTAACTATTTGTCGGGTTCTAACTTTTAGGAGGGCGAAAGACTCGGGGTAACGGCACAGTGGAAACTTATAATTGATTATTATCGGAGCAAAAAATAAAAGGCATTCGCTGCTGCGAAAGGAATCATGAAACCAATTTTTAAGATTTCTTTTCTTAAATACCCCTTCTGAGGCGATTTGGGAAATCGGAACACCTTTTCGGGAATATTAATGCGGTTAATTTATTGCTCTATACAGTAGCTTTATGGGCAGAACAAGTAACAAAAGACCTAAAAATATTCGCATGTTTCACATGTTCATCTGAACGTTAAAACGCGAAAAAACAAATTTTGGGGGGATTTAAAAAAAAAAAAAAAACAACAAAAAAGTGTTTGATTACGTGCACATACACTGCGTGACACTTTTAGCGCGAACACGACATCTGCACTCGTTAGTTTTTTTTTTACTTAACCATGCTATGAAACACTTTCCATTACATTGCTAGTTTTGACGACGTTTTTTCTAGTTTGACGAAGAAAACAGAAAAAATGGCGATTGCTTGTTCCTGTTAATTATGTCGTACGTCGTTTGGCTTTGTAAGTTAGAACGTCACTTAATGTATACGTTAGAACTGTGGGCAAATCTTCAAATGTTTAAAGTGGTGCCACACGCTATGATGACGCCCTCGCAATACTTAAGGTTCATTTGAGTTCTAACTCAAAGCAAGAGAGCGACTACGTCACGGCACGAGCCATTGAAAGGAAAGATTGAGTGTTGCGCCATCTCACTGCAGAATTTGTAATACGTGTTGATATACACTCCTAAACGAAACGTTCACCGTGGATGCTTTTGTATAGCCTCTTCAACAATGCCGAACCCAATGGAAACTTTCTCTTTATTTTCGGTGTGTGTCGCTTTATCACCGACCATGATTGATACTCTACGTTCCGTCACTTTGTCCGGGTCCATTTATTATTCAGCGATTCGGGGCCATGAAGTTGCAGAGCTGAAAGAAGCAAATAAAAGTAGAAAGGCTTCCATTTGTTTTTTCTACCCCGTTTTTGAAGCCATCTGTCGTACTTCAAGGTCCGTTCGGTCCCAGTTTTCCAATGGTGAAAAATGATCCCACGAAGTAGCTTTCGACTGAGAGAACTTAGCGACACCTCGTATTTAATCTAAAAAGGACCCCGCCCCCCTTCCCCCCTTGTAACGTGCCAATTCGTTTATTTTTCTTTTTTAAAGATAGCGATAGTTTTTTGAAGAAAATGTCGATCGCAGTTCATGGTAAGGGGGTCACCTTGCGTGCTTTCGGTCTAGATCATGCTTAAAGGCCATTTAGACACTTTTCGTGTCGATATAATCATACGAGTATGAAGTGGTATTTTCTTTTTTGTATCTTTGAAAGCTAGTGTGGTGCTTTTCTTGACTTGTTTTGGAAAGCTTGTCATTTAAAGCTCTTTATCGAACACACTTTTGAACGTATTTTTTTAGCTTCCACAGAAGTTCAGTTCTATCGTCATCAGCCAGTTTGAACTTAATTGTCTCGTAATATATATATATATATATATATATATAACGGGCGTGGTGACGGGGGGCCGAAGGCGTGGGTATAACTGAGAGGAAAAGAAAACCCTTGGTGAAAACAGCAACAACGGACGGTTTGCTTCCTGACGAAGGCCGGACTCCGGACGAAACGCCAAAGAATAAACCGTCTTTTGTTGCTGTTTTCACCAAGGTTTTTTTTTCAGTTTTATATATATATATATATATATATATATATATATATATATATATATATATATATATATAGAGAGAGAGAGAGAGAGAGAGAGAGAGAGAGAGAGAGAGATAGAGGGAGAGAGAGAGAGAGGGAGAATAGGAATGAGTGAAGATTGACAAGTGCAGCCGAAGTAATATTTTGAACGAAGAGGGGAGAACGAGAAAGTGATAATTGAATTTATTGCATTATTGCATTGCGTTTCAGGTCCGAGGGCAGTCGTTGCAATCTATTGTGATAGAGAAAACACAAAAATTCAAAAAAACGTTCTACATAAAAACAAAAACAAATACCGCTTGCTCTAGGAGCCTGTTGCATGAGCTGCTGCTCATGCAACGGCTAGCTCCCAGAACCCCGTTAAGCTGCTTTCTAGCAGCTTTTTGTCTGGGAGACCCTTCCGGTGCATGCCGGAAAAAAAGGATAACGATTTAAATTTGAATTTGAATTTTCGGAGGAGCTGTAGCGCTCTATACAGCGAGTACCATTTAATCTGCTAGGCAGCGTACAACACAGACTGCGCAATAGAACGTGTCGGAGTGATCATAAAGTGCCGAACAATAAACAAACTTCTCCGCTCCCTAAAGACGACTCGCGAATCAGCCAAAATAAGTATTGTTGCCAAATATCTAAAAACAAAAATCACACTGTTCATACATTACACAAAAGACACGGTGTTCGCTGCAACATGATGCCAGAATTATGCGTAATTACGAATTACGAAGTAATAACAAGAAGGATGTGTATACACGCCTTAAGCATGTTCGCACATATGTACATTTCGAACATGTTTGTTGACAGATGCATGAGCACTGTGACAGCGGATGGGAAAGAATCGACAGGCGTAAAACTGAAAATAAATGTTTAATCGGCCAACACAAGCCAGAAACAAACAAACAAAAATAAAAAAAAGACGAGCGTCGAGAAAGTAGGAGCGGGCGTCAAAGGCAGGAGCAGCGAGCGCACAGGTGTCGGCGTGACAGCTGGTTAAAGCGCGAGGGTGTACGAGAGTGAGTCGGCAAGGTCGCGCTGGGCTCCTTGTCTATTAAACTCTGTATCTCGAACATTCGGTCTAGAATGTTCGAGCGTCCTACACCCGGGGAGACTGACTCGGCCAGGCCACGTTGGACTCCTTGTCTATTAAACCCTGTATCTCGAACATTCGAATCGAGCGTCGAATCGTTTGGGGTAAGGAGTAAACGCCGAATCTTCTAGAAGTACGGAGATGCGTTCCCTCTCGGCCATGCACGCGGCAATATGTCTGCTAACAGTGTCTGTCCGACCAATAGGAAAGGACCGAGCCATTAACACGTGTCAGTCAGCGTCCGCGGGCTGCCTTTTGTTCAATGTAGTATTATCGGTGTGGCCGCAGTTTTAGACTGGATTGTGTCGCACATCAATACATCTCGTAGCTCCCGGGCGCTCCGAAGATAATTTCCGGCCCAGACCTAGCGTTCTTGTTGTTATTGATTAGCGGTGGATACGTCGAGTATTTTGGTTTTCTTAGTTTAGCTTGAACAGAAGGAAGAATTCGAAGTATTTGGTGTACCATAACTGTGGCGCTTTGCGCCTGTAGGTGCGTGCTGACAGCGGGAATTCGCCATGCTCCTTTCGTATCGTCGAGACTTTTAAATTTTATGGCAGACGATGCGTTTCTTTATCATGCCCAGCTCGTGCTCACAACGGCTTGCGAATAGTTGCTCTAGTCTTCGACGCGTGAGATCAAACAAACTTTTATTGCCCGCCTATATAGTGTGCAGATTGGAGGCTGAATAGCTGCACGAGATGCGGCTCAATCGACGTACCATTCGGACGCCCCTATGCTTTGTGCTTGTCGCACGGTAAAGAAAGCGGCGTCTCGCGCGGCCACGATGTCTGGGGATCTTGAGATGCGCGATCTGAAAGAGCTGCCGGGGTCGTTCTTGAGAAGGCTCCCCTCGTCGGGAGAGCCTCGGCCGAATACGTACCCATGCTCCCTCGGATTCCCTCCTGCCCATAAACAAGAGCCCGGTCGCTGATAAGGCCCGTGTTCCCTTGTAACGTTCGCCTAACAAGAATAGAATGCAGGTGCCTGGGTGCGTCTGAGTCGGCCGTCCTCTATACCGGCTTATGGCATGTGCTGTAGATTCCATTATAGATTGGCGCGGGTGTATCTGCGACTCGAGGAACTATATGGGGTCCCCGGGCCGTTCGTGCTTTGTGCGTCGGGGAAATGGGGTACGTCCAATACGAGGACGCGAAACCTGGTGTGCAACAGTAAAATTCGGGAACTGCAGAGAACGACGATGCTACCTCATATCCCGTATAACTAAAAAAAAGAACATAAAAAGACGTTGTTTGAGGGGGTCACAAACAAACAGCCTCATCGACGAATGGGCTTTTCAAAACGTCGATACTTTTGAATGCCACGCCCTTTTTTACACACAGTCTCACACACACACACACAAAATCACACACGCACACGCGCATACACACACGCACACACACACGCACGCACACACACACACACACACACACACACACACACACACACACACACACACACACACACACACACACTCACACACATATACACTTCATATACGGATGTAGAGGAATGATGGAAACAAAGCAGGAGGATTTATTCGACGTTTCGATCTGAGGCAGGTCTTCGCCAGGTATGTATAAAATTCGAAACTAACAGTGCACATAGGGCTAGTGAAATATTGAGTCCGCCGAAACCAGTGCATAATCAATTTTATAATCACCCTCTCCCCTGTTCGTTCGGAAAGCGGTATTTATCTTGATGATTTAGTATTCGGTGGGGATCATAGGTTCACAAGGAAACGTTTCGGGACCTCAATAACTTCGTCTTCTTTCACCGGTATAAAAACGTCACGCGAAGAAGTCTAAAAAATGCTCACAATGGGAAAAATATCTCCTAAGTGAATATCTCGCTTAATTGTTTAATACAAAAGACCTAAAAAGGCAATGCACCTTATTATACAATTATTCTAAGCAGAAAGAAAGAAATTAATTAAGTTCTTTTAGGAATAATCTGTTTTGGGGCATATAATTGGCGTGAAGCCAACAACACCTGGGGCCATGATATGTTCATAAATTGTTAATGTACTCCCTTGTGTACTAATAATAAATACTAGAATAGTATTGGACTGTTGGCACATTTTGTATATTATATGTCGAATTAATTTATTTGCTGCAAGTGCCTCCTTTGAGATTGAAAATGTGTATTTATGTTAAATAACTTTCTTCCCCTGTAATGACCTGGAATTGCACGGTTCGCAAAATAAATAAAGTTTTTTTTTTATTTTGAGACGCGTGCCGACTGAGTTAACCTATTAAGTACAAAACGAGCGTGTTGGTAATTGTAATTAAACGTGAGGAAGATACATAGAAAACGGGTGATGGACAACAAAGACTTGGAAGTCTTTGTTGTCCGTCCCCCCTTTTCTATGTATTTCCTCATGTTTAATGAAATAACCTCAAGTTGTTTTCTTTATCGGAGCGTAATTATTTAAATTTAATTATCATTTCTACATATACATTGCACAAATTATTAAGTGCGGCAAGAACTTCAGGAAGCGACTTATTTAGTTATTCAAGTCTTGTATGTGCGTAGTGGCTTAGTTCATGAATTCTGTACAGAGTAGTTATCTAAGCCTCTCCGTGCAAACGAAGCGCATGAAATCAAATCAGAACGAAAGTGATGCTTATAAATTATTAATTAAGTTTTAACGTGACCTCTATGACGTAAAAAAAAAGAAGACACACGTCGGGTGACAAGCGGACCGGTCCGTCAACGAGGACACTTTATCTCAACCCCCCCCCCCCTCTCCCTTTTTCACCAACGTCTAATATTCTTGCCTGACCCCCAAGCTACCAGAATTTGCAAAGGCGAAGCGTTCAGGAAGTTTTCTTTTTTCACCTTTTAACAAACTCGAGTAGAATATCTGACGTTATTTTAACTTTACGGACGTCTTGATCGCTCATGTTGTTCGCGTAAATATGTGCGCGTACGCCCGAGTTACACGTCATCAGGCGTTACATCTATCCCTCCAGGGCATTTCTGACACTCCATGAGTAATCGCTCTGAGTTGAAAAAATAATCAAATCGATACCTAGGGTACTTAAGTATTCAAATGCATGCAAATGTACTTGCTTCTCGAGGTGATGAGTATGTGTCTGTGTATATGTGTGCGCGTGTGTATGTGTGTGTGTGTGTGGGGGGGGGGGGGGGGTGTAGAGAAACGCTGTACTTGTTTCACACGATCGCTAACCCTCTCTTTTCTTTTTCTTCCCGGTGACGACGCGCTTCTATGTTTTAGTCTTCCTCCCCAAGCTGTCAACGTTTCAGAACTCTCGCTTCAATCACTCCCATCTCATTTTTATAATCTTCCAACGAGCTAGAGATGTCGTTACAGTGTAGCACGACAGTCGCAGGGCCGCACCAAAGTTGTTGGTATACTTATTTTTTAAAACAAGCGTTAGTTATTTAAACAGCACAAGTTAAAAGCCGAGTTCACACTGATCGTGCATCATACAAAAGACACTCTGTAAACAAGCATCGCCGCAATATCCGTGGTTCCAATGTCGCCTGCCGAAATTCTCCTCGAAGTCATTGCCATGCTGCCTTTGAAGCACGCATCTTACGGTCAGCTTACGGTGAATCGCGTTCGAATCTGTATGAAAACTGGCTTTTGTATGATCATAGCCTCCTCTATAGACGTTTGCAAGCATGGCGTCCCGGCTGGTGCCCCATCCGTGCAAGCACGTGCAGCATGCACGTGAAGATAGCCTTGGCAGGCCTGGGATTCCACGTGCTTGCTCACACGAGGAAGAGCATGGCGGCCGCCAGATGCCCTGTTTGCAATCGTCTATACTCACAAAGCCTGGCAGTTCGACGACGGAGCCATAAAGTGCCCGGTCGCAGATTTGGAGCGCGAGGATCTGGTAGCACAGAGCATTTCTTGGGGAACCTGGATGTCAGCGCACAGCTTTTGCAGCGGCGAGGACCCGAGCACACACTTCTTCGCTCCGGAGAAGTGTGTTTCGGCGTCTCGCCGGAGCGGGGTGCCAGTCACGTGGCTCTCCTCTCATCCGTTATCTGCCGTTCCACCTTTTCCATTTCGGCGGCCGCTTCTCGTGGAGATCTGCCAGGCTTAGTCAGTATATAGGAGGCTATGTCATGACCCCGGCTTAGGTCTGCCATAATATGGTGACATTGGTACCCACTGTATATGAGAAATTTAGCCGATGCAGTGTGTCTGTTAGCATGGGGTCTTTATCCTGCATCACGCAGTAGGGATACGCGTCCGCACGCCGATACGATGCTCATCCAGATACCAACGGGCAAGGGTAGGGATTGAACCCAGGATCACTGGCGTCTCCAGCGTCAAAAGACAGGGACAGAGTAAACACAACGAGAGAGCAAGATAATCGTAGGGACTGCGTTCCCGGTGTTACAATTTTAAACAGCGGGCTATGTTACACTTCGTTTAACTTAAAGGGGCCCTGCAAGGACTTTTTTACTGGTTTTTAATTTGCACCAAACCTGAGCGCACTGAACGTAGTAACTTAGTAAAACTTTTCTTTTCTCGAAATTCGCTTTATTTTAAAAGTTATAGGCAAATTAAAATTACAAAAACAAGCAAAAAATAACCTCCCTCATGACGTCCTTGGTTGCTTGAGTGGCCGTGAACTAGAGGGGGGGTAGTGGGCTCATCGCGAGCGCTCACGGCTGCCGCACTCCGTGTCGACGGCGCGAGAGGGCGCCACTAAAGCATGTTTTGGATAGGCTGTATGCAGCGGGCAGCCGGGGCGGCTCTCATTGCATTTTCTGCGCGATTAAACACTAATTCGGCATGACACTTCATTGGCCACAAACGACAGCAAACACGGGGCAAAAGTTCAGTTCAGAATGGGAGCCACTTCGAGCTGCTATACCGCGAAACGGCCAAGCCCCAAGACAAAGCTTCTCGCCGAAGGCCTTCGGAACGCTCGGAGCTGGTCGGATCATCCTGTCCATACGACCGCAGCGCCGCCGCGTACATCCGGGACCTTTCCGTGTCGGCGCGTGATCCCACTACTCCTTTCTAGTGTGCGCCGCCTTTTCCACCGCTCGGTGGCGGGTATGTCGACGGGTCATTTCTCGTATCCGTACTTTATAAACTCCATTCGTTTCTTTTCTGATCTAAAATACTGAACAAAAACTACTTTTATAAATAATTGAAACGGTTCGCGCAACTTATATTTTGTAGTTCGACTAAAAAGAAGCTTTTAGAGGCTCTGACCAGTAGTAACTTGTAAGCCCAGGACCAAAGACGTCACATTTTGCGCACTTTCGGTACCGCGGGTCGCCCTCGTCGGTGGAGGAGGTTTCCGCGTCGTCCGGTTAAAATATGACGCACTGATATTTAGTTACTCTCTCCGTGCCCGCTGGCTTGCCCGAACTTCAAGAGACGTGGAAACCGCAAAAAAGGTAGACGCTTAAATATGATTGCAGGGCCCCTTTTAAGTTGGAACGCGTACGAAGCTTCGGGTCAATGAGATGTATCAAGCAGCGCCAAAAGTGCAAGCCACGGCTTTTCTCGTGTTTCTGTGTGCGTGCTACGATCTGATAAGCTAATCAAGCGCAATGCATCTTCCGATCTAGTGCTTTTAGCATGCGTGTCCGTGTTGCTCTGTCCACTGGCCTTTAACTGCGGATTTGCTTACAGTGAAACGCAGTGAAGTAGAATTTATATTAAAGGCTGGTTCACACACTTGTAACGATTACGTTCGCATGCAACCGAAACG
This sequence comes from Ixodes persulcatus, assembly GCA_013358835.2. Classification (NCBI taxonomy): domain Eukaryota; kingdom Metazoa; phylum Arthropoda; class Arachnida; order Ixodida; family Ixodidae; genus Ixodes; species Ixodes persulcatus. Next base: position 432,077 of record JABSTQ010011339.1, on the reverse strand, counting down.
ACCGTAACGACAAAAACACCGCAACAACCGTGGCTCCTGGATTGCTTCGCGAAGCTACCCCTTGCATCACTTGCCATGCTGTGTTCGGCGAACGCTTGTCCCGGTGACTTCGTCGTTACGGTCGTTTCAGTTGCATGCGAACGCAACCAACGCAGATGTGTGAACCAGCCTTAAGACAAGTCTTTCTTCCACATAAAAGTGTTTCCATACATTTATACGCGGCATCAAGTAACAAAATCATCCGAGAAAAACGATTAATCCTGCGCGAAGCAGGCACGAGAACGAGAAAAACACAACAAAAACGCCTTCTCGCAGTCGTCACAGTTCTCCGTGCGGAAACTCCGGACGCACTCGTCTCCACAACTTCCTACGTCAGCCACCCGTAGGTTATTCCGTACGATTCGAGCTCCCCGCACCCGGACACACAGACACACGCACGCATACGTACAAACAAGACAAAAACAGAAACCTCGCATGTTTCCGCGGTGCTCGCGCCAGCGTGTGTAATTAAACGGGCGGAGAACCCCTTTTTCGCACACATCGCGCTCCGCTGGTTCGCGGATCGCGAATCACGTAACCATATCGGTGCGTACGTACAGCGCCGGCGCGGCACTTAACCGCTGCTACACCGAGATAGCTCCTTACCTTGAGCACCGCATTCGGATTTGCCACATGCTGTTTAGCCGCGAATCCGCGTGTGCTTCCTGCACGTGTATGTATACGTGTGTGTGTGTGTGTGTGTGCGTTTGTACGAGCGTGTGCTGTTACCGCTTTCCCCTCGCTTCGGCGGTCGGCACGTATCATGCTACTTGCCCCGGCTTTGGGGAATGGCAGGAAGCGCCATTTCCGCAGTACGCAATTCACTGCGCCTGTCGCCGTCTCCACTCATCATATCAGCCCGACGATGGGGCGGCCGACTGGAAGCGTATCGTTTACACAGAGCTCTTCTTTCTGCGCTGCGGTTGCGGCGTTGCAGCTTATACAGGTGTATTGCGTCTGGTTTCCTTTTTGTTTATTTTTCGTTTTTGTTATGAGTTCTCATGAGGAGAACGTGGTTGCAACCACAGAACGATATTCACCAAGAAAGCTCAGCAGCCTGCCGTTACGCTACAGATGGTTCGGCACGGAGATTTGCGTTCGGTGGATGTTGAGATGAAAGCATTTGACTTTCGGCTTGACGCGTTGCTCGATTGGGTATGTTCTTTTTTTTTTTTTTTCTGCAATGCAGTCGTACGTGAATTTGAGCGTGCAATGCGCCGTGTTGGTCTTGTGAATTAGCCCCATCCATATGTGCGCGAGTGATTCCAAATGTTTATAGGTATTTCAACGGTCCTTCTTTGATATTGGTTTCCGGAAAGTTCGGAATGCAACAGATCCTTCCGTGGGCTTTCCTTTCTTCCTAGGGCACCGATGAGAAAACCCTTTTCCTTGCAGTCTTACTTCCTTCCAATAGATTTTCTTTCGGACGCCCTTGCTGCGTTGAATAAGATCGCCGTCCTCTGTAGAGCTTCCGGTAAAGGAGGTACTGGGGGTATACTCCGGCGTTTTCTTCGTGGTCCTCGATTTGCCTGAAAATTGACCAAACGCGCGAACAAACTGGCAACTCAAATATTAGGCGAAAATAATTAGTTTTCGTGAAGGTATTGAATTTACAATTTCGGACCTCACAGTTTCATTTACTCCGAAAGTGTCAACTGGCATCATTGAAAAAGTGACTCTTGCGGCAGGCAAGGGTTTACTTATTGGGCTGTAGACTTTTTTTCTCAACTGATTACAGTAAGTTTAATGGAGTCAGATGAATGCTTTGTGAGATTCTTCCAAACACAGCGCAGTAGCGCAAAACAATGGCGCGGCATATTCTCTTTTCTAAACTGGCAGCTCGACCTGTAAGACTGCCTGCCAGTGACGTTACAGCACTGAAAAGCGCGGGCATATTTGAATGTAGGCTTTCGCATTGCCTTTATTTATCGATTTCGCAATAACTATATTGAATTTAGCGATACTAAATAGTATTCCAGGCAGGGTAAATGTCGAGTATTGAAAAATATAGTTAATTTGGTTAGCTCAGGAAATCACCAGAGCTACGATATGCCGAAGTGCTTTCAAGAATTTGAACCGTCGGGCTGATCACAACATATTTAGTAAACTTACCCTCCACTGGGAGTTATTGTGTTTTGAAGCTCACACTAATTGTAAGAAACATTTGCTAGCTGTACTTTTTAACCGATACCATCTTTGTCGAATATGACTCAGCTCTTTATTATTCAGCCCTAGTGCACTTGAGCAATGTTTTTATCTCAGTGTTTCCAAATATGGAACAACGAAACTTGTGAGATGTTGCGACGAGTGCTTGCTTCGGAGAATACACACGACTGCGGAAATGTTTTTTTCCCCTGAGCCGAAAAAAAACGAAGTGAATTTCATGTTTAAACAGGGAACTATGATAAATAGCAGTCTCGCATGGCTCTACAAAATCATAGATTTTTTATTTTCCAACTAAAATTGTCTTTATGTTGTGTCTAAGATTTCATTTCGTTTTGCTTTTCTTTTGACAACTATAGAATCGCCTATTTGTGAATTCTTTTGAAAGAAAAAGCGGAGAGGGATGCATTCATAGAAAGCCAATGGACGCTGCTGCGGGTTATACTGCTTATGTTCACGTTAATCCTTCTTAGCATTCTTAATGTCGCCTTAATCCTCGTAGTTTTTGCACTCTTCATTTTAGCTCCTTGTAATACCTTTTTTAAGTTGTCTTAAGCTTTCTGATTGTGATAAATTTATAGCAAATCCGAGATGCTCCTTTCTCGTGAATTGTTCGCGCATCAATTAGTGGTCGTCCCTTCTGTTAACATTTCTTCTTCTTTCTCTCGTTCAGTCTTTGCCGGATTTTTATATCAAATCTCTGCCGATATCGAATTATCGCAGAGCTGTCGACAATTATTTAAATCACCGTGCAGTCCAGTTTGCGAGACCGGTCTCCAGTAATTCGATTGTCCTTGTTGTTGTTTTTTTTGTTCTTGTTTTGTTTAGAGAGTTTGCATTTATGTCCTGCAAAAAGTGGAGCAATATGCAATTACGTTCACGCTGCAGTGCAGCACACGAGCTTTATGAAAACCTCTCTAGTCCATGTATAACGTAACTATAGCCTTTGTGCTTATTACCCAACTCAGTTGATCCCTTTCCACGAAGTCTGTGCTAGTTTTTGAGTCGTTGTTTCCGTTCAGTTTTTTGTAAATCAATTGGCTCCGACGCAATTATTCCTTTTGTTTGCGCAAGAACCACGTATGCTGCTCTCTCCTATAATATATGGAACATATTTCCGCTCTTACATCGTTTTATGTTGCGCAAATATTCACGATACTCTATTAGATGGCCCCACGCTGAATGCACTACATGCGAAGTATTCTTTAATTAACAATACTCTTTCGAAGAGACTCAAGGGCTGTGAATGCTTCAGCATTATCGAGTCAACGTTTTGGATATTATCTTCAGGATAATGTGAATGAGAATAAATAGATATATTACGGCATTCTGAGATTCCAATGGCTGCAAACATTCTTACAATCACGCATTCGAGGCTCATGCAGAGAGTATATGACCATTACCGTTCGAGTCAACACTAGTGGTACTTAAAGTTCTACGTCTCGTTTAAGGCTCTGTAATACTCTCCAGCATTGCATTTCCGAAAAAAATATTGGCAATTCATCTTAAATTGGTGTACAAAAAAAAGTATGAGCCCTGAAAAACTTTTGAAAAAATATTTTTTGGCGGAATAATGTGTGACTAGAACAAAACTGTAAATTAGACCCTACGAAACATTTCTTGTTTTTGAGTTTTGGGCTTTAAAAGGGCACAACGTAGGTCTTGCCATTCTTGCAGTTTTCACGAGTGACACATTTTGGAGTCTCGAAACTTTTTGATTGGTTTCTCCCAACAATTTTAACATTTTTTTACTCCTTTAAGACGTCGTATAAAAGGTTCGAATTTCTCTAGAGGTGTGTTTTTTATTTAAGTTTAACAAATGAAAAGTCTTGAATTTTGCACTTTTGACATTAATGGGCAAAGTTTGAATCGAGCTAGATATCAATGTACAAATATTTAAGGCATAAGAAACATGTCCAATGAAAGCTTGTATCTAGCCCTATCTGAAATTATAATATTGTTAATTTAAGTATAGTTGATATAAAAAACAACACTGTAAACTTGAGAAGAAAAGCTGAAAGTACAAAATGCAACCGAGTTTTAAGAAAGTAGGTATTTTTAATTTTTTATATAAAATGCTTTTTAGTTGTTCTATATATGTAATAAGATATCGTTTATATATATATATATATATATATATATATATATATATATATATATATGGCTTCGTCATATCCAGCACAGCGTTTGCAAAAAAGACGTATTTGTACCTCCATATTCTAGGATGAAAAGGTATGGGCCAATGCCAAATCTTTTGCGTATACGTGTATATACAGGGTGTTTCACGAAATGTGGACAAATTCGATATTGCAAAAACTATGTGTCACAACAAGAAAAGGCTTGTGTCGTTTTGGTCCTGGGCCAGGGGCCTATTTAGGAAAATTATTAAAGTCCGGGATAATTAGGTTGTTAATTATTTTTGCGTAATCAACTTTTCTAATATTGTGTTTAAGGGCACGGTTTCAATTGGGAAATTGCTCAGCATCATCAAAAACACTAAATCCAAAAATTGCAGAACGATAGAAGGCACGCGAAGCATTTTACGGCTTTCTCAAAAACCGCACAAATTCGACGGGTTTTTAAGTTTCGGTTTGCTATCGGAGCGCATCTCGGCCCCGGCGGCACCGCACCCCATGGAGAGATAGTGCAACCAGCCTCTGCTGCGTTGCGCGATGGCAGCGCAGCAGAGGTTGGTTGCACTATCTCTCCACGGGGCGCGGTGCCGCCGGGGCCGAGTTCTGCAATTTGTTGATTTAGTGTTTTTCAATGATTCTCAGCAATTTTCTAATTGAAACCATGCCCTTAAACACAATATTTAAAAAGTTAATTACGCAAAAATAATTAACAATCTAATTATCCCGGACTTTAATAATTTTCCTAAATAGGCCCCTGGCCCAGGACCAAAACGACACAAGCCTTTTCTTGTTGCGACGCGTAGTTTTTGCAATATCGAATTTGTCCAGCTTTCATGAAACACCCTATAATATATATATATATATATATATATATATATATATATATATATATATATATATATATATATATATATGTGTGCTTGGAAGGTGACCATGGTATTTATGACATTCAAGCTCATGTACCATTTAGTAAAAAGGAGGCGTGACTGGTATGTTATGGTAATTTAAAAAAAAACTTCATACACTTGTCCAGCTTGCTTACAAAATCTCAAGATTTACAACTAATCTTTAAATAACCTTCTTGAAACGCTTTTATTTTATTTTATTAGTTAAAAATCATAACAATTAGGTTCCCAAACCTTTACGTCGAATAATGAAGGGGTGATATAAATTATTTCAAAAACAAAGCGGGCCGTGTGCGAATTATTGTTTTTCCATGCGGCCGCCTTTTTACGTGTACCGGCGAGGCTCCTTCAAAACATCTTTACTTTGTTTTTATTTGAGGCAATAACAAAGCATATAAACAAACGGGGGAAATGCATAACAATACATAGCATTTCAGTATTACAAGCTTACAGTAACGTTTATGGTGATAAAAAAAAAGTGACATTAAGCGAGGTTATCATCACTCTTGAGGAATCGAAATTCTTTTATCACAACCCCGAAAGACGCTTCTCTATTTTGAGCCTTCATCCACAAGTGGCGGGAATGAATGTTTTTTTCACAAGAGTCAAGCAATTCGATTCATTTTACTTTGTGTCACGATATTGGGCGAGGCATGCTGCTTTACTTTTGAGGAGTACAATTCCAGGCACTTTCGGGGCCACTACACGAGCAAAATCATCAGCACTTCCAATGGCTTCCGGTTGTGACAACTTGAGGTTGTGCAAGGAGGCTTGGTGCTTGAGGTCTCTCTCCATGCCATCACACGCACGTTTGGCGTGCCCCGTAGCTGAGAAAAAAAAAAAAATTTGGTAAAAATAAATTTGGTCACCTCTTGTCTCTTCGTCATCTCGTACAGTTAAACCCTCATTTTGAAACGACTAGCGGCCGCCCCGTCTCAGATGTGGAAAAGTTTTTTAAATATCGAAATGTTTTTTTCAGCCGCCCATCAACTGAGCGCAGAGCAAACAGTTTGTGTGCTGTATCGTGCACAATGTCGTCGCTGGAGACTCCGAAGCTGTAGACTTTGCGCTCCATTGTCGACGCAGGTGTAGATAGACACCATCTGGTTCTTCCAATAAAAACACTGTACCGCCCCCTTAAAAAGAACGCTCCAGTTTTCCGCGAAATAATAATGCAATACGATGGTGCGAGCCTTAACATGCGACTTTTCTGCGCTTATAGCAAGTCGCTGAGCATGCTGGATGAATTAATAGGGGAAGTACTTTGCTACGCACTTTCTGAGCTCATTAAATGAGTTACTTACCATTTGTTTTTTTAGCAGTTTATCAAATTACCACTAAGCTAATTTGATTTCTTCGTCTTGCTTGATTAAGAGCGATGTCAGGGTTAAACTATCTCATTTTGGGCATACCTTGCAGGCCAGCAAAACGCACTCCACAGTTGAGTTAACACACAGGCAAAACATTTTAATGTCTTCGAGACTGAATTCTTAGCCGTCCACGTTTGATATTGCTGCCAAGCAAAGGGTTAGTTTCATCCTCTCTCGGGTTTAGTAAACAGTGACTAACAAACTGAGAAGAGATACCAGATACGTGGGCAACATAGAACCTGCCAGCGAAGCAAAACGAGAGGGAAAGTCTGTCGCTCTCGCAGGCGGCGGCGCCGGAGCTTTAGCTCTGGTAGCATCTTCTGGTAATCACAGGTTGTCACTAGCTTCTTCCTTTCTATAACATGCCTGGTTCATGATATGGTGTTAGTTTCTAATGTTCATAGTGACCCTGTTTGTACTAAATATACAACCACGACAGCTATCTAAAAGGGGCAAGAAAGAAAACATTCCTGCACGCTTATTGAATTGCTCGGCGGCTGTCGCTTGCAATTTTTTTTCCCTGAAAGTGCTCTGTTATCTCACGGAAAACCTTACAAACGTCCTATGTATGTTTTGTAATCCCATATGGCAATGCTTAGTCATTATTTAGGACAGTTTCGATTTCTGCAGTTCTGCAGTAAGCAAACTGTACGTGCGGAAGAAATCCTTACATTATTGTACTATAAATACTATCGATGTGCAAGTTTTACCGAACTGTTTGTGGACTCGAAAACAATAAAAACTATGATTATGTTACAAAAATGACTCATATTTAGGTTAAAAAAATAAAATGGCAGAGATATGCGTTGTACAATAGAGGTACAAATATGTCTTCTTACCAAAGGGACTCTTAATATGACGAAACCATATATGCCAAAGATATATAAAAGTGCATAGAAAGCTTTTTATAAAAGAAGGGGAGGGGGAAAAGAACGTATTTCCTAAAAATGACGTTGAGTTTTGTATTTTTAGCTTTTCTCCTCAAGTATACAGTGTTGTTTGTTCTATATAATATATGCTTATTGAATAATATTTATAATTTTAAAATTGGCTCGGCTACAAGCTTTGATTTGATATGTTTCTTATGCCTTAAATAATTCTAAAGTTAAAAGCTTGCTCGATTCAAACTTGGCCCATTATTGTCAAGAGTTCAAGATTCAAGAGATCTTTATTTTAAGAAATAAAATTAGAAAGAACTTCTAGAGAACTTTAACCCTTCTATATGAAGTCTTAAAGCGTGTAAAAAAAGTTATCATTGTTGCGAAAAAACAAAACAAAACGAATCTAAACTTTACGAGACCCCAGAATGTGTCACTCGTGAAAACTACAAAAATTACAGGACCTACCTTCTGCCCTTTCAAAGCCCAAAACTCAAAAACAAAAACAAACAAAAAAAATCAAGTAGTTTTTGTTCTAGTCACACACTTTCCACCAATATATATTTTATTCAAACTTTGTTGACGACCCACCATTTTTTGTTGCACGATTTGCGATAAAATCACCCAACTATTTCTCGCGTTGTCAACTTCCGCGACCGTGTAGTGTTTTATCATAATTAATTGTGACCTTTAAAGGTGAAAGCATAGTGCCTCCTCGCCATCTTAATGACAATATACTTCTGGTAACTCAGTTGCAAGATGTAACGAACACGAGTATGTACAGTATACACAAGTGTGTTTAGATTGAAATCACTGGAAATGTGGCTATGTTGAGTGATGCGCATGGAAGGCACCATTGTAAGGACAAACAAAGAAGGGGGGGGGGGAGTTAGGTTCGGTAGCACAAAAGTGAAAACAGAAAGCAAGCATATTGCGCATGTTTGTCGAGTGCAATAAAATGAAATTGCCTAGAAATCCGAAGGAGATATAGAGTATTTCGAGCGACAGGATTGAGCATGCCCATAGATAGTGAACAGTTTTGATGGTATGAATGACTGTTCTCCTCAGTAGTCGGTAACGCATACGCATATGTGCACGTGCAATGTTAGTAAAGGCACGGTATATCCCCGACGCCCCCTCGCCAACGATGCAACTCAGCCCTCACTGTATAGGCAACGGAGCATGCAGGGTGCGTAACCTACCAGCGGTTAATCCCTGGCCACTTAGCAGTCTGATCGGCGAACGGAACCGTATCGACGACGTCATCGGTAACGGCTCGCCACGCTTGAGCGGGCAATCCACGACACGCACGCTGGCGATGTGCTCCGATTCTGCGCCCGTTCGGCAACGTGCGAACCTATGTCTGTTACGTCACTCTAAGGCCCCCCCCCCCCCCCCCCCCCCCCCCCCCCAATTGGGATGCGTGGCGGCACTTCCGCAGGAATCTGGCTCTCGGAGATCAGCGTTTCGCGCTACCGCCAGATCGGAAATCGTCGTGGTCGAGCAGTAGCGATCTTCTCTTTGACGTGGAGTGTTTACGAAGGCCCAGCTCGACTCTTGAAGCATGGACGGGGATTACCGCGACGGTGCAACGATGCACTCGCCCCAGGAGTTTCTGGTGCTGGAAGACGACCCGGATCTCGACAGGTCTGTGGATTGGGTTCACTGTGCACCCTTAAACCTATACCCGCGCGTCAAATTGTATTCGTACGATTGTAAAGGTAACCTCAACATGGGAACCTTTATGGCCGGCGGCAAATCAGTTTGCTGCCCTCTGCGCGTGGCATGCGGTCGCTACTCAAGGGCGCGGGCTGATTCGCCGATTGCAGAGGGACCTGTGTTAAAAGTACCTCAAAGCCGCAGTCCCACGTTCGTACATCGTACAAAGGACGCGGTGTTTGGTGCAGACATGATGACAGAATTATCGGCGGACACGACTCAAGCACTTTTCGAAACATGTATGCTTCGTGCGTAAGTCTTACAAGGAAGAAGCACACCCTAGACCGTGTCTTAAGACTGCCTTTTGTACAATGTATTCGCAGTGTGATCGTGACTTTAGGCATGCCCGTTTGAATAGGGTGTTACCAGCAGAATACTATATTTGGTACCATAGTCTACGAGAGGCTGAAAACGTCAGGGCGTCTTCTTTAGATGCTCGGCATGATGCACGCGCTGGTTGCCCTCGACCGTATACTTCGGCTCCGTCTGCACGCTCGAAGCTCTGAGACACCGAAGTTTTATTTAAGAGGGGAAGCTCTCGCTGGTGGCGAAACATCCGTAAGACCCACCCCTGCCATTAGAATGGTGTCAGTGGCTCTAGTCACTATACACTGAAGTTGAGGGAGGAAAAAACAAACGAGGTAAGAGAACGCCGTGTCATTGAGCGTGGCATTTCAAACCCTCAGTCCCGGTTACGCTAAAAACATTTAGTCGCAATCTTTCTTGTTCCCGTCCGTGGTTGGAAACCTCCAATGACTCGTCATCAACGTGTAGCTGTAGAAAAGAGGTAATAGACGTGCCGAAAATCTTTATTGTGATTGGTATAAAACGTAATTTTCAGGTTTATGGGGTTTTTTCCTTCTTATCATGTATCGTAGCCTTCATACGTATACGTATTCTTCGGACATGTCAGGAGGCAGTTTTCGTGTGACCAACGCGATAGTATCGCCATACAAGGCAGTAACACGCCTCAGTGTCTACAGTCGGTCTTTTGTATATTGTATTATCAGTGGGACCGCGGCTTTTGGTTTGCTCAGTTCAGTGTGGGATATTTGTTTCAAGCATAATAACTTTAAATAAAAACATACCGTACAGCCGATCTCGCCAGCGCGGATAATGTTCATTTTGTTCTTGGCATGTTTTTGTTTTCACTAGCTACGTGTACATTACGTGAAGGCAAATAACGCTGTGATTTAAAAATCGTTATTCGTTCTAACCCTTCAAACACACGCGTACAAAAGGGTTTATAGATTCGTGTGAGCACTTCGCCTACAGCCGCCTTATAGGATAGTCTCTCCAATCGGATACTTACCTCTCACGCGTCTACTGTCTTCGAGCATATCACTAAAGCCCTTGACATACCGAGGCAACACGGCGGCAACAGCAACACAACACGTTGTCCAACAGTCGGGCAACTTGTTGCTCCTTCCCCTTGTTGTCCGACAAACCTGTCACATCGCGGCAACAGCAGGACAACATGAACGACAACCAAAATTTCGCCTCGGTATGACAGCTTTCGGCAACAAGAACAGCAGCAACTTGTGTTAGGACAACGTCTGTTGCCCTGATCGCTGGCTGCGCGAATTTCAGGCCGGCAACACGACAACAGAGATAGCTTCGATGGGCAGAGCTAACTCAAATAAAGGCTTCGAAAACGTTATTTAACAATAATTAAGGCTGGCGTGCAGCTAAAGTAACTTGAAGAATGTTTTTACTGCGTAATTACGGAAACAGATTGTCAAAATGGTAAAGGCTACTGTCGTAAACGTTCAGACTGCAGGTGTTGAAATTAGGGCTGCAGCTCACATTACTGTTAGTGAATTAAAACTGCATGCCTACTCACCCAGTGATGAAGGATCATAAAAATAATCCAGGAAAGCAAGTATTAAAAATGGAAGCATTAAAAGGACCACTCTCATCGTGATTGTCGATGCTTGATACTTGGAAACAGCCGCCACCAGACATCTGATTTGTTTAAAAAATACTCAGGACGTTTTTAGGAATGAAGCGATCTCAAAGCAAGCGTTAGGCAAATAGACAGCGTTGAAAAATATTTATTCCACCGATTGTTATGGAGGTGGATCGTGTAGGTGTTGCAGTTTTTAAGCACTGTCAGTTGAGTTCAACACCACGCTACAAAAGACGCTTTGGGGTACGGGCGGTGCTAACTCAATTTTTGAGTAGAAATGGGAATCGCACAAAGGAAAGAACCGTACAGAAACACTTCATACAGTTTTCCTCGGTTTGGGCTATCTGCTTTGTCAGCAAATGAAGTACATTTTGATAAAATAAAGGGTGATAAATACTCCCCGTGTCAAGTTTTCTACTCACAATCACTGGTTGATGTCGCCTCGTGGTAATTTCCTGGCTCTTCGAACGCACTAGCGCTTTGTAAAGTCAAATTTCCAGCTACACCGCGCCGCACACGAACGAGGGTAAACAATCAAGGTGGCGGATATGCTCTGCGGCCTCTGCCCCGTGATGTCCCGCCGTCAGGGCGGTGTGACAGGGTTGTCGGACAACCAATCGGACAGGTGGCCGGGCGGCAGCAACATGTTGCCGGACTGTTGTTGTTGCCGCGATGTGACAGGGTCGCCGGCAACACGATTTCTTCGTGTTGCCGGATAGAGTTGTCCAACTGTTGCCTCACTGTGACAAGGCCTTAAGCAGTGAGTTCAGATGGAAAGAACGCAAGGGGGAGTGCGTCATTTCTTCGCGATCCTTTCAAAAGCTCCAGGTTATTAAAAACTTTCACAGCAACCGCGGCGTGGCTTCGTTGATCTTTTACGTTATATTTACTGCCTTTTACAAAAGTAGGCAGCCGAGGCATATGCACGTTTAAGTGACATTGTGGAGATATTATTTTAAATAATATGAGTTGTCTATGTGAGTTTTAGGCAGCTAGACTTTTTTATGCCATAAATACCTAAACCAAGTCAGTCCTGCAGACACGTTTCCCAAACCAAACACAAAATGTAGCGCTGCTCTTAAAAGGAAAGGGAAAACCCTGCATTTTCTAGGCATTTTCATGGAAACTATATGTAGAGTAATTACTTATTGATGCTTGGAAATAATAATACTTGACCGTGTAAGGAATATTTGTATTAAGAACTCAGACTGTCGTATTGTCATAGAAGCGTATGAAAATTATACTATTTCAAAGAACGGGATTTAGTTATTTCCGGCGCGCGTTCTCTTAAATGGTTTCTTTTTTCTCTTCCTTTCTCTTGGAAATGTCCAATCACACAGGTAAGAAAAAATTCAAGTAATTCGCGTCAGTACTCTTTTTACACCACGCGTTGAAAAATAAAGTAAAATAATTTTTTCTCAGACGTCATTATCCGGTATTCTGTTTTGTTTTATTATTAGATTTCTGCAAAAACAAACATCCTACCTTTCGCGAGGAAATATTTAATATGAAGTCTAACAAGACGTCTTTCTCATATCACCAAATTTTTTCTCGCGTTCTTTTTTTTTGTTACTTAACGTTATTTCGCCGGTTTCACCGCTATTTCCAGTCTTTCTATTTTAAGAGCAGGATTTGCTCACGTTCCGTGGAGGCAAGATATATTTCGCAACTAGCTGCAGTTTCAATATTCCGATCCGCAGTCGGTGCGCGGTGATACTTTGGAGGCCGTGCGTTTTCTTTAATGCTAATTTCCTCGGCGGCGTGTGGGCGTACGCGACTCGCACTGTATAAAGGTAAACCACATATAGGGCATGCCATGTTCGGAAACACAAATTTGCATATGGCTGCCGCAATAAACGATACCACAAAAGAGCCCCTGTCGACATCCACGGTCAAAAAAAGAAAAAAGGAAATGCACTGTGCCGTAATTTAATATTGGTTATCAGGTGTAGGTATACCCTTACGACCCGTAATTTTTTCTCACACCAGCAGATTCCTATTCTGCCAGCTCCCTCACGAGCGTAAACGTCCATTAACACAGTGTGCGTTTGACTATAATTCGCTGGGCTTATGTCGACATATACGACTGCGAGTTACCATGGAAACCAAGAGTTCGGTCGTTTGGTTGCCGGGTGGTAACTCGGATTCGTGTCTCAGCGCAAAGGCGGGTTCCCAGATTAGCGTTTGAACTTGAGTGTGTGCGTTTTGCCAATGCGGAGGGCAAGTTCGTCTGCTTCTTTTTGCGGGTGTTGCGGTGACGTCATAAGGCCGGGTTCTGATCGCCTCTGGTTGAAGGATAGTGGGTAGACGTCAAAGCAAGCTGCCTTGAGATTCACCAAATATCCTTCCAATCAGAGCCAATCAGAGCTCGGAGTTCTGACGTCAACACAACCCCCGCAAAAGAAGCATACGAACTTCCGCTCCGCATACCCCTAGAAGACAAGGTTCGCATATGACGTCATTGTCAGTAGATCCACGACAAGCCCCCAAGCGGCAAACACGTTCAAGCATGACGACAGTACACCGCAAAGCGGCTAACGCATTCGCCTTAGCGTCGCCGCGTGCTAACGTCGTGCTCGCTGTGAGACGCTGCAAAACGCGCTGGCGGCGACGCTGACGCAGGCCCTGCGGCGCTGAGTAGGTTCACTATTGATGAAGTCTAGAGGGCAAAAGCGCACAGGTCTTGTCTTCTAGGAGAGATTGGTTGTGCTCACTTGTGATTGCTTAGGACGAGAGAAAACATTGGCGCCATCTCTCAGATAGCCCCCGTCTACTTCCGATCTTCGTATAAGATCTTTCAGTATTTACGAGATATAAGGTTCTGGTACGAGGTATGAAGTATAAGGTTTTTTTTTGTATTGACGAGATCAAAGGTTTTGATATAAGGTTTAAAGTTTTGCAGTGTTTACGACATCAAAGGTTTTGGTGTAAGGTGTGAGGTATAAAGTTTCGCTGTATTTTCGAGATCACAGGTTTTGGTATAAGGTATGAGGTATAAGCTTCTGTCGTACCTACGAGATCAAAGGCTTTGGTATAAGGTATAAGGTAAAATGTTTTTCAGTATTTACGGTATCAAAAGTTTTACGGTATCAAAAGGTTTTGCAGCATTTACAAGATGTCAGGTTTTGGTATATGGTATAAGGTTGTGCTGCATTTACGAGATCAAAGGTTTTTCTACACTGTAAAATGTATAAGGATTTTGCTGTGTTTACAATATAAAAGGTTTTGGTATAAGATATAAGATACAAGGCTTTGCGGTAGTTACAATATCAAAGGTTTTGGTATAAAGTATATGCTATAAGGTTTTTCAGTATTTACGAGATTAACGGTTTTGGTATAAGGATTTTGCTGCAGTTACAAGATAAGAAATGTTTGTTTGCGACATTGTCAGCCTTATTTCAAAGTCAAAACCACAGTGAAATAATGATGCATAAAAATGAGAAACTATAATATATACGCAGATTGCAACTGTTGCAGGGTTATCTAATAGATGGCTCAAGTGTGCCAAATTGTCCTCTCGTCGTATGCGGCTACAAACGAAGAGAACACACACGATCACACTCATGCGCAAATGTGCAAACCAGACTAAAGCCTGGTTCAGACACCTGCGTTTGACTGCGTTTGACTGCGTTGCGGCAGCGAGAAACCAGGACATCCGTGCTGCTTATATCACGTGCCAAGATGCTCCCTTGAATTGTATTCCACGCTTCATACGAAGCACATATGTGCCGGGGACTCGCTTTCGGTTCTCGACGCAACGCAGTCAAACGCACTCAAACGCAAGTGTCTGAACCGGCCTTAATACCCAATTCACACGGCAGCGTAAAGGTACCTTTAGCTTAGGTTCGTTAGCTGAAGTTTCCTGTAGTAAACGGCGTTCTTGATCACACGATAAATAAACGGAGCACTTTAAGTTGATGTCGATTGCATTCCTGCTAAACCGCTAGAGGAGCACGTGATAAACAATTATTCCTCGAAATCGGTTTGACGCACAGTTCTTGATTACTGTGTGTGAAATATCACAGTTAAAACCTAAATAATATTTGCGTTTGCTTTTGCGGCGCTTTATTCTATTTTCTCTAAGTCTAAGGGCGCCCCTAAATGAGTCTTGCTTTAAAACGTCCGACCCGTCTGGTCACACTGGCCCCAAATCATCTGCGTTTACGAGAGTTCCCATTGCGCGGTGTGCGACCTTTTTTTGTTTAGCAGCTCCATTTTCCCACAAAGTTCTCACTGAAGTAGCTAAAAACTTAAGTGCCCGGCAGAAACGAACCACGTCGGAGTCTCACGGTTACACCAGTCACGCCATCGAAAGGGAGGGACGACGACGAGGATAAAACGTCCTAGGCGGGAGAGTCGGACGACTAGTCTACAACCTCGAAAAAGAGCTCGCAGTTTTCCATCGCGTTCGGGTTCGTAGCAGACATTGTTTTCCACGTGCCGCCGCTGCTGCCTGCTAGCTGGAGTATGCGTTTCTCGTTAATGTATTATTCCATCACATTTATGTTCACAATCATTTTATAATTTGCTACTTAATTTGTTATAATGCATTAAACGAGTCATATGTTTATATATCTGTGATTTTTATTTTGAGTTCGTGGGTCCGAGGCTACTCCCTGTAGCTGTAAAGGAAGCTTGGCGAGCTCAGTTTAACACAGGACCTCCCTTAGCGAAAGGAACCTTTATGCGCCGTGTAATTACGATCTGCATCTCCCTTTATCGCAGGTACCTGCGTCAAGGAATACCGTTACGCTGCCGTGTGAATAGGGTATTAAAGGGGTTATGACACGCCAGAAATAAAATATGAGATAACTATACTGCTAGGACCCATTGTATGTTCCTAAAATCCTGCAAAATTCGCTTTAAAAATGTCGCGATAGTTTCGTAGATAAATCGATTTATATGCCGGTCTCTCGGATCCGCCGCTATTGGAAAAGGCCAGCCGTGGCTGGGAGGCTGGTGACGTCAGCAGCCTCCCGCGCGGCGTCCCCTTGCACGCACTCACAGACTTGGCTCTCTTGGCGTCTCGAGCTTCAGCTTCCTCGTTAACCTTCCGCGTTTCGAGCATGCGGTTCGTGACGATTACGTCTACGGTATCGCTCGCCTTGTCAAAGTGTTCGACATTCATCGCAGCAGCGATGAGAGTGATTGCTATCAAGAGATGCTGGAAGCTGTGGATTTTGACTGCGACCCGCTGGCGACCAGCTCCAGCGACGTCGAGTTACGGACGAACTCGCCGTGGTCACCGTCGTCCGGGAATATTTCTCAGGCGCATGCAGGGTCGGAGGCGAGAGCGAGAATAGCGTTCGGGTTGCCGAGTTGCGTGAGCGGTTTTGATCGTACCGTGGCGAGGCGAGCTTGGGCCACTGATCAGTGATCTCTATGTCTATTTGCTGGATCGCGTTTGCCCGCTCCGCGAATGCGGCCACGGGCGGCCATCTTTTTGTTAGAGTTATATTACCTCTAGCCAATGTACAGCAGGTGCAGCCACTATCATCCATCCATGGCAGACAGCGCTGTGGCAGTTGTAATAGCAGGCTGGCATAAAATAACCGTGGGTGATATTTCGTTCTTGATTAAAATTGTCCGACAAAACATAGGTATCGTTGAAATCCGGCGTGAACGGTAGCCCGATCTTTGAGGACCCGGTGAACGTTTCACGAAATCGCAGCACCGGGCAAAAGCAGCACAGCACGCATCGAAAATCGCATCAAAAGAAGCATCAGAAGCAGACACCGATACGGCGTCTGCTTTTCGATGCGTGCTGCGCTGCTTTCCCCCGGTGCTGCGCTTTCGTAGAACTTTCGCTGGGTCCTCAAAGATGAGGCTACCGTTCACGCCGGTATTCAAGAATCTGCTTCGTCGAACAACTTCAATCAGGCACAAAACATCACTTAAGGCACAGTGTACTGGACCCATGGATATTTTTATGGCAGCCTGCCGCCATAGTGCATAATAGCGCTGCCCGCCATATTACCCCCCCCCCCCCCCCCCCCCCCCCTATGATGGCTAGAGATAATATAACTCTACCAAAACGATGGCCGACCGTGGCCGCATTCCCGCCCGTAGACGCAGCTGATCAAACGCGATCCAGCAAATAGACATAGAGATCAGTGGCTTGGGCGATCATGGGGGCGCCTAGAATGAGAGAACGTTCATGATCACGTGGTTTATGGACACCAAGGTGTGACTAACTTGGACAGTGTTGCCTGGTCGCCAGATGAATATGATAAAAATTCCTAAACTGATTATTGCAATTACCAGAGCTCTAAAAATCGCCTAACTTGGTGTATATACTAAGTAGCCTAGGAGCATTTCATTTAAAAAATAATCTATCCGTGAAATTTCATGTGATAACCCCTTAAGCCTCTGCAACGTAGTCAAACTTGATGACACTATGTGCCAGTGGGCCTTGATGTACACAATATTGATTTGATAGGACTCTTAAAGTGTTGATGGTACCGGGACACCTTTTTTAAACGGCATTTTGTTCTGAGAATTCTGCTGTAAAAAATAATCAAGTCATAGGACTTTACGAAACTGTGTACATCGTGAAGCTGTATATGTTAATCGAGCCTTCTTTAAAATACGAAGCTTTAAACTAGCGCATTTTGTATATTACTGCACTAAACTACGGAACAACTTACTCTGGAAATTCATAAAAAAAGAAAAAGGTGTGTATGGACGAAAGGCGTGTTGGTGCGGGTGCCCTTGACTTATATGCTTATTTGTTCTTCAATCCTGAAAAGGCGCTTGTGGGTAGCTTTACCTTTGATGCCTCAGAACGTTGACCCTGAGTACATTAAGCTAACTAATGTGAACTGTGGTGCATCTCCTATTGATGCAGAATCAGTGATCAAGCCCAAAATATTCTAGTGTTCATATCTGTTCAACTGACAACTTTTTTTCTTATCTTTTGCTTTGTGTTTGCGTAAATTCTGACATTGGTGTTTAAACAAGAAGGATATCAGAGAGTACTAAGGCGTGCAATGGGCATACGTAACTTTAATCCTCTGCATACTTGTCAAGACTGGAAGCGAAATAACGAATCTGCAGTTGAGAAATTCCCGTGAAGGCACGGAAGGTCGATAACATTAACTAAAAACGACAATCTCTACTACGAGTCTGCAACTATCTGTCATTTCTCAGTGTAACAGCTTCCGATAGGGCACGTCTCTCTGACTGGCATTCAGTAATTTTTTTTGTACAACTGGCTCTAAGCTTAAGCGAAAAGATCTCGTTCCCTTGAAGGTTCTAAGTTCTGTTGTAGTAGTACTACATGTTGTAAAGTAATACTTGGGCCACACGGGCAACTCGAATGCCATTTACAACGAATGACATTTGAACAATCGGCCAATCAGCGCGCGACACTCCGAGTGTGGGGCGTTCCACGCGCGAGAGATCGCGAGCCAATTTGTTGATCACACGAATGTCATTCGTTGTAAACGGCATTCGAGTTGCAGATATCGAGAGTGAATGCCTTACTTCCGCGGTAGGCGGCTTGGCATAGACCACTCCATTACTTGAATTCTGTGCTTTGCCATCCTTGTTTACTGGTCTGCGGAATACATTCTGAGGATGCGGAGCAGCTTCTTTCTGTAGAATATCAGACGTCGCGCATCCAACCACATTCCGGTGAATCAGCATTTTGTGCCTATACAAATACGTCGTGGCGGAACGAGAAAGGGGGGAGGGGGGTTGGGTAGCGGGGGAGCGAGAACAAAATGTAAAATAGAAACAAGAGTCCAAAAAGTATGAATGAAAAAGGTAGTGTAAGAGGAGAGGGGCGGATGTTCTCGAACTTTGCCATCTAGATTATCTTTTCTGAAAGTCAGCAACGTGGTGAACGTTCGCTTGGTTTGTGATTGATTGACCATAAAAAAGAAGATTATGGACGTAGCCGAGCAGCTGCCGCCAACATAATAAAAATAATGATAAGAGGATCTCCCTTTCCGATGCATATGTTGCCGCTCGGATGGGTACAATAAAGACAATTGGTCTGCCTTTTGCTCAAAAGGGCTCTCGAAAAAGCGGGGGCTTGTGAAATGAGCTCGTTGTCTCACGGGCACTCACAGAACATTCATGCGACCTAACGACCGTTTGTGGATGTTCTCAGGAACATTGACTTTGTCAGATAATACGCAGAGCATAAATCGCGCGGCACGGATTTCCCTAGAAAACATCGCCTTTCTCGTGCGACTCCAGGCTTGTTACTGGACAGTGGAGTGTAATACCCAATTCACACGGCAGCGTAAAGGTATACCTTTAGCTTAGGTCACACGATGAATAAACGGAGAGCTTTGAGTTGATGTCGATTGCATTCCTGCTAAACCGCGAAAGGAGAACGTGGTAAACAATTATTTCTCGAAATCGGTTTGACGCGCAGTTTTTAGTTATTGTGTGTGAAGTATCACATTTTAAACCTAAATATTATTTGTGTTTTGCTTTTGAGGCACTTATTTTTTTTCTCTAAGTCTAAGGGCTAACCTAAATGAGTTTTGCTTTAAAACTTCTTACCCGTCTGGCGACACCGGCCCTAAATCATCTGCGCTTACGAGTTTCCGTTGCGAGGTGGGCGACCTTTTTCTGTTTGGCAGCTCTATTTTTCCACGAAGTTCTCAATGAAGTAGCTAAATAGTGCCCGGCAGAAACAAACCACAACGGAGTCTCACGGTTACGCCACTCACGCCACCGAAAGGGATGGACGACGACGAGGATAAAATGTCCTAGGCGGGAGAGTCAGACGACTCGTCTAATTTTTAGTCCTTATAGTCTACAACCTCGAAAAAGAACTCGCAGTTTTCTATCGTGTTCGGGTTCGTAGCAGGCATCGTTTTCTACGTTCCGCCGCTGCTACCTGCTAGCTGGAGTATGCGTTCCTCGTTAGTGTATTATTCCATCCCATTTGTGTTCACAATCATTTCATAATTTGCTACTTATATATATATTCAATTTGTTATAATGCATTAAACAAGATACATTTATATATCTGTGATTTGTATTTTGAGTTGGTGGGTCCTGAGGCTACTCCCTGTAGCTTTAAAGGAGCGATGCAACAAGTTTTGTACTTTGCGCAAATACCGCTTAGAACGGATCCCTGACGTTAATGACCTATGAAACACGCGTTCGTTTTTCACCCCACGCAATAGAAGTCCCAGTAAAAAAATTAAAGAAAAACAAGCAGCGTTCACCCCCTCAACTCGCAGCCAGAACAAGTGGCCACGTGATCTGGAGCCGATTATATGCCGCCAATGTTGATCATAGCCACGCGCTGGGGTTGGAAAAGCACAGGACACGCGCTGAGTTCAAGACATTGTTATGGCTCGGCTATTATCGTCGTTGCAGCGATTGGACACGGGCCACTACCCAAATGCTTCCCGAGCTAGTAATTATCACGAGCCCAAATCGAGTGCCCACGCAATGCTCGGGTCCAATCTATGAACCGCATTCAAATATCGTCATTGGGGTGTACTGCGCTCCCCACGTTACGTCATCAAAATTTGCAAAGGAGAGATTGAATGAAAATGATCGCTTTTGTACTTGAAATTAGACCGCAACAAAGAAGTTTCTTGGCCAGTGGCGTTGCGTGCGAGTATCTTTGAGTCCCACTAGTGCCAGGTAGCTCGTGTAAAGCGAAAAACATTTCAATTGAATATCATTGCACCGCTCCTTTAAAGGGAGCTTGGCGAGCTCCGTTTAACACAGGACCTCCTTTAGCGAGAGGGAATTTTATGCGCCGTGTGATTACGATCTCTAGTTCCATTTACTACAGGTAACTGTGCCAAAGATACCTTTACGCTGCCGTGTGAATTGGGTATAAGTCTGCCGACGCTGCGGCCCCGCAGACATTGCACTGCACCCCAGCCCCCAAGCCGCCATTCCCAACATCGAAAGGATCTTGCTGCCAGTCATCTGGAATGCTCATAAGCAGCACCAACTTGGATGACACATTAACGCAGACGGCTCTCTAGAACTACCGGTGCCGTGCAATCAGATCTCTATCTCGCCTGGTGTCTTCATCACAGGCAAAGGTATGATCTCGATCGCGTAGTTTTTGAAAACGCTTTCTATGCACAAGTGTTCATGCACACAAAGCATTCTACAGAGCCAATCCCTCCTACCCGTGCCTTGGCTAGTACCGAAGACACCATGTGAAATATACTACTGGCGATATATACGCCACCAAACGTGTCACTGCGGTCGACCTTTTTCGATTGTCCGAACGCTCCTCAAGTAGTCTTTCGTGGGATTAATTCCGCTTTCATCGCCGCAATAAGAGAAGTTTCATACGGTCAACTTTGACGGTGTCGGTTTTAGAACGCACTGACTCACATATTCCGCCGTGCTTTTTAAACACGTCCTTTAGCTTGTAGTTTACAACAGATAAACTTGGCCGTGACGTAACTAGTAAAACCCAAAGAGGGCACCACCGAAACACCTCGTCGCCAATAGATGTGGCGTACACGGCAAACGCCCTTCTTTCTATCCGAGCGAAACCAAACCTCTCGACGCGTCGCATCCACGTACTGTGGCCCCGCTGCAACCTGAAGGTTTTTGTGTTTTTTTTGTTTTTTTGGCCCCTTTCTTTTGCAGCTTGTTTTAAACCGCCGAACTAAGCTGATTGCTCATGTCGATGATTGGGTCGAAAAGCCGCCAAAGGGAGTCAGTAGAAAGAGGCAGATATTAGATTTCCGGATTGCGGTACCTGCGCCGAGAAGCCCCCCGGATTTAATCCCGTCCGTTCGAAGCGTCGTCTCTCGACGGAACCTGCGGGCCAGTGGGAAGCGAGAAGAACGGACGCCACGCCAAAGGCCGACGTCGTCAAAGGTGAACTCGGAGAATACAAAGGTATCCGAAAGAGAACAACGAAGCTTAGACAAAGACGTAGGAAAAGACACGGCGGTAAACTTTCTGATCGTTTATTTTCTCATTTTTCGTGTGTGGGTCAATTGCTTTCAATTGGGTTATGTCTTTCTTAAGCAATTGGATTATGCGGTCCATAAAAATCATCTGTCTTGCGACATTTGTCCTTTTCCTCTATTTTAGGGTCGCCGTTTCATTCCTTTGTTCTCAAGCTAGTAACGGAAAGGGCAGCTCGCACATCTTTAGGACTTATTTTTTACCTAGAATCTGCAAGACTGTGTGTATACGTTTCTGAACTATTCCCTATAAAATAGCTCTTTTGTACACGTAAATAGTTTTTGCAGTTTCTCGCATCCGCGAACAAGTGGTCTGAAGATTGCTTCAGCGCTAAGTACATACACTACAATTAGACAGCGGGGAGACGAGTGGAAATTACGTGGGTCGAACAATAATTTATGTCAACGTTTTTGCTTTTTGTATTGGTTCTACGGCTTCGTACTTGGTTCACTACATGAGGCGATCAATGCCACATTGTGATGGCGACATGCCGATATAAGGGCGGTCTTTTTATCATCACCGCTAGACATAAACGATCAAGATAAAATCGTTAAACGAAATAAGACGTCGCCTTAATATGGCTTGGTCCTCGCGTTCATCAGCTGTCAAATTATATTTCACGCATCAGGAAGTTTTAGCATACCGTTATCGCAAGCTATCGTACGGATAGGTATGGTTACCGTGAGTTTGAGCTGTGATTTCAAGGTATGATCTGAAGAGCGCGCCTGCATGGAGGCGTGTGCCGTGCCCCCGGCAGCGGTACGCCCTGCTAAAACAAGTTTGTTGAGAGAAGCATCGTTCTAGCATCGAAGTTCCTCGCACTAAGGCTCGCAGAAAGGAGGCCCTGTTCTCGAGCCCTGGCTACTGCATATTCATTGAAAGTAAATGGGGAACTGAACCGATGCTGAACTTCAACGGAAAGCAAGAATGCAGTGGGACACGGATTCGTGAACATTGCTCCCGTTCGTCACCGTCGAGCGGCTTTCTCCACAGACCGTTATACACATCCCGATTAAAAATGTGGACTCACAGTCCCGGCGGTCGAAAGCCGGATGCGATAAGGGAAAATACACAACGCATGCACTCCTGTCGAATCGCTCGTCTTTTTTTTTTTTTTTTTCCCCGTGAAATCCGGTTTGGCAAAGAGCGCGTTTGCCGGCCGTCACCGTATTTTCTCGCGACAAGAGCTTCCTCGATGACGTCGATTTATATACGCTGCAAATCTCCAAGAAGAGCTTACGAACACTTCGGGAAATCCACGAAAGCGACGTCGACGTTGTCTTTACTCTCCTCGTCCTTAGTGCCTCTTTCGCGTACCAGGTGAAATACTGAAAGCGTTTTTGTGGACTTTTTGTGGGAGTCGTTAGAGTCGACCTATCGACTTGTAACCGGATTCTGGCCGAACTCCATCGGCAACTTGACGAAGAAGTGATTTGAGAGTCGAGGAGTTCGCACTTTGGAAATACGGGGGTTGTTTCTTCGCGATTTCAGAAACGTAGTATAATGTACAGTGCGCAGCCGAAGACCCAGCTCCCAGACCTTTTCGTTTACTGATATGGTGCTTTTGCCGAAAACGACGTCGTTGTTGCCGACTCTTTTACGCTGAGAGGAATCTAAGTAATAGCCTCTCGTGTCGAAAAGTGTCGAAATACGCCGTTAAGACAGAAAAACAAATGAAGTTTTACTAGTTCGCTCTCTTGGCGTTTGTCAGGCATTGCGATTACACAAAATAAAGACCCTTTCTCGCTTTAACGCAACGAGTGATGAATGTTTGCTCCTCACTACTGTTTTTTTATGTTTATGTGTTCACGTATTGGTGCTATGAAATTAAATTGCAATCTAAACAACAGTATCTAGTGAAATGAGAACAAACTATGCTTTCGGAGGATATATGCGGTGTTAACATTTGATATATGTATATTCTCTTAGTTTCGGATTTAAAGAGATCCTGTGTACCCGCGGATGAATCAAAATTCGCACTGATGTACCGTTCGCTCTTTCTGTAGAAGTGTTTGAGCTTCAGGGAGCATAAAAACGTATCTGTAGAAGTGCTTGAGCTTCCGGGAGCATAAAAAAGTGAAAGCCGTTTACAACTCCCTGTAACGCCAAATTAGAGCGCAGCTCTTGAGGAGGAGGGAAGGGTACTGAGGGGGGGGTCATGTGACCTCAGGGGGGGTCACATGACCTCGGGGGGGGGGGGGGGTCACGTGACTTCGGAGAAGGGGGGGTTCACGTAACCTCGGGGGGTCACGTGACCTCGAGGGGGGAGGGGGGGTCACGTGACCCCCCTCCTCGAGGTCACCGAAGGTACCGAGGTCCTCCCGAGGTCATCCCGAGGTCATCCCGAGGTCCTCCCAAGGTCCTTCCGAAGGAACCCGAGAACCTTCCGAGGTCCTCCCGAAGGAAACCGAGGTCCTCCCGAGGTCCTCCCGAAGGACCTCGGGTTCCTTCGGGAAAATGTACCCATAATGCACCGCGCGGTTACGCCGACGGCGACGGCGACGGCGATGCCGACGCCGCTCAAGCCGGAAACGGGCGCCTAAGAGCTGCGCTCTAAAACGTTTCCTAGGTCTGTAGTTTTGTAAAGCAAAGTTCCTAAGAAGCGATACAGAGAAACTGAACAAAAATAAACCTACTAATGGAGCGCCAAAAATAAACATACAATAAGTTAAGAGGAAACGATTTTTACGAACGTATGGAACTAAGTCAAGCTAACGTATTTTATGTGTTTTATGTAACTCGAGTTTTCGTTTGTTTCTTTTCCCTTACGCATTTGTTTTTCTTTAGGCAATCCAGAACTTCCGAAAAGCGACTTCAATACATTAAAAAAATGCTTTATGCTTTACTAGAATGCTAATTGAGGACTTATTGAAATATATAAGCCCATAGCCATTTTTACATTGGGTCAATGAGACAATACTGGCTTTCAAAAATTACAGGACACTTAAGAGTGCTTACGTGTAGGAATGCGAAAGCATTCGTATACGCAGCGTACTCCTACAAGCTGCGCCCCCTGCTATCCTCTGCAAAGGCCGGCCGGGCAGCCTCCGCGGACGCCGCCGTCCGGCCGGGCTCTGGGTAAGAGCGGGTGTGCGCTGCTGTGGCGACGCGTGGGAGCAGCGTCACGAGTCGGGGGTGGCGTTCCTTGGAACTATCCGTCGCGACGGCGCGGGGGAAATTTCTCTGCCGTTTTTCGCGGTTGCGAACAACGCCGGCTCCGCTCCGTAGGATAGTTAATGCTTTCGCATTAATATAAAGAAACAACACTAATCTTTCGGGACGATGAGCCAGAGGTCATTCCAGAATCGAAGAGCTCTGCTCGGTGAGTTTTTGCACAGAATTGAGCGAGAGCCAGCTACGCATAGGAACGTTTGTTGCGTAACCAAAGCAATTTATGGAACTTCCGAAGTCGTGCGAGCAGATATTCAATGCCTTTAAATTGAAAACACAAAACGATCGGTACGGTCACTGACGATGACACTAAGTTTAATGTAAAATTTATGGAAGCAACAATGTTTCGAGCAGGCAATAAACAAGAAGAAAATTTTCATCGAACACATGTGTGAACCTTTCCCCCTTACCGGTTACGCAACAACCAGAAACGCTGCATATATAATAGGGAGTTTTAGTCAATCGATCAGATCCCTCTGATAATGATACCCGATTCCCCTCCAACACCTTTGCACATGCATCGTATCGTTATCGGGTTTCGATATCGGAGACATCGGGACGATCTACTAAAACTCTCTAATGCTTCAGAGCCGAATCTGCTTTCCAATAAACCGTCAAGGATGCAAACCACCGGTATGCACAGCCCATACGACTGGTCAGTTGCGATCAATCGGCCTTTGTTTCCTTCTACGACGACCGCATTCTTGCATTCTTAGCTATTTAGATCGTCCTCCGCAAAGAAACCAAATAAAAACGATTCCGTACTCCGCGACAACAGTGAAATCCCGCTCGACTAAACACGTCGGCGATCGTTGCCTCGACATCGTGCAGAGACATTGGAGAATAGAGTAGTAGCTAGCATCGCTTGGCCGACCCCAGTTTACGAATTAAAAACTCATCTACCTTCTCGTTCGGGCGATTCAGAAACGAGATCTCGTTATAATATTGCCCCGACAAAAAAAAAAAATAAAACCCCCGCGGTTTGTTTGTGATATCATCGACACAATGCTCACGAACACGTTGCCCATCTTCGTTATTTTTGCTCCCACGATACTCCGCATCGTCGTAACTTGGCAAACGTCAAAGGCTACGGTGCCAGTGAACCAATCCGTGTTTCGGAAGGAGTCACGTGACTATATTCTATCTCACTAGTCGCGCGCAGTGCTGTCTAAAACCATGGGCGTGATAGAGAGAATTCTCAGAAGGAAGAAAGTGCAGGTGAGTTGGTTAGGAAACGACATACTTGTAATCCCTAAAACGGGAAAGATAAAAATAAAAATAAAAATAAAAAAGAAATGGACAGCACAACACAGTCTCAGTGAAAAGGAAAGCCGCTTTTATACGAATTTTTAGCGACAGGCGACATAGGCGACGTCTGGGACAGACAAGAGAGTGTTTGGGTGAGAGGGGAGTTCCTCCTTTCTCACTTTTCGAACTGCTTGGGATACGCTCTCGCCTCTGTTGTACCTTTGGTAAGGACTGTCACGTGCCTTACTTCATGCCACTCTCATTGGCCCGAAGGGGCCGAAGTGTTCGCTCTTTGGCAAGTTACGATGAAACGAAGTAGCGGAATGCCATTCTTTTCTTTCTGGCACACAAAGGGCGGCAGACACATTACAAGAAAACAAAGGAAGCAAGATGGAGAGGGGAATAAAAATAATGCGGTGACGGCGTCCCTGCTTCTTCGCCGTCCCGCATTGTCGTCGGGTGTCGCCCATTGAAGCAGAGATTTCTGCGACGCCTTTTTCTTCAACGCTGATCTCGTTCTTTTCTTTTGTCGCTGGTGTTGTCGGAGGCGCTGTTTCTCTCGCATTTATTTCGGCGCCCCCAAGCGAGCAGAGGGCCTTATCTTCTGCCCGGGGTCGCGAAAATAATCCCCGAGGCTAATCGCGGCCTTATTCCGCTGCGCGATAAGTCAATAATCCTCAGACAGCGCGCGCCAAAAAGCGTCTGTTTTTCCCCCAGGCCCGGAGTCTTCGCTGCAACGAGCCGCCGCATACACGAGTATTGTAACCCTGCGTCGCGGTTCCTGGTTTTGGTGTGTACAGTAATGCCCAAGTCCCGCTAGAGCAACAAACAGCGACCACGGCTCTGACAGCGACAAGCCTCAAACACATGCAGCATAGCTCGCGATGGTATCTTTTGTAGGTGTTTAGTCGTTCGGTGCTCGTGAAGTAAGCACTAGTGATTGCAAACCTGCCAAAGATACCTTCGCTTGCATGATGCTCATGTTTGAGCATAGCCTCCTTTATTCTACAAAACCTGTCAAATCGCGAAAAACTCTGGTTTGAGGCTTGTCGCTGTCGTTTGTTTCTGTTTGTCACTCCAGTGGGACTCGGACATAAGTGGACATTTAAAGACTGTCGGGGGACTGCGAGGTGACTGAGGGTTTGTTCCGCGTGGTCTGACTATACCAAGAAAGTTGGTTCGAAGCATTGAATCGAGTCACTCTGGGTTCGCTCCTCCCTCAACAAAATACTCAGAATTTGAACCCGTATTTGTGAATGACGTCTTGCCGTGTCTGTCGAATCTACTGGGATTGTTTGTGTTTGCGCGAGTTACCGCGTTGAAATTAATTGTGACCGGTCAATATCTCAATGCTCAACTCGGGGCTGCTGCTCTGTAGGCGTGTGTGCGATTGAAATGTTTCTCGCTTGTACGCTAACTGAAACATGGCTCTCGGCCAAAATTAGAGACACAGAGTTGTTTCTCGGACGGAAAGATTTCACTACTTATCGGCAGGACAGGGAGTTGCGAACGGGTGGAGGTGTTCTAATTGGAGTTATTAAAAGTATTCCGTCCTTTGTTGTAAATATTAACAGTCCTCTATAGATAATTTGGGTGTTTATGATCATTCAAGATCAAAAGTTTGTATTGGGAGGCTGTTATCGCCCACCTTCTTATGTTACTGATTTTACAGATAAACTACATGATGCGTTGAATGCAATTTCAACGCATTTTCCAAATACGCCCCTGCTTTTAATGGATGATTTTAATTATCCTAACATTGTTTGGGGACCGAGTGACCCCTGCTCTGACCCGTTTTCAAGAGACTGTGCAAAGTTCTTAAGTGTACTCTCTGATTTCCATTTCATTCAACTAGTTCACAGCCCAACGAGAGTAACGGCTACAACGTCAAGCATTTTAATCTGATTTTTACTACTATGCCCAACCTAATTGGTCCAATTACTTACCTTCCTGGCCTCAGTGACCACCTGTTATGACATTTTACCTTGTGGATTCCTTCAACTTGTGTCAGAAATCAAAAGAAAATTATCAGAGACTATAGCCAAGCCAATTTCAATGCTATTAATGTTGAATTTTGCAGCTTTTTAGATGCTTTTTTTGAGAACGTCTCGGAGCGCTCTGTTGAAACTAACTGGACGCTTTTCAAGGAAGCGGTGATTTCGCTCACTAAAAAATATATACCTTTGAAAACCATAATTGTAAATTGTACTTCACATTGGTTCAACAGGGCGCTTCTGAGGTTATCGAACAAAACGAAACGTTTATTTAGAGCTGCCAGGCTCACGTCCTGCCCACTTCGCTGGCAGAATTACTTCAGTGCTGCTCAGTGTTATAAGAGCGCAGTTCAGAGTGCTAAGCTCAATTTCCTCCACAATTTGCTACCATCTATGTTAAAAAATAATCCGCGTCAATTCTGGAATGTATTGTCCCACCGGGATAGACCCTCATGTATTTCATTGAAAACACTAGACGAAACCCTGATCGAGGAATCTTTATGCGCTACAATGTTCCAGGAAGTCTTCATTAGGTCTTTTTCTAGCACCCCCATCTGTGCAAACCCAAGCTATCATGTTGATTCCTTCCCGTTAATGAATCCTATCATCATTTCTCCCGATGGTGTTCTGAACATCATCAATTGTCTTAAGCTATCCTTGCCGACTGGAATAGATGAGATTAACTCAAAATTTCTTAAAACTACAAATCAATACTCTTCCGTAATCCTTGCACATATTTTTCAACAATCACTTGAGACTTCATCGGTACCAGCCGACTGGAAAATTGGTAAAGTTATTCTTTTGCACAAATCTGGTAATAAGGACGTTCCTATCAATTATAGACCCATCTCAGTAACCAGCGTTCCCTGTAAAATTTTTTAACATATAATCTATACGCAGCTCATTAACTTTCTAGAATCTAATTTATTCTTTTCACCAGCTCAACATGGCTTTAGAAAATATTTATCTTGTGAAACGCAACTTTTGTCTATCGCCAGCGACTTTCATTCGGCACATGATCAGGGATCTCATGTGGACTGCATATTTCTAGACTTTGCCAAAGCATTTGACAAGGTATCGCACCGACTTTTATTGCTTAAGTTAAGTAAACTTAACATCGACTCTAACGTGTTTAACTGGCTAGTATCGTTTCTAACGAATCGGTCACAATTTGTAACTTGTAATGGTACTAACTCCTCCTCTTTACCAGTCTCTTCCGGAGTACCTCAGGGGTCCGTTCTGGGACTTCTACTCTTTTTAATATATATTCTTGCATGCGGTGGTTTCTTCTTCAATTAAACTTTTTGCTGACGACTGTGCTATTTATCAAGTAATATCTAATGACTCTGACTCACAAAAACTGCAACATGACCTAGATTCCATACTACACTGGTGTGAACTCTGGTCAATGGAGCTCAATATTAATAAATGTAAAATAATGCGCATAACACGTAAAGTCAACTTCAGTTTTGCTTATAGTGTTCATAACACACCCCTAGAACTTGTAAACTCATACAAGTATCTGGGTGTGATTTTAAGTGCTGACCTTTCTTGGAAACTTCATATTAACTATGTGACTAACAGCGCCAATCGAATGATTGGTTTTCTCAAACGTAACTTTTATCTCGCCCCATTATCATTGAAACTATTCCTTTTTAAAACACTAGTTAGGTCCAAGCTAGAGTATGCAGCTTCCTACCTGGGATCCCTCTACCCTTTACCTTGTCGATTCACTTGAAGGTATTCAGAACAGAGCTGCACGTTTCATAATGGCCAATTATAACCGCACCGCAAGCAGTTACATCAATGAAAGATAATTTGTTACTCCCAAGCCTCGCACATCGTCGCACAGTCTCTCGTATTTGTCTTTTTCATAAAATCTATCACCATATTCCTCAGCTTAAATCACAACTAATCGTCCCCCCCTACTCTGTTTCAGTACGCCTGATCATCGCCACAAAGTCGGTGTCCCATTTTGCAACTCTAATGGTGAATTCCACTCGTAGATTCGGAGCGCTTTCCAAAATCCGCGAGGGAGGCAAAATTCCGCTCCGTGGGACCCGCTCCGAATCGACGAGGGGAAGATAAACTCGCCTTTTTGGAGTGACTTCCCCAACACTCCTCCCCATCGCTTCCCCCTCCGCCATTCAAAATGGCCGCTGCTCAAACTTGACAAGCTCACCAACGCCTGAGCCGACTGATCTTTCCGACGCAGAAATAACGCGCGACACAGGCCGTGCGAAATTATACGTGCCACGGCGCTCATGTCGCAAATAACGAAGACGTCCACGCAGTCCGCGGGGCACGGACAGCGATTGCCAGCGGTGGAGTTCAGATTTCTGGTACGATTTTAATAAACACAGAGGTAACAAACCATCACTTGCACGGTCGTTGCCCAATCTCTTCTTGCTTTATTGCACGGGAAAACGCCGGCGGAATGCCGTGTAAAAAGGTAGACAATCATTGGCTGCAGAATGAACAGGCCTAACCTTGCGTCTGCCTCCG
The DNA here is from genome assembly GCA_013358835.2 of Ixodes persulcatus. Taxonomy (NCBI): domain Eukaryota; kingdom Metazoa; phylum Arthropoda; class Arachnida; order Ixodida; family Ixodidae; genus Ixodes; species Ixodes persulcatus. Next base: position 401,121 of record JABSTQ010011339.1, on the reverse strand, counting down.
GCTTTCCTGTCGTTCTTCCTCTCACGATCACAGAAGTCAGCGCTTACGATTTACCACGCTCCACAGTCCCGGCTTTGTATCCCTGATCTACGCGAGGTAGAAGCGTTCGAGCCGTCACATTAGGGAGTTTTAGTAGACCGTGTTTCCCCCTCCGCAAGCCCTCCGCTACGAAGAAACCGCCACTGCGCCTGCGCGCCGATGGCCTTGGCAGTAGAGTTCCGGGTAGCGGAGGGGCTTAGCGGAGCGGGAAACACGGTCTACTAAAACTCGCTAATCTCACGTAAACAACCGATGCACCCGAACAGATCCAACTCGACGACCCATCCAGCCCCGACAGCCCGCCGACCTTGCCGACCTCGCCAACCTCGCGACCTCGCCGCGCATGCGCATTGCCGATTTAGTAGGAAATCACGTGGGCCGCTCTGTCAATTTCCGGAAATATCTGTGAAATCAAGCAGAGCAAGTTCGGCAGAGTTTGAGGCGCTCCGTGGAGCGGGCGTTGCCAGGGATCTACGAGGGAAAGATGACCAGCTCGAGCCAGATCTGCGAGCGGAATATGCGCGCTCCTAATGGAGCGCTTTTGGAGCGCTCGAGATCTGCGAGCGGAATTCACCATAACGTTTATTATGACTCTTTTATTTCCAGGACTTCCAAAGACTGGAATCGCTTACCTGCATCGCTCACATCAATTAATGACCACACACTTTTTTGTACATCTATTGCCAATTTCATGTTCCCTGTTCTTTAAGTATTGTATATTTTGTACCAATTGTTTATTATGTTTACAAATGTTCCCACTCCCCTCTGTAATGCCATGTGCCCTGAGGGTAAAATAAATAAATAAATAAATAAATACGCTTACATCTCCGGGAGAAGACGAGCAAAGTGTATCTGCAGGTGCAGAGTGATTTTTTCGCACCCGCTTCACTGGGGGCTCACCTGTTTGGGCTTGTGTCAGTGCCGTGTCAACGAGCCCCTGATCTTGCTGTAGCCATTCAATTAGCCTCCAGACGCCTGGATGGGCATGGCCGACACGCTTCTGGATCCCGGAATTCCATCCTTCGCAGGTGTTGCTCGTCCGGTCTTTATCTTGAAGAGTGGCGTCGTGCATATTTCACCGTTCCTGGGAAACTCCTATCGTCTTCGGCGCACTGTCAGGCAAAAGGAAGAATTCGCTCTGGGTGCCACCGCATAAGGAGCAGAAGTATCACGGGAGCTTTCTTTGACATACGTGCAATCAATGTAGTCCAGCAGGTCGCCGATGTCACCGGTAGACTTTCCCCTGATGTAGGTTAGTTCTTCGGGCACAAGCTGTGGTGGAAGGAACTGCAGCCTATTCAAAATCCCGCAAAGCTTTCTAAAGTTGTCATCTGTCTTGTATTTCTCCTAAAGGCCCAACTCCCGTTCTTTCAAAATTTTTTTTTTTTTCTAAATTCGCAATTCGATGGTTTGCATAATATACGTTTGCTTCAGTTTCCCTCTCGCATAACCCTAAGATAATCCTTGATTTCAAACACATTTACGACGCACAATGACGGAAACAACTTAAATTTCTTAGCCATTTATTTCCAATATTACCCGGAATTCCAAATAAACCCATGCATTAGTAATGAAGAGATATTCTGCCTAACCTTTATGTGCGCGTTTAGCCTGACATAAGCACAATAAAAAAGCGAGGTCACCAAAGGGTGACTTTGCTTCTTCGGTCACTCTCGGGTTCAAAAACATCGGTTCACGAAGTTTCTTGGACATGGCACAAGGGTGCTCCGGCATACCTTGAGTCAAGCAAGCTTGATCTTACAAACTCCACTTAGTTTAGATGACCTAAAGTTTGATACCAAATCGTTGCATCTCTGCCTGTTGTTGCTTATCTGTCCACACCTTTGCATGGGATGGGGTACCATAAATAGTGCAATGTCCATCACATCCGCACTCTATCCCAGCACGTGTTTCGTCCGGGTAGCCCAAAAAATAAGGTGAGCATTTGTCCGGGTCTGTGAAAAAACGGGTGAGCTTTTGTCCGGTGAGCTTCTGTCCGGTGAGCTTTTGTCCGGTTACCGTAGTGACATCGATTAATTTTGCAGCATGTCCTACAGTTTCTTGGAACATTCAGTGCGTGTTGGAATTCAAATTTTTGGTTGAAGCTATGGGGGCACACGTCTCTGTCCGTTACCACACAGATTTAGGTGCTTCGTGAACGCAGTTCATGGCCTGGTTGTTCATACAGCGCATAAACGGATGCCATTGGTGTTCGGCGTAAAAGGGCAATCGGGACTCCGTTGTCCTTTTTTTGAGAGCGAGTAATTTATTAGTTTTCCGAAGTTGATTTAATGACAATGAATGTCCTCTGCTGCGTCCTACAGCATTTTGTAGTTTCTATGTAAAGTGCGGTGGCAGGGTTCCCACCTTGATTGTCGATTCAGGCAATGTTCCTGTTGCCGGAAAAATATTAAGGCAGGGTGCTGTCTTAATATTGGCTTTTTTTCCCCCTCAGCAACAGTTGTTATTATGCCGAAGTCTCACATCATTAAAGCGGTACAGTCGACGTCTCACTGATATGGTATTGATCAAAATAAACAGCAAATAGGCATTCTTAACACTAACCTTACGACCGCTGTTCAAATTGCTTAACCCCATGCATGCATCCTGCGGGTTTCGCTTGCCGATAAAAAGATCCGCTCGAGTCTCGCCTCTGCGATGTCAGGAAGCAACTTTTATTCGTGCATTTTCCCCCTCCCCTCCTTAGCGAAGGAAAGAAAAATGAAGGCCATAGGCCGCGCAGCATATCCGTACCACGTCTTTCTGCCGGACCGTTCGGCGAAATACGAGCGCGGCTCCTCCTTCTCGGGATACGAAACAACCGACACATCATATCTATGCAGGTGCGCAGCACAAGCACAGACATGGCGACGCCACTGCGAATCCCAGAGAAACGCCTGAGGGTCGTGCGCCCTTCCTCGCGACATCCACCCTCTGCGATTTTTTTCGTTGGACCGCGGACAGTCATACGGCACCATAGTGCCGTATCACTGTCCCGAGACGTTCGGGGGATGAGGGGCACAGCGACGTGCGGGGCTCGTATTCACGTGATGCGATAGGCTTGAATGGCACGTAGCGCGACACTGTGGTCCATCTTGAAACGGAGTAGGTACAGTGTTTTTTTTTGCCTCTCGTCTCGCGCGTTCTTTTCCAACATCTCAGGAACGTGTCCTCACAGTCCTGCCCAAGCCAGCAGACGTCATTACACTGCGTTTTCTTTCTTTAAAGCGTTAGCCCACGTAACGCGTATAAAGAAAAACGTTGACAAGAAAATAAGAAATTGCTCACACACGCGCTGTTATACTCCGTTTCGCGCGGCAATGGACCGCAACGGACGCTACGAGCTACCGGAGCCAATCCATAGCCTCGAAGTGTGTCACGTGACATCCTGCTTCGCGGGCCACTCCGTCCATGGGCCGGCACGTGACAGGGTCCGAGCTACGGATTGGTTCCGATGGTTCGTGTATCGTCCGTTGCGGTTCAACGCGAAGGGAAAGGGAGCACACAATGCGTCCGAATCTCGACATTCTCGTGCAGCAGCGCTAGCATACAGACTGCTTTGGGATCCTCGTGTTTTTTTACGACGTCCTCGCTAAAGAGGACCCTATATTCACCGCCTCGGGCTTCCCTTGTTTATCAGCGTCGGCCGCTTTGTGCCCCTCGGTTTTATACCCACGTCCAGAAACTCCGTGAGATCGCTGGCTGGCTGGCTGGCATGCGCCCCGGCACAAAAAAAAAAAAAAAAATGCATGCACCGAGAGACATCCCTGCAGCGTGTATAACGCGGCACGGTGGATGGTGCCGGACGGACGGACGGAAAACACTTTGACCGCTCTTCCTCTTTGTTCTCAGGGGTCTTTGTTTCTACGTTGTATACGTCCTCTTCATTGTTTCTTGTTTTTGTGTACGTTGTTTTTGTTTGGGGACGGTCGGCGACCAGCGATGGTTGCTTGCCGGGCGGAAAGAGCTTCTCTCCATGAGTCGACGAGACCTCTTTGTTCGCAGGCAGCAACGGCCGACGTGCGCGTAAAATACTGCCCGGGCCTGCGTGGCGACTGCCCGAAGTATTTCTCTGTCCTGCGCGTGAAACTCTCGCTTCCGTAATGAACGGTTATGCTCGCGTCGGGGTGACTCTGTTGCGGCTCGATAGCATGCACCCTGTTCCGACATTGGCCGGGGTAGGGAGAGGAAGAAGGGGAAAAAAGGAGGGAAGTATCTGGACTGGGGAAGTTTCACCCGACTCTCCGTTGTTCGTCTGGATGTGGAAGTGCGCTTCTTTGATCTGGGGAAAAAAAATAAAAGTCGAGGTGCGTTGGGATGTCATCAATATTTGTCGGTTAAAGACACGGTGTTCATTGCCGAGGGTGGATTTTTTTTTTTCGGACTTTTTTAATAACGGTTTTTTGCACGCCGCCATCTTCGTCTGTTGGGTTGTAGACGCGTTTTGGGCCCCTCATGCGCAGAAGCTCTCTTCTCAGGAATATCAGACGCTGTCTGTGCGTCCGCAGACCAGTGAGTCGGCATTTCAGGACTGGGTAACATGCGCTCAAAGGGTACTATATAGTGCTTGAGGATGACACGAATACCTTTCATGCCTCTGTTCTTACTTCTGAAAGCCATGATACTAATTCACTGTGTGCCATAGTGACGAAGGCTTTGCAGCGACGTGTATCTGCTTTGTCCCTTTTTTAGTACTGAACGAGTTCTGTACTTGGTTTTCCCTTAAAGAGGCCATGAAGTTATTTTTTTTATTAATATTATGTTTGGCTGGGATATATGATTTTATATTGGAATTTTACTAACGGTATATTATTTAGTGGGCAAAAAGAAAGATGGCAGAAAGTCGAAAGTTTGCTTCGCTGTACGAACATTTGAAAATAAAGCGGACTATTTCGTACCTCCTTTCCTTCGAAAACTCTCCGCCTTTTCACTGTGACACATCCGTGGTACCCAAAGCACGTCAGCCGACCTCAGCTGACGGATTGGACCGGAGCACCGCGTCCCTCGGACGTATGCGGTCGTCGACGAATATTTAGGTTCGCGTTCGTGGCCAATGAGTGCCTTGACGACACTTATAATCGCTCGCGAATGACGAGCTTCGGGGTGTGCTTTAGAAACAGGGTGGAAGCTTGGAGTCATCGCATTTGATGAAATACTACGTCGCGACCACGTGATTTGTCATTTCGCTTCTGAGTTTAGGAGAAAAACGAAGGAGGAAGGAGCTGAGCTGAAAAATCATTTCATCGCCATTTTATGTCCGAGTGCATCGGACGCTGCAAGCCAATTCGACTATACTTCGTTTAACCTTAAGTCCAGACGCAGCTGACGGTATGCGAGCTGAGGGGGAAAACATTAGACAGCATCAAAAGGGCACCATCATGGTGTTCGCCATGTTTCTGTACGTGTCCTACTACCGCTGGACCAATCATAAAAACGAAAGACCTAGCGACTTGCGCTTTTAAAGATGCTTGATTGGAACCACTGCCTCGTTGCGCCGGCTCCGTCTGGACTTCAGCTGAAACGAAGTATAATCAAACAGCGACAAGAGCGCAAGGTCAGGGCGAAATCTTTCCCCGCGTGTTCTATCAGCTGCCAGCTAAAAAAATCAAAGGCGGTAGTTGCCTGGTGACTTGCGCTTTTAGCATGTGTCTTGGTGTCTGCACGTGTCTGCGCCCTTGTCTGTCTGCTTTCTTTTCCCTGTGTTTTTTGGCACTTACCTACGTGAGCCTTCGACAGCCATATCTGACTTATGCCGACTCGAAGCATAATCTAAAGTTGGGAATAAAATTGAAATGTTAATTCAGCCGATTCGTGGCTGGCTACGAATTGCTGCTGTTGCCAATATCTACCGGGTGGATCAAGGAGACGGCAGGCTCTTTAAATCGACCGCAAAATTCGGTTTCTTAACCTATCGCGCTACGACTTTGTGCAGCGCTGCCCACAGATGGTGCATTTTTTTTTTGTAAAATTTGCAAAGAGCAAACTTACCTGAGGAAAAAGTAAAGAAAGAAAAAGGCTTAGCTCCTATGGAAACGCAGCGACGCCACCGGTCTGCAAACAACACGGCGCCGTTTCGCACGGGAGACAAGAGAGGGCGCAAGCGGTCACGACGCCAAATGCTGCCAACGAACGGGCAGACGACGCCGAAAGCCGGCGTATTTAGCAGACAAGGAACTGCAGTTGCTTGTTGTTACCGCGCCTGTAATTGTTTCTGCGACTGTCGCCGCCTGCGGAACGCGCGCTGCTTTTGAGTCGAAAAGATTGTCTGCTAAAGACGCTGGCTCTCGACGCCGTATGCTCGTTCGTTGGCGGCGTTCGTTGCGCCATCTCTTGTGTCCCGTGCGAAACGGCGCCGTGCTCTTTGAAGACCGGTGGCGTCGCTGCGTTTCCATAGGAGCTAAGCCTTTTTCTTTCTTTACTTTTTCCTCAGGTAAGTTTGCTCTTTGCAAATTTTACAAAAAAAAAAAATGCACCATCTGTGGGCAGCGCTGCACAAAGTCGTAGCGCGATAGGTTAAGAAACCGAATTTTGCGGTCGATTTAAAGAGCCTGCCGTCTCCTTGATCCACCCGGTAATAGAGCAAAATGTATCGCTTTACTAATTGATCGTTCAACGTTTTATGATTTTTGTTTTTATGCAGAGACACGCATTGCCCGTGATCCACAGGTACAGAGTTAATTGTAAATAATTTGAGAAATTCATCAACAGTATTAGCAGTTTCAAGTTGCCCCGATAGGTGATACTACGTACCATTCACCAGTTCTCAATTTTTAAAAATCCTCGTTCTCAGCGTCTGCTTGCCCAAAATGTTTGGCCCCACTTTCTCGACGAGGTAGCGTTTCAAAAGGATTACTGGTGACGCTGGGAAAACTGTAAGCTATCGGCGCTGTCTCTTGAAGCGCTGCAAAAGCTGCAAAGTCTTTTTGCAATATTCTGCCAACTTTTGAGGCGAACATGAATGGCCACTTTTTTCTAAAACGCTCTTTGCTTGAGCCGATATAGTTCCGCCCCATGTGCCGAGGATATGGAGGAGAGGAGGAGGAGGAGGGAGTGGGCGGGACGTCAGGAAGCCTAGCTCTGATTGGAATGATTAGTGGGTAGACCTAACTGCTAGCTGCCGTTGTCTCCACAGCACTCGTCGAACACGTTTGAACGCGAAAGCCGAAAGACGGACCCTCACGTTCCTCGTTTTAACGGTTTCGACGAGTGCAGTGAAGACAGAGGCTTTCTAGCTTTAGCTTTACCCTCTAATCATTCCAACCAGAGCTCGGCGTTGTGAAGCCCCCCCCCCCCCCTCTCTCTTCTCCTCCTCTCCTTCATTTTCTCGGCGCATTGCTAAGGGCCCATTTCAGGTCATTCAATTTGTCCCTGGCAAAAGCTCTCTTATTGCGATACTGAACAATATTTTTTCAACAGGTACAATTAAATACCGTCTTAAAAAGGTTCCTGGGAGAGCTTCAAATCTTAACATAGCAATCCTAACATGAAAGTGATGAAAAGCATACATAGGTAACGCAGCATTTTTTTTATGAATTGATAGTAAGGATTATGTTATACGTGCGCTAAATTATTTATCTTGCGTGCTTTAACGTTTTACGTCGACAAATATTGATGGAAATGCAGCGCGGAAGCGAAAAAAAACAAAAAACATTGGAAAAATGTGAACCGTTTAGAAGAAAATTCCGAGGTACAGCGTCTCAGAGTGTCATTGCTTCGTGCGATGTTATTTGAATGTAGAAACAAAACAAGCATTTTGTTATTCGGCAAGAATAACACAATAACAACATTCGGAGAGTTTGAATAGGAACGGCGGGAAGCGTAGAACAATCTAACCTATTTCCGCTCAGCCTTCGGTGTAGCAACGCAGTTTCGGAGACGAGAATATGAGCCCTAAGAGCGGTATTGCTTCTATTTCGTAGATGAACGAAATGCTCTGCGAGAGTATTTGATTCTCAACACGAGAAGCAGTGCGAAGAGTTTCAATTTATATTGTTACGTATCATAAGGAGCACGGCAGAGAGTGTCTATACAGTCCCTGTGTTATTTTTATTTACATTTATGTTAAGAAATATCACTTTTATGTATATATAACACGCTAACTTGTTACGCTAAACTGTAAAAAAAAAAAAAAAAAGCATTGAAGTATCGGACATTTTAGTTCTTTTTTTCTAGCGGAAGGACTCTTTGGGGTCTCTGTAGGCATTCCGAGAGAATTTCTTGGGAGAAATGCCGCGGGCGGTGTGCTGTACTTTTCGTGTTATAATCGTTGCGAAAACAGGCTATTTCTATAAATAATCGTCGTTTCGCGGCTTCCTAAAAGTAAAATGAATTGCGAATAAACTCCAGCTGGAAGTATACGAATAAATAATCGACTATTTCTTACGACGGAAGCATTCTTCTTCAACTCTTTCGATGTTCTCAGTTATATATGGTGACCAGTTTCTCGAGTCCGATCGGCACCAAGACAAAAATTATACTGTTCTCCCGCGTTCCGAGCGTTCAAGAGAATATATATTTTTTTTAATTGCTGCACGAGTTTCTTACAATCTGCCTTATGGATCTGTTCGTTCAGATAAACCGAGAAAACAAAAAGATACAGAGGAGGACATGATCTTGCAAAATAACGAATTTTTTGTATTGTTTGGTATTTTTCAGCTTGACTGAAGAATACGGTAATATCGATCGATATTCGAATACACAACGCTAATATAGCTACGTCGAAAACAGCCGAAGAATTTATCGGTTTCGAGAGAGAGTAAAGGTTGAAAACGTGTAATTCTTTTTGAATTGGGTGCTCGAACCGTCCGGCAGATTTCGCCATCTTGACTTGCGTTTTTTATTTTTTTATTTCGGGAGCAATCTGAATGTGAATCCGGCACACCCCTTCTGTTAATTTGTTGTTGTTGTAGCTGTAGCGTTGCCCCACATTGAGTGGCAAAATCAGAGAATCACTGCGTAATGTAGGCTGACTTAGAATGTCAACTTGCTCGCACATTTTATTCTAAGGAAAGTGGTAATTAAAACATCTTTTAATATAATTATAAAAAAAACCCATCAACATTGCGTTAGTTTTTATTGACCTTTTCAGGAGTCATACAAATTTTAGTACGTTTAGAAAGTTGCACAAACACGAGTCTACAGACAACGTTTTGCGAAAGCTAATGACAGGTGGTGCACGGGAGCTAGGGCTGAAAGATAAATTGCGCCTTTTCCTACCACTCGCTGCTTTTGATTCTTAAAGTGTGAACTTTTTTTGAGTTAGACAAATGCTTGCGACATCCATGAGCGCACCAACTGGGGGGGGGGGGCAAGGGGGGCGCTTGCCCCCCCCCCCCCCCAGTTCTCACAGTGGGGGGCAAGAAATGTGTTTTGCCCCCCCCCCCCCCCTGAAACCGCCACATCTGGGGAGGGTAAACACTGACCGGCGGCGGCCAAGGGATACCGGGAGCAGGGGGGGGTCTGGTTTCCCCCCCCCCCCCCCCACACTCAAAAACAAGTTGGTACGCCACTGGCGACATCGTAATTGCTCTGGTTGTAATCGAATCAGCCGGTAGTCGTTTTAAAATGATGTCAGTTTTGTTAAACTGCGTGCCTTGTTCTTAGATAGCTTTATCAGGAGCACTCAGTAGTCCAGTCGATTTCTCAATTGCCGTGTGCTCCGACATTCCTCAGCGTGTATATACATATTAAATCTGAGCGTTACAATCAGCAGTGGCAGCAAGCGTAGCTTTATGTGCAGACTGTCTTCCGTAAGTACCGAAGTAAGACTCGGTCAGTTAGTTTCTGTGCGTGAAAGACATAGAGAGGATTTTGTTCATGAAAATTAGGGACTCTATCACTGGCTAGATCGGGCGATCCGATGTGTGTCTAGGCCAGCGCTTTTGCAACCTTTTGGCTGTCACCGACCATTGACCCGCTCAGGTGCTTCAACTCGCTTCACAGCCAGCAGACAGGGGATCCAAGCCGTAGAAAACCACGGCGGGCTTTCATTTTCAAGCATTTGGCGACACCGACGACTAACAACCTACATCGCCCTATACGGGTTTTTGGATGTATACGAACAGTCTATAACGGCTATCGATGTAAAACAAGACTCTGTTTCGTACAACATATTCAAGTAAGCAGGACTGTCATTGAACGCATCGCGACCAAAGTCCCTCGCACAAACGCCAACGGCAGTTGCTTTCGCTACAGTCAGGGTGGAACAAGGAATGGATCGAGGGCACTGACTTTTAAGAGTATAGGTAGCTCGCACCGTCAGCGTTACGATATACAGTTAGGGCGAATAAGCATTTGCCCATTTTTCCTGCCCCCTCCCCCCCGTATATTTAAAATGTTATTATCAAATTAACTTGTGTTGTGGAGTAGGCTTATTCGGGGCCAGAAACTTTAGGTGGCAAACTTAGGTGGTTATAACCACGTCGTCTGAGTAAAACGCGATGCTCGGATGTCTTGTTCGCGCTAACCGTATCGCGCAATGTAGAAGGCTATAGACTTTTGTCATCGCATAGTATTTACTAGGTCTGTAAACACTGCTAGAGAACAACTTTCTTTAAAAAAAAATGAAGTTGAAGAAGATGTAGGTGTGCGCACAAACGACAGTTGACTCAGTTGCACAGAAGGCCCATGAATATATTATACGGCATGTCACCCAGCTAGATTCACGTACTATTCGCATGCCCTCTTACGTGCTGTCACAGAGCTCTTCTCGATTACGAAGAGAGTTTCCACGAGACGCGTTCGCACAAATCAGTGTGATTCGCGGCTATATAGTGCCGGACTGTTGACGCGACTGCTCCGCCACCTGTACCTAGACATAGCATGAGTAGCTAGACAGAGCGTTAGTCCCTGAAAGGATGAGAATGGCAGGGAGAATTCTCCAGTTGTCCACGCCTTCAGCGTGAGCTACTTTCGATAACAGCTCCATGCACTCTAAAGAAAAGCCCGTACGTCTACTTTCTCGCACAACACTCGTAGAGCCAATCAGCGCAACTTACGGAGGCAGCTCAGCAAATGACAATGCCGAAACATATGTTTAGACCAAAAAAAACGCACTCTGAGTTGTGACATAAAGCAATGCAAGCGTGACGTTTTGCCTTGCTTAATGTCACAACTCAGACTTCGTTTTTTTTAGTCTAAACATATGTTTCGGCATTGTCATTCACTGAGCTGCCTCCGGGGGTTTCGCTGATTGACTGTCCGAGTGTCGCGCGGGAAAGTAGACGCACGGGCTTTTTTTAGACTACAGCGTGAGCTGCGATCGAGCACTTGCAGCTAAAGCACGGCGGAAGGCAACAAGCACGTGCTGGAGGCCGGGCATTCGAAAGGGCCTCCCTGCCGTTTCTTTAAAGGATGAGCGGGTAGAGGCGAAGCAAGCAGCCACTGCCTACACTCGTTTCGATTTCGCAATCAAGCGCGTTCAACGATTGGAGTGGAGACAAAGGGAGCAAGCTTTACGTCTACCTATTAATCTTTCCAATCAGAGCTCGGCATTCCGACGTCCCCTCTGGTCTCCCCCTCTCCCTCAATTTCTGCCCACGTGGAGGTTGAATTCGAATATTATAAGCGGGCATGGCTGTTCCGCCTTCGCTGAGAAACATTACGGCGAGATTGTGATTTGAACTTTCTTCCCTTGAGCGAGCCACTCGATTATTTGAATACCTGCAGTTATTTACTGAGCACTATATATATATATAATCCCAACATACCGTGCGATAGCAACACGGGGATTTCCACCCATTGCGTCTTTATTGAACGTACGTTTCTGTCATTTTGTGACAAGTAGAGGCCTCATCAACTTTACGAGCGCTGCGTAACTGAGCCGGTATCTGCTCTTTCATCCTAAAAAAAAAAAAGAAACAAAACGAAAAAAAGCACGGATTTGTTTTCCCGCTTGCTTCTATTTCAAAAGGGGTCTAAAACAGCAGCGACCGAGCCATTTGTCCCACGTAATGTTACTCACTATACTACGCTACAGGTTTGTTCTCAAAGCCGTGATTTTCTCTTACAGCGGAGCTGTTAAGGGCTAGTTTCCCCAGTTTCGTGTCCGGCACCAAACAAATGTCGACACAAAACTACACAAAACTTTGGACAGCTGCCGCCATCTATGAGCGACGGCGGCGACCAGAATATCAGTCTGGTTGCCGCTGTCGCTCATATATGGCGGCAACTTTTCCATCTATCGTAGAAGAATGGATAGTTGGCCGAGTTGGTGGGAATTCGTCGTAGGAAACAGCGCGCAAAACAGACGAGGACGAAAAAGAAACACACGCGACGAGCGTACAGCTTCGCTGGTCTTCCTTCCTTTAAATAATATTTTTGTAACTTTTTATCGGAACTCCCGTTTTCCATGGAGTGAGTGTAACTGTAAGACGCAGCGAGAAACTTCGTAACTATACTTTGTTAGCTTTTCCACGTGCCGTTATTGCCTTCGTATACGCGCACCTCAGTGTTCCTACACGGGACTCTTTTCTTTTTTTCTTCTTTTTATTCAAGATGTCCCAGTGGGTGCTTTTAGCGCTTCGCTCGCTTCACCGCCCAAGCGGCAAGGTTACAAATGACGGCTTCGCACCAGGGTCTGGCAGCCCTCGCATTCGTATTTGGCCAAAAACGGCGCGCCGAATCCGAGACAGGCCGAAACGGGAAACCTTTCCACCAGCTAATATAATAATAAAAAAGAGCTCCGAAAAGCAGCGGAATAGTGCCTCAGTAACTATTTTTTTTTTATCTCCATTCGTTTTTGTTTTTAGAATTTTGTGTAGTGAAGACATGGGGACACGATCGATGCAGGAAGTTTTGCCCCTCTCCGGGTTCTTAAAACCACTCTCGACAACGCCGTTTTGCATCTACACATTACGGTGCTATTTGTTTTGTTTTTTTCTTGTGTTCATTACGGTTCTCTAGTTCTGCACGCGCCGTAAGGGTGTGTTACGTCTTCTGAAAACTAAAAAAGGAAACAAATAAATAATAAAAAAACAAAACCGGCGTATATTAGTACCGAGTTGTCTCCGTGGGGCAAGCCTATTTCCGTGTTCTCCACTCGCGATTTTTCAACACTCATAAATATTTCCAAGTGCATGCATTCGGGTTATGTTCGCTTGAGAACCACTTTGTCAAGTTGTTTAAATCTAGCGTCTAGAAAACAAAATAACACAACCAACATTGTGTTTGCCAGCTCAAATCAAATCAAAATTCAATTCAAAACTCTTTATTTTTCGAAAGGGAAACAGAAAAAAAAGCAACATCAGAGTTGTTTGACAGGTCTCCATCTCCCCTCAGCACCTGCAGAGACAAAGCACACAAAACAGTTAACACACGAAAAGAAATAGTACATATAATTATTCGTTCGAACAAAAAAAAAAAAAGAAAACCAATGAAAATGACCACACGTCATGCACTTCCACTAACATTAGAGGCTCAACAAAAAATGAAAGCAAATATTTGTTTATCATAGACGAAATTTCTACGTTTAATTCTCTCTAACGATTTACGAGACAGGGAAGAGTACTTCGCAACACATGATTTCCATAATTTGTTGCGGAGTGCGGCACTAACCACGCATCTGCGCTGCGTGTATCATAAATCGTTTCTCTAATTGTAAGCTGGGAAATAGACAGAAATACGTTTTCCTCGCGATGAAAAGACTATTTCATAGGTGATGCAAAGTTTATAATTATAGTCATTCGGAATCTGTACAATACGAAGGTTTTTAAACGATGGTTTCGTATGAGCATCCTACGCAGTATGGCATATAATACGCGCAACTTTTTGTATTGCAAAATTTGTATCTGCTTAAGATTTGTGGACGTTGCATTTCCCCAAACCAAAGAACAGTAATTAGAATGCGGGTAAAATAGAGAAGCTGACTGTATAGATAATGAGATCGAGGGGAGACAAGACACTATTCATGTTGCAGCTCCTTTTTGAATCCACCCGGCACTATTCTTCTAAGGAGCGACTCGTGCTATACAGTCGTTATATTCTCACATTTGTACGTTATTTTCTTTCTCCTTGTCTCAAGGTTTAGATGATGATGCTCCTTAACCAGCTCGCTTGCATGCTTTCGCTCCTTGGAAAAATAGTGCCGGGGTGGATGCAGAAAAGCAGCTGCAACATGAACCGCTCATTCACACTGGAAGCGGATCCGCGTTCGCAAAGCGGTTGCGAACGCGGTTGTATAAAGATCCAGTACAATCGCACGCGCACTCGATGTCATCGAGTGCGCGTGCAATTGTACTGGATCTTTATACAACCGCCTTCGCAACCGCTTTGCGAACGCGGATCCGCTTCCAGTGTGAATGAGCGGGAAGAGTGTCTTGTCTGCCTTCGATCCCATTATTGGCTGTATAACACGAGAGCGCACGACACTAGAGCGTCGACGGGAGAGCACGCGACAGGAGAGCGCACGACAGCAGAGAGCGCACGACAGCAGAGCCCCGTGACACGAGAGCGCGTCTCATTAGAGCGTGCATCACGAGAGCTGATGCTTGCGCCTTGGAAAGGATCGATATTGGGGTCTTCAAGCACCAGTTTCCACGGAACGGAAATTTTGACATCAAATGGAGTCGCATTTCGAACGCTCGATGTCGTTTAATTGGCTGAGTACGCAAATTAAGCTGGGCAAAGTGGCACAAGCGCGTTGAACGCGGCGGTCTGCATGTCGCACCATTTGAGGTATTTAATTTTGTTCAGGTTATCTATCATTACATAATGCATTACCGCGCCGTTGTCATCGCTGCCACTTATAGAGGTTCCTTTAAAGTATGTCACTACTTGAGCACTCGAGACAATCCTGCTTGTCATTTTTGTCCCCCAGGAACAAAACTTCGGTTCACATATCAATATGGAAAAAAAAAAAGAAAAGAATTCGGTCTTGCGATCAGTTTTTTTTTTTTTTTGAGGGATTAAACGGGATTAAACATATCAATTCTTTACTGAGATTAAGGCTACAGGGAGCCTACCGTGCGCGCAGGTGTTACATCATTGTCATGTTTAATTCTGGCAAACGTCGGGAAAACGTCGAATTTGGAACGCGCTAGAAATCAATCCGTTCGTTCTTATGATTAATCACAAAATATGAAGCTGCACTCACATATTGTGCAGTGCTGCCTGTCGCGTAACAGATAAACGAATGTATAACAAGTTAACAACCCAGTTAATGCAGAAGGGGATGGGATACTTGAACGCTCTGCCACGGGGAAAGGCACCTTAGTGACTGCAGCAGTTGTTCAGCGCTCTCGTGTCGCGGCGCTCTCCTGTCGAGCGCTCTTTCGTCAAGGCGCTTTGCTGTCGTGCGCTCTCGTGTCGCCCTCCCGAATATAAGCATTCTTTCTGCGTTTTGACAGTGCTGCAGGTTTTGTAACTTTATCTAAAATACTCAACAGGGTCCAACAGAAAAAAAATGAGACCTGGTTTTTTGTGCTCATAAATAAATTATTAGTCGCAAAAAGCTGAACTTTACGTGAATCTGGCGCTATAATGGTGGTGATAGAATGCGAAAGTTTGGTAACATGAGGTTACCCAGACCAAAATATAAAATAAAAAAAAATTATATCGTGTAATAGTATTTGTAAAACCAGGAAGACACATTGGGGGCGCCTGAAACATATATTTCAGTGAAGAAACTAACCTGCCAGCACGAAGGACAAACTTGTTTTCTTTCTCGTTGACAAGTGTTTTTCACTCACCTACATGCTACAGGCGCGCACAAGGTCAATTATTGGTTTTACAAATATTATGCCTAGGTAGGCTCATAAAGGAATTTTGCTCCTCTAGGCGTTTTTTTTTTTTTTTTTTATTTAGGTAAAGCGCGATGTTCTCAAACCTTCGTATTCTGTGACCACCACTAGCGTCACACGCACGCGCAGCTTCCAGCGTTCCGTGATGCGCAGTTCATTTCTGCGGCGCTTAACACAGGGCTTCATTTTCTCGACTAGACCCTGTAGTTTAAATTTCTTATTTTTAGAGCGACATCCAAGGAATCCCGCAGCGGTGACTTCAAATCCTGCACAAACAGACTTGGCGGGCCCCATATCGTTCAACTTCAAAGTTGGCAGTAATTATAAAACCCCAAACGTCATTTAACATGGAACAAAATATTCTGCTATAGTACCAAGGACAAAGAAAAAAAAAAGCAAACAAGCAAAAACATTTCAATACGACCTCGCCAAACTTCTTGACCGTGTGATGTCCCAGTTACATACAGCAAAAACAGACCCGATAAGCCCTCCAGCCAATCGACCCACCGCCAACACTGCCGCGCGCACGTCGGAACTTCACCGTACTCTAATTGACTCTGTTCGTGCGTTCGTTGAAATGAGATCTCGCAAAGTAAATTGGAATACCCGCCTTATCTCAGTACACATAGAGGGATGCCCATCTTGTTAGCGGAGTGTATGTACAGTATATACTGTGCCATTCTTCTGGGTTCTTTATGTAATTCATACAGAGTCTACCGCAGAGCCGCTTATTGACTACTGTTTTCCCAGCTGCATCTCAGCGCAGCTGGGGGATATCGGTTCCCAAGGGGTCAATAGGGTACAATTCGAGGAAGGGAGCCACGTAAAAACTCTGAGCCTTCCGTAGCGATCAGCCGTAATCTCGGGCCCTTCCGCGCACCTGCGGGGTGACTATTTGTACAAATCATCCTCTATAGCCTGCCTTCAACATTGTCTCGAAGTGTTGATCGTTCGGAAAAACGGAGTTCCTCCGAATGAATGGGAGATTCCGGACAGAATATACTAGCAAGATGTGGGGCACAGGTGCGGCAGGAATCGGGAAAATGGCACCGTGTGCGGTTATAGGCCTGGATGCAAACATTTGTCAAGTCCCGTTGGGATTTCCAGGCACCTGTCTTGCGTGGATCTTGTGGGATGACTTGACACAAGATTGCGTTGAGAACCTCGAGTCGCGCTCTGTGTATCGATCGGTTGTCATGCGCATGTATTTGCGAACGGAAGGGAGGAGAAGGGGTGGTGTGAAAACATTGAGCAGGTAATGTGTACATACGTAGCTCTCTGCGAATTGCGAAGAAGATAAGCGGCTGCGAAATGGCACAAAATAAATGCGAACAACGAAAACAGCCGGCGACACTCTGACACTCGGTAATTCCTTCCACCATGTGGCCGCAAATAGAAATATGATTGCTAGGAAGAGATATTTCTGCTCTTGTTAAGTGTTGATTTTGTGTAAAGAAACTGACGAAACTCAAAACACTAAAATCGTCGCGACTCAATAGACACAAATGATGAGTACAAAACGTCCGCTACCCCAAATCATTTTAAAACTTGCCTCGTATATGTTATTCCCAATAAACAAAGTGTCTTACATAACTTAGGAGGAGACAGAAAAAGAAATTTGCTATAATACACGCATATTATTTTCACTCTAGGAGAAAGTTAATTCCATGTATATTTCAGTTTCAAAACCAGTTGGGCGTTTTATAGCTATTTTTGGTATATTCTTGCACGAAGTTTGTTCGGCGGACATTAGAATTCAATTTAACTTCTTTCTTACAATCTCCTCCACTGTTTGCTCAATATGTTCGCCCCTCTCCACTTCGTCCACACGGATGAAGATTGAAGACTCGAAGATCGCAGACAAACTGTTCGTTGTGCTATTTTTATAGTTTTTTCCTTCAGCTACACTTACTCTGTGCTCATATTTAACTTTGCTTATATTTTACAACGAAATTAGTCATAAGGATGCTTTGTTCGAATTAAACCTCAGGCTAAATCTTCAAATTATTGGGAAGCTTAGAGCGCGACGCTGCTCCTGTGGATCTGACTTACTAGTGGAGATCTATAATTGTTGGGTGATTTATTTTTATCCTTACCGCATTGACCTAGGCATGAGCTAGACGGACATGATAACAGAACGTGATCATGTCGCGCCATATCACAAATAAATAGCGTACACATGGGGACAGGCGGTCACATGTAAAGGGCGAACTGACTGCCGTCGATGTAGACGTTTATAGAAGACGCTTCTTTCCGTATATCAAATATGCTTACTTCAATCACGAACTTCAAGTCTCAAGAACGAGATGATAGCATCGCCCGCTGAGACGCGTCCTTCTAACCAACGGGCATCGGGAAAAGGGGCGCGCCGTGCGTGCTTCTCACGTACTCGTTACTTATCCTGTGCGCTATGATTTCGAGCGTCCGGCGAGCTCTAACGGGCGAGAACAAATTGCGGCCGCCGGGCACCCTGAAACAAAAAAAGAAAATAATCTGATACTATACTAAACCCCAATGTTAAGTCAAAATTAGCACGACCGTTCCAGGCAGATTGTTAGCGATCCGGCGCGAATCCGAGGTTTCAAGATTGAGCTCTGTGCGTGTCAGCGGGGGTGGGACGAGTAATTGCAGTTCGCCAGTGTCAGAGACTCGACGCCGCAACTGGTCGTAAATCACCGCCGCAAACACTGACGTAGTTTCCAAATCTCTTCCTCTGCATTTCGCATGGACCGAGAGAACGGGATGTCAGCTAGTCTTTTCGTGTGTCATGGTATACCAATGGCCATATCTATGTACGCATTTATTATTTCTTTCTACTATATTTGATCGCATTAGTTGAACGGTAGAAATCCCGCTTTGGACTTTGTTCTACGTATCATGTCCTGAAAAAGTAGAACGAAGGCTTCCCTCCAAGTGACTCGTGTGTTTCCTTTTTGGGTAAACGTGCAAACAGGATGGTAATTGAACATGCAGATGAGATATTCGTTCTTGTTTTGTTTTTTTTCCCCTTAAAACTTGCCGGTTTAGGATTTAGGTAATCTGTCTTATGGGAAATGCGTTTCATTTATTCGCCTTTTTATTCACGCTTGAAAAGAGATCGTGAGGTGTTTTGGAGGACGCAAATCAACGTACGCTAAGGAGGATATGTTTGTAAAGATCACGAGTGCTGGATATTGGTTTTTTTGAGAGCATCTAGAAGACTTTTGCCAGTATACCTTAAAATCAGTATCTCAGGAATGGGCAGAATTTATTAATTTTTATTACATTTGACTTCTATTGATATTTCTTTGCTGACGTCCGTTTCTACAATGTTAAGTTTCCGATGTAACTGAATTGACAGTTTTTATCGAGAGTTGTTGAACCCACTTTCATGCCTACATGTGAGACCGCCAGGCGCTGTAAATATTAATCCGCCTGAAAAAATAAGCCAGCGAAGCTGCCGCTACAGCTTTGTGATATAGGCGCTAGGGGCCTTTGAGTTTGTGGAAGTTTCCAATCGCTGTTTGGACGATCATCCCTTGGGATACTGTAAATTCTTATATAAAAACGTGGTGTTTTTTTTGGTACTTCGGCTAATAAATTATTTAATGCGTTGTGAGTAGGAAAACTATAATAAAATAGGTAAACAGAGCAGGGGTTGCGGCTTGTAAGGTCCCAAGCTTATGCCCTCGGTGACCCTGGATTATACTGTGAGGTTGGGGGTACCACTTGAGGTTAGCCAGATTAAAATCGTTTAACAGATTGTTGACCATCATGAAAATATAAAATCGCCAAAGTTGGAATGCTCACAATGTTCCTATTTATGAGTTTCCTATTTGGCTATGCTTTACATATTTTGTTTTATTTTTGTTTTTAATTTTTGAAACCATTTTAATTGGGGCACCCTTCGCAATGGTATCCAGTTCTCGAGATTATTATTGTTGTTTAAGTTATTGCAATAAGAAGTATTGAAAGTAAGAAAGCTGAAAATAGCCAGCAAGAATTAATACAACAAGAAAAGGCGTGAGGCATCAACGGCACACAGAAAATCACGTGCGAGCGACCAGAACTGACGCGGATGACCTGCCTCCAAGCTCTTTTGTTTTTCGCAAGAAGGCGAAAAGGCAGGGTTGTTGAGTTCTTTCCTAGTTGACATCAGCAAAGCGATATCATGAGTAGAAGTTAGGTTTGGCCACTTTTTTGGCAATAATCTCGGTTTTTTGGTGATTACGCGCAAAGCATTGCGTGCATGCCGAGGGACAAAGATGCGAGCACCATTCCGCGCCGCCATAGTTCGTAGGCACTGAACAGTGTATTACGCACGTAGGCTTGCGAGCATTTTGTTGGCTCTCAGCAGGAATGTCGCAGCCTGCCGTAGTTTTGAGAGCGCGTATAGTTTTGCTTGGAAGGTGTCGCGCATTCCACGCGTTAATGGGCGAGCCGCCTTAACTTCGGTCGATGTGCGATTACTGTCACTTCCCATCGGAAATTCCTAGCACTTGTGTCATACTGTTTCCAGCCAGAATTGGTGCTTTTGTGGACTAAGATTGTTGTGTGACAGACGACGTCATGTTTTCGAAATGATACCCTAGACCTAAATCGCCTTTGATATATGATAAGTTTCTCGTTTTTGTCTCTAGATTTGACGCTCTAATGATTTCGAAAAGTTTGTTTTTCTGGAATCAACAGTTCGAACATTCCAACGGGGCGCCAAATTAATGCCACGAAACATATCGAGCTGGAACCTAAAACTCAATCTCTAGAGTCAAACATTCTTGTTTGTATAGCTTTTCGTGTTGTCTCCTCGTTCTTTTCTTTCTTTCTATCTCTTCTTTCATGAAGTAGGCTAGGTCAGTCAGGTCCTCATAAATAGAAGAACCAAAGCCATACTGTGTATATCTAAGAATTTCAATCGTTATATGCATTTGATGGCTCATTGCAGTGCGGATGGTGACGCGAGATTCGAATTTTAAGACACTTTTGATTACGTTTTGTCAATCATTTTAAAGGTTAACTTCTCAAAATTTGCGACACGCCCAAGCCGTGTGTGACAATTACTTTCTGACTGCTTTATATCTCGTATTCATGATTAAACTCCGCATTAAGACGAATTGCGACTTGCTAAAAGGCTTTTCCTGCGATCCTTCGCACACGCAGTGTTCGTTTGACCCAAATATCCGGGAAATACAGAAAGTTCAAACAGTAATTCTTCAAAAAGTATGTCCTAGTTTGTTCAAGTTGTCCCTGACTTTACTCTCCATAAATCTGCATACCATTGTGTTTTGTTTTCTCCTTCCTGTCAATGGTAACAATATTAAAAAAGATTGTTCTTTTGATATTTGGAAGCGAACTTTAGCACTGGTTAAAAGTTGTAGCGTACAACGCTGTGCGATAAAGGTTTTCGATAGGTACATCGCGATTTTCAATAAATATTTATCTTTTATTTAAAATGTAGGCCACTACTGCGCCTGTATTATCTAATGCCTTCTAAGCCGCTAATTTTCCAGGCATCGGAACTATGAAGGCTAAGTAAAACCAAAACAAAAAATATGTAAAAGTGTACCGCCGAAAGTTTGGATGGTTGGGACATGTTGATGAACTCGTTAACACGCGAATTTCAGAATAAAATTGCATCCAATATTACGTCGAGCATAGGCAAGATACATTAAGCCGGACATATAAAAAATACTACTGGGGAACATATGACTGTTCTTGCCCAAGATATTTTGTATTAAGTCATGAATCATTGCTCGTTTTGTTATATGTTTGTATGGCAACCAATGTGCGCATGCAGTATTGGATAATCAATGCCACAAAAAAGACCTGCAGACTTGAAGAAAGACCTGCAGACTTGAAAAAGGAAGGGAGGTTTGAAGCTTTCTGTTTATGATAACCGCACGCAATCGAGCTAAGCACGTGACTTCTTATTCCGGTTTCTATATATACTTTCGTTTTGCCCGCTGTGAATTATTGTTCACACAAAATCCATAGGCATATAAAGCGTGGAGCAGGAGAGGGTGGTTGTTAACTTTTGTTTTTGAACTTTGACAGAAGTAAAGAATTATACTAAAACGGAAATCCAGACGAGCTGATTTAGGACTGACAAAACAAACCCCGGAGCGAGTGGAAGAAGGGAGTGACCATCACAAATCTCCAAGATAAAGATGGTTAACCTTGGGTTTCTAGGCTTGCCAAGCACAAAGTAAGAGCCAAAAGTTCACGAAAAGGGCGCCGATACGCGTTTCGCGCTTTTGGATTTGAGCCAAACACAAAAGCGTGGCGTCATTGTCGCAATAGTTTAATCGATGCGCTCCATAAAATTCGGCCGCAACTTTGTGTTTGACACTTCGAGGCCCCCTGCTGAGAGCTCAGCAACTCGGACTTCAAGCAAAGCAGAAAACTCAAATTATTTGCCTTCCAACTCATGTTCCTAGAACCATTTTGTCGTACATATGGGAGGATGCCAAGACCAGGGTGATTACTTGGCGGATTCTGAAAACATATAAATTACCTTTTTGACGCCATCGCGCTCCAACGCAATCAGAGTCATAGGTCGGGAATGTGTGTTTCGTTTTTCTTTTTGGTGGAAGCCCGTGTTACTGTCATAGTAACTGCGTCGTGGCCATCATTCTAATGTGATGATTCGTGATGTGCGAGGCGTTGAACAAGCCCGTGAAGGATCCGACTCTAATTAGCAAGCAATGGAGGTTATTAGTGGTGCAGATATACACTCAAAAGAAGACAAAATTGAGCACGGGAGTGTAGAAGGGGATAACAGAAACACCTAAATTTATGGGAGATAAGGTAAGGCTATGAAAGGAGACTCATTTGTTCAAACGTCGATGGGATTCAATTCAGTAATTCATTCAATTCAGCCGAATGAAATATTAAAAAGAGACGAACGAGCATGAAAAAATGAAAGACATTTACAATTCCCTGCAATGCCGAATTAGAGCGCAGCTCTTGAGGAGGAGGAGAGAGGGGTACTAAAGAAAGGTATGCCCCTCCTCCCTTCCGTGCCCTCCTCTCCTCCTCTCCTGCTCCCTCTCATTAAGAAGGAAATTTTCGCCAAATTTTTCTCTATACTCGTTGACAGGTTAAGAGTAAAGTGGAAGCTCCTCCCACCTCTTTCGACTTTGGCAGAGCGAATGCCAGAGAGGATGTCGCCTCCTCTCCAGCGCTCGCCCTGCTAAAGTGGAAAGAGGCGGGAGAAGCTCCCACTTTACTCTTAACCTGTCAGCAAGTATAAATACAGCGGAACAAAATGCCCGCTAAATTTAACGGGGAAAGTTTTCCTCTAAATTTAGCGGGACATTTTTTAGCTACATTTGACGTCATCAGGGTGACGTCAACCCTGATGACGTCACACGTGACTTCACTCGGGACCCTGGTGACGTCACGTGTGACGTCAACATGGGAAACGTCCCATAATGCAGCGCGCGATTACGCGGACGCCGACGGCGACGCCGCTCAAGCCGGAAACGGACGCCTAAGAGCTGCGCTCTAAAATGAATAGCTGAAAGAGGTAACGAGAAACCGGGGTTCGTAGACACCATTATCTTCCCCTTAGCTCTCGAAGAAGACATGCGCACCTTCACGCGTTCTACCTTCGCACGCTTACCCTCTCTAACTTCGCCCCCCCCCCCCCCCCCACCCGCCCCTTCAATCCTTCTTTCACAGGAGTTTGAGGCCGTTATCTCGAACAGGGAGCGCGTAAAGCGAAGTTCGTACCCTTTATTGACTCTTTTCTGGCTCCTCCCTTTCATACCCTACTTTTTTGGGTTTTCCTACTCTCCAAGTTCGGGAGGGGAGGACACTAAACTAATTTTGTTCCTTCCAGAGAACAAAGTAAGCACGTTAATTGTAATAATTATCAAAGGATAAATTAGCAACAAAAATGGAGCGCACAGCTACACAAATACTTAGTAAATACGTTCTCATCTCATCCGATTCACTGCATCGTTCTTCGATATATCAGTCGCGAGTAATATGGCAGTTGTGTGACAATTTTTATTTCAATATGCCCTGCAACTTCCTACCTTCTAGAGGACGCCTTCCTGCGTAACAGCCCACGGCGATATAACGTGTCGCTTGGAAATCAGGAAACGAATTGTGCACGACGCACTTAATATATATAAATACATATACGACTGTGCTGTGTTCGCCGATGTAGCCACCACTGCACTAGTTCCCTTATTTCCTCTGGAGAAAAGTTGGAAACGCCAACGTCTTCTGGCTTTTTTCGATCCTGGCCCTTTTTGAGCCGCCCGCGCCTACAGTTGAATTGCTGGAAGGTACAACCAACGAGCAATAAAAATAGTCTTTAAAAATTTAAGGAAAAGGAGAAATTGTGTTTTATCATGAGGCTGCATGCCTTCCTCAGCACAACAGATGGGACGACGCGCCAAATCCCCCCCCCTCCCCCCCAAAAAAAAAAACAATAATAATAAAAAAATGTTGTGGCCATATAGTCAAAGAATTGCGAACGTGTAGGTAGGCGGGAAACGAACCCTCTGTCTTGCGCTTTTGTCGGGAGATGCTAGATCGGCAAGATGTGTTTGCTGTTTTTTCTTCGTATGCCTGGATTTTAAGGCTGAGTTTCATTCTTTTCTGCGGTATCCTGTTCCGATGTTCTGCTGCGCAATGTATTTCTGGTTTAAATACCCTACTCCTCTCCCCCTTCCCACTCGTTGTTTAGGCTTCAAGGATTTTAAAAACTTTACTTCATCCCGGCGATGATATATAGTTAGTTTCTTAAAATTCGTTTTATGATAATCCAAAGTCACAACGACATGCAAGAAAGTATAGCCTCGACCAGCCGGTTAAAGTTCCGTTGATTACACTTCAAATAAAACAGATATCGTTATATACAATTTATTCACACCACCATCATGAGACCTCATTTTAATGTTACAATCAAAAACTACAGAGTTATATTGAACTAATTCTTTTTCAAACCACTTTTTTTTTAAATAGTAGTAGCACTGTTTCATTCGTTCATACCAACCGCCGAAGCTCAGTTAAAAATAAAAAAAAGCTGTCACTTTGCATAGGAAACATATTTTCACGTGGATACATTTTCACAGGAAGATTTTCATTTCTCCTCATAGTATGTTCATGCGGAAAATCTGCCTGCTTGGACATACGACCTCGTAATGTATACTTCACTCTAGAAAAGAAACTTGTCAAGCCCGAAATATTGGCGAAAGGGTCAGGTCAAGGTTGCTAATTATTAATTATAATGATTTAATTATTCCCTTTATTTATTAATAATATATTAACTTATTATCTATATAATTAGATAATTAGTAATCATATAATTATTTAATGCATTCATTCGTTTCGGTGTTACAGAAACAATTTCGAGCTTTTTAAGGGTGCGCGTGTCTGATAATCATGGCCAAAGTAAAATAGAAATATCTAAATAACACAAAAAATCCGTAACAAGGCTATCGGGGCACTTGTGGCTATGTTGTTTCAGGCCCCATTGCCTTGACCTTCAGAACGCTCCTGGCGAATGGTCGTGCAAGTTGGTAGAATCGAGATCGACATGGCGGGCCCACGGCCTCCTTAAAACTGTCTTCGTTTCAAATAGCTATAATAGGCAGAGTCCATTCTAAATGCATTCATTCGTAAAGCTTCACTGAACGCTGCAGAATTAGACGTATGGACCTTTGAGGGCAGACGATGCACATAACTGGGTGTACGCCTTTCAACGAGACAGATACTTTAAGTAGTGAACGACGTGCAGGCTATCAAAATGCTCAAAGCAAGAGAGGAATTCACTTAATTTTGTGTTTTGTCAGGGCCTCGACTGATATAGTACATGCACGTGCTTTCAAACATGCTTCCGAAGGTTGGCAAGCCCATTCAGTGCTCGCAACAATGAATGCGAGACACTAGTTTACCTAGCTTGTTTATATTCTGCCGAAAGAAAACGACACAAAAGCCGAAGTGACTATAACCTTATTTCAGTCTTTAGTTTTGCTATGTGTAAGTGGTGGCTGTTTCGAAAGTGGAAAAATCTTGGAAGAAGCCTCCGATGCAGATGGAACTTTAAGGATATTAAATAACAAACATCAATACGTTTATCACCTCTGCAACTTAATTTGGACTGTCAGCAGAAAAACGTCACTTTTTTTTTGTTGTTGCCTAGTTTGTCGTAGAGAGATATTTGATTTCTGAAACCGGCAACCATTCCGTCTCATAATTCGTGCATTAAGTTGGCTACAGCAGCATTTAAAACGAAAACGCATTTACCATCTTCTGTGCCATATATTTTCTACCTCTCACAGGAATATAATGATCGAACCATAAAGTAGTTGCAGCTAGCAATGTGCACGCCTTTAGAGAATTAGCAGATAAATATTTGAAAGCTGCATGACCCCAGAAGATAAGTGGTAACAAGTTCAAAACGTATTCTCCAGACTTTTTAAAATTATTTTCTCATACGTAGCGGTTTTCTCGCGTCGTTCATTTGTGTTCGTTGTACATTTGTTTACCTATTGTAATTTTTGATCACTCATGCCCTGTGTAATGCCCTGTCTTTCAAGGTATAACTAAAATGAAGGATAGGGACAACTTGCGATCGCAGATGTTGACGTAGGGACGCGCTTGTCGCCCCTGGAATCGACCTCAGATTCACTTACCCTAACGACTCTCTATGGAGCGACGCCACATAATATGGAACACGTCATCTTCGGAATATCGTCACTCGAGAAGGGGAACTCGACTCTTGACCGATGACCGAAAAGAAGGAAGACCGCCTCGGGTTACCGCTGCCTTCCTGATCTTAGGCGTCATTACCCTTTTCTTCTCTTGCGGACCTGCTCTTGGCCCGTCGTTTCCAGCCGATGGTATAGAACCTATCAAATTAACTGCATAAAAAATGAGAGAAGCTCAAGCGCCATATGAGATTGGGAGGCCGTATACCTATTACGACCACTTCCTTGGTTGCCTTCTGTTTATATGTTACAGTGTGATAAACTTTTGCTTTCGTGTGTGTTGTTCTTGGTAAGAACGCAGCTCTAAAATTGAGTCAATTTTGAGGGACTTTGCGTTGTAAAGGAAGCGTATAATGTGTGTTTCAAGCTGGGTGGAGTCCTGCCATCTTTCACCGAATATAGACTAGGCTATAGGAAGAGGATTTCACGGTCGCAACGTGAGCTCCTGTTTGCTAATGGTAAGAATCTGCCCTTAAACATTTTGGATTATGTGAACGCGTTAGTTTAGAGATTCGGGAACGCTGCGGTACAATGAGTGCGATTGAGAGCGTACGGAAAAACGATATATGTTCGGAGGTTTATATAGGGATAATTCGCGGCTACACAAGCGGGCGGTAACCACACATACGCTGTTTCACTTAATGTAAAAAAAAATGCTTTCATTTTGTAGGTTTGTTTGCGATAAGCCGAAGTACTTAGAGCGTGGCAGTTTAAGTCTTTGGAACAGCCTGCCAAGTTATAGTGCTCATGAAAATGTGTGCCTGGATTATTATGAAGCCTAGTTGATTTCTTATGTTTAACATTTGAATGCAAACATTAGAAAAAATTTATTTGAAACAAAATGAAAAAGAGAAAGAAATATAATGAAAATATGTAAACAAAATCGGATAGCGTATCGGTTTTTCTCAGCTGGAGGTCATTTTGCCAACCTGTAAACCAGCTTGTAACCTAAACAAAACAAAAAAAGTCACTTGTCTAAAAGTTTGACAGCAGAAATCCCTTTAATGAGTCTTTAGAAGTAAAAGTTATGGATAAAGAGAGAACAAGAAAAAGAGGGAAGGAGAGAGAGAGATGATGGAAAAACAGAGAGGTTTGCCTTATCCAGTTGTTCCAGCTGGCTAATCCGTAGAGTAAAACTAAAAGTAAAATCACTACGTGAATATAGAGGATTCTCTCAGTACCTGCTTTCTGTGTGCCTTTGGACGACTATGCGTTGTTAGGCTTTCTCTCTATTATATTCAAGGAAATCTGAAGCATTCTTTGTCGAACCATCTGGACGTGTCCCGGACCTTTTCGCAAGAGTTAGCCATGCCAGATTAAAATAATCTAAAAATAGGACAACCCGCATGGGTGCGCGAATTTCTGCGTAAATTTTAGTTTGTTGGGAAACCAGCTTACACACGAAACACGGTTTTCAATCCTTTAAGAGCGGGTTTACAACGACATGCGTAACACATAGGCTACGGAGGTGATCGCATCCAGTGTTAGCAACGACTTCGAGTCCCGTTGAACAGCCTTTATACACAAAATAAGGCCACCTAGACAATATAGCCTCCAAGCGATCTGAAACAACCTAAACGCACTTCTGAATGGAGACCAGACGGTTGTTAAGTTAATATAATTACTACAACCTGAGAGTCCCCTGAATGCACATATGCTTCGGAAACAAGCTAGACTTGCCCATGGGTTCTCTGCCAGCCTACAGAGGTGTTTGCGCTGGCTATCAACACAAACACTTTGCAGACATGTGCAAGCAAACCGAACATCTTGTCCGACTGGCGCGCTGAGTCTCCAGAGACACGCCTTGGTTTGGATTAACCTTTCTTTCTTTTTCTTTTCTTCCGAAGCACCCGCAGGCCCAAATGGAAGTCCACCACCATTCCCGTGAGAACAAAAATAGAGTTCTTCTTGCAAGTCACTCGGTGCCAGAACCTACCTCGATCGGAAAGGGAAGGACGCTTGGTGTTAATGAGTTGAGTTAGTTAAAAATTAAAACTTAGATCCACGAAGATTTGCGGGTTATCCGCAAAATTTACATGACTGAGTGCGAGTGAACTTCACTGTTCCGCTGTCTCAGCCACATACATTCAAAGTTCAGACGAACAGGATAGTTCAACCCAGTCGAGGCTTATAATTCTTTCCATCTGCTTTATCGTGTGCAACTTCCCATTTTGAAACAAACAGCAGTGTTCTTCAGAAGATAACGACGGAAGACTTCGGTGAAGGCTCCAGTTTGTATTTAGTTCGGGCAGTCAACATTTGGTAACTGAACGGGCAATATGAAAAAGAGTTAAGGGAGAAATCATGCGCAAAATAGGAACCGGTTAAGTGCAATTACTCCAAGTCGATGGAACCTGATTAGCAAGCGCGGAAAGTCTAGTTTGTCCCCGACAATCTTCGAATTCATGATCTATAATGCTCAACGAGTTAAATCACGCAGCAAAGACAGACCACGCGTTCGAACAGCAAAACTTGAGAAACTTTAAACTGCGTGAAAGTCGATGCCAGACGGCAGCTGAGAACCAAACAGAGGAACGTTCGATTCGACTCAAAGTAAAAGCAGCTGGCAGTTAAATCTCTTCATATTTCAAGCCGTAAACTTCACGCTCTGGGGGAGGGCAAAGCGGGAGTCCCAATCTCGCTGGATCGTCGGGCCACACTCACAGTTGGAAACCGAAACACATCGCGCGGGGCATCAAAGTCGTTCCACGCGACTGGAATTCGCAAACTGATTTCCCACATTGTTCGTTGTAGACTCATTCGAAGCCAACACGAGCCCGCCTGCGAGTCAGGTTAGAGCGCCGGAACAGCTCCCGCGCGTGCGAATCACACAGTCGAGGTGAGGCTCAGCCTCCCCCACATTCCGCATGCGTTCCACTGGTGAATCTTTATGGATTTTGAGCGGCTGCTTATTTTGATGCCGGTAAGTATTGCGCGCGGCGCGCGAGGGCCCCAAAAGCAAGCGAGAAAGAACCGGCTGATATACATAGGAATCGAGTCGCAAAAGACAAATAAGGTCCCTGGGAATGAAATAAAAAAAAGGCTCAAAGATGCGCGCGCGGGCACCCCATCTCCCGTATACGCAAGGAGCGAAAACTGAGGCGCGAGCGGAGGCGGAGATACGCAAATTTGCATTCGACACCTCCGGATTTTGAAAAGAAGCGTTCCTTCTTTCAGCTTTTTCTTTTTTTTTTTTTTGGGGGGGGGGGGGGGGGGTACTTGTCCCCACCGATCAGACACTTGCGTGTTTTTGTACCTGTGAAGAAGATGAACTGACTCGGTTTCTTCGATTCATTCTTCTTCGCAACGTTTGAACTTTCTCCCTCCGTGCTGGAGGAACACTCACCCACCAATAAACCGCAAAAACGGCTTCCACTCTTCTTGTTTTTGTTTTTTTTCTTTCACCGAGACGGGGGAGAGCCGGTAGGTATTACGTTGGATAGTTGTTTGATTGTTCCTATGGAGCCCTTCTGTTCTTGGGGCTCTTCTCCCGTTTGATTTCTTATTGCGTTTTTTACGCGCGCTCGGTCCCGAAATGTATTTGCGCCGAGCGCTTTGCCTCCTCCGCAATGTTTGCGCAGGAGCTGCTGTTTGTCTCTCGCGGAAGAGCGAGAAGGGTGCGGAAAGTGGCGGCCGCCGCTCGTTTCCCCGACTATGGCACCGCCGTCACTGTGGCAAACTCCAGCCGCGAGAGATTTTGAGTACGAGGACAAGCGGCTTACGCGCGAGAGAGAAATTTTTTGGATTGTTTAAACGGGACGAATATAGAAAAAAAAAGTACTTGTGCAAAACGAACGTTTCATAAAGTACGTTGCTGGGCTAGTTGGTGCCTATTTATACAAAAATAAAATGGCGCGAATTAGAGGAGCACAAGAATTGGAGGGCGTAATGCTCTCCCGGCATCTTGTATTTTACAATGCCAGCTCTTAGTGGGAACCTCCCCGGGAAATTGCATGGTCACCCTTTGCAAAAAAAAAACAAACAAACAACAACTCCCGGTGACGTCATCAGATACGTTATCAGCCATAGCCTCCTTGCCTTCTAGGTGGTGTCGGCCGAAGGGTCTCGACCCAGACCAGGTACGCTTGAGGCACGGGTACGGAATGAAGGGCGGAAGCGCAAGTAGCGTGAAAAACCTCAGGATCGAGCCCAAGAGGCGGTGCAGAAACGACAACGGTGCCACAGTTATAGTTGATTACGCAAGCGCCGAGCTGCTATCCTGTGACAAACGCTAGGCAGTAGCGTACATGCACTCGGATTTTTTACTCGGGCTGTGTGTACACATATACCTCGTGCCGGCACTCTATATTGCCGGTATAGTGACGCGGTCAAGTTGTATATGTTAGAGTACATATATTCCACTCTGAGGTTGAAAAGGGATGTCCCGTTTGAAGCAATGATTGTGGGTGGGGAATGTCGTTCTCTTGTATTTCCTCTTATCTACGTCTTCTTTTAGACATCCAGTTTGTCTTTCATGAGTGTACATTCTCGCACTTTGAATATGCCGTCGAGTCAACACTCAGGAAACCTAATTCGGTACCGCGTCCTGTTCGTGGATTCTATAGTGTCACTCTATCTCAGGTTCAAATATATCAACCGCGAATGATGCACCGCATCTTGCGTGCCCTCTATTTACTTTTGCACTAACTCATATTTAGTGTCTGGCATTTTCTGATTTTCTGTTCCGGCTTATTACAATAGCAGTGAGGGTACTTGCCCTTACTTGAATTGGGCGTCGTCTGCTTCAACCTCTCCCCTTAATTCAGAATGGGGTTTGGACCATGCTGGTCCCGTTTATTTATTTCGGTCATCTGAGGCAAGAACGTTATGTTGCCCCCCCCCCCCCCTCTTCTATTTATTTCCGCTAAAACTTCTTGAACTGCATACTGATCATGATACATCTTTCGTCCCTGACGTTATATTCAACGTAAACTTAAAAAGCACAATAAAAAAAAAAGAATCATATATTGATGCGTAATCGCATCTAAGCGACGTTCACTTGTTTTTTGTACAGATGGTGTTAAAACTACAGGGTACATACAGGCAGGGTGCCAAAGTTTTACTTGAGGTGCAGGTAATTGCATCCGAGCGACGTTTGTTTCCTTTTTACAGATGGTGTCAAATTACAGGGTACATACAGGCAGGGGTGCAAAAGTTTTACATGAAGGTGAATTGAAACACAACCATCAAAGAGAAATATATTGAACTCGTGGCTACTGGAAAAGTAGACGCAGCTATTAGACTTTTTTCTTCTTTGTTTCTTTTCGCAAAGAGCATCTCGCAAATAATCAGCATAACCGATCAACCCCAATCAAATTTCTTTATTTACTTACTAGGATACTAGATCGCCGCAAAAGGTGTCATAATAGGAAGTGCACATGCACAAAAGTATACACCGCCAGTTACCAGAGAACACAAAGTGATCATAGATAAATGCTACGATTCTAAAACTTTAAATTTATAACAGGTTTACTAAATGAAAAGCTTGCAAGTACAATCTCACTCTGTCGAAAGAGAGCCCTGGCATTGCTATGTCTACTATATCATTGGAAGGTCTATTCGAACCTCCTGATAGACCGCTACAAAAGGAAACGTTTATCTATAGTTTTCATTTTACTATTTCTTAATACGAACACGTCACCTTGGCATCTGTAGGGAAGAGTGATATTTTAAATGATCTCTCCTTCGTGATTCATAACTATGTACGGTTAGAAATAGGTTGGTCCTTCGAGATCCCACTATCGTCATGAAAATTAGAATATGTAAACGTTTGAGACGGATCCTCGCCTCTGCCGGAGGCACCGGAGAAAAGCAGCTGCCACCTTAGTGGGGCGGTGATCTCAAGGCGTCGACTACGCATCGCTATTTCGAGAAGGAGCATTTAGAAAGGGCTAGCTTCTCTCCTCTGAAATCTCTTTCGTTGCACCGCCGGTCTGGAAGGCGCGTCCCTCGTGAAAAAGTGCCCCGCCAATTGCGGAGCAGTTCTTAAGAAGGCGCCGAACTTTGTGGAGGGCGTCACACAGTGTTTCTTCTTCAACTTTACACCGAAACTTGCCTCTTGGCCGTAAGATGTCACCTCCCGTTTCAAGCAACACCTAGGCGTCGACGCAGAAGTTCTCCTTTAAGGCTTGTTCACACATGTGCGTTTGTGAGCATGGTCGAGTGCGTTGCGTTCTGCTCTTGTAAGCGCTTACAATGGAAGAACAAACAGACCGGCACACTGGCGTCACCCATCAGGTAGCCCTGTAACTCCGTGTGACGATATTGATGAATTCGGAGCATTTGCGAGATACAATCTACGCACTATCTACGATATATCCTCGCTTCTAACATTGTCAGAAGTATTTCTAGTCCCGGATGAAAATAAATGCATTAAAATGCTATAAACAAATACCCGCCGACCTAAAGGGTTTCAGAGCTGCATTATAGATGGTAGCAGTGTGCCAGCGTGTTAGGTGATTAGAAGGAAACGCAACGCACTGGAGCACAGCCATACAACAATGTCTGAGCGAGCCGCCACCGTACACGACAGGGGTTGCAATCAGTTCGTGAACTATGTATTTTTTAAGATATTCGTTTTTTACCCTGGTAATAGTAATAATAATAATTATTATATTAATAATAACAATAATAATATAAATATATTCCTTTGTATGCTTTCGATACATATATTTTCAGTACAAATTAAACGATAGATCGTTTCGTCAACAGTTGGTTTCATCGAAAGGCTTCCCGCTTTCTTTTCATCTGCATACCTTGAGAGGCTTCGTCGCACAAGACCCTGCTGTGTTCGCAACTAGCTTTGTGCGGCTGGCCTGGTTTAGAGAAATAACGACTTCGTAAAGAAAAAAAAAAATTACGTGTCGGCGAACCGTCGCAGGAGCATGTGTCCACGAAACGTTCAGTGTCGACAAACCGTGTGGTCATGAAACGCGCGTCAACAAAAAGTTTTCCACGAAAGGTGTTTCGACGAATCGATAGGGGCCCGCACTGCATTGCCTTCGATTCCCTTGTCACCTGTGCCCGCTGCACATGAGCGTCCTTGCGCTCGTACCTATTCAACTGACGTGCGCGGAAAGTCGAATGATGGCGTACGCTTTGTTGAGTGCGTTCAAGCGCGGCTTGAGGCCTCAGTAGCTTCTTGCCCGGTTTCTGGCGGGTCGCGCAGGGGAGCTAGCAGCACACGCTCTATTGAACAGCGAGTGGGAAACGCGTTTAATATTATTTTTTTTCCTTCGATGCTGCTCAGTTCTAGCGCGCTGTTGTATCTTTGCTCGACACATTGTCGAGCAAAGTGTCTCTGAACGTTGGCGCCGCTCTTATATTCATGGATGACCGAACCTTGGCCAATTTTAGAAAGCGAGAAAGCATGCAGCTAAGGCTCGAGGGAATAAAAAAAGAAAAAAACACGTTCCGAAATATAAAGCACGGTGGCATTTTTTTTTTTTTTTTTTTTGAATGGGCACAGCGTTTGTTGAGGACGGTCGGGCCAACTTTGTGTTGCGAGTTCTAGCTGCCCTGAATATTTAGAGGTAAAACGCGGTGAAATACGTTACGCAAAGAACTGTTAGCGCACACAGTGCTGCAGTGGGGCCACTAAGCGGTGCACCGGCGACAAGTCCAAACGAGCTTAGCACTCGCATATATATCTTTTGTGCTTCTGTGTATTTTTCCGGCTGGAGGGGTGGTACGGAGTGTACTGGAACCACAGAAGGTCCGAGGCTCGTGCGAACCGCGACCGGTCATGGTACCAACTAACAGCGCTGAACAAAGCGACGCAACGGCGGCCTCACCTCCGTTATTCGAAGCTGTTTAGTTAGGAACAGGTAACTCGTGAGACTTCAAACGACCGCGGTCATACTGTCTGACATTCCAACTATCCCAGGGCGTGGCTTACTATCTTTTACGCTTCTCAGTTTCTTTTGCGTATCTCATTCGCGGTGGCTCTTGGCAATAATTCGAAGGACGGCCAAACACGAACGTTCGTTTTTAGGGGAACGCAATCAGCACACAGATAAACCAGAAAATCTACTAACGATATGCAAGACGTTTCTGGCAACCCTGTATAGTACGGAATCAAAAATATGAATGCAAGGCGCGCGCAACATAATGAATGGTTCGCCGGCCGCGATGACACATCGAATGATTTACTGTATATCACGATTGCGGGATGATTCGTCTTGCAGGACTTCGCGTAGTCGAACGCCGATTCCATCGTCGCGGTCCGTAGCATACGGGTCACGTGACTTTTCGATGATCGCGTCTTCTAGGCCTCCACGGATCACCTGGTTTTTCGCGCTTGACCGTTCTCGGCTCGTTTAAGCAGCAGCCACGCGACAACGCGGACATCGTCTGAGCCCTCACCATCCGTCAAAGTCGGCCTTCGTTTCCTTTCGTAGGAAACGTCTCTCTAGCCGAAACTTTGGGGAATGTTCCCGGGAGCTCCCGAATCTGCGCAGCGATGGAAGTTAAATGTCTACCGGGGCAAGCACTGCCGGCGTTTCTTGTTGTGAGCTTCAGCGTCTCGTATAAATACGCCCAAAGAGTTATGGTATACTCGCGGTTTGTAGCCAATGCAGTATTACAGTCATGTCTGAGTAATATGGAAATCTACATTCCTCCCAGAAATCTTTCATAATGCGAGGTGTCCGTAATAACGAGACAAAAATGCGCGTATTTCCCCAGTTCGTCCGCGAAGGGTTCGTCCAAATAGCGAGGTATTCATGCAGTCATGTCTCGTTAATATGGACCCCGTTAATATACATAATCCGTCGTATACCCAGAAAACATTTTTGGGGACAAATTGAGTAAATACGTACTTGTTTGTCTCTTTATTACGAACGACTCGAATTATGGCCGATTTTTGGGTGTAACGGAGGCCTCCATATGAATGAGACATAACTGTACTATCGGGGTTTATATTAACGAGACATGGCTTACACGCATCGTCCGACCGAGGAATGTCCTCTCGAAGTGACACTCGTGAAGGGTCTCCCTGGATGGATGAATGGCGGATTCGCCTAATTACCCTCCGTGGTCCGCCTGCTGGAACTCCATTACGGCCACTTGAATGCCCGCGGAGCAATGCGCGTTTTGTTACACTGCGATGATTCGGAGGCACGTTCTGTGGAGGGTATAAAAAGGAAGGATGTTGCTCATGCAACAACAAATTGATTTACATAGAGGAGCCACTGGATGCTGAAGCAGTGTCTGATGAAATGGGACTTTTATACTAGAGAACCGCTGAGTGGGAGCTCCTGCCCCCTTTTGTTGACCGAGATCGGAAACTTTCATCAACTTTGTTTTAGTTCTTACATTCAATAATTATGTTTGACATCGTGTAAGCTAAGATAGCTCTAAACAAAGACACGAATGACAAAGCATTGTCTGCCCAATCGTAATCAGCGTAATTATATTGATATATCTGACAATAACAACAATTATTATGCAACTAGTAATTTTATATATAAGGCAAAACGAAAAATCTATCGCAAAAAAGAAAACAAAAACATGATTTCCAAGACATTAAAAATTCTGATAATAAAAAAAAAGACACTAGCACGTCATTTTCTTGCTTAGCATAACAGCTTACCAAAGTAGCTATTCAGTTTATTCTCTTTTCACGCTCTCAAAAAGAATGTACGAGAATGGTGTCCTATATGTTCGTACAGTAATCATGGTATAATTGCTGATTGTTGCCTATCGCCTCTAAAAGAATTGCTTTCTCTTATATTGCGCAAAGATGTGCGCAGTGCATTATTGATTGACGGGTTAAAACACTCCACTCCTGCATCGCTGACGCTGTACAAATTCTCGCAATTCTGTTCCCCAAATGTATGCTCCGCGAAACTGAGGAAGAGGAGGAAACGAGAGTGCGCGGTGACGTCAGAACGCCGAGCTCTGGTTGGAACGATTAGGGGGTAGACCGAAAGCTAGCAGCCTTTGTCTCCCCTGCACTCGTTGAACGCGTTAGAACGCGGTTCGCCGGAGGCCGGCGCTAGGCTCTCGCATTCGAACGCGTTCACCGAGTGCAGTGGAGACAAAGGCACTTCAGTCCTACGCACTAATCTTTCCATCCAAAGCTCGGCGTCTTGATGCCACCGCGCGCTCTCGTCTTCCCTTTCTCTCAGTTTCTCGGCGCATAGCCTTGCGTCAATAATTTTAAGTGTTTTAATCAGAAATGGGTAATATGCCGGCCCCCGTTTAACTTCCATAATGCCTTTCGTCATCACTCACGCATGGCTACGTCCTGCATGTTTCATCCCGTGCCCCCAAAATTTACGCTTCTCATGATGAGGCGTGAACGCAAGTCTCGAGACACTTATAAAGCGCAAGATAAAGCGAGGCACTCTAAGCGTCACAACAGAGAGCGAAACATCTTGCCTAGTGGGGTCGACTGAATGCCACTGATTGATGTAATGAAATGTTCCCTCCAGAGCCAAAATGTATGGAGCTCGGAAAGAAAGGTACAGCATAGAGGGGTCGATTACAGCCATTGCTATATAACCCAATCCCCCCCCCCCCCTCCCCCCTTTCTCCTGCTTCTACGCAAGAACCAAATGTATACCTTGCTGCCCTGTTCCTTCACCTGCTACTCCGAGTATGGAGCGCGGTTGTATATGCCGGCCTAGATTCTGTACTGCACATCTCTGCGGACATGCATGCTGGTTGTCAGTCTCTCTTCACAATCCCTTCAGAAATTACCACGGGGAAATCAACAAGTCGCTCTGCGTCTATTTGATCTTAGCCGCTCAGTGCGGACAGCGAGTGTTACCTTCGAGTAAAGTGCATTGTGTAAAACGCCCGTGCGTCTACTTTCCCGCAAAACACTTGGAGAGCCAATCACCGCAGCTTGCGGAGGCAGCTCAGTAAATGACGATGCGTCACAACTCACATTGCGTTTTTTGGTCTAAACATATGTTTTGGCATCGTTATTCGCTGAGCTGCCTCCATAAGTTACGCTGATTGGCTCTCCGAGTGTTGTGAGAGAAAGTAGACGCACGGGCTTTTTTTAGATAGCAAATTGTACTTCGTAATTACATGACAATTACATGACGATTACCATACTTCGTAATTACATGACGATAAACTGTCATGTAATTACGAAGCGAAGGTTAATATTATTGTAAGAACCAACAAAGCAAATCTGCACCAAGCGGGGCGATCGAGTTTGTCTCAGTGCGACGGAATTCTAGACCCTTGATTGATTTGAACCCTGCGGTGAGCAGACGCTGCGCTGCGCTTTGCTGTATTGATTTTTGCCGGGCTTCTTTCGGTGACAGTGACGAACTTGTCAATCAGTATTTTTGCGTGTGGCTTCTTTTCGGACATTCGTATGGGGCGGCACCCACGTGTGTTTCTTTATAATTGTGATTATTCTGATCCCGCCCACCCGGCAAGCGACATAAAAACTATGGTTGTGTGTCACAACTTCCGACTTATTTCGAAGAAACTGCAGAAATGTGCAGCAATTTATTTACGAAGAAACCTAACATACAAATAACTCTTCCGAAATAAATATTGCAAAAAGGGTTTGGCAGGTATCTGAGAAAAAAAAAACAAATTAAGACAAAATCAAATATATTAACGATTACGTGAATCAGACACAGGCCACATATAGGCCCGAAATGTGATGCATTTTGAAGTAAACACTACACTCTGGCTTACTTGAAAGACAAATGAATTGGGATTTATTTGTTTTTTCAGAATCGAGTGATACATTTTTAAAATACGACCTACAGAAGCGTCTCCACCCGGGAAGGAAAAACGGTTCCCAGTTTCTTTCTCTTTATGTCGCTGCCGCACTCTTCTTACCATCTGCTCACAAAAGTGGGCCTTTGAGCTACTCCCGGGAAAAGGGAGAAGGCTCTCCCTCTTTCCCGAACGGAAAGAAGAAATTGGGGGAGAGTTTCCCCTTTCTTGGAGGCTCCTCGCCCTTTGCGATAACGGCTATAAGGAATCCGTATTCTGGAAATAGAGCAATGGTCATTTAGAAACTTGACAAATGTGAAACAAACGTGTTAACAAGTGTTCTTTGAGAAAAAGATTGCTACTGTTTCTTGCAACTCCATCAGCGTATATGCAGCATCTCAGGAATTAGGATAGTCATATAGTAAGTTGTTTGTTCACCAGACGAGAATGTGGATTCCAAGAAGGGAATGCCCATCGATATTGTCAGACAGCTCACGACGTTTATAAAGCATACAGCGTGAAGAGCAGGGTTACTTTGTTTTTAAACGGCCTCCAAGGCCGGGGGCACAAAGCTATGTTCGAAAGGAATTTCCGACCTGTCAGCGTTAGGGTGATGAGAACTCAACGAGCGGACGGGATCCTTAGCATAAATCTTTATTCATGCTCGGGGTAATTTTCCTCCAAAGAAATCCCTGCAATCTCGTTGAAACAAAATCCCCTTTAAGGATGTATTCTTAGCACCATAGTGAACATGGGTTTAGATTACCATTTATATGCAAATTTTAACAGATTTCGCGAATGACTATAAAGACTTTGGTGATATGAGACGTGTTTCACTCTAACGTGGAGGGAAAATTGTTGCATGGGCGGAGAAGTTTTGTTCTGCGTCAATTACACGTCAACGCTACTTTTTAGAGGCTCTCAGACTTTTCTGGCATAAGCTATATATCATTTATATATATATATATACCAAATATACCAGTATTTTGTTTGTAACTTCCCGCTTTTTAGCTCTTCGTAATATATGTATAATTTAAGTATGTTGCGCGGCTAAAACAGTTTTTATATGACTTAAGCATGTACATGTAGTCTTTCGATGATTGGTCAATGTGTTTTGTGGTTGCGAGAACCTGGAGGTGCATTTCAAGATTCTGAAATTTATCAAGGGTCGTGTTTTGTTTATTTTGCTGTGTATTTTGTTTGTACCGTTGACAGAAACGCGAACTGGGCGCTGTTCGTTGCACGAAAAATTCTTAGCGAATGAGTTCTTTTGTTAACAAAGCAGAACGTTTTACGTAACTGCTAGCACTCCACTTGAAAGGAGCCAAGCAGCACTCAGGCTCCGAACAATTGTGATATTATCAACAATTTTTCCAAACGAGTTTTTTGATGAAAAAAACAAATAACCCAATGTCGCCTTGTGTGTAGTTCTCAGGTTTGTGGACCAGCAAGGCCTTCTCTGATTGAAAATATTGACCGATATTTATTGCGCCAAACGAATTGACATGCCTTTACGCTTTCTTCGAAAGACAAAACCCGGCAAAGCGCTGTTGGTCACCCAGTAACTCGACGAAATGAAATCAGGAACATAAGGAACTGAACGGCCGTGAATTGGTAAACGTTGTCAGATGTCTTATTTTGGGTTACTTCGATGTCCGGTACGCAAAGTTTATTCAGTGTCTGTCAGCGAACAGACCACCATGTCCACCCAAATGACAGCTGTCTCGTCGGAGTGTTTTCTGTGTATCTTCAAATTGCAGTAGCTGTGAAACCTGCTAAGGTGTGCGCAGAGCACAGTAAATGTAGTTGCCACATACGCTACACTGCGTAGAGTCGAACGGACATACTAATGTGCCCATAACGTGCATTTGTCTGCGCCGAGACCTTTTGTTCTACCAAGCAATCATATATCTTTGATCAGGAGCACGCGGAAAAGGTCTCCACGTTGGAGCTCTTAGATCATCTTAATCTTTACCGCCGATTTTCCGTAAATTTGTCACCAAATAACTGTTAGTACTTTTGCGTGACTGAGGGGCATGGAATACTACAAAGCATTACACCATCATAAAAAAATAGTAATGAGACTCTCTGTGTATATAGCCGTGGATAAAAGAAACTGTAACACTTGACACCTTTCATCGTTCTTTTTAGCGCATCTGTGAAGCGTGATGCAAAAAGCAATCACGAAATGACTAGGCCAACAAAGGTCACATAATAAAGACAAACAAGGGCATCGTGTTCATTGTGTGTACGTGTGTATACAAAAGTAATCGAAAATATTCCTCAAATAAACACAAGTTTCTCCTACGGCTTCCAGGGGGTACCAGGATGCGAAATTATCGCGCCGGTATGACCAGTGTATGTCATACTGTACTATCTATAGTTCTACGCAGGCCGGCAGGAGAGTGAACACTGAGGCCATGACGTATGGCAATATCAATTTAGGTTTTCTAATAATCCGATAGGTAATTCTTTTGAATCTCTTTAAACTTTCAGGATCAAATCTTGGAGCGACTACATTTTGCGGAACACGTAGAAATTCCAAAATTGAATACTCCTCCGAGAAGGTCTGCAGGGTCACCCTCTTCAGAACCCTTCAGCTCCCCGTCGCCCGCATCAACAACGGGGTCAGGCAGCAGAGACGCCCTGCCGGAGGCCGCTGATGCTCCGTGCGGTGAATAATTCATGTTGGCGACTCGTCACTTCTTGTAAAAGCAGACACCTTCTGAATTAAGGAGCTAGTTCCGGACTCGAGCCCGGGGTTCCCCTCTGGTTGTAGCTCAATCAGCATAGCGCAGTTCCTTGCCCTCTCGCGGGAAGGCAAATCAGGAACTAAAAATATTAAGAAAAAATGCTCCTGAAGAAGTGTAGAGACGGGAGGGCGCTGTCCTGTGATAACAAGAGTGGTAGACCCTAGTCTTGGTTGCTTCCTATTGGCTGACCCTTTCTTCTTGAGCTTGCCTTGGTCGTTTGGGGGTATATCCGTGCAGATTTCAGGGGTGGAATATATTGCGTTATCCTTTGGTTGGTTACTTCTCCACCAACTCAATGCTAGTAAGAACGCAACATGTTAACTTCACTTATTAACCGGTCAGGAATGGTTCCTCTAATCAGTGTCTAAACAGAGTCGATTTGGGCAAAGTAATGAACGTGACAGTGCTAGTCAAAGAAAGAGAGGAAAGGTTAATCAACTCCAGTTTTATGATAAAGTGAACTGTGCTCCTCTCATGGAAAGAGAAATCACTCTCAATATAGGCTATGCGAATGAATCATTGCCGTTATAATGAACTTGAGTAGGGTTTGTTGTAAACCTCAGTTTGATTCCTACTCACGGGTCTTGTGAACTCGTGCTAGAATATAATGCCTGTTAAATAAAAGAGCAACAATAAGAGGGTTGAACTTTGTTTTATGTTTTATCGTATTTTATTTTTATAAAATTTGACTTAGAGTTGTGCCCGGTCATCCGTGAATAAACAATATCTCCCTCATTATCCCTGCAACGACACATGTGACTCCTTAAGGCTGCCCGGCTTTTTTTTTTTTTTTATTCAATTTGGCGTGGATTAGGACGACCGCGGTTCGATCATAGAAACCTCTACTGGAAAGGACAACTTCACAAACGAGAGAAGCGAGAGTGCATAACTGAGCTGGCATGACGCGACGCAGAGATGGCAGCGATGACGAATCTAAAGACAGTGAAACATCTGAAGCCACACCAGTCTCACCGCTGGGCGTTTGGGGCGCGTATTGATAGATGGCGCTACCTCCTTATCGAGACGGCTCGCGACCACCATGGTTTATTAAAATTAACATAATACTTTTGTACTGTAACTTTGGCTAAAAAATAAATGCAAACAATAAAAGCAAAACTTAAAGTTAAAAAAAATAGTCTGCATAAGGACGGCACTTTTGCTGCCAACGGATTTCGTCTGCGTGTCGTCTGCTTTCTTTCGCTGGTCGGCTGCACCTTTCGACGCTGCTCCCGACGTCATCTGTCAATACGCACGTCAAACGCGCCCCGCAACTCGGCTTGCTCGTCTGCGTCGCCGCCCGCCGTTGACCTTGGCAAGTTTCTTGGCCCATATTTTTACAAGAAGGGAGCTACGCTTTCTAATTTTACAAGAAAAAACTGACCTGTGAAATGCACCTTTGACGAAAAGTTTAGATTGCATGCAGGCGTCGATTTTTACGGTCCATTTTAGATCGAACCTGGTGACTTGGAACACCCTACAGACCAACGAGTTTAACAACAAGATCCGCTCAACTGCAGAAATAACGGTGGTGGCAGATGCCCACCCCGGTATTGTAACATCATTTCACGGAAAGGGATGGTCTCCAGGTAGACGTAACAGAGGTCACCACTCTAAAAGAAGGCTGTTGAGTGTTCACGATGTTGACTTTGTTGTTCTGCTGGCCACCATTCCAATAAAATTTACGCAAAACAATGGGATGATGAAAGATGCCAGGTTAGTAAATACTCAGTTAGCGAGCTGCAAAAATACCTCTATAGTTACACGGGCAACTTTAACCGCTCAGTTAAAGTGTCACTGAGGTCAGACTTAACTTTGCCCGTGCAAGTAGCGTATAGTTGGTACTAAATGATAAATATACTTAACGTCGGGCACCCCTAATCGCAATTACGTCTGCCCTCAGTCGCACCTAACTGAGGTTAATGGTACCCATGCAAATAGGGTATAAATAAATGGGCTGATTGCAGACCGCCGTCTTTAGCGACTTTTGGCATGGATGGCGAAGCAGCGGAACCGACTGACGGAGGGCTTACAACTTTTCCACCCTACGAACACGTCAAGATTGAGCCTCTGTTTCACCAAACGTGATGTGATAGATATAGTTGAAGCCCCTTCCCGATGTTTTCACTGCAAAACGCTTGGAAACGTTTCTTAATCTACAAGAACCGTCCCATATGTCACAACTGCACCGGAGAGCGTTTAAAAAAAGACTTTGCATCATAGGGCACCCAAATTATTGCAATGTCCATCGTGCAGATTATGCGGGATTGCATTCAGCGCCCAAAATTGGGACCGAACGATTTATACAACTGACAATCCGAAGTCTTTCTACAAGCATGTAGAGAAAGCCCATTGGACATTTGTCACAGGCGCACAATGACCAGAATGAATGTTTTTCTGGGAGGGAGCCTACATCATAAAGATGGCGGACGGCTTTTCCCTTTCCGTAACGGAAGCTTTTGCAAAAATTTAAAAAATAAATAGATAAAAGAAACAAAAAAACAGAGCGTTCTGTCTCTTCCGCTACATTCGAAACGAAGGAAAAAAAAAACATTATAAGCGAATGCGACAAGTTAGAGAATAATAATAAAATTCTGGCTCAAGAACTTGTAAGATTCATTTTTAAATCGACATAATTTCATCAGATATCTTAGTCGGGAATCTTAGTCAGACAAAAAATATAATGTATGCCTGATATGCGATATCAACTTCCATCACGATGCGCACAGTCCGCTTTCAAGTAAAAGACTTAATGTCTGCCTCACTTAACATCGTCTCCACTCGTTCTTTTCTTCTTTTATATTTTTAATTACGTTTTTTATTTATTTATTTCACTTTAGCATTTTCTTTTTTTTTTTCCCCCGGGTGGGAGGTAGCGGGCATAAGCCTCCAGGCCGACTCAGTTCACTCGATAATTCTAACGTCAAACCGTCGCGCCCCGCCACCGACAATCTACAGTAAACATACACCCCGCGTCTTCAGATAAGAACCTCCCTTTTATAGGCCAATACATCGTTTACAAACAAGGCGGATTTCGCCCACACCAGGTGTGGGCAATGCGCTTGCGCAGGAATATGCGCACGTGCTGTGCCGACAGCAGCGCCACCACAGCGGCCT
Organism: Ixodes persulcatus; assembly: GCA_013358835.2. Classification (NCBI taxonomy): domain Eukaryota; kingdom Metazoa; phylum Arthropoda; class Arachnida; order Ixodida; family Ixodidae; genus Ixodes; species Ixodes persulcatus. Next base: position 357,084 of record JABSTQ010011339.1, on the reverse strand, counting down.
GACGTCAGAGCCGCGTGTTGCTCTGTACGAATAGATATATATTATTCACTAGAACAAGAAAATGCCAACCAGAGTTGAGGTGCTATCACCAACCGGGACAATTGGCCTCGGTTAAAACCTCTGTACGTTCATTTTATGGTCTCTTCCTTTTTCTCTTCTTTACAATTACACATGGGAGTATAATAACAATCTTGCTGGATTGCGTAGCGCGATTATAATAATAATAATGCGGTATCATATTTATCTGTCACAGCAACCTTATTGCAACTACAAATGAATATAAAAAAAGTGAAAGCCGTTTACAACTCCCTGTAACGCCGAATTGGAGCGCAGCTCTTGAGGAGGAGGGGGAAAGGGTACTCAGGGGAGGGTATACCCCTCCTCCTCCTCCCCTCATTCTTCAATCTCCTCCGGGTGGGGGTCACGTGACCTTGGGGGGGGGGTCACGTGGACTCGGGGGGGGGGGGGGCTGGCGCGGTGCGTTATGGGACATTTCCCATAATGCACCTCGGGGGGAGGGGAGTCACGTGATCTGGGGGGGAGGGGTCACGTGACCCCCCCCCCCCCCCCCCCCCCGAGGTCACGTGACCCCGGGGGGGGGGTGCTCGCGCGGTGCATTATGGGACATTTCCCATAATGCACCGCGCGGTTACGCCGACGCCGACGGCGACGCCGCTCAAGCCGGGAACGGGCGCCTAAGAGCTGCGCTCTAAAAACTCAGTAAAACAAATCTAAAATATCATGCTTCCAAAATCCTAATTGGTCTATGTGACCTACGAATGAATTCCTCCCATACGATTGCTTAATCTGGTTGACATAATCATTGTTTGTCACTGGCATTAAGGAACATAGGGCGAGGTCAACTATGTTCACGATTTGTGCTTCGTGATTCGCTCTTCGACTTTCTTATCGGCGAAGGCAGTAATTTCATTGCCTGCCGAACGAAAATAAAATACCCCCGAGTGCACTCTAAAAGACGTCCGTGCGTCTACTTTCCCGCACAATACACGGAGAGCCAATCACCGCAACTTACGGAGGCAGCTCAGCGAATGACGGTGCCGAAACATGTTTAGACCAAAAAACCGCAGTCTGAGTTGTGACATTAAGCAATGCAAGCGTGTCGTTTTGCACTGCTTAATGTCACAACTCAGACTGCGTTTTTTGGTCTAAACATGTTTCGGCACCGTCATTCGCTGAGCTGCCTCCGTAAGTTGCGGTGATTGGCTCTCCGTGTGTTGTGCGGGAAAGTAGACGCACAGGCTTTTTTTTAGAGTGTGGCTACATCTGCCTTTATTTTTTTTTTTTTTTTTAGCTCTCAGGGACTTTACAGTGGCCTCGTTCAAGCTGGAAAGTGCAGAACGTTCGATGCCGTGCTTTGCGCTTGCGAAATTTGCTCCACGATTGTTCATTGTATGTATTCCGTGAGCGCTCACGCAACGTTCCTTTTGTCTTCTTGCAGTGGGGATTGCGACAACTCTGCGAAACGCCCACTCATCGTCCGGAATGTGGAAACTGGCAAAATGCTCGTCGACTCGTTGCACAAAATGGCGCGAAACGTGAGTGTCGTCGAATTTACAGGGTGTTTTCTTTTTTTAGCTGCACCAAATTTTCAAAAAAAAAAAAAGGAACGTGAGATAGAGTAATTTGAGCCCTGGGGAAGTGTTAATGGCCATGGCGGCCTCTAGAAAAAAGGTGAAAATAGGTAATTAGTTAGTTAATTAAGAAAAATGTTTAAACTGAGTTTTTAATTTTTCACGTGAGGGCGCATAATGCATTTAGAGGATTGAAAATCGACCTCAATATGGGCTAGCCGTGTCATGAAATTTGATAAACAAATTCCTAGTAGGCGCTGCGGGGTCGAGGAATGTCACTTTGGTACACGGCGTCAAACCGAAACTAAACAGGAAAGAGCGCCGGTAAAGTTATCGCTCCGCCCATTCGGGCACGCGATTCGTCATTATGGCGGCCGGCCCCGCTTCCGCAGGCGAAGCCGGCTGCGATAACGACGGGTTGACAGCCGACACGATAAGTTGCCTAATTCACACGAATTTCTTAATCAACTCTGTACCGATTGGTCTACTTGAACGTGTTGCAATTTTAGTGTTTAAGGTAGTCAATATCAGAGCCTAAACCAATTAAGACAATTCGCAGCGAAGTTAATTACAGTTGAAATGTGCGACGATCAGTTTTTTTCCTCTTCGGCTTTTTCGTCAAAAGATTTTGAAGCTGGACGCAGAAAGAGCGCCGGAACTCTGCCCTCCATAATAGTGCGACGTCGTTTCGGTTGTAGTAGACCGTTTCCGCATCCCGCTAAGCACCCGGGTAGCGCTCCGTAATCCGCCACAAGACCTTGAACTATGCAGACAAGGCTGGCAGCGAGCATGCGCTGCTGCGGCGTTTTCTTTACGGATACCGTAGTGGAGGAGAAAAAACTATCTACTACAACTTCCTATTATCTGGGCAGCGCGACGTCCGCTCATTTGCCAAAGACACGCTATTGATATAACTTTGAGGTTTGCTTAGCGACTACCACATACATTAATGCATTGTTGCGGGCGGAAGTTCAGGCTCTCTTTCAACGGCCAAGTTTCAGAATCAGGCGAAAAAAACACAATAGCTGATCGTTGAATACCTATCTCGAAACCCGTCGGCATTTCACAAGCAGTCTATATTTGTTTATCCCGTCATAATGGCTGTTTTGATAGCTTAAATTGGAACACAACCCATAAAACAAATAATTAAATACTTACAGATTTTAGTTAATAAGCCAAGATATTGTGACAGTTATCGCCCTGATCTAATGTCTGCCGAAACTGACAAATACACGGTGAGGACTGCGCCCATAGTAACTCATTCATTTTTTTTATAATTATGTCGTAAGTTTAATAGCAAACACCTTATCTCCACTTAAACCAAAATACACGGATTTTACGAGGCAAGAGACATGAAAAGGTTTATTGATATTTAACCCGGAACGGGTCTTGGTCAACTTGAAGTATCAATTTGTTTTTTTATTTACAAAGTTACAATTTGAAAGAAAAAGAAAAAGCAGGGGGCTTGGGTTGGCCCTATAGACAAACACGCGGCTCTGACGTCACGCCTCTGTGGTGGCGCTGTTGTCGCCTCAGCGCAGTCACGAAGTTTTGGGAGCACTTGAACTCACTCGGTGAAACGACGCAAGCTAGACAGAGGTTCATACTCTCGCATCAGGGAGATCAATTAGAGGGAGATGATGCGATACGACATATAGGAGCAGTGATGGAGGAGAAATTTCGGGAACGGGTACATGTGGAAGATAGGAGAACCGAGGGAAGTAGCAGTCCAGCTTGTGACATCGCGGATTTCGGACAAAGAGAATGGGAAAAGGCGGAACGAAGAGTCCCTGGTGGCACGTCGACAGGCACAGATGATATCCCAATCAAGCTGGTGAAGAATTTGGGTCCTAAATCTAAGGCAAAACTAAGGGAGGTAGTGAGCACTATGAAAACAAAAGGAAATATTCCAGATGAATGGAGGCTTAGTAGGATGAGTATGATATATAAGGGAAAGGGAGATAAGTCTGATATTAGGAATTGTCGTCCCATAACCGTGACACCAGTTATTTACAGGTTGGTAATGCAGCTTATAAAGAACAGACTGGAGGAATGGGTAGATTGCGAGGGCATACTGGGCGAGTTACAGAACGGGTTTCGGAAACAAAGAAGGTTGGAGGACAATATATTTTCTCTAACACACTGTATAGAAATAGCGCAAAAAGAAAACAGACAGCTCTGGCTGGCATTTCTGGATATCAAGGGTGCTTATGACAATGTGAACCAAAGAAACCTGTGGGGCATAGTGGAGAGCTTAAACCTAGATGAAGGACTAACAGCAATATTAAGGAACATCTACAAAGATAATAAGGTGATTATAAGATGGGAAGGAAAGGCAACGGGGAAAATAGAGATAAGACGAGGCCTTAGGCAGGGGTGCCCGTTATCGCCTTTGCCGTTTATGTTGTATCTGAGAAGATTGGAGGATAGACTAGAGAAGAGTGGGCTTGGATTCGACCTTTCGTACAGTAAGCTAGGACAAAAAATTCAGCAATCCTTATCGGGATTCATGTATGCGGATGATATCGTACTAATGGCTAACAACAGGATATATTTGCAGGAAATAATGAGCATCTGTGGTAGGGAAGGAGTGGAATTAGGTTTAGAATTCAGCAGTGAAAAATCAGCAGTCATGATTTTTAACAATAATGAAGTTGAGAGGCTGAAGATACAAAATATTACAGTTGAGAGAGCTAGTAAATACAAGTATCGAGGAGTATAGATATGTGATGGTGCAGAATATCTCAGTGAGCATGAAAAGTATATAATAGGTAAGGGCAACATAAATGCAGCTGTAATGAAAAATAGAGCACTTTGGAATTACAACAGGTATGAGGTGGTGAGAGAGATTTGGAAAGGGGTCATGGTGCCTGGCTTGACTTTTGGAAACGCAGTGCTATGCATGAAATCCAAAGTGCATGCAAGACTTGAAATAAAACAGCACGGTAGGCTGGCTTTGGGGGCACATTGCAAAACGCCAAACCAGGGAGTACAAGGAGACATGGGATGGGCGTCATTTGAGGGCAGGGAAGCTGTGAGCAAGATAGAATTTGAGGATCGGTTGAGGCAAATGGATGGGGAGCAATGGGCACGAAAGTTTTTCAGCTATTTATACATTAGGAGTATAGACACAAAGTGGAGACAGCGCACTAGAAAATTAAGGATAAAGTTTTAAAGCTATAGTGGAGTTACGGAAGAGCAGGTCTCAGTTAAGAAGAAAGTTAAGGCCACAGAAAGAGATTGGTGGCTAGAGGGAATGCAGACAAAGACGGCTCTGGAAAGCTATAGATTAAACAAAACAGTTATTGCCAAAGAAAGCACTTATGACAATTCTAGGGGAAGCTCATTGTTGTTTGAGGCAAGGACAGGTGTTTTGCGAACCAGAACATACAGAGCGAAGTACCAGGAAATGGATACAGGGTGTGCTGCTTGTGGAGAGGAGGACGAGACGGCTGAACGCTTGATACTCTGCTGTAAAGGGCTTCACCCTATGCCTACCGAAGACAACATACATTAAATAAAACAACATAGATTTAATAAAGTCATTGGGTTTTAGAGACAGCGAAGGAAAAGTGGATTTCAAGACAGTATAGAGATTACCAAGCAAAGATTAAGTGAAGGGTGGCAGAAAGCGAGAGAAAACTAGGTATTTTCTTATTAACTGATGGCAAGGGGGTCTTATAGCCCCACTTTCCTTTCAGTGCGGAGTGAATATAGTTTTCACACTTAAATATTCTAAGCTTAAAAGGTAAAACAAAATGGCTAGTTAGCGTAAGCTACCGCCCGATCCAGAGGACTCAGCCGGATTCATCCATCCATCCATTCATCGCATGCGCAGAAGCTTCACCTCACGTAAATCTGGTTTCTGCGCTCGCGCAGTGCCCACACTTGGTGTGGGAAAGCGCGGTCTTGTTTGTAAACAGTGTGTCAGTCTATTCGTAAACAGGCACGCAATAATGAAGCTCTAATTCTGGTGTATAGAAACGTTCTTAACACAGAGAAAAGGCAGAGCGAAGCACTACTGTGAATTCATTTTCCCCAATGCACAAAAAAAAACTTCTCTTTGCACGATGTAGTTCTTCCTTTAAGATCTGTCGTGCGAATACATCATTAGAGAAGATCAATTGATCTTCAACCACCCACAACAAAGGTGCGGAACGTCGGGACCTATGCACCCAAAGCAGGTCAATGATTGTATATTCTCGGCTTTCTGCTGTTCTCCTCAACCTACACGCTATGCGCAGCAGCTATAACGCATTAAACAAGGTCTCACTCGAAAACGTATTTGGGAGAGCCACACACGCTCGTTTGTATTTAAGTATCTACAAGAGTAGTGCTTCCTGTGTGATAACTGTGTCCGTGTTTGAGCTTAATTGTCAATGACCCGAATCAATGTTAACATTGGGTTTTAATAGGATATAAGCTACGGATAGTAGGCCCTGCTGGTGCGTGCACGGCCGTGCTTACAGAAGAAGGCACCAGGTTTTGTTTCATCAGCGCAATGCTTTGCATCCGCTATACTAAAACACTCTAATACCATAGCACCTTTGTTGATTCTCTCTCGAAACCTGTTAAAAACGCCGCATAGAGACAACTTCGTTCGCAACTTTTTTTTTTCTTTTTAATATACACCGAATTCCCGTTCAAACAAGGTAATAAACTTTTCGAATTAGTGCTAGGCATTAAAAAACAGTTGAAATTTCTATGTCTCCTTATGCACTTTGCGGTGTCTGGCTCACGTACTTTTGAAACACCCCCCCCCCCCCCCCCCCAGCCAATTTCAGCAGATCCTCTACGTTGGATATTACCTGTGCTTTAAACAATTGCGTAGTGATGACCGGTTTACAAACTATACACATTGCGGGCTCATTCATGCACGACCAACTGCCTGTTTTTTTTTGTGGAAGAAGTCTTGTTCCACCAGCAAGTCCCTCGAGTCTTCAGTGCGCCTGTAGGCAACTCGGGCGGAGATGGAATGCTATTCCGAAGTCTCGCACTTTGTTAAATTAGGCTGGTGACCATCAAGAATGTTGTTAATGCCAAGGGGGCTTTTTTAGAGTATGTTCTAACTAGGTTAATTTGAGGGACTTCACTACAATGCGATTTGTTCATTGCGGTCTCGAGGTCCATCTCTGTCAACTGCATTCTTTATTACCGTTCTATGCCTACATATACGCAACCAACAGGTCCCGAGGGCTAAAACGTATTCTTTTTTGCATATGTTGTCCTGATCGCAGTATATGCGTCGGAAGAATACAATTTCTGCGACGGAGACGGCGACCGTTGAAATGCAGACATTCCTGGCGACCGCTAGACTTCCTGAGGAGTGTTGTATTTAGTTTCTTTCTGTATTTGTATTGCAATAGCGAGACATTTTGGTATTTGTTCGTGATTATGCGCGCAATTAGCAATATATATTGTTTGACCCGTGTGTTACTGATTAAAAAAAAATATGTGGTGAATAAATTGCTCGTAAAACTCGCAAACACCTTGCGGGAAAACATTTTTTTTTATGTTCTTACAAATGTTTCTATAATTGGAGACTTTTCTCGTGCAAGTTTTTCTACACTAGAGTTCTTACAGTGTGAAAAAATAAAGCCTACGTACCTATAGAATCTGACAACTAAGAAATGTTCGCGCGGTACAGCCAAGGAAGTCGTGAAGTATAAAAAATTCGTGAGTCTTAAACTGTTAAAGAGTGTCGTTGTCTTGAGGTATATTGAGCTAGGGGGAAATACATCTGATGTAACCGGAAAGGAGTCAGCCAAATTAAAAAAAATAAAAGGCGTCCTAGGGAAAGAACATGAGGCAATGCATGGATCTAAAACTTTTAAAATAGTGGTTCCCTTGGCAAATGTAGTTATGATTAAGATAATACAGGAGTGTCAATTATATTTACCCTTCTGAAAAAAAAAAAAATCCAAGAGGTAACTTTTCTAATGCACGTCAGCTGGTGTTATTGCCTATGTACAAGATACCAGGAGATTTAAAAAAAAGTTTCCTGCTTATTGTACATTTATTCTGCAGTGTGTCGTGCACACGAGAAATGGCTAAGTATTTAAACACGGAATCCACACAATGTATAAAGTAAAAACTTGGTCAATGTACCACAGCTCTTAAGTATAGGTTTTTAAAAATAGTTAGGTTTGCGAGTTTTTGATTGGAGCTTAATGAATATTACTTAGATAGGTTTTTGGTGAAAATTAACTGATAGAGTTACTTTTTTGTGAGGGACATCACGGGTCACAAATAGAAAAGCAGATACAGCAATTTTTGTAAAAGTTGCGATGCGATTTGGCAATAAATGCTGTTAGACAACCCTCATGAAGTCACGAGCAGCCGTGGCCATCATGCGATCAATATTTCAGGCGGGATTCTGACGAACGGACAGTCTATGGGCCGTTTAAAGCTCATCTATATTAGCAAGGACATAGCCACGTAAAATGGAAAAAAAAAACTACCGAACGTAAAGCCACACTGAAGTCTATAGTATAGTCGTTTTTCTTTAATTGATTAAGTTATTCAATTTTACCAATATGGTTAACATAATAGTATAATGTTTAGAAAACAATGTTTGTTTACTCGTGAAGTCCGTGCTTCAATGTAAGTAGCTCAAGTGTTTCTGTTTATTGAATAATATCCCTTATAGGCACTGATCAAAACATGCTTAGGAAACTATCAACGTGGTAATGACAAAACAACTTCTATCGGGTCGTATCAGGAGCAGTAGACGTGTGGATCGTTGACGTAAAAGAAAAGAGGGGGGAAAAGGGCGACAGTGTCGTCGGTGTGGACATGTTGACGACTATGCGGCAGCGGCGGCGTGTGTTTACTTGTGTGTTTGTGCGCGGAAGCATTTATGTGGGAAAACACGGCGGCCCTCACCTGTTCGGCCTTATTAGGGATGTGCGCCTTCCGAGAACAGAGGCAGGTCTCACTATTTTACGGGTGGCCGTTTTAGGCATCATTACAGTCATTATGGGGATTTTCCTTTGCTCTGGTCAAGTTCGGTTCTCCGCGATTTCGTTCTAATTTCTGCCGAAGGACTAGATCTGTTTGATTGTTTGTTTGTGTGTACGGGTAAACGTAAGGTTGCAATAGCCTACAGTTTCTTGCAACGTAAGATGCGCAATAGACGCTCCACTCCGCCTTTAGCGAAATTCTGCCTTCGATGACGCTTCACCGCAGATGGAGCCGAAGCACAACGGAAAATAACAAACCGGGGGTAGCGTGTCTCCTCTATATCCTACGTTAAAACAAACTATTAGTACTATGGAGTGAGGGTTTTCATGTGCGCTTTTCTCTCCACAATAATCTGTGGGTGTTTTTGATATACCTGTTTTTTTAGGACTGCATTTTTTTTATTTTTTTTTTTATTTTGCCCCGGGATGTGTGTGCGTGTGTGTATATGTGCGTGTGCGTTTCTTTTTCCTTTAACTACACGCGATCAATTTAAATTACGCACTCGTGCGGGAGAGCTTCTCGACGCGCTTCCGTTGCAACTCAAAAACGCGTCGTTTTTTTTTAATTAAAAAAAATATTTGTTTAAATATAGGATACACATATTTCTTCCGACTGTCCGGTTACCGAAGTGAGCAGGATTTTCAGCAGCATTCCTTCAGATGGTGTAGTCGGAAAGCTGCTCCCAGCGAATAATTTGTTAAATCTTGGCGGTTATCAGGTGTGATCAAGGGTGTGTGCCACAGCGTCTTACTAGTTCCCCCACCCGCGCAGCCCCTGCCCTGTTCCAACACCATCTGCCAAGGGTCCCTGATGTGCGGCCCGGTGAGGAGGAACGGAAAGGAGCCCCGTCCCACGGACGAGGTCCTGCAGCACGCCAAGGAGTTTCTGGACCAGTTTTACACAAGTATCAAGCGGTACTGATCGAGTACTGCACACTGACGACGACACAATTCAGCGAAAAACATTTTGTGTTTCGTAGTCCTCTGAAGTTGATGAACTGGGATGAGTACAAAAAGATGCGAGATGTTTATGTGAAAGTTTTAATGTGTAGTATCTCTCGTAATAGAGTTGAAGTTCCTGGTACAGAAAGTTAGATATCGATTGCACACACAAACATCCCTAGCCTCTGGGATTCCAAGGAAGGGAAAAAAAAGATCACTCCAACGTAGTCACCAAACAAATCTTCCATGGGAAGCTAACGATTCTTAAGGCGCTGTCGGAAGCTAGCATGTTAATCTAGTCGAAGTCCCGTGTATTTCAAGCGATGACTCAATGCACTTGCACATAGAATAGGTTTGTTGGCGACTTGGCGTTTTTAGGTCTATAAAAAAAATATATTTTAGTGAAACGTTGTTTGCTATTTTGAGAACTTCAGAGTGTTCTTTTTCAATTACCATGGACTGCCTGATTTAGGCCCGCGCCCAAATCAGGCAGTCCATGGCAATAGGATGGATGGTAATAGGCTGGCATCGCGCAGTAGAGGAGTAAGATGGTAGCTGTTGATTGGGGCTTTCAGCATCTAGTAGCGTTCAAACGAATGTACGCCGCTACGATGCTTTTTGAAACCTAAAGTGGGAGGAATGAGGTTTCAGCTCATAATACCTAAGTCTTCAGTACGAGCTTTTTTCTCTTGCGCTTCTTAGCTGCAGCTCACCTGTACAGCTCTGTACCAGTGAAATATGTAACCTGAAAATAGCGAAAAAAAAAACTAAAGAATTTTTTTTTTTTTTTGACAATGATAAGACAGGAAGGGTTTTCGTTTTTTCATTGCTAAAGTCTCGTCTCTTAGTCCGCATGGCTGATAGGTTCGCATATTTTATGGCCACGATGTGACACCGAACTCCAGACAGAAAGGTTGTCTAAAAGGCTGGCTAGACAGCACCTTAGCGGATATTCAAGCCTGAAAAATTATGCAAAGCGGGGTTTGAAGTGGCGTTGCCTCGCCAGACTCAAGAGATGGTTCGGTACTAGCTCATGTCTTTTACTTCTTCTCAGAAGTTGGGTACCGTGTTATCGTAAGCAAATGGGTCAAAGCTCGAGCTCTAACTCACGCGTTGTTTGCACAACCGATAGTGCAAAAAAAGAACATTCACTATCAAAAGTCACGTATTTGCTACAGGGGCGAGAGCTTAGCTTTGTAAAATATTTTGGTTGCACTACCGTACGCGCTTGTATAGCACTTTTTAAAGTAGCGCGGTCGCACTCATGCCTTTGCTAGCACTGCAGACAACTCGTGAAATGGAGTTTGACATTGCTCCTTTATCACCCTGTCGTCCTCAAAGATATATACATTTTGTCCATGTAGAAGCCACCATCACCACTGAAAACGAATAGCATGGACAAAGTCTTTTTCTGTCATATTTATCAAGATAACTTTATAGTTTTTGTTACAAATCAACGGTGGAATGGTTTACAATATGGTGGCTTACAGTGATGGTGATATCATACCCGACAATTGTTTTAGTAAAAAGAAAAATCAATGTAATAGCTGAATTTTTTTACATTTATGGCTACTTTTCATTTCATCTCTCACGCTTTGAATAATTAATTCATCTCCCGCACTCCATAGCACTTTCCTGACACCCTAGAGTATCTTAGTTGTAGTAGAGGTTTGAGCGTTGTCGAATGTCTGTATTCACTGCAGGTTTCACTCGAAAGCTCACGAAAAACGGTGGTCTGAAGTGGAGCGTCAGGTTCAGCAGCGGGGCACCTACGACCTCACGGAGACCGAGCTCGTCTTCGGAGCCAAGCTCGCCTGGCGGAATTCGGCACGTTGCATCGGCAGGATACAATGGTCCAAACTGCAGGTATGGCGCGTTCTGGGCAGACGTAATCTCCCCTGTTCTTGCTACTTCTGAAGAGTTTGCGTGATTTGCGTCACAAAAGCATCTTATCCGCATTTACTGAAAATACTGTCAGTGTTACAAGAGTACATGCATTTTTCCAAGGGCTCCGACCATCTTGTTCTTACTGACACAATGGACGCAGTCTATTCACTAATATAATTTTGGTCACTCTATTGTGGGGCATGTCCTTCGGTCGTGCGGTTAGCGACCTCCTGCCGCACGCGCTTTGAAAAGCTCAACTTCAATCTGGTGATCGCATAAGCACTCATCAGTTTGGTGAAATGATTACTCGTCAATGCATGCTTCGCCCTTTAGAGATTTCGCCGCTTCCTCCCTCGCACCGCCCCTACAGAAAGCTTACAAGATCTTAACGAGGCAGCGTTTTTATTCGAGCCATTTGTGAAGACACTTTTGAATGCTTCACGAATGCCACTAATCATTTGCACAAGTCCCAAGCGTCACGAAATATGCTGTAGTTACTCTTCCGACACGCGCGTACTTGTCTGCGGGATAATTTAAGCGTAAATGACTACACTAATGACATGAGAAATTGCGGCAAAAGGAACAATTCGTTGTAAACTTTAGCCTGAAAAAAAAAAAAAAAAACATTACTGTTGCAGACAATACGCTGCAATGTGTATCTTAGAAACCCCAGATGTTGCTTACTGCTTGGGAATATTTAAAAATGGTCTCTTGATTCGTACCTACAAAACTCGCAACAACCAACAAATAAAAACACCCTGTCTAAAAAAAGAACGAAATAAAACGAGGAAAAAGTCAGAATCACAAACGTTCGCTTCGTGACGGATACACATAACGGTAACCTCGTCTAACGTTTGTCCTCATATAACGTGCAGGGACATCAAGTAACTCTTTCCGTCGCCTTTTCGTTACTCATACACTCCGCGCGTAATCGCCGACAACACACCTCCGTCTCTCGGCAGGTGTTCGACGCGCGCCACTGCTACACGGCGAGGGACATGTACGAAGCAATCTGCGCACACCTCAAGTACAGCACAAACAAGGGCAACATTAGGTGAGTTACCGTCCAGGCCATCTAAGCCAATTGCCGAGGACAGCTACAGATCCTCCCCCACACAGACTAACTCGGTGCGTGCGGGAATGGCCCTGGTCGATGAAGCAGCATCACCATCAACTGCAGTACTACCAGAGCGATGGTGAAGAACCTTCTTACCCCAACCATTTCCTTCTTTGGTTCTCCCTGGCGGGCACTCAGGTCGGCAATCACAATATTCCCTCCACGGACGGACGGCCACCACGACTACAGGGTGTGGAACGCGCAGCTCATCCAGTTCGCCGGCCACAAGCAGCCCGACGGCTCGGTCGTCGGGGACCCCGCATCGGTCGAGCTCACAGAGGTGCGCCGTCAGACTCGAGTTTTCCGGATGGCGCTCGTAGTTTCTCGTCTAGTTTTCCCGCGGGGAATGCTCGCGGACCCCTGGAACAGCGCTGATATAATATAGCACACGTAGCATTTCTTTTTTTTCGACTTAACTGTCGCATCGTGTTGAAAAGGGCAGGGTCGTAATATGAGTTGTACGGGAAGAACGTCGTAAGATTTCCACTTAGTTGTATCGTGAAGCTAGGAGAGGTTACAGGCATGTTTGGCGTTCGTACTATTTTCTACCAAGTTCATACGCTCTTGTTTTGTTCGTTTGAGTTATAAGTTACTGTTTCAAATTTGTTTTATTGAATTTCCCTCCGATTATGGAAATCCCTATGGGCGCTTGAAGAGTGTAATAAGTGCAATGAAATAAAACTTTGCTGGCATTACGGAACAAACAAAAGAGGGATGAAAGCTTCTCTAATTCCCCGACGAAGGGGATAAATTGTCGTTCAAAACTTTGTAGGTGACAACATTCAGGATTAGGCATTTACATAAACGCTCAAACAACTCTTTCTTTATGTAGCAAGCAAGTCAAAAGTTACCTGCGTAATTCTGTGTGGATTGAACACTTTAAAACTCAATAACATTTGTATATTTTAAAAACGAAATGTCGTAGTACATAGCACCGTTTTCAGCTGAATTAGGCGACAGCTCTATGGCTTCACGACTACTTTCATCAAACTACGTCAATATTTATTTAGGAGGATTGTTTTTAATAGTTATTTGTGGTTTCTTACGAACCATGTTTGTGTGTGTGTGTGTGCTGTTTCCTCCGCAGATATGCAAAAAGCTTGGGTGGAAACCCAAAGGCACGAGATTTGAGGCTCTTCCTTTGGTACTCTCGGCTAATGGTGAAGATCCGGAATGGTTTGAAATCCCGGAAGACCTCATCATGCGAGTAAAAATCACGCATCCCAAGTAAGATTTATTTGTATATATGGTTACGCTAGAACAAGCATGCTAAGTGTAATGAGTAAAAAAAATCGTTCAAGTGTCGTTTTTATTGTCTTCGAGCTATAAAAAGAAACCTCTTGGTCGCAATTTTATTTTTATTTTACTTTTTTTTTTGTGCTGCCGTAAGTTGGTACACAATGGATACTCCATGGATCATCTACATACCTGTTCAAGACAATATTGAAAGCAACAATGTTTTTCTCGAGACTAATCAGCCCCCATATTTGCATCCCGCTTGATTTCTCAAGGTCTGATATTGAAAACAAAACCTCCAATTTCCCTGCGTTCAACAACGTCCATTTTTAACAACAAGGCATCATAGCCGGGGCAAGAAGAGTTTCCATTTTATGCACGAAGCATGAGATGTTGATAAAATTCAATTGAAGGCCAGAAGAAGTTATGATTTACAAATCGAAATTATTAAGTAACCAGCACGGCGCCACCCAAAATACCAGTATCATTGAATGTGCGACCAACTTCGCGTGGGCAAACTTCCCTCGTTCTTTCTAAGCCTAAAGGTTGTTTTATGTGGTGCCAGGGAGTTCTTGCCAAAAGCACGCTTGTGACGTTACACAACCATAATCAACGGTTATCTCATGCACGTGTGCAATAAATTCCATGAACCTGATGCATTTGCGCTATTTAACTTTCATAGTGTGCATCCCGTACGCAGTTTTGTTTATCCAGAACTGCATAATGTAAATCGTCATGTAGGACTGAAATGGGAGAACATTTCGGTCTTGTCTTTTCTCCGACTGTGATCCAAAATGTGCACGGCACTGCAGTCGTATTTATGCAGCGTTTTTGCGATCATGCAGAGTTTGCCAGAACAAGCACACTTCACATCGCCTAGATATACTGATTGTGCAAATAATCATAACGTTCCGACGCACGGTGCGTATTTTCGTGTCCCTAGGTACGAAAGCGTCGGCGAGATGGGGCTGGAGTGGTACGCCGTGCCTGCCGTCTCCGGCATGATGCTGGACCTCGGTGGGGTTGAGTTCACGGCGTGCCCGTTCAACGGCTGGTACATGGTCACAGAGATCGCCGTGAGAGACTTCTGCGACGTCCAGAGGTTCAACCTGGCTGAGGTAGAACCTCTTCATAGATTCTAATATCGTCAACTTTGAAAACCTCTTCCCAGCCGTTCCCAACGCACGCAGCCGACGTTCACATAGCTCTCCGTAGTTTCAACTTGTAAATGAACAGATTATACTTAAACCCTATTTAGGTCATGGTGCACATTGTTTTCAAAGTCACCTTCTCGCTTTCCTTGGTAAAAAGCAATTCGTAAATCGTATAGTCATTTTGTACTTATGTAAAACTAAATGTACACTAAAAACATAACTTCTGCATACCTTCAATACGATAAGTATACTTCTGTTATCCTTATAATCTACTTCGTATTTAAGTCGCTCGGTCTCCGCGTCGGCGATTTGCTGTGTGGCACTGAGCTGAGTGCCACGGCGCAGATTGTTTGCTTAGGTCAAAACATATTTTTCATCTTGTAATCTTTAGATTGTGGCAAATGGCTCTTCCAATTGCTTTGCGGAAAAGTGCACGTCGCTGATTTCTTAGGCTGCATAAGGTCTCTGCTGTTGCAATTAGCGTAACCAATTACTACTTAAAAAAAGCATGGGTAAACAATGAAACCTACATCTTTTTAGGACGAACTGCCAAATTTTCATTCAGACGCTAATAAATCGCCCCTTTTATACGAATCCACGGCATTCCGCGGGAAACTGATATTTTACGCATTCCTGTTTTGTGTTTGCAGGAAGTAGCCAGTCGCATAGGCTTGGACACGAAGACAAACTCAAACTTGTGGCGAGACCGAGCTGTAATCGAGCTCACATTGGCCGTCCTCTACAGCTTCCAGGTAAACAGAACCCGCGCTTATAGCACCATGTTATAGAAAAGTACAAGGGACACCTAAACAAGATGATGGTAAACCCTGAAGCAGGGGTGGAAAAGATTAAAAACAGTAAGAGAGCCAGGTAAACAGAAAACAACGCCTCAAAGAGGATGGACAACGTAACCTTGATACGCTGTGTCCCCCATGTTTTCCTGACTCTTAGCGTTTTTATACGATTTTCCGCACCCTTCTCGTGGTTTACCATCATGTTCGATGTATGCCAGCTTGTCAACTATACATTCACCATTTTGTTTTCGACATTTAAAGAATCCCTGTAGGAAAACAATTTGCAGGTGCTGGTTTGCACACAGTGAACAAGTTCGCGTAAGTTTAATAACGTCACCACAATTGTTTTATAAAATTACCATATAAGATGATAAAATGGTTTTCTAACCCCAGATTACCCACGTCTATGCTGTGGCAAAAACGAGCAAGTGAGCCAATCTTAAAATAAGAAATATAGCAAGATCAAAATGGAGAATGCACGGGCACAAAGATATAAACAGGAATCGAAAATTGCAGGAGCGAAGCTAGTTTGAAAGAGTATGTAGGGGGAAAGGCCAAGCAAAAAATACTACGAGCAAAGTTGTCCAAATTGGCCCGAAAATTAAAAGAAAAACGCCATAAAGTGCAGCAGCGAGGTCTAAGAGAGCCAAGGAGAATTTGTGTTGAACATTTGAAGATCTAACGCCCTTTTTGCGATGACCATCGTGATATTTGTTAGCAGTAAAAACTTTTACCGCTCTTGCACACTTCGAGAGGACGAAACTGACTTTCGAATTTGCCAAACCTTTTCGCTTGTTGAAGTGTAGCCCTTGTTTGCTACTCTTCGGAACTTCAAACGATATCCCCATACAAGACTTTTACCTGTCCGCGCATCAGAAGAACTTTCAACGAGTGAACGAACACTTAAACACTCATCGGCCAGCAGCACCCTTAAGTGATCTTTTCTCCGTCAAAGAACTTTTTTTTTGTAGTAGTAGTCAGCAGCTTGCACGATAAGGTTTGTCTTTACTTTCTTATACGTATTGACCACGTGTGCAATCGGGATTCCAGGTTTCTTCACTAACCCCTAAATAAAAAGAAGATCATTATAACTGTATAATACAAACAAGGCAACAGGATCACGGAAAAGTTGAGAAAGCTTTGTAATTAAACGCCTAAAAAAACAGATCTAGTCAAGTCAGAGTTGCCGCTTCATCATTGTGGTCGCCCCAGTGAGATTAGCAGCTGAATAATTTGTTAATATTAAACTCTAACCTTAAACAAAGCAATAACACCTGAAATGAGAGCTTTTGCGCAGGCGAGCTGGTGAATGGTCTCGGTATACTTTCGGCAATTATACATATCAGCGTGGGAAATGTGCGCCTGCAACGATCAGTTGCCGACGTATTAAAATAAGGTACTCAACACGACACAGCAAGTACAGGTCACCTGCTTCCGGGCTTCGTGTAGTTTCGTTTTTGTTGAACAGTTTGGACAATCGAAACTACCGCTACTGCGTTCGAATAATCTTATGCAGAACGCCAATTTAGGCAACAAAATTTAGTATTAAACATTATTATTTATAAATATCATGCGAAAACGCGCCGATCAAGCTGTTTATGTCACCTGTGTCGCGCAACATAGAGAGCGCGACAAAGTTAGCGCAAACACGACGATTGTTTTTTTTTTCTTTACTGCTCTGGTTTAAGCCTTACATAAGCACACTTCGACACGCTATTAGTTTTAATGGCAGCGGTTCGATTCTTCTCGAGAAGCAGGGACAACCTCCGATCGCCTATTCGTGCTAACAATGGCACACTTTTTACAGAGCTTCAGCACAAAGAAGCGGCAATCGGCTTTTTCTTTAACTCTCAGAACTGAAAGACTGCCACGGAAACTACTGTTGTGGTACATGATGCTCATCCGGAGCACCAAATTAGATTCTAAACTTCGGAGTTGTTCTTTGCCCTGCATGTGAGAAAAACATTTAAAAAAATCCGCTCCTGTGATCTACCACTGAAAACGTCCCTTATCCGGACTGCATTAACATAATAAGCACAAATCTATGCAACGTGACAACTTGACGACACGCTGTCGCGTGACGATAAAGTGCAAAGTCATGGCGTAAAGTTACGTGATGTGTCAAAGTGTCACGTGACATGTGGTGACATCACGTTTCCTGACGTCACGCAATGTGCTCACGTGACTTGACGTACCCGTAGTGGCACCATCTACGTGACTCTGACTCACAGTGGCTCCAACCACGTGACCACGTGACCTAGAACAGCTTCGTTCGATTTACCTGTTCCTCCTGCACCGGTACAGAAAAGTGTAAGACGGTGTACTTCCGGTCGCATTTCACTGCACATGCCGGGACAGGTAAATCGAACGAAGCTATTGACGTCTGTTGAATTTAGCAGAACGTTATCCCGCTAAACTTAGCCGATGACGGCACGGTGCGACGACGCGGCACACATTTTAACGGGTTCAGTTAAAATTCATTCGGCATTAAATAGTGTCTGCATTTTCGGTCATTCTGCCAAACGCGTTTAAATGCGGTAGCTTTATAGGGTGGGTGGCGCTTTTAGTTCAGGTGGTGCCTAGGGCATGGTTTTGTATGAAAACAGACTACGTACGTACGTCAAACCTTTCTCTTTGTGACGCTGCGCGCGCTTCCCTTCCCTATTACCCGAATAAAGAGCCTTTGCGCTGCATTTGTTTTTCGGTTAGCAAGAGAGGGGAAGCGTTCTTTCTTTTCTTCCACTTCTCTTTCCGCACGATCATTCTGCACCACCTGTTTCTTCTGCTCCTCTCTTTCTTACCTTTTCGACCCCTCTCTGCTCCGCGTGCTTTATCAAACCATCTGCTTCTGCTCCTCCCGTTCCTGCGTGCATGGTCCGTAGCTCAATCAAAAGAAAAGAAAGCAAAGTTTCGTAGCTCAGTCAGCGGCACACTCGGCTTCCACATCGGGGACCGGGGTTCAATCCCTGGCAACGGTTGCCTTGTTTTTAATGTCGTTTAGGGTTTACGGATTGAGCGACCTACAGATTTCGTGCTTACGTGGCTCCTGGGGTTGGCTGACCCTATAAAAGCTACCGCTCTAATGCCGCTTTAAAATACTGCGATGTCATGTTCGCGATCTGCGTCGCGCGATGGCTAGCGTGTCGATCCTTGCAGAAAGCAAACGTGACGATCGTGGACCACCACACTGCCTCGGAGCAGTTCATGAAGCACATGGAGAACGAGAACAGGCTCCGGGGAGGCTGTCCGGGCGACTGGGTGTGGATAGTGCCGCCGCTCAGCGGCAGTCTCACGCCCGTCTTCCATCAAGAGATGCTCTACTATCACCTAAAGCCCAACTACGAGTACCAGGTCGGTACACACCTGCAGGTTTTTTTTTTTTTCTTCTCCAGGGTACTACGTTAAACTGAAGTCACACCGCTGATCCATCATACAAAAGACAATCTACTTACACTGAGGAGTACGTTTCTTCCTCGTATATGACGGTCCTGTCGGTTTGGTCATACAGATATCGTCTGCAGACGTGCTCGAAGCGTACAGGCTTCGAACACGCTTAAGGTAATTCTGTCATCGGAAAGGTTTAGGGAACCGTTTTTGCACGTCCGACGCGGAACGATGGGCCCTGCGGTACCAACTACGCATGTGCGAGTCTTCTGCTGTAGCACATGCTCCATTCGTACCGTATGGCCCATCGTACCGTATCGGATGTGCAAAAACGGTTCCCTAAAACTCTTTATCGTGTCTGCAGCGATCACCGTGTCTCCCGTACGATGTGTGGACAGTGCGACTCCGGCTCCGATTTGCTGCGAAACAAGACTAACGCTTCTCAATTGCTTTCTAGTAGCCATATACCGACTTTGACTGAGCGTGTTTGTTATTTGTACATACCGCGTTTCACATTAGAGACTTTTAGGGAACCGTTTTTGAACATCCGATACGATAGGGAACCGACTAGACCTATCAAGCACCAGAAAAAAAAAGTGCGAAGATCATGATGCATCTTTTTGTATGTTATTGGTTTAGCGGAGGACAGCAAACACACACACGAAAGCGACAATTGTGCCGTGACGTTGCAGTTTTGGTACAGCTTGACTGGCTCCTCGGGTCGTAGCGTCGGCTGCGGTCGAACCTAGAGTGAAACAAAGTATATGCGGAGCGCAAGTTCGTCTGCTTCTTGCACAGGGGTTGCGATGATGTCAGAACGCCAAGCTCTTATTGGCTGATTGAAAAATACTTTGAGCCTTTCCACTCTGGCGAAGAAGGAAGAGCGACGGAGCTGTAGCTTAGGTTCTGGGCGGTGGCTTTCCAGGCGAACGATCTGCTCTTCTTTCGCAAGGGAATCTGAAGCACTCGACGCTGGTCGAAGTTTAGGCGATAGCGGCCTCGCGGCGGTTGCGGAACCATTCGCGCTACTGCGCACATTGCCGCTCGTTCCGTTCCCGCTCTTCTTCCTCCGAAGAAGTGTTGCCGCAATCTATGAGCGACGGCAGCAACCAGTTGTCTGGTGACCGAGGCTGGAAAGGTTGAAGCGATCTATGAGCGACGGCGGCAAGCAGACAACAGGCAAACACACCATTCTGGACAGCTACCGCCATCTATGAGCGACGGCGGCTACCAGAGTGTTGTGTCGACATTTGTTTGGTACCGGACACGATCCTGAGAAAACTAGCCCTTAATAACTCCGATCTAAAAAAAAAAATCAGTGTTTAGATCTTGAGGCATTTAGCATCAATGTCTACTCACTATCCTTTCGATCAAAGCCAATCGGAGCTGAGCGTCGTTCTGACGTCACCGCAACTCCTGCGCAAGATGCAGGCGATTTGCTCTCCGCATAGTCTCTGGCAGGTTAAGAAACGCAGGAGCTGGTTAGTATAAAGCATCGCGTTATCCCTCTACAGCAAATGAGATTAATGCATTAAGTAATTAGAAGAACGATAATTGAAGCAGTTGGAAGAGTGAAGATAATAAGCCAGTGGTTTCTTAAACTGTCGGTGTATAGTACATGTGAACAAAAAAAAACACCACTACATTATTCGTTTCCTACGCCAACGTGAACATATAATTTCAAACACAAAAAAAAAACACGTCAGAGCGGAATCACGAGTGTTTCCTGCTTTCAGCAAAACAAAAGGCTATATGGCTTTATAACATTCTATTTTTGTAATTTTTTTTTAAATGTGGGTGATAACCTTTGGCCTGTTCCGGTTAAACGTTCAAGCAATACGAGCGAAAAGCTTCATTCATCATAACCAAATACTTATTGTAGTTTTCATATTATGCGAACATTTTAAAACTTCCCGTAACATTCGCTAATTATTATCGACTCCGCCGGGCACAAAAAAAGGTGGTCTTGCTAGCAACGCGTAACTTGCAATTAATTAATCTCATGCTATCGCGGAGTCGTCTGGAAGACTCCGATACCCGCAGGTAGAGGAGGCTTAGATCTATTCGAACAATGCCTACTCAGTATTCCCCGTCCACTAAATCTACATTTGAATAGATCCCCAATGTCCGCGAGCCTATGGGTATGCTCGGCTGAAGCTACCCAAGCGTATCGATCCAGGCGGTAGGTAGACGGTCTTAGAACGAGCTGGACACTGATTAATCTCTCCTCGGTCGGACTCTCCGTAACTGCGTACTATGTATAGACAGAGGAACAATGCGTGCTGGCAGCAATGTTAGGTATATCATAGAATGCACTTTCATGATTATTTACTCACTTAATCTTTTTCCTAAGTACCTCCTTAACTACTTACTATGTATTGACGGAGAAACAAGGCGTACTGGCAGATGTTAAGTTTATTAGGGAATGCACTTGCATGATTATTTCCTTGTTTTTTCCTAAGTGTCACATATACAAATATATGCAGCGGTATTTGGAGAAACTTGTAAGTGATGGAAGCTTTCCGCTGTAATTTCGCTCTTTTTTGTTTGTAGCTGGAGCCGCAGCTTTTAATGCTCTGGTGATATCTGATTCATTTATTTCTATTACTATCAAGAAACAGGTCGGTCTTAGACATTCAGTTACACGAGATGCTCAAGCGTCATTCAGCGCAATATTTCATCGCGGCATAATATGGGTAGAAACGCTCGATTTTGGTGCTAGTTACACCGGCAGCAACATTATAATACCTTTCGATTTCGCGAAAAAAATCAAAGTTCTTGGTCTACATGTATCTGTTTTTAGCCGCGATGTGAGCCTGCCCTCTTGCTCAAGTTACGGGTCGCCGGAAATACGTCACTTTAGCATCATCTGTTGTTCAAACAATGTATAAGTGAGGGTAATAATTTGGAGCACTGCAATCAGATGTTTCACAGCGGAAAAAAAACGATAACAAAAACAACGGGGTTTTCAAAATAAACGGTTAATATTGTTTGTCACCTCGAGAACGAATCAGGTCTTGCGCATGATTCATCCGCTGCGGGAAGTAGTTTTTGCGATATATGGTTGTATGAGAGAAGAAAAAAAAAAACTATGAAGAATCAAAAACTGATTTCCATTTTGAATACAATATTTTTTTATCACATCAAAGAGACAATTTGTAACGATCCGCGAAGAAACCAATATTTTTTCTCACTGTTTCGTAAGGTAAAACGGAGAATAGCTGCGGGTATCTGCGCCTGGAGTTTGATGACGCTTTTAAAATATCTGCCCTAGATGCCGGCTTGGAAAACGCACGTGTGGCAGAAAAAGGTGGACGACCAGCGACGGTATTCCCGCAAGTTCCGCTTCAAGGATATTGCCAGGTAAGACGCAGGCCACCTGGCTGCGATGCTTTCTTATTTATCCAGTCAGAAGCACGCTGCACAACAATTGTATAACGCTTTTCCTCTCGGGCTGTCTGTTTTGAGCCTAATGATGTACGCATTAATTCATAGTTGGCTAAGTTCGATTGTGAGCACCAACTCTCTCTAGTAACACGAGCATGAGCAATATACAAACATGATCTGAGCTAGGTATTGCACCTACACACATGTTTCAGTGTCAGGTTTATTGGCAGTATAGATATGTAAATAATTATTTTGGCGTTGTCAGCGCAAGTGCTTTATGACAGGTTCAGACTTGCTGATATGCCTCAGTGAGGGTTCTTGCAGTATAGGCTAGCTTGCAATAGTGAAAAGCTTTTCGACATTTTTTCGCCACTTGACATATACCACAACAGTCAAAATAAAATAACGTAAACAAACTGGTGTTCTTTTTTTCTTTTTGCCGGCATTCTTCATTACGAGCATGCCTTTGGTATACGCGACTCCCCTCTGCCAACAGAAGAAATAGAATCCGTATTGTGACCCGCGATTTGATGTGATTCTTGATCCTCAGACTCAAAATTAAACGTAACGTTTATTTATTCTAAAATTATGTCTTTCACGCCTACTTTTGTAACATATTCTACTAACTGATTCGACATGAAGAGAACATAAATAATCACTCAGCGCATTTGTGTTAGAGTGTAGTGTCTGTGCTCATGACTCAAGTCAACTGATTGGCTTCCCTATTTCAACGGCGAGTGTGGAGAGCTCCTATCCCTTAGATGGTTCATCGAGCGAACGTTAATTACGAAGAAACCTTTGCAGCGCCGTGAAGTTCACCTCCGCCATGTACGGCAAAGCACTGGCCAAGCGCGTCAAAGCCAAGATTTTGTACGCCACCGAGACCGGCAAGTCGGAAACCTATGCAAAGGTCCTCTGCGACATATTTCTGCACGCCTTCAATGCAACGGTAATTATGAGCCCCTGACCTTTCACACTCTCCTTCCCAGTCTTCTGATCTGAGTAGTCAGTTGCATGGGTGCGATGTGAGCACTGCAGGTTGAGGCGTATGACGTCACTTGGTCACTCATACCGCGCCATGTTTCTAACGTCGCGGAAGCGGTGGAGAATCCGCCAAGCATAGTTTTATTCTTTATTATTAATGCCCATACATATTGTGCGTTAATACAAAAAAAAGGACGCCGATAAATTATTTATTTTCGTAACTTTGGGCGAATGACCTGTTCGTTTCGAGTGGAGTAGTGACGCCATTTTTCGCATGGAATTCGGGGGCGGAATCTCTTGTGTAGTTCCGACACTACTGCATACTACATAGGCCAACACGCGACTCTGTCGTCATGCCGTTGTGGAAGCGCTGCCGTTGGCACGGCGCATGTGTAGACACATCGCTTCGTGCGAATAGGGTTTTTGCGCGTGCACAAAAACCAGGTGCGGACATTGCGCACTAGCAATGTCTACACAAGCTCGTGCGCCCCAGCCACAAAGGCTGGGGCGCACGAGCGTCTTGAGACGCAACTTGAGTCCCGCTCAGCTCGTGCGCTGGCTTTGGCAGTGCTTTCCTTCACCCAGTCTCAGCTGAGACGCTGGTTCTAGCAAGCCGGCCCTGGTGTAGCAAACGTGGGCTATTTTGTAAACATCGTGTTGGTCCATATGCACAGTCAAATCTCACCACGGCGCGAGAGAAACAATTTTTGATTCAGCCAATCACAACCTCTAGGGATATATCGACGTACACTTAGCATCGCATAAATTTACGACCAAGGCAGTGACTATGTCTTTTCTGTTTATTTATAAATACTTCCGAAGTACCCCAAATCGAGTAAACGCTAACTTCGTTTCACTCCGCTTGATGCTTTTCCCTGTACAAATGGAAAGTTATAATGTTCCCGAACTAGCTGGCATTAATAGCTCGGAGAAAGCGATAGCCATCCTCAGAAATCACGGAGCCCTCGCTCGCAGCGAGTAATTGCCAACGGAATTGCTGTCAGATAATCTAAATTTATGGTACGTGATAGGACCCAATCAAATAAAGAAAGACTACGTTTTTCGTCTAAATATAGTAGCCCTAATAAATCCTACTTTCCTCGAAAACAAAGAAACGCTCATCTTCGGCTCCTTTACCTACTTCTATTTCTCTACATTCTCTTCCAAGGAAAACGAAGGGGTGCACCAATTATTGCCGTGACAGCTTTCGCAGCTTCAGGTATCACATTAAGTATGACCGCTGCCAAAGTTACGATCCAATGAAGCCATTCGAGCAGAGCTAAAAAATATATATATATATATCGTCATGGAGATTGTCGTCTTTGGGTGCTTGCCATATCACCGGCTAAACCGATAACATATACGAAATCTGCTGGAATCCTGCAGTTTTGCACTCTAAAAAAAGTATGTGCGTCTACTTTCACGCACAACACTTGGAGAGCCAATCACCGCAACTTACGGAGGCAGCTGAGCGAATGACAATGCCGAAACATATGTTTAGACCAAAAAACGCAGTCTGAGTTGTGACATTAAACAATGCAAGCGTGACGTTTCGCGTTGCTTAATCTCACAACTCAGACTGCGTTTTTTGGTCTAAACATATGTTTCCGCATCGTCATTCGCTGAGCTGCCTCTGTAAGTTGCGGTGATTGGCTCTCCGAGTGTTGTGTGTGAAAGTAGACGCACAGAGTTTTTTAGAGTGTGTATATTTGTTTGGTTTTGTTTGAGCGTGACTGGTCTGGCTGGTGATAGGAAACACACGAAGAAACGAGCGCCAAGGCGGTGCACTGACTACTTACCCGCAAAACACTGTAAGAGCAAATCTCTGCGATGTGCGAAATCAGCTCAGCGAATGATGAGTGGAACATCTGTTCAGACCTCAAAATTATGTCTGCGCTGTGGCATTACGCAATGCAATCATAACGCTTTGCATTGCGTAATGCCACAGCGCAGACTTCATTTTTAGGTCTAAACGGATCTTCCGCCTCATGATTCGTTGAGCTGATTTCGTAGATCGCAGAGATTGGGTCTTTGAATGTTTTGCGGGTACGTAGACGCGCAGGCATTTAGTGTATTTGCTATGCTTGATTTCGTCCACTGAATCGTTGCGTTGGCTGAGGTTGGACTTAATGTGAAGCGGGGTATAGGTTACATCTAAATGTAGTTTTATTTTTATTACTGAAGTTTCTGCGATTGTGAAATCTGTCCGCGAACGCTTCCGAGTTGCGGAAAAAGCTCCCCCAGGGGCGCTGTGTTGCATCACATCTTTACTCATTGGCAGCTTAAGAGACGTCAGAACTGGCACGTTCCGGTCATCTCATTATTACTCCCCTGGAGAGCAATGATTAGATGCTCAGTTTACATTACCTGCGGATTCCACAGACAGAACAACTTCGGTATTGTCCGAAAATATAAGGCCGAAGGACAAATGACAACTTAGAATGCAGGAACATAATGTGCCACACCTCGCGTTTCTTGAGGTGTTAGCTACAGGTGGCAACAAGTTAAAGTTAGAGACGACCACGACGGTCCAAAACGGCGAACGTTTTATTATTTTTCTTATAACCTTCTTCGAACGCTGTGCAATCGTCACTCCTTTTGGACTGTCTTTAATCTTCGTCCCGCTTTCGAGGTTCAGCCGTTGATTGCGTAGTTGCCGTGCTGGCTTCCAGGTGGAGTGCATGGAAGACTACGATTTCGTCAACCTCGAGTTCGAGCCTTTGCTTCTGGTCATTTCCAGTACCTTCGGCAACGGTGAACCACCAGAAAATGGCGAGGTCAGTTCTGGGTCTTTTTTTTTTTTTATCTCTAGATGAACAACGATCGGGTGAATGTAACTTTGCAAGCAGGCGTGAAGCATGGGGACGCAGTTGTTTTTTTACGGGATGTACGCTCCGCGACACTATTAGTGCGAACACAACATATGCACCTTTTCGGATTTTGTTTCGAAAGCCTGTTAGCGGGCGTGTAATTTTACCGCTCAGGGTTGTGCTCCAAGAGAGTACTCTCCACTGCACTAGCCGTTTTCATGGCACCTTTTTTTTCTTCTAAGAGCACGACGTAATATGCAGGAGATCGCTTGTTCGAGCTAATTCAGTGTCGCTTTTGTAAAATACCCCGAAGGCTTGCCTCAGAATATGATTAGGAGTTACCATGAGAACCAAACGTTGTGTGGCGCTTTGTTGCAGCCTCGATTCGCAATCTTATCTTGACGCAAGCCTCCCGCAACGTGGTGCCAATGGGCCTCTTGCCTTTATTGTTGTCTCTATTTCTCAATTAATCACTAGGTCTTTGCTCGAAACCTGCAAGTCATGAAAAGCTGCAGTCCCTTTGGTCCCGAGGGCACGACACCGAGGTCAGTGCGTCTTGCTACTCTTGCCTCTTTGGAAGCCCTCGCCATTCTTTTCTCGCGCTGTATGGCGTCCTGCTGCTGCTTTTAAGTTTTTTTTTTTTTTAGAAACCAGCTGCGATGAAAACAAATGGTACGCAATATAGTCACTGACACTCTAAGAAACGCAGAGCATGTTGCCTCCCCAGCTTCTTATCATCGCTCCACAGCCAATAAGATTGTAACACCAGTCCACGAAAAATCCAAGGAGCCAATCAGAAAGCTAGAGGTGTGAAGGTAATGAGCCACACCCTGCGGTTCTTAAACTGTCCGCGATTATTGAGCGCCGGTATACACGATAATAACGTTGCCAAACTGCACGATTTAATGGCACGGAACAGATACAGACTGTAAGAATTCTTGAACGTTCGCTCTCCCGCGAGGCACTTGGGCGAGTCAATTGCTGCAATCTGCGGAGGGCGCTCGACAAATGACGAAGCTGATACTGCCGCGCGTGCATGGCTGAGAGGGAACGCTTCTGCGTATTTCTAGAAGATTCGTGTATATATGCTCTTACCCCTAGTGTAACGGATAAGGAGCATCAACTCGCCGAGTCAGCCTCCGCGGAGTATTCGACACTCGAACATTCTAGACCGAACATTCGAGATGCCGAGAGTAGTGAATATACAAGGAGCCCAGAGTGGCCTTGCTGACTGACCTCTTGCAGTTTCGCTCTAGCCGGCTGTCCCGCCGACGCCGCGACGTTCACTCCTGCCACCTTCGACGCTCGTTTTTGTTTTGTTTTGTTTTTGGTATAATCAAGCCGATTACACCTTTATTTCCAGTTTTACGCTTGTCGATTCGTTTCTATCCGCGACAATACGTCTAAGCCTAAAAAACAAACGGTCGGCGCTGTGACTGTCACGAAACAAAACTTATTTTTCTTTTTTGGAAAGGGGGGGGGGGGGGGGCATGGAGGGATTAAACATATTAGCACCGTCATTCACAGAACGCCCTTCGTAGATTTCCGCGATTGGGTCTCCCGAGTGCTTTCCTGGAGAGTAGACGTTCCTGATTCCCTAAAATGTATTGCTAAGTTTTTTTTTTTTTACTCGTTTGGGTTGCGTAGCAATGCTAACATACCTGCGCAGCATGGCGGTTTGCCCGCGAATGAAAGAAAGGTTTTTTAGAGTAACCCTGGGGTGTCTACTATTGCTGTCCTAACTACCATATGGCCACCGACGGCTTAAGAAATTCAGGGAGTGGCAAGTCCAGAGAATCCTATCGCTCCACAGTTGAGGAGGTCCCGGCAAGAGCAGATAAGAACGTCGAAGAACGAATCACAAAGCAAGAAGCGGCAACATGAGAAGTCATGGCCTGGGTTTCTTAAACTGTCAGTGTCTATGCTTGGCCGCATTGCGGTTTTCTTGAACCTTAGAGTATACGTTCTTGGGCTTGTACTGTGTTTTTTTTTTTTTTTTTTTCAGAGAAACACGAAAGTTTGACAAAAAACAAAACAAAAACTGCGTTCGCACACCTTCACTAATAAGTCACGTGACCAGCGTCTGCTACATTTCGCGGGCGATGTCTGGCCCCGCCACAATGGGCGGATTTCGTTAACTCTGCTAATGTAATTTGAGTGCATTTTCTACGTACAAAACTGTTGCCCGGCGTGACCAACAAAAACTGCAAGACTTTGCCTTTTTTGTGTGTTTTCTTGTTTTGAATCCGCTTTTTGTGACTCGTCGATAAATCTTTTTGCTGCGGTTGAATTTGCTTGGTTAGCTAGAGTACATATCACGCCCTGTAATTTATCCACAAAAAGAAAAACATATTAAAACTACAATCAACTCTCGTTTTCGCGGCTTTTCTACACGGTGTTCAACAGGCGTGCGATACGGAAAGAGTCTTAGAATGAGCAAGCAATACGTTTGGAAATCATCGCATTTTCTTTTCGTGTCAAATAAGAAGATGCTTGTAGCCAGGAGTTAAAGGATATTCATCATCGTTACCAACATTTTAAGCACTTTATGAACAGGTCACGGTCGTATTTAATTTGGAATTATCGAATGCAGGGCATGCACTCTTGACCTGCATCTGATTTAATATTAACTTGTCTTTACTGCAGCTGCTGAGTCCTATGCTTTTGTCCCTCACTTGACCCAGCGTTTTCTAGAGACGAACGTGATTTGATATGCAGCAGGAAACACGATGAACCTTCATAGAGTAAACATGCAACCATGCGAGTTTGCAAGTGCAGAAATAGACTGTGTATATACCGGGCGTATTTTTTAAGCTATACAGATCTGTTTCAAGAAAGCCGTGAAAGCAACACTTATGTATGGCGTTCTGAAAAACGTTCAGTTTGGACGCGTTTCTAGGTTTCGGTTTTTTATCGGAGCGCATCTTTACACCTGCGGTCCTGCTCCCTGGTGATCGCGGCGCGAAGCCACCGCCTCGCCTGTTTGAAGGATGGAGGGAAGTACGGCGTACGTGTGTTGCGCGTCTCGGCCACTGGGGAGGAGGACCGCGGGCGCGAAGATGCGCTCCGATAAGAAACCGAAACCTAAAAGACGCGTCGAAATTGAGTATTTTTACGGAACGCCGTTAAATTTTACCCCTACTTTATACCCTTTTAAAAAGAATTGATTTAGTAGTTTTCGATGACGCTTAGGAAGTTTCTAATTTGAACCATGTGTCTATTTTTACTAATTGAAAAGTTAATTATCAACTTTTACTTAATTGCCCGACTGACGCTTCGTTACGATTAGCCTCCTATACTATGTCCCCCTGGCCGTATAACTCACCTGCGCAAACCGCACAAGTGTAGCTTTCACGGCTCTTTTTAAAACAAGTCTGTTAAGCTTAAGAAAACACCCTCTATAACCTTTCGTTATAGATTTTCGTCATACAAACTTTTATTCAGGTACAGGAAGAATATTTTAGGACAATTAAGATATCGGGATATTGGGCTAAGTGTTGTTGATTTTTCTAGACGGGTATATTTTTTCACCAAAGGGAGGCTGAACATTATTGTTTACCGAGGTTTGAGTCAAAAGCGACGAATAGAGCTGAAAAACAAAGAACAGAGTCTAACTGGAAATATTGATTTTAGCCGGATTAAAAATAAAAAAAAACACGCAATCTCTCGTCGCTCCACGCTTCTTTAGAAATAAAGTTGTCTGTCACCAACACAGATGCTTCAGGTGTAGACACGTTTTGCATTTTGCTGAAGGCATGTTTGCCGCAGACGGCTATCTGCCCTCGAATGCAGTAGGAGCACGTCTGGCGCTGGGAAGTTGCACGTCGCTGTCATGCACGGATTTGCACCGCAATGCACGACCGATATCCGAACCTGCGATGAACGCACTGCACGTTCTAAAGGACGTGTCCCACTTTCATGTGTTTTCCACCCGGTAGTCCGTAGATCGTTTGTAGTTGACTCTGTGGTGTTTGTTTTTTTTTGTTTCAGATCGTACGTTAGGTAAGGATGTCTTTGATTTTTTTGTACGTTTTTCCCCCACCCGTGCCCGTATCGCCATTGTGCTTGTTTTCACCCATGTCTTTCGTCCACGTAATGTAGTAGCCCTCTGGATTGCGTTACGAAGCCCGTGGCATAAAACCCACGCAATGCACCTAGATCTTGTACCCCCTTTAAAGGCACCCTTGCGTCTACTTTCCGACAGAGCACTCGTAGTACCCATCACTACGATATAGATACTTTTTTTTGTCTCATTATTTGTTTTGCGGATTGCATCCGAAGGGGGGCAGTATGATGAGGATACGTATATGATGATAATAACGCGTATGATGATGCCGAAAAAAACGTTTCGACGCATAAGTGGCTTTTGCAATGTGACATTGAGCATGACCATGAACGTGTGAGACGCTATGTTCGGTGTTAGATCACGGACCTAACCTTTCTGTTTAAGCGTCTTTTATTCCTCGTTCTTCACCGAGTGACTCTCAAAGTGTTCTGTAGGTAGGCAGATATAGTTGAATGAGTAGGTGTTACGGTTGGAAGCGGCACGGTTTTTGAGCTGGCTAGTATAGGAGTTGTTTTGGGTGATGCACTGCAGTCAATATCAGTTGAAGAAGAGAAGGAGACTCATCTCATTACGGCGGCGCTTGAGGCTGTTTTTGTTTTAGTAATATTGCAATGGGGACTGGCTATTGAAAAGGATAAGATTACCACGGGCTGGTGTGCCCTGTCAGTCTCACCCTATAAAAAAATAAAAATAAAGGACCGTCAAGGGACATTGCAATTGTTAGCCTCATTTTGTCACTGTATTTATTTATTTATAATGTTCTTAGAGCCCAACGGCATTACAGAAGAGACTTGTACAAAAATGAGTAGTAATATACGCACAAAATACAACAGAAAAATTAACCGTATGCAACAAAACACACACACACAACAAAACAATAATGAATAATAAAATCATAACACAAAATAAGCAGAAGGCGTACCATTATCCCAAAGGAGTGTTTCACTCAGGAAACGTTCTAGGAATGAAAGAGTTCATGTAAACTGCCGTCTCAAAATGAGACATTCCCACTTTAACGATTTACACAGGAAGAAATGGGCAAAGGCTTAGCATTAGGTTGTCTTTTGGTAAAGCTTTGGCATGACACATTTTATGATGAACTCCTAACATTTTTGCACGCTCTGTTTCTGAGGTTACATTAAAAAAAAATTGTTGCAACGTGTTTATTAAAAAAAGAAAAAGTCACCCGTGCTGTAATTTTGTGTTTTCTAAAAATGATTGGGGTGCATAGATTCGGTGCTTGCATCATAAAAGGAGATTACCTCAGAAGAAAACTTAGTGTAAATTTAATCACTGAAATATTAACCTTCCTGTTCTCAAACTGAGAGAACAAGGCACAATCAACGCGTGCGGCTCTACGACGTTGTACTCAACTCTAATGTACAATTGTGAACTCTAAAGCAGATTTAGCACATGCAAGTTTATTCTTCTTCAGATTTGCCTGAGACCTCCAAAAATGATCGACCGTTTTCTTCAGATACAGAACTCAGTTGCCTACACTCTAAGAGATGCCTGTGCGTCTACTTACCCGCAAAACACTCAAGTAGCCAATAATTGCGACATAGAAAATCAGCTCAGCGAATGATGAGGCGGAACATCCGTTTAGACATCAAAATTAAGTCTGCGCTGTGGCATTACGCAATGCAAGCATGATGCTTTGCAATGCGTAATGCCACAGCGCAGTCTTCATTTTTAGGTCTAGACGAACATTCCGCCTCATCATTCGCTGAGCTGATTTCCTAGATCGCAATGATTGGCTCTTTGAATGTTTTGAGGGTAAGTAGACGCGTAGGCATCTCTTAGAGTGTACTGCTACGAATCGTTCTTGTCTATATCGTCTCGAGCGCCATATCGTCACTCCGGAACCAATGAAAATTCGCCATTAGCTGATAGCAACGGCAAACAACGAATCACAACGAAAAAAGTGCGAACATAATAAAACACACCATGCGTTACCACAGAAGCTCAAGAATGCAGGCTGCGGTAAGCTTCGAACCCATTGTTATTCCTGGGCACCTAGTGAAGGCATCACATCACGCAAAGATCAATTAGCAACAAATCGGGTAGAGGACAATATTCGGATGAGTCAAGCTCTCTTTAAATGGATGCTGAACCGAAATCTGGATTCCACAAAGCACGGCGGCAAAAGCTTGCAACGGGATGCTACAAACATCAAAACATCACTCATACACCGATATCTCAAACGGATGATCCGTATTTTCTAAAAAAAAAAAAAAAGGAGGCGCATTTGACAGGTATGCTGACGTCTTGTAGAGTCGAGAAAGAGAGAGAACGGCCTCGCGTCTTCTCCGCCTGGCCGCCTTGACGGGGCAAAGCGAAGAGAGGAGGAAACGAGATATGTTCACGTCACGCGCCTCGTCGGCCTGGTTATATCTCGACTTCTTTTTTTCCAAAATACGGCCGTCGATTCGAGGTATCGCTTTACGAGTAGTGTTGTAGGGATTGTAGCGTCCCGCCTACAGCTCCTGCACTGTTTTCTGAAATCCAAAGTTCGGTTCACCATCCCTTTCAGCGGCAGGGGCCGTAAACATGGTCTCAGCTTGAAAGAGGAAGGAGGGCAGTACTGGATAAGGTCCTGTTTGAGCGTATTGAGCCTAACTTAGAGTAGAGACGGTCACACTCACGAACACCACGCAAAACCTTGATTGCTCCCTGTAAAGTGCGCGGGAGTTTACATTTAGGTAGGAGGAAGGGTTAAGGCGGAGGGCTGCTCAAATTAAGTTCACGGGCATTGGTGTCGCAGGTGGTCTTTTTCCAGTCAACGTTGGCTTCCATCTTTTACTTTTTTTTTATTTGAAGTAATTAACTATTTCTTAAACCACCCGCCAGATTATCTGTTCCCAGTATTGTTCAGCGCCCATTTCTAATTTAATTAAATGTGAGAGTTTGGAGATTTGTAACAACCATAAAAATGTGGGCTTGATCAGGACACGACGAAAAAATATTCCTACATGATATACCTTCGACAATCAATTTCAGTTTAAACAATCGTTTTTTTTTGTTTTGTTTTTTTGCTGGACTCGACAATCTGTCTTTATTTCATCTATCTCTAAACTAATTTCCAGCTTATTCTCACAGTACATGAAACCACTTTCACGGATGGTCAGTGTACCCTTACTAGTTTAGTCCGGATAAAGAAAATGCATATTCACACGCAAGTGCACATTGCTTTGCCTACTAATGTGTGTGCAGGAAATTTTAAAATGCTACATTCCGCGCCACCGCACAAACTCTATTATTTTTCAATTGGCTGGAAGATTGAAATGAATAGAATACAAACTTCACTTTACATACTTAGTCTTGAATATCCTTTCTTTTTTTAGAAACCCTGGCATCTACGCAAAATGAAAATCATAAAGAGCTGAAGAAGTTCATATTGTACGCAATGGTACAGTGACTCGATGCGCCTTGTGGTGTATCTATAGTCCTTGTCCTCTGCGGCGCTTTTACATTTCAAAACAATAAACCAACTGGCCCAACTACTCACTTCGCTGCAGTTATTTATTGAATTTCATCGTCTGCAGTTGCACTGCTTCAGCTTCAATTACCATTAACAAGTAACCTAATTTAGTCATCATGGTTCACCAAAATTAAAAAAAAAGAAGTTATTTTTCTTCTTTTCACCTGCGCGGTTCGTTGTGTTCGCATCGTTCGCTGCCTCCAGTCATTGTTTCTATTTTTTTTTTTAAATCTGTTGCTTAGTGACAGATGAAGGTCGTTCGCCCAACATGACTGACTCTTGGCCCGAACCTCTGGCATATACATCTCGGCATATAGAGTGGGGACCGCTGCGGCGGGACTATAGCATTATTCAGAGCGCGTCACCGCGCATTCCATTTATCAGCATCTAGAGAAAGTATGATATACCGGATGGCGCCGTACACGCCACCTGGTATGTGTCGCGCCTTGCTCCTCGGCTCGTAGATCCATATTGAAATTCAAGCTCGGTGATAAGGCTGATGGCCTTTCGAATGGCCCGGAAAGCCCTCGTGCCGATGTGTCAGCCGCGAATGCAGAAAAACCCCACCAAAAGAGATTAAAAAAAAAAAAAAGTACATTTTGTAGGGATGGCGAGAGGTTCGGAAAGAAACGCATTTTCGCAAAACAGGCGTAAGGACATTTCTTATTTTCTTTTCATTTATTATTTTCTGTCGTAATGAAAACAGCACGTTTCCAAAGATAAATTAATCGCAATTCAGATTCCGCGTAGGTTCTTCTTTTGGGTATGTATTTTTTTATTAAACAGTGTTTGAGGTAGGGAAGGTTCGTTTACGGCCGGCTTTGTTCATATCGCCCTCGCCGACCTTTCTCACACTGAGTTAGATAGTACCGTATATCAATATTCTAAAGACGGGCTAGAGGCAAAGCTATAGCTGCCTTTGCCTCTAGTAACGGTTCGAACGCCTTCGAAGATTGAGTAGAGACAAAAGCTTTGCGTCTACCTACTATTCGTTCCAATCAGAGCTCGGCGTTCCGACGTTTCCGCGCGCTCTCGTCTCCTACTCTCCCTCAGTTTCTACCCGTATAGGATGGCAGATGCATTGGCTCCTCCAGCAACCGTCGTAATCAAAAAGCCAAACAAGCGCCAAAAAAAAAAAAAAGAAATTCTACAGCGAGTTTGGTTTCTTGCACAACACGGACACAGCCAATCATTGTGAACAGCGGAAGGATCCCAGCCAATGACGAAGCTCATAATGCGATTAGATATAAAAAAAGGCGATGTCCGCAGAGACAATGAGCAAAGTGAATCGTCGTGCTCACTGTCCCTGCGAACGTGGTATTCGTGTTTCTTTTTATTCTTTTTGTCTAACCTATTTTGAGTTTTGTCATTCGCTGGGATTCTCCTTGTACTGTCCGCAGTGATTGGCTGTTGTTTTGCAAAAAAAGTGAACTCGCAAATGTTTTTTAGAGTGCACGGCTTTGTCTATGATCACAGACAGCATAAGAAGAGTAAAACACAACAAAGTCCGAGGCTTTTTTTTTTTTTTTTATCACTCCGCAAGCATTGCGGCATTAGTTCATGGAGTGCCGAAGTGCCAATCACCCAGCGAGAAACCTAAACATAAAAAACCACACGCTCTGCTTTTCTTGGGCTCTCAGTGACTACGGAGAGTTTCTTTCATCTGATTTTTATCCTTTAGGAGCCTTTCTTTGCTGCTAACTGAACGCACTCAAAAGCTGCTGCTTTTTTTTTACTCCGCTTACAGTGAAGGTTGGAAGGAAGTATAGCGGGGTTAGCGTTAAATACTTACTGATAGTTTAAGAAATGCAAGGCATGGTTTATGAGCCTCACGCTTCTCGGTTCCTGATTGGCTCTTCGGGGCTCGGATCTGTTAATGCCGCAATCCCATCAGCTGCGGACTGGTAAGATGCTGGAGACTCGACACGCCCTCCATTTCTTACGCTGTATGCGACTACGGCCTGTTGCAACGTAAGACTCGCGGGACAGGCTCCGCCCCCTAATTCAAAGAGGAATATTCGTCACTGCGCCAGTCAATAGGAATGCGCCAGTTTTATGACGTCCCTGAATGGGAGGAGCGTCAGTCAGAGCCTTTTTTAAAGCATGAAATGCTTTCTAACGGAATCCCCAGTCCCAACATTTTCGTCCGACCGTCCGTCCATGCA
The DNA here is from genome assembly GCA_013358835.2 of Ixodes persulcatus. Lineage (NCBI taxonomy): Eukaryota > Metazoa > Arthropoda > Arachnida > Ixodida > Ixodidae > Ixodes > Ixodes persulcatus. The sequence continues at coordinate 321,123 of JABSTQ010011339.1, read as the reverse complement.
TTTTCCGTCAAATTTAGCGGTAAAATCGACGTCCCGTGGTCGAATGGCACCTTTACATCAATTCAGTTTCCATATCCGTCACGTGACGCACCAATTTCCTCTCCCCGTCTCGTTCTCCTCACTTGCCCCTCCATTCCTCTCCCCATAATCACCCCCCCCCCCCCCTTAGCGTGTCCGTCTCATCTGCCTCCCTTCTCATCGCTCCACCTCTCTCTCCCCCTGTATCTCCAGTTCCCTACCTCTCCCTCCCCCCCCCTTCCTTTCTTTTCCCACTGTCCTCCATTCTTCTACGATACCCTCACTCTCCCCTCCTCGGTCATGATATATACCAAATCACTTTCATATCTCTCCCAATCTCTTTTCGGTCAACTCCATACAGTCTCCCCTTCCCCACCTGCCACCCTCCCCTTCCCTGTCCCCATCCCCCTCCTAAAGTGCCCTCTCTCCCCATTTTTCTCCCCTCCCCTTTCCCCTCTCCTCCCCATTTTCCTCCCTTCCCCTTCCCACCTCCCTGGTCACGTGACACACCAATCCAGTTTCCTGGTACAAGTGTAATTTTTTCACGCTCGGAAACACTGTTTAATGACTTCCAGACCATTCATACAACCGTTCCAAAAACTGCATTTTTTTTTTTTTAAATTGGGGCGGCGATTTGGGTTAGTTGGTTAATAGCAAATCGACACAGCGCACAAAATACTAAGACGAAGTAGAAGGGTGCACACCAAACCACGGTTGTCTTGTGTACACGCTTCTACTTCGCCGTCGTGTTTTGTGCGCTGTGTCGACTTACTGCATTGCGTACATTATAGGAATTTAATTTTAAACGTTGCTGCCTATGTTATCTTTATTTTTTTTTTCTCTCTCTCAAATATGTGGCCACCAAGACACATCTCCTCCTCATGTTTAGTACGCCTCGGGACGTATGGTATCTCCTATGCTGCTACTGACTGTATAAAAGAGTAGAGGACAGAAAGTTAATCAATTTTAACATGTCGCCCTGGCAACTGATTTATTATTGTTGAGTGTATGTAGAAATGAAAAAAAAAAAAATATATATATATATAACTATAACACGAATACGTTCATAACCCAAAAGCTTTCAACTTTCTTGGCACGATTTCTTTCTTTGGTGATAAATTACTCAATCGCTTGTTGAGTATGTGGGGAGCGCGTAGAAAAATATACTGCATAAACCTAACAACATAAAATAAATCGTTACGTTACAAGATGGAAATAAAAGGGTACGGGTGAATGAAGCCCAATGCGCACAATCTTGTATTTGCAAACTTTGGTAGGATGCCAGTGTTCAGGAACCATCACCTCAACACTGGTCGCCAAAACAAAATGTATTTATAAATTCATGGTAGCGCTTGATACAATATGCAATGAATTGCAGGTCAATATGTAGACCTAAATGAAAGAAATAGAAGGCGCTATGTTATGCTGTTCATTTTGGAGGTTTCTCACATGAACTACGCTCGAAATCCTTGTTTTCTGTATATTCTGAGATAAACGAATTTCACTAAATGAACAATAGACGCCAGCCTGGTTCAGGAGCACAATTTAACCTAAATTGAGGCGAGCATTGCACCTCGCTAAATTTTATTTAATATTGTTATACTTCGTTACAGCTTAAGTTCACACCCATCCGACGCCACAAGCTTAGTGGGACTAATCGAGCAACGTTAAAAGCGCAAGTCACTGGGCCTTTTATGTTTATGATTGGTTCAGAGATGATAGAACAGGTACGGGAAGATCAGGAACACCATGATGGTGCACTTTTGACGCTGTCTGATTGAATGATACCATCAGCTCGCAGCGTCGGTGGCATCTGAAGCGAAACGTAGTAGCATGGCGTGTAATTGACCATCAGTAACATTCCGCGCTGTATTAATGGGCTCGCCGTTGCACGCGTTAACGCTACAGGGTCATGGCTGCACCAAGTGGGCTTGTTTCCGAAAAAAGTGAAAAAACCACGGTGGAAAAAACGCAGGCAAGCTCATGAACTGACTCCATAATTAAAACCCGAGACTGGGTTTTCATTTTGGTTTGAGACGGTGTGTGTGTGTGTGTGTGTGTGTGTGTGTGTGTGTTTGGTTGACCTTTTTAATTTATTTCCAGTCTCGGGTTTTTATAATGGAGTTGTTTTCGAACGACGGGAAAAGAGCAAATTAATGGGCCACATTAAACTTTCGTGGTCCTGCACATCCAGCGGATAATCCTCAAGCCGCCGAAAAAGGAGGTTGATTTGCTCTTACCTGCAAAGGGTAACCATCTGTATTTTAGAGCGCAGCTCTTAAACGCCGTTCACACATATTCAACCGAGTATGACCGAGAGAGACCAGACCGGTTTTTAAGCCTCTTGCGACGTCTTAGGACCGGATGCGCTGCAGCGGAGCTGGTCCTAAGACGTCGCAAGAGGCTTGAAAACAGGTCTGGTCTCTCTCGGTCTTACTCGGTTGCATATATGTGAACGGCGCTTGAGGCGCCCGTTTCCGGGTTGAGTGGCGTCGCCGTCGGCGTAACCGCGCATTGCATTATGGGACGTTTCCTATAATGACGCCACAAGTGACGTCACACTAATTTCCCGCTAAATATGGCGGGAAATGTTTCCGCAAAACTTACCGGACACATTTCCCAGGTTAATTTAGTGAGACATTTTACCCTCGTGACGCCACAAGTGACTGACGTGTGACGTCACGTTAAGGAATGTGACGTCACGTGAAATTTAGCGGTAAATATTTCCGCTAAATTCAGCGAAAAAATTCCCCGCTAAATTAAGCGGAGAAATCGACGTCACGTGACCTCGACACCAATTCAGTTTCCCCGCTAAATTTAGCAGAGAAAGTTTCGCTAAATTTGCCGCTAAATTAGGGGCAAAATGTTGGTAAACGTCCCGCTAAATTTAGTAGGAAATTTAGCGAAAATTTTCCGCTGAATGGGAGGGGAAACAGGAGAGGAGGAGGGGGGTACAGAGGGGAGGCGGGGCATACCCTTCCCACCTCCTCCTCAAGAGCTGCGCTCTAATTCGGCATTACAGAGAATCGTAAACGTATTTCATTTTTTAAAGTTTAATTTTACAAACATGCAAAGTATACTTCAGCTTCCGATGTGTAACTTTACACCCTTCTGGCAAAAGGCCCTGTGCGTCTTTTTTACTCAGCTACCCTGAGGGGCATAGTGATGCGATTTATACTAAGCATTTCTAGAAGATGACGACACTAAAAAGAGCGATTTGACTCCTTAACGCAATCTGTGGAGAATGAACATCCCATTTAACTCGCAGCCTCACATCGCCGATTGCTTTTCCGAAACCAATCTCTTTTAACGCCTGATCATTCAGTTGAAATGGCTCTGAAGGTAGCAGTGATCGGTCATCTGTTTGGTTTGTGAGTAAGCAGATATATCATATATATTTAGGGTTTATAAATGTTTCCCGAACGGATGCCAATTTTGAGACATTTGAGTGTTCAGCTCGCTCATTCAGGCAGATATATGTCAGATCTGGAACGTCACTATATGAACTTTCAAGGGCCCACCATAGGGAACTTTACCAGGATTACGTATAAGTGCATAGTACATGCATCATACCATTATAGCCACTGGCAGGATGAAAACCACAAAGGGTTGTCGTTCAGTTATCCCGTTCCCAGCGCAAACTTTCTACCTTCGATAAAGTTTTAAAGTCTCGAGAGTGGGCTTCGAGTGTGCAAACGCATCCAAAGCACAAGAGAAGGCAACGAGCTCGTGCTGGAGGACAAGCATTCGAAAAAGACGCTTGCTGTTCTCATCCTCTTTGTTACAATATCTCGGCATGCTTTTGAGGGACCCTGTGCCCGTGCTCCTTTTCGCCATTTTGGGGAGCGACGCCCCTCGCTCGCGCGTCTTCGACTGCCGCGTTGCTGCCGCTGCTGCACGGCTTGTCCCAGACTGGCACGGCGCCGTGGTTTCCTCCCCCCAGGACGACGTCTATGTCCTTCGTGCGCAAGAACAGCGTCAACGCCTCAGAGAACGACACCGGGTCTCCACCCCCGGCGCACGAGACCTCGGACCTGGGACCCCTAAGCAACGTCAGGTATGTTCTTGGCGTATTTTAAAGCATGCATTTTTTCCTTACTGCTAACGTAAAAAAAAAAAAAAACACCCACACGAAAAAAACTTTTAGCCTTACTACTCTGGTGAAGAAGGAAGACCAGCGAAGCTGACTATGGTGGCAATGAAGTAATGGCCTGCCGCAAGTCGGCAAGCCGGAGTGGAAAGGCTCGAAAGATGGCGGTAGCTGTCCAGAGTTCCGTGTCATCAGGTCATTTGAGGACGGACACGATCCTGGGGAAGCTAGCCCTTAATATCTCCGCTGTAAAACGCACAAAAAAGCGTTTGATGAAGCGTATTGAAAACGGCAATTACCGCAAAGTTGCCTAGCTACCAAGTAAGAGTAGTAGTAAGCGTTGTAAAAACTGTGTGTGTGTGTGTGTGGGGGGGGGGGGGGGGGGGGGAGGGGGGAATGAGAGTCAATGGTGTACGCACGCTGGGCGCATTTGTCTTTGACTCTCATGGGGTGGGGAGGTATAGGGGGGGGGGGGGGTAGCTACAAGTGGATTTTGCTTCCCGGTTCGGTTGCATCGTAGAGTCTTGTGAAAGCCACTCCATCGCGTCGCGTGTCAGCGCGCCTCTCGCTCCAGCTGCGTTGCCCGCAGCACCGGAAATACTTGCCTCTTCGCTCGGCATTGTAGTGACGTCTTTGGTGAAAACATTTCGTGTTCCGTTTCTTTTAAACGCGTGAGTTCTATTCATGTTCCGCAGATCGAGGTGAAAAGCCCTCTACTTGCTCGGCGGGAAGAAAGAGGCACACACGAATTTTTGTAGTTAAGTATGCAGAAATTCACCATGAGTTCAGGAACGTCAGGGTTGCATTCTCCTCACAATTTCTGTGAATACTATGACATTACAACATTAGTCAATAAGAAAGTTCAACAACTGATCGTGGAGTAAAACGCCCCATATTACCTAGGTATGACCTGATTTTGACAATAGCTACATATACTACAAAATTCAATTATCCACAGGCCACTGTGCTGAATGCTGTTGATGCAAAAAGGTTTTCAAACTAAGTTTAGCATAAGCGACAAACGTTTTATAGAAAATGCTCTAGAGCGATCTTCTGAAACATTTGACTACCCTAAATAAAACATTGAATAGAAACCCTTGCACACGCAGTGTACCCGGCGTTCGTGAGAAAAACAAAGCTTTTATTTCGGGTTCGCTGCAGAAACCCTGTATTTCGGGTTGCATCGCAGAAAGCTCAAAATCCATGAGAATGGGACGCTAGCGGTTGTGATACAATCCGAAAGTTGGAGAACACGACGCTGCTTGGATCAACGTTAATTGAAAAAAGATGAAATTTCGCTATGAACCCACGTAAACCTAATGTCAAAACATCAACAGAGATTGCGGACGCATGTTGCATTTATATCGGTAAAAAACGCTTTCCGGCAACAACAACAAAAAAAGGGAGAACCAAAAAGGAGCATATTGTGTCTTCCTTGCTGACACGTTCTTTTCCCTGGAATATATGCTACAGACACCCACAGCGTCATTTCTTGTTTGACGATGTTAGGCTTAGGTGGACGTCGGCTCATAGAGAAACTTCATCGTTCACAATTATCTTCTCATCCAAGTAACGTCGTGTTCTCAAACTTCCGTGTTTTATTTAAAGCATTAGCGTCACGTTCTTCGAGAGTTTTATCTTTCTGAATTTATTTACGCGAGCGGAAAAACACGGTTTCCTTTTCTCACGCACTCCCGGTACATCACAGCTGGCTCCTGGACAAAACGTCCGATTTGTAACCTGTACTTTGATCATGCTTTACGAAATTGAAAGCCAAGGATATATTTAGTCCGAAATATCCCGTGTACATTTTCAAAAATGTCGGTGTGTATCTCAGAACAATCGGAGATTCATTCACTGGGATTTACGAAAAGACGTCGTCGAATGACGTGGCCAAGACGCCGAAAATGCGTCTAGGCCAAGACGCCGAAAATGCGTCTTGGCCTAGGAATGGAGTAGTCTGCGATGGAACATTGAACGCTGCGTACACGTGATCACGTTGTTCCCAGTGTCACCTCACAGAAATCATTTAGTGATCTACCGAAGTTCCTTGCGTAGATCGTAGTTATTGGCTCTCGGTGCGCTCCGATAGAAAGTAGATATTAAAGTAAGAGTGCACGTTGTATCGGGGCCCACCAAAACGCTTATTTTTTTGCGAATGCTCGAAGTTTGTCACAAAAGTACCGCATAATTTCTTTAATTACTGGAACGAGCGATACGAAAGCATATAGTTGAAGCAAGACTTGGATGCGTAATTAGCCAAACAGATGTCGACAATCGCACAGGCCGTTCTGAAAGAGCAAAACGTGTACCTTGTGATTTTTTTTAAATTTTCTAGTACGCGTTTTAGAACGATTTGGGAATGACCACTATAAAACCAAGTGGAAGCCGGCAATCACTGTGCTTCCCGAGATCACGTAGTGGAGAGTAGAAACGTGCAAAAACTGCGCCATCCGAATCCGAGAAACAGCGTTTGGCTCTTAACCTCGTAACCGAAACCGTAGCTTTAATTCGATGCCCGGTGATTGCGCGCTCCGCGTTTACGGAGCCGGCTGTAATCGGCACTAGGAACTCCTATCAAATCGGTCGAAGGCTTCTCGACTTGCACGAACTCAGCACATTCGACGCAAGAGCGCGAAATGTACTGGATTTTACAACTCTAGGGTGAGAGGTAAATCAGCAAAAATTCTCCGTTGAGTGATGTAAAATAAAAGAAAGTATTCACGAGACGCCATGTTGTTTGTTGCTGTTCGCAGCGCATGCATCTATTCTAATATTTACTCGTATGTGCAGTCAGCTAGAAAATAAAGAGTTCCGTTTTATTAAGGATATTTATCGTGTTCTGTGTGTGTAGTGTTATATGTCTTCATCTTCATCTCCATTTCTCCATTCAATCGCCTAACGAAGATTACAAAATCGACTCTGAGAGAAAAACAAAAATACGAATACAACAACGACTTGAACAACGTATACTTTTCATTACTCGATGATAGGAAATTCCTCTTTCAGTTACTAATTTTTAACATGCTCTCACGGTTTTTGTACTTTTTTTCTCGTAGAAAGGAAAAATAAACCGTAATTCGGCCTCCGCAACCATCCCGGAAGTTGGTGGAACCGCATTCTTTACACCGTCCGATTGGAGTCGACCCTATACGTCTTTTTCGAAATCATTGCTCCATCCCTCTAGTCCTGTCTTATACAATTCCCTTTGTTACTCTCTTAGTTACCCTCAGTTCCCCTGAGAGCAGGATCAGTGACATATACGTAGAATCTATTATTCTAATGAGAAACATATATATCCCATTCTCCCAATCGGGTTTCGGGCAAAAAAAAAAAAAAAAATCTACCCGAAACTCTGGCCGTGCGATGCGCCTATGCCCTGCAATTGGCCTAACTTATTCAAACTCATTTCCAAATGCGAGGTCTGTTGTCCGCTTTTTCGTATTCAGCCCTCCGGGATTACGAAGATTGTTTCATTATATTTTGTTTTTATTTCTTATTTTGCGCGTGTGCGTCTTTCCGCCCGTAGTTCGTCGTCCTCGAATCCTTTGACACTCCGTCCTCGTGAAGGCAAATGATTGAATCTTTCGTTCATTGTGCGCATTAGCGGGACGAGACCGTGAATGATGCAATGCATCTAATTATCTAATAAAACTCGCCCGGAAACACTGTTACGGTTCTGGCGGAATCGGCGCGTAGGCCCGCGGAGTGAGAGAAACAGCTCTGTTTGAATATGTAGCGACGCTGACGAGTTTCTTAGGATCCTAGAATTTTGTTTTTAGGTAGTTTTTCGCGCGTTAAATCGATGATTGGTCGTATTTGCCATGGGGTTAGATCTCGGGAAATTTCGGTAATCACGTCGTTGACCTCCGGGTTGTTCACGCGTCTACAGATCGAGGTCAGTCATTATTTACATATATTCTAATTAAATGGCCGTGAGAATACAGGCTTATTCACACACTTGTGACTGCTAACAACCGAGTGCGTTACGTCTTCTTGTGATCTCTTACGACAGGAGAGCACACTGTCGCCAGCTATCGGGTAGCCTTGTAACCCTCGCCATTTTCGTATATTTACCTATTTTCCCCCCTCATTATTTCATTATTGGCTGGAAAAAAAACTTTTTACAGTGTTATAAACGACAATTTCTCATAGATACCGCGTACATTTGAGCTCAGAAATACTGCAAATTCTTCTCTCTAGTGAGATGCATTTCCAGTGCCACCTCATAGATAGCACCAACGTTTCAGATTGTTCCATCGTAACATATATCCTAAGAGGTCGTAAAGCATTTGGTCGTAAGCAGTCGCAAGTGAGTAAACCAGCTTTAACTCTCTGTAAAACACGCGGAGTTGCGGCCGCTGCGATGCATAGGCGATTCTGGTAGATGACGAGGTCGAAAGCGTTTTGATCACGATGCTTGCAATGCAGCAGTGAGCGTGTGAAACGCCATGCACAGTGTAACTTGGCGGACTTCGTTTTAAGTAAATAGTTTTTAATAGATTTGTCAGTTATCTCCGCAGGTCGAATTAATTGGCCTTAGTACTCTGCAAAAAAGCGGATGAACGCGAAGTTTCGACTGACAGCCAAACTGGGTCTCGCAACAGTCTGTGACAGCTCAAAATTTTTTGAACTCTAATGATTAATGCGTTGGACTAGGTTGATTTGAACAATAAGGTTGCTCTGACTGCGGTGGCATCAGCGTTTGAGGCTTGTGACTCCTGGCGGTCTTCGTGGTAGCATTGTTGTTAAAAAATTTTAATCAAATTAAATATACCATTAGATTGTCCGGTCTAGAGTAGGAGTTAAGATAAAATGCTGGAGCTGTAATATGAATAGTACACAGTGAACATGACAGTTACTATTTGCCCTTCCGACTGTGCCTCGTATTATTTCAATTTTGTGTGCTATGTTGCAAAAGGGGCAGTCAGAACTGTCAGTATTCCGAACTTCGCGGGCGGGCCGATCACACATGAAAATCGATTATTCGACTCCCATAACAAAAATGACTGTTGACAGAGGAACGGAGAGAAGAAGATATGCCCGTTGTATTAGGGCACTTAATCCTATTCTAGTACTTATCAGAGCGCGTTGGTAAGCTAGGCTACATCTGATACGCATGCATAAATTGGCAAAATTAACGAATCTACCGTTTTATGTTGCCAAAAACGAATACGTGATAAGACACTATTTTACTTATTAAAAACCATTCTGATCATACAGACAAAGCTCGCATACTCTAGGCCTGTATCTACATAGATAAAGGATAACTACACGGACGGAATTCTTGCCGATATACAAATTCAAACTTTAGGTAATTTCGTCAACCTCTCGTAGTGAATAAAAATAGGACTAAATGGCCAGCAGTGGCTAAAGGCAGGACGTGACAAGTACCGAGCCTCTTGATGTCGTTGCACGGCCAATAAGAGTGCGGCATGAGCTTAAAAGCACGCCGAAGAACGAGTCCCGAAGCAAGAAATGTGATCACAACAGGACACACCCTGCGTGTTTTAAGCTGCCCCTGACTGCAGTCAGCACAGAGTTCACCTGCGTCTCGACTTTGATCTGGTTTCCCGTATCGGCCACAGATTCGCGGTGTTCGGGCTCGGCTCGAGCGCGTACCCCAACTTCTGCGCGTACGGCAAGTACGTGGACAAGATCCTGGCTGACCTGGGCGGCGAGCGCATCTGCAAGCTCACCACGGGAGACGAGCTGCGAGGCCAGGAACAGTCCTTCCGGCTCTGGGCCAAGAGCGTCTTCGAGGTACATACTTTCCTATACTATCACGCCTAAGTTGACCTGTGCGGTTGGAAGCTACGCGCTCCCCGGACCGATCGTCCGGCCAACACCTCCTAGAAGACAAGGCCGTAGCGCTCTTCTCGTGACGTCGCGAGGGAAGGCCATCAGGGGCGCGCGTCGAAGCGAAGGCAACGCGAGTGGATCGAACGTCGTAAAGCGCTTTTAGTCACATACGCGTGTCTTATTAGCTAAAATGAAAGCTGCACATATATCAAGAGGTCTCGAAAATATTTTATTACACGGCTAAAATATTACACCGCTAAATAATCGGTATGAAACGGTACGAGGTAGGCGTATAAGAGAAAACATTGAGTCACGCAATTATTGCTGTAGGAATGCATATTTTACACAGAAATACTTCGACAAAATGGCGAGACACGCAGTGATTAGACACAGCGAAACAGATCACAGTTAAAAAGCAGGTAGACGTAGTCAACGCGGACACGGCTAGACAAATGTCACTTAGGATCATGTAAGCGATGTTATCGCGTGGAGTCACTGAATTCTTGCATCATACCCCGGCCACATGCAAAGGTAATGCAATTTCGATCGAATGACATTATGGGGCCGACAAATCAGCTTGCGACGATCGTATAATCACTCAAGACCGCGAGCTGATTAAGTCCCATATCATTTAATGAAAATATATGAACTTTTCCGTGTGGTAGGGGTACTAAACTTACTATTTACAGTCAACTAATTTACTTCTCCCTATGGGCTCGAGCTGCCTTAGAACAAAATATCTTATTCTGTATACAATAATACTATTACCTTAATACAGTTAGGATTCTAGTATAAAAGCGGTAAGGGCAATAAAATAACATTAGTATAAATAAACACATAAGCACAAACAACGCACTTTTTATAATCACTCAAACTTGTTATTCACCTTCCAGTGAAAACTAGAATATTACCACACAGATTTACAAATGTCGACGCAACCGCACACGAATAACGATCTAACAAGATGCCATTCTATCACGAAAAAAAAAAAACCGACTGCAGCACTTCACTCGCGTCCCACATGACCAAGAGAGCCCGTAAATAAGTTGTTTCTCACCTGTTGATCGTATCCATACGTCCCACAATATCCGTGACGAAAACATTTGAACACGAACTTTAAGTCTCTCTCTGTCGAGAGGTGTATCGATAATCGACCAGTGTCATCATTGGATAGTTGCCACACGTCACTCAAACCGTAGCAGGACTTGTTCCGCGAATCCACGTAAATGCCGTAGTATCAAGCGAACACAAAAAATCTACCCAAGACTGCGGCGACGACAAAAAAAAAAAAAAAAACGACGGGTAGGAGCTAGGAAGATCAAAAGAGCCACACACACACGCACACGAGAGCAGCGGCCGCAGTGCGGGAGGCTTAACGTCGTCGACCCATCTCTTGCTCGCGTGCGCTCCCTGCGACGATTACTGGATTTTTTTCGGTTCCCTTCGCTTCTGAAAGTCTCAGCGTTCCTTTTTAGACAGTCAGCAGCTCACACAAAACGTAAATTTACCAAAATCGGAGCCCGTACGAGGGAAGAAAACGGGTCAGCAGACCGGTTCATTCGAAAAGTGTGGGGATCTGCGGGATTGCACGTAGTCCCGCGGTTACGGGAATAATCATAAATATAAAAAATTGGTACTTTCAACCTTGGTAGCGCGTTGTATATTATGTGTATATTATATATATAATAAATTGTACAAGACTGCGCTTTCAAAACATATATTAATATCGGATAAACGCTCACGACCACCGCGCGCCACTCGACAAGAAATGTTTTTTCTCACGTCGATGCCCAGAGATTTTTCTCACGTAGTTGCGCGATGGACTTCCTTCTCCGACATTGTGACTTAACGACTCGGAGCGCTCTGGCCTTCTCTTCTGTGTTGGTCCGGCTCCCCATCATCGCGTAACCCCGCTCTCTGCGCGTGGTATCGGTGGGAGCGTGATCACGTGGCCAAAGCTACACGGAGCGCAAGTCGTCTGCTTCCTGCGCAGGAGTGGCGGTGACGTCAGAACGACACCGAGCTTTTATTGGCTGATTGAAAATAATAGTGGGTAGACATCAATGCAAGAGGCCTTGAGGTCTACCCACTATTATTTTCAATCAGCCAATAAGAGCTCGGCTCCGTTCTGACGTCCCCGCCACTCCTGAGCAAGAAGCAGACGACTTGCTCTCCACATATACTAGACGAATGACTGGTCCAGCGAGCTCGTTGCTTCCGCCGCGTCATCAACTTGGAGGTGAACGGAGTACACGGCCAATCTGTTCGCAACGTGCAAGGAGGTCAGATGAAAGACTTTGTCTAACATCACCATGTTCTATAGAGAGAGAAACTGAAGGAGAGGAGGAGGCGAGAGCGTGTTGCGTCGTTTGAGCGCCAAACTCTAATTGGACTGGTTTGTCTTTATCCAGTCTACCTCCAATTAGAGCAAACACGAGTGTCGTCTACTCCTAGCGTAGGCTCTGGGATTCGAACGCCGAACGCGGAACCTTGCGGGAGGAGCAGACGAGGCTCCTGTTTACTCTGATTGGAGGGAGGCAAAGGGTTAGAGACTAGTCTTTGCGTTTACCCACTATCAGACCAATAGAGCTGGGCGCTCTGACGTCGCCGCACGCTCTCATCTCCTCCTCTCCCTCAGTTCCTCTCCGTACAGTCACCGACAAGGTGAGTAGGCGGCAGGGCGTATTTTTTCGAACGCCCAGCCTACTGCACGCACTCAGTTGTGTCTTTTTGCCGTGCCATAGCCTCCTCTATACTGACAAAGCCTGGCAGATCGCCACGAGAAGCGGCCGCCGAAATGGAAAAGGGGTAGCGGCAGATAGTGAATGAGAGGAGAGCCACGTGACTGGCGCCCCGCTGCGGCGAGATGCCGAAACACACTTCTCCCGAGCGAACAAGTGTGTTTCGGGTCCTCGCCACTGCAAACGCTGTGCGCTGACGTACAGGTTCCCCGAGAAATGGCTTTTTGATGGTCTGTGCTACCAGATCCTCGCGCTCCATATCTCCGACCGGGCACTCTATTGCTCCGTCGTCGAACTGCCAGGCTTTGTGTGCGTATAGAGGAGGCTATGGCCGTGCACTGGCTGCGAGTGCACGCTCGAGGCTCCCGAGACGCAGATGCGTGATCGCAGTGAGGAAGTTCGGGCCGAAGGCGGGACAACTGAAGGGCCTTCCCCGCCGCTCTCATCTTATCAGTTTCTTGCGACGTCACCTAGTGGAGGCCAGCTCGGGCCACGGATGTTCGAGTAGGTTGTTGCGTCAGCATTCGGCTGAGAGTTGTGTTCTCCCCGATCGAGCACGAGTTCCAGCCAAACGCGGAGGCGGCACTTGCGTCCAACTTGCGTCTCGTGCTTTGCCTCCACTATTTCCACTGTACTCGTCGAAAGCGTTCGAACGCCGGACGCCAGGCGCCGGCGTTCTCCGTTCTGACGCATTTGAACAGTGCAGTGGAGACAAAAGCTGCCTTTTTCTAAACTGCACTCGTGGAACACGGAACGCCGGCGTCCGGCATCTGGCGTTCACGTTCAAAAGGGGGTCGACGAGTGCACTGGATACAAAGGCAGATAGCTATGCCTCCACGCATTAACTCTTCAAACAAGAGCTCGATGTTCTCGCATCCCCACGCGCTCTCGCGTCCTTCTCTCCCTCGGTTTATGCAAACATTCTTTCGACGATTTCGTATCTCGCAAACCAGGCAATGACAGGCATACACATTGTGCCGGTCTCGTTTCCTTTTGTGAGGCATACTCGAAGAAAACAGAAAGAAAACAATCGGTTATCAAGTGTGCTTAATTAGCCTAAATTCAAATTATTCGAACGTGCGTTAGTTTTTTCGTTGTTTCGTCTGTTTTTTTTTTTTTTTTCAAGTAGTACCATTTTTTTACTGAATTCAGCTGTGGTAGCTCAGAGTTATACAATGATCCACTATTGATTTTTACGGCAATCACATCCGCATATTCATGCATATCTGACAAAAGGTTCGAGTAAAGGAGCTCTCGACATTTTCATAGCATCAGAGCAAAACACAAATCTCGCGTTTTTCAGAAAATTGAGGACATAATAAAAGGCACAAGGAGGATTAGAAGCGGACGTCTCGAGCGGATACTTATCGGCACTTTCCTGACAAGACAATTTGCCGCTAATGCCCTCCACTAATTCCGCTCTTCTCTGCTCGTTCCTCTTTGTAGTTTTCACGCGCTTCTGAGCGGTACGAAAATAATAGAATCGATTCTTCAGAACGAAGGGTATGTCAATAGCAAAAAGAAATAAATGGGCGGCACGTACAGCTTAATTCTGCTGTAGTGTAATGTTTCGCAATATAGAAAAAAAAACACACACACACACGGGGAAGCCCGTAATCCTTCGGTAAAAATTAAAACTCCGGCTCAGGAAACAAGAATTGAATACTACGTACACCCTACTACAGTCGCTGCCGGCTTAAGAATCTCGGGCATGGTTTATTGTGTTCACGCCTTCTGCTTCGTCATTGGTTCCTTCTCGGCTAATGATGCAATCTCATTGGCTGCGAAGAGATAATGGGATGCACGGGATTCGCAACGCCCCGTCGTTTCTTGGGTTGATGGTCACTATAGAGGCCGCACTTCGCTATGAACTATTGAAGCTCCCACTATCACTTGTGAGCGTCCTTTTTTTTTTTCATTTTCTACCACTTTTTTTTTCAGCAAGCATGCGACGTGTTCTGCGTGGGCGACGGCATCGGCCCAATCGAGATGACGCCCTCGATGGAAGAAAACATCGCCTGGTCTCCGGACAAAGTGCGGCTGGACAGAAAGGCCACCGACAAGAACCCCGTCTTAGGTTTCGGTGAGATGAACGAACGATCCAACGTTCGTTCCGTGTTCCTGAATTTTTGGAATAGAATGTAAATTGATTTCCAAACAAACGTTAACTTAAGCTCTACGAGTTTAAGAGATCTAAAATGATTTCCCGCTGAGGTAAACGAATCAGAAACCAGCGTGCGTTCAATTCCTTCTTGCAGGTCTTTCCAAAGGTTCCAGCAGGAGAGTGGTGGTCAGTCGTCTTGTCTCCAGGAAGGTACTACAGTGGGATCCGGAGGACGACAAGTGAGTGCCATAGCTTGGCCAAAAGAATCTCCATTAAGATTTGTCTTTTCGTGTGTTGTACTTTTTTAAATTGTTTACACGAAAGGATTGACCAAGACCTAGCAAGTGTACACAGTGAAGTAATTTAGATACAGCTGTTTTGAAGCGCGCTGTAAAAAAATTTCGAAATCATTTTGTTTATCGGCTGACAAAGAAGATGTAATTCCAACAGCATGTATACAGACACCGTACACGAACTTGGATACAGCTGTTTTTTGACGAAAGCAGTGGAGGTGTTCTAAATTAGTCAACTGTTCTTGCACCAGCTTCGAAGCCAGTTCTTATGGCGTGATTATAGTTGCCCAGGCCAACCTCGAGTGTTACGCCACTGATTGGCATGGAGCGTCGAGTGCCTCAGGGCTTACGAGCCTATAATCATAGGCCTCCACGGGGCCTCCAAGCGTGAGGTTTGTCCCCTATCATTCCGACGCATCCGGGAAAAATTACTTTTTTTTTTTTTTTCCCCAAAGAACATTTTGTGGCTTGGGAAAGATGAAAGAGTTTTCCAGGCAAGCTACAGATTTCACCCAAGTGTCCAAAGGGTGAATCGAACTGCGTTATCTGTTAAAACAAAAAAAAAAACGAAATTGACATAAGCTGATGTAACAAACATGAAAGATTACGTAAAACGGCTCAACTTCTTCCGCGAAAATTAGGATACCCTAGTGAATATGACTACCATTATTTACATTAAAGTATTCTTTTTAGTTTTTAGTAACACAACTAACAAACCAGTACAATTAATCTATTCCCGCCAGTTAAAACTATAAGAAAACGTTTTCCCTACTTACTTCGCAAAATTCCTCAGCAGGATTAAAAAAATGCTAAAAGAAAAAGTTCTTAAGTCTGTTTTCGATTGCCGTGCAAGAAACAATTAACAATATTACGAGAGGAAAAAAAGTGTTAACACTTGTGTTTTCAGTTTCATTCCTGTAAAATGTAGATATAAATATTTCCTGGATAGGAAGCAATTGTTGATCTTACTAAATTCAAAACGTCTCACGATGAACGATGGCGAGGAAATAGAAGTGTCACAACTGATTCATCCAATGGTCAACTGCCGTGCTAATTTCTCTTCTAGGCATGCTATTTTCTTTGTAGAAACGTAGAGTACAACGTTTTTAACACCGATTGTTGCGGGACTGGTTTGCATGTCCTAAGCACAATGTTACGAAGGAGCGACACGAAAAACCATGCCGCGCCCACTGAGTGTAGCAAACCGACGTCCCGCTATATCTAGTTAAGTCTACTAGGTCGCACTAAATTAATTAATATTAATTAATAATTCGAAATATTTAAATATAGGAATACAAATATACGCGTCCTTCTAATGCACACTTTGCGTCTCCCTACTTTATCTGCAGGATTAAGTTTGTTTTTTTGGTCTTTCCTAATGCGAGAAATGTATTCCTGGTTAATTGTTTTATTCTATTCTTGTTTTCCGTTTTATGGAGAGAGTAAGTACTGTCGCAATATTTTGCTGTAAGCGGCAACAGAAGTCGGCCCTTACTTGGGGCCTCCTTGTCTCAAATAGTATAATGCCAATACGTATAAACGCTTTGAACTGTAAATGCAGCAATCCAGAAACATAGTAAAAATTCAAAAGCGCAAACACCAAGGAAAAGGAGAGGGGACAGGACAGAGCGCTTACTCCAACTGGAAGTTTAGTGCATTCCCCGAAGAAGACATAAAAGAAGAATTAGCCATGTGAAGGTAAAAAAGAAGAAGAAAAAAAATTATTGTTATAGATTATAGATGCATTAAAAAAATTTAAACTAAATCTGACTTCATTCCTTGACACTAGCGAAAAAATTCTGAAGTATAAAAAAAATCAGCAGGTCAAAGATAAGGTTAAGAAACATTAAAGCGACCCGCGTTAAGAAAAAAGGTCGAGGTATCTCATCTCTTTCTCGGACAGCGCTATTGATGGTGCGCTTATGCAAGCTCCCCCGAGAGACAATATGGTTTTCGCTTCATATAGTTCTCTGGATCTTTTTTTATGGTAATGCTTGAGGATCTTAGTCTGTTGGATTATGGGTGTGCAGTGGCAGTCCCGGACATGCATGGCGAGATGTCCCGATGGTGATGATTTCAGAGAAAGGTGATGCTCTCGAAGTCTCACGTTCACACAGCGCCCAGATTGTCCGACGTAGACTTTCCCACATGTGAATGGGATTTCGTACACTACGTTGATGTTGCAGTTGACGTACTTGTGTGTATGCTGGACGGTGCAGTTGTTGCTATTTTCATTCTGCGAATTAATCTTAGGACACAATTTTTTTAGTTTGTTTGGAGCTGATAGTGCCACTGGTACTTCATACTTTGAGGCTATCCGTTTGAAGTTGTGGGATATGTTGTGGAAGTAGGGTATCACTGCCGGCCGCGTTTTCTTCTCGCAATTCCGTTTCCTCTTCTCTTGGGAGTTGTCAGACATTCTGCTACATCAAACAATAATGAATTGGTGTATCCAGAATCCTGCAGCCTTTGCACTTGTGCTTCGAAACTAAACTTAGCCGTATGTACACAGGACTTGTGCAGGGCAGCTTGGAAGCAACTCTGCGCTATTCCTCTTTTGATGATCTTAGAGTGGGCAGAATCAAAAGGTAGGAGTCTTTTTTTGGACCGTGGTGCATAAGTCCAACAAGTGTGCGATTCTTCAAAGGACAGTTGTAGATCTAAAAATTGAAGCTTGCTATTAGTAGGTAACTCATGTGTGAATTTGAGTCCTTGAGCTTGCGTGATGAAAGTGTTGCTTATGATGTTAAATGTAGCACAATTATATTGGTCAGGTCCGATGGAAAGTAAAACGAGATAGTCATCTCGTTTTTAAGAGAAAGTAAAACGAGATAGACCGCGGTGCATAAGTCCTGTGTACATACGGCTAAGTGTAGTTTCGAAGCACAAGTGCAAAGGCTGCAAGATTCTGGATACACCAATTCATTATTGTTTGATGTAGCAGAATGTCTGACAACTCCCAAGAGAAGAGGGAAACGGAATTGCGAGAAGAAAACGCGGCCGGCAGTGATACCCTACTTCCACAACATATCCCACAACTTCAAACGGGTAGCCTCAAAGCAGTGGCGTAGGCAGAGGGGGGGTTTGGGGGGTCGAAACCCCTCCCGAAACGCCAAACCTACCCCCCCCCCCCCACACGCAGTCGGTTTTGCACGGGGCATGGAGCAAATTGGGAGCGCGGACTATCTTCAACTTATATGTTTTTGGGAAGTGTTTGTGGGGTGGAAAATGCTCATATAAATAAAACAGGCAACATTCCTTCATTCATATATATTTAATAAGATGCGGAACCTGATCTTAGAAGTACCTTTGAAAGTACCTTTTCAAGTGTTTTAGAAAATACTGGCAATATAGAAATCGGTCTGTAATTATCCATAACAATTAATCTCCCCTTTTTGTGTAGTACTAACACTTTTGCTATTTGCATTCGTTGAGGAAAAACACCAGTGATCAAAGAAATATTAAATATATGCGTTAGCACTGCACTAATAAATGAACAACATAATTAACAGGCCTTATTTGTAAACCATCCAAGTCAAAAGCTCCACTTTTCTTAAGTTGTACAATCACATTAATGACCTCAGGTTCTACAACCGGATCTAAAAAAATCAAGCTACTGTTTCTATCATCAAAAACGCAATACTTTACAGTAACACTCCCGCTTCTAATATTCACAAAATGCAGGTTAAAAGCGTTCGCCAAAGAACATTCGGTTAGTTCAAGAGCATTTCGCACTATTTTATTAATTGAAATAGATGAACGGTTTCGATTTTAAAGAGAATTTTAACTCCTCCCACGTGACGTCCGTACACCCCTCTGCTGCCTTGAACACCTTAAAGTAGTAGCGTTCTTTAGCGCGCCGTAAACTACCACGAATAAAAAAGTAACTGTGACTAGTTAATTAAGAAAGCAATTTACAGGCTCTCTTGATCTTTTCATTTATGCCAAGCGTCTACATATTAAGACGCAGCCGCCTGCGTTGACGGCAAAGGACATCCAGGCCGTCCTCCGCTTGAACTTCCATGTCGCGGTGAACATTTAAAAGCGCTAAACCGAGCTGTCGCTCATTCGAAGTGGACGCTCTCAGGTATGTTTTCAACCGTCGTAGTGAAGGAAAGGAGCCCTCGGCCTCCGCCGTTGTTACGGGCAGAGTCGCTAGGATCTTGAGGAGACGATGAACGTTTGGGAATAGGGCCTCCGGACAGAGGGCGACCGCCTGTAGCGCACACGTGACGAGCGTTTCACGTTGCTCCCTCTTCCATTTGGCAGCCCATATGAGCAGCCCACAGTGGAGTTCAGGAAATGAAACCAGGCCTGAATGGAGCTCCAAAAACTCTTCAGCGCCGAGATCTGCCCTGCTTTCCAAGATCTTTGCAGGAAGAAGCGACGAAAGTAATTGCAACGTACGCCGGTGCTTTTTAAATCTCCCATCTAACTTTGTGATCAGGTAATCCATGAAAGAAAGGAACAAGGAACGCTTAGAATGCTCTTCCGTGCTTCCAGCGGGAATGTTAGAGAGGTGACATTGCCGACTCTCGCGGCATCTAAATTTCGACTTCAGCTGTCTCGACCTTTTTAATGGCGGCTTGGAATATTGCCAAGTGTTTGTGCATAAACGCTTGCTATAATTTTGCAATTTTTTTGTGTGTTGCTGTTTAATTTATTATGACAGTATAGCTATCTTTTTGTTTTGTCTGGCCGGCACGCGTTGGTAATGCAGTGCTACCTCAAAAAGCGGAGGGAGTTGTGTGCTGTGAGGAAGCTTTGAAAGTTGGTGGGCCGCAACTACTACGAGAGTAGAACAGTGAGCCACCATGCCCGTATTCCTGTAAATAAAGCCTGCTCCGTTTTGAAAAATGACGATGCAGCTTTAACAGTTTTATCTTAACAGCGCCTCCCTAATCTTTGCCTGAGCGTCCGTACCGCCGAGTTCACCCTGCTTCGTCATTTGGGGGGGGGGGGGGGGGGGGGGGTTATAATGCCGGTGAACCCCTCCCGAAATAAAATCCTGGCTACGCCACTGCCTCAAAGTATGAAGTACCAGTGGCACTATCAGCTCCAAACAAACTAAAAAAAATGTGTCCTAAGATTAATTCGCAGAATAAAAATAGCAACAACTGCACCGTCCAGCATACACACAAGTACGTCAACTGCAACATCAACGTAGTGTACGAAATCCCATTCACATGTGGGAAAGTCTACGTCGGACAATCTGGGCGCTGTGTGAACGTGAGACTTCGAGAGCATCACCTTTCTCTGAAATCATCACCATCGGGACATCTCGCCATACATGTCCGGGACTGCCACTGCACACCCATATTCCAACAGACTAAGATCCTCGAGCATTACCATAAAAAAAGATCCAGAGAACTATATGAAGCGAAAACCATATTGTCTCTCGGGGGAGCTTGCATAAGCGCACCATCAATAGCGCTGTCCGAGAAAGAGATGAGATACCTCGACCTTTTTTCTTAACGCGGGTCGCTTTAATGTTTCTTAACCTTATCTTTGACCTGCTGATTTTGTTTATACTTCAGAATTTTTTCGCTAGTGTCAAGGGGTGAAGTCAGATTTAGTTTAATTTTTTTTAATGCATCTATAATCTATAACAATAATTTTTTTCTTCTTCTTTTTTACCTTCACATGGCTAATTCTTCTTTTATGTCTTCTTCGGGGAATGCATTAAACTTCCAGTTGGAGTAAGCGCTCTGTCCTGTCCCCTCTCCTTTTCCTTGGTGTTCGCGCTTTTGAATTTTTACAATGTGTGGCCAACTAGCCCAACAGTTAATTTTGATTTTGTTTTAATCCAGAAACCTTTTGCCCAATCTTTTTTTGAAGTGGCACGTTAGAAAGTGTTGCGAAACAGTTCCGTGATTTAATGGTATGATCATATTTTTATATGCTCATCTGCTTAATTGTACGGCTCAAATTGTAGAGGTTGCTGAACATGCAACGCCGGCGATCTCTTTACAGTAAATATCCAGCATATCAGTACATATACAGGGTGTTCCATTTAGGAGTGACAGTATTTAAAACAAGGGAACTCAAAACAAATACCTAATTCCTTCGAGATTACGTTGCCCACAGGCGGCGTACGTAAGGGCGCAAGAGTAAAGTTCTCATTAGATCCTTAATTAACAAAAAAAAAAAAGATCAGTAATTAATTTTAGTCTATTGTGTTTTAGCTACCATGTTTTAACTAGAGATTTGCACCCCGTCGTTTACTGAGAGTCAAGCAGTTAAGAGATCTTAGAAGAAAAAAAATTCTACCTGGAGTTATTTAGTGGCGCATTTTGCCACTCACGGAAGCGGGAAATCGGAACAAACTCGGAAAATGCGCGCCAGGGCCGGAAACAATTTTGCTGCTGAAGAGGCGTCACAGACTGTAACGTGTAGGTTGCTGTGACGGGCGTCACCGAATGTGACGCGTGAATTGCTGTGAACACTTGACCAAAAACTTTGGTCCAATCCCAAATCGGCTCGCGGCCTGCTCCCGCGAGCCGATTCAAGATTGAAAGTCATCGCGTGCATCTGTCGTATACGATAACTGACGCTTTTGTTGTTGTTGTTGTTTTTCTAGTAATTTTTACACCGATGAGACATATCTCTGTGCTTTCGATAAGATTTTGCCCTATCCTAAATCGGCTCGTGGGAGCTTGCCACGAGCCAATCTGTGATTGGGACAAAGCTTTTGGTCACGTGTTTACAGCAAATTACGCGTCGCCACGGGTCACACTCTGACGTCTCCTCTGCAGCGATACTGTTCCCGCATCTGGCGCGCGTTTTCTGAGCTAGCTTTGATTTCCCGCTGCCGTGATTGCCGAAATTTGCCACGCAATAAGTCGAAGTATATTTTTTTCTTATATCTCTCAACTTCGCTATTCTTAGTAAACGACGGGCTGCAAATCTCTAATTCAAACATGGTAAATAAATAAAACAAAAGGCAAAAAAGTGAATTAGTGATTTTTTTTGTTCATTAAAGAGGTACTCCTTTTTTATATGCAAAATTGGCTAAACACACCAACAAACATAGCTGAAATGGCAACCCAACTATTGAACAAAATATTTTTTTGTTTCGCAAAGTTATTGAATTTACAATTTTGGTCCTCACCTTGTTCTTCGAAGTGAAAGTCTACTGGCAACAACGAAAACTTGACGTCAGCGGAAGTCAGGGGTTAACTCTTTGGACTGTAGACTTTTTTTTCCCAACGCATGACAAGCAGCTTCATGATGTCCAATGAATGCTTTGGGAGCTCGCTCCAGCACACGCGCAGCAGCACGAAACAAATTCTCGGACATGGTTGAAAAAACCCTGAGACTGCGGGTAAACGACACAACACTAAAATGTCTCTAAAGACTTTTTAGTGTTGTGTCGTTTGCCCGCAGTCTCGGGGTTTTTTCAACCATGTGTAATGTACACCAGCTCGTTTGCGCCATTACATTTTGTTCACAAATTCTCGGCATAGTCCGTTTTTACACTACCCGCTCGACCTGTAAGCCTGCCTTCCACGGACGTCACGGCACTAAGAAGCGCGCTGTATATTTGAATGTTGGTTTTAGGCATCAATTTCACTTTTCACTTGTCCATTTCACAATAACTATTGCGAATTTCGCGTACTAAATAGCACACCGGAACAGGTAGAAGGCCGGTGATTCCAAAAAAATATTGGTTTTGGGCGTATCTCGAAAATTCGCCGGAGTTTAAGTCTTTTATGAACACTTTACAATAGTGTCCTTACGTTCGCCTCCGTATACAACGTAATCCCGATGGAATAGTGTCTTTATTTCAACTTCTTGTTTTTGAAATAATGTAACTCTTAAGTGAAACGCCCTGTATTTGGGTGGCACGTTCAAGGTCGGTTCCTCTTACAGGAAGACAATCATGGTGGTGCTGGAGTCGAGCAACGATAGCGAGCTCAAGTACGCACCGGGGGATCACATTGGCATCTATGCCGTGAACCGAGACGACATCGTCAACGGCATTGTGGAGAGGATCGCGCCAGGCTCCGCGGACCCAGACACAGTTTACAGGGTCCAGTATAGGGAGATCGTCCAGAACCCCATCACGGGTGCGTCCATATATCACTTGCGCTAGTTGCGTTGTCTCGCTTTTGTTAGACGGTGATTCAAAAGAAACTAACTCTAGTTTTAGCAATCAATGGAGCGAGAGAATTCTACGGCAATCAATACTACCTCTATACCTAGTGAAATTTTGCAATTATGTGTCTTTTTTTTTTTCAAACAAGGACAGAGCGCTCAAGAAGGCAGGTTATTCTTTATCTGATCAAAATAGCGATTTATAGTAAGTTCGAGCAGACAGCCACTTGTTGGCGATTTAAGTCGTGTGCCGTATCTTGTCGCTTAAAGACTGCAGTGTTCCCTAAATGCTCTACATCTGTGAAAAATGCGTGTCCCGCTTCGTGTAAGCTTTGTCCTCGTGTGCTTTCTGAAAGCGAAATGTCAAAACTCGGTAATTAGACTAAATCGTAACGCCACAATTAAATCGCTTAAAAACAGAGCAAAATGAAAACTAAAGTAAGGCTACTTTCCTCGTCTATTTTCCGTAAAAAAAAAAAGTGCCATGAGGTTGGAAAAAAGAAGCGGTATCCTATTACGTTTGAATTAAAATCTATTTGTTCCCGTTCAAATTGGTTCTTTGAACAGTCGGCGAAATAAAAATAAAATTGAAAGGAACCTGGCGGTATTCACCGATTCAATTTTAATGGTTATTCGCGACTGTAATATCTATCTCTGAGGATAGTAGTTTTAACTTGCCTCGAATATTTTGCTCCATTTCCAAAGTTTTCTGCCCAACAAACATATACCTTCTAACCTTTTTGTTTATTTATTTTTAATATATCCGCGAAATCTGGTTATTGAATCGCGATGTATTACATGTCGTACAATGCAGCCATCAATGAAGCGATAATGATGTCCGACTTTTGTTAGAACTACAGTCACTGACAGCCCAAGAAACGCAAGGTTGATCTGTTATGAACATGTTTCTCGATTTGTGATTCCTTCTCCGGCTTTTTGATTAACTGGCGCCGGAATGCGTAATGGCTGTGGTGAGATAATACTATAATAACCATTCTTAAGCTGTCAGAAAATACTCTCTCGAAAATCTGTTACGTTCACTTTCCATGCAAAACTCTTCAGAGAGTCAATCCCCGCAAATCTACGGATAAAAACTCGGCGAATGACGTGACTAAAAATATGTTTACACCTACAAAAAACAATACAAAAAACAGTCCGCGCTGCGACATTGAGTGTGACGTTTCGTCTGTTTACCTCAGAGCTCAGTGTCGCAGCACAGCGTATTTTTGTTTCTAGGTCTAAACGTAGTTTCAGCCTCATCCTTTGCCGTGTTCCGTCCGTATAGATTGCAGCGATTGGTTTTCGCAAGTATACGTTGCCTAAAACTGCGTCTACAGCCGGTGTTATACCGATTCCCCGAATAGTGGTCCCTCACTTTCCGCCCGATGACGTCATAAAAGTTGTCACGCTGTCGTCGGTCGCGAGCCTGGCGGTGTCGCAGCAGCGGAGCTTGGATGTGGCAGACGCCTGTTCTGCTTCAGGTCGCTCTCCAAGGTGACAGTCCACGGAAGCTTCGGCGGTCAGAAGTTGGGACGCCGCGACGAGAGCGACACTCGCATTCGCTCGTGCGTTTCGCCAGCAGTTCTACGACCAACCGCCAGGATTGCGACATCCTACAACAGGACACGTCGGCTTTTGTGGCGTCGTTTGTTGCCACTTCGGGATAGCATGCAAAGTGCACCAGGTCGGAGACGCTTTCTTGGCACCGTTTTGCAAGTGCTTTAGTAGGAAAGAAGACGCATCGAATTTCCTATAGCGCTGCTCTTACAAAAAAGAGCGCACTGTCCGATGCAGGCGAACAGAAGGAGACCTGGCAGGACAACACGCGGATGCCGCCCTGCTCGTTGAGGGTGGCGCTCAGTCGGTACATGGACATCACGACGCCGGCATCCCAGGAGCTGCTCAAGTACCTCGCCGCCATGGCCTCCGATCCTCGGCAGCAAGAGACGCTTCAGACACTGGCCACGGTACGGGCTGACGTCCTTTGCATCGTTAAGTGGCGCGATCCGCACTCTTCCACTGCTTTCTTATATATTCTATGTTTATTCATTTTTTTCTTTCAATAGCGTCGGTGGGAGCATGACAGAAAACAGAAGAAATGATAGTAGTATTAAAGCTTCCTTACACGTGCGAAATGTATTCGACGTCGCAAGGCGCCAAGCTTGGATCACTAGTGAAGGTTTACACAAATACGGGAAGCACTTCACTAAAAAAATATCAAGGGCGCTAATACATTATGCACTATGAGAGGTTTCTTTTTTCTTTTTTCGAGCGCAGCTCTTAGGCGCCCGTTTCCCGCTTGAGCGACGTCGGCGTCGCCGTCGCCGTCGGCGTAACCTTAAGGTCACGTGACCCCCCCAGGTCACGTAGCCCCCCAAGCCACGTGACCCCCCCCCCGAGGTCACGTGACCCCCGGGCCACGTGACCCTCCCCCCCCCCCCCGAGGTCACGTGACCCCCAGGTCACGTGACCCCCAGGCCACGTGACCCCCCTCTCGAGGTCACGTAACCCCACCCCCCGAGATCAAGTGACCCCCCGAGGTCACGTGACCCCCCCCGTGCCTTCCCCTCCTCCTCAAGAGCTGCACTCTAATTCGGCGTTACAGGGAGTTGTAAACGGCTTTATTTTTTTTTTGTTTAAACCTACAGAATCTTCTAAGAGCAGTTTCTACTTGCGCGTATTTACTTTTAATGCGCATTTACTTACTCGACCGATGTAAATAGGTCAAAAGTACGAAGTGCACCAAGGGCTTCTGAACGTTAACAAATTTAGGATGCTTACTGTTGTCTGAAGCGCAACACCGCGATTCCCGGCCATAAGCCTGTTTCTCTCGGCCAGAGGGCGCTGTAGCGTCCACGAAACGCAACCACAAAGGAGGCGCCCCCGCTAGACGCGGGACGCGACCATCTAGTGCTGACGTGAAACGACGTCCTCGGGCGTAAACTAGCGTCCTTCAGAGTCTGCCCATGGTTCATGCGCACTAATAGAGCGTTTGAAAGGACGTAACGCTACGCACAGCAAAAACGCGACCTACAAATTCCTGATATTGCTGACCAGTGGCGCTGTTCAAAGCTTGAGAGCTCCAGGTCTATTGGGGAACAAGGGCGAACGCGGAAACCGCATTGAACGCTTCGTGACTTCTCCAAAACAAAATTAGCTCAGCCACTTGTTTTCTTTCGCGCTAGAACCTGGAAAAGTACGAGGACTGGAAGGCGCACAAATTCCCTCACCTGTTGGACCTTCTGGAGGAGTTCCCGTCAGTGCGTCCAACGGCGGAGCTGCTGCTGTGCATGCTACCTCTCATCCAGCCGCGCTTCTACTCCATCAGCTCGGCGCCGGAGGCCTACCCCGGACAGATCCACCTCACCGTGGCGGTGGTCACCTACACGACGGAGAGTGAGTGACGCGGCATTTTAACTTTACGCTTCCTCTCTTTGCGTAATTTTGTTCTATAGACCAGTCACCTTCTGCGCACTGCAGTTTTTGCCTACTGGAATTGCTTAATGCGTTCTAAGGATGTGAAAGAGCTATCTACTTGGGAATATCAGGCACCATGCGTGCGACTATACAGCCGGCAGTTCCCGCCTTCGGTGATAATAGAGCCTGTTCACATCGAAATATTCGTCATAACCTTAGCGGAGCAGTGTTACATTGTTTAATTTGCTGATGGCTTGTCTGTTTGAAAATTTCAGACGGGAGCGGGAAAAAGCACTACGGAGTCTGCTCTTCGTTTTTAGACACCCTCAACCCAGGAGAAGAAATGGCTTGTTTTGTGAGAATGTAAGTCCTTCAACTAGATTTTTGCATGGGGTTTCCTTAAGCCGCTTCATTAAGCGAGGATTTTGTGGCTAAAAATGAAAGCCGTTTACAACTCCCTGTAACGCCGAATTAGAGCGCAGCTCTTAAGGAGGGGGAGGGGAAGGTACGGAGAGGAGGCTATGCCCCTCCTCCTCTCCTGCTCGCCTCCCATTTAGGGAAAAATTTTCCGCTAGATTTAGCGGGGAAATTTTTCCGCTAAATTTAGCGGGGAAATTTTTCCGCTAAATCTAGCGGGGAAAGTTTTCCGCTAAATTTAGGGGGAAAATTTTTCCGCTAAATTTAGCGGGGAAATTTACCCATAATGCACCGCGCGGTTACGCCGACGCCGACGGCGACGCCGACGCCGACGCCGCTCAAGCCGGAAACGGGCGCCTAAGAGCTGCGCTCTAAAACGCCTTCGCCGCTATTTATTGATATTGCAGAAGTTATTTCCAGTACCATGGCAAACCAGAAATTGGCTCGTGTGACATTCAGGCGAAATTTCAGATTGTGTGCCAAAGACTTCCGGCGCAACCAATCGCAGCGCAAATCGAGAGGGGCTATAGGTCGGTCAGGTTCTGTACTGCGATTGTTTTACACTACTATCAACTTTCAAGATCTTTTGACGTTATGTGAAACCTGTCCGCTATCAATTACAGCAAGCCAGACGAGCAAAACAGTCACAGTTCTTGTGTTTCCGGGCAAGACTGTTTAATTCGGTGACGGGGGCTGGTTCTTTGCACAGCGCAGACATTTAGAGCAGAGAAGCTGAAAGTGCATTGTGTTGAGCATAAATCGGTTTGGAGCTACAAAAACAATGCACTAACTTTGAAATGTTTGAATTCATCTAAAAGAACTTTTAACTTTAATGTTTTCATATGTAACCAGCTGGAAACGTAAAATTTTCGTTGAAGCATGTTTTTATTGTAGAAGATTCTGACGAGCTTCCATTTCTACTACATGGTTCGAACTGACCACCTAAGGCCGTTGAACAGACTAAGATAACCAAGCCGAGAGTCCTGTAGGGAGCTTTAAAGTAAAATACGTTTTACCTGACCTTATCATTCAAAACTTTAGCAACATAAAACTCATATCAAAGAAGCCTAACGATAGTGATCCGGCTTAGTCGACATAGAGGCGCAATATTTAGGTTACTTATTTTCCAGATAAACAAATGTTTGGCAGCTTCAAAGATATAATTCGGTTGACAAGATCGAATATTAGATTTTTTAGGCTCGATACTTTTATGTGTGTAATCTTCTACTGCAGTATATTCAGAGAACAATATTTTTCGTTGGTCGTAGCGCAAGTTCAGAACTTGCTCCCTTTTATCTTTTGACAAAAACAAAGATTTTTATTGTGTGGAATTCACGTTGCATTCGTCCAAATCAAGACATTTCCTCTTGGCTGGACATAAATGGAGACTAGTTGTGAGCAGCCATTGCGCACAACCCCGAGCAATACAGATTTCCGTGAATAACCCCTATAGCCAGGTCTGTAATTCAAAAAGGATCATCACAGATGAATGGACATTCCAACACGTGTCAAAACTCTCCACCATGTTAGCCAAACAATTCGAGAAAAAAAAAGTTCTGTTTTAGGAAGTTCAGGGGGGCTATGTTCAACAAATGTTTCGTCTCTCCTAAAAGGAAACGGAAGTGACGGAAGTGACGATATCGCGTCTGATTGGCTAAAGGCTCAAATGACGAAAGAGGGAACTTTCGTCATTTGACCCTCTAGCGAATCAGACGCGATATCGTCACTTCTGTTTCTTTCTGGGAGAAACGAAACAGTGTCGAACATAGCACCCCAGGATGCCATAAACATCTGCCGAATCAGTAAAAGGCTTTCTAAAGTCTACTTCCTCATGCGGTGCAGGGGGGTCGAGGTCTGACTGTCCAACAGTCGTATTTCTGATTTTGCTCATGTTCGAGGACAGTTTCCGTTCTCCTGACTGAAATAGACCTAGCGCGTTAAGTTGAAGTCCGCTGTTTCGCAGAGCTCCGAACTTCCACCTCCCAGAGCGGAAGAATGTCCCCGTGGTACTCGTGGGACCTGGGACAGGAATCGCCCCGTACAGAAGCTTCTGGCAGCGGCGCTATTGTTCCATGCAGGGGGTCTACCAGGAAGGTGAGATCGCGGAGGCTTACAACCTGACAATGTCCTTCGACAATAAGATCTTACACAAAAAATATGCTAATTGCGCCTTTTTATAAAACAGAATACAGACTGAAAATATACTTCAAGTATTCTGCAGTAGGCATTTAATATATAAAGTATGATTTAACTATGTATTTAGTCTATGTTTTGTTTTAGTGGCACTTATATAACTCTACACCTATATAAATTTTGGTTCTTTCACTGATCCTGTCCGACCGCTACGGCCTAAGCACTAAAAAAGTATTTTAGTATGACATTAGTAAACTCGAAATATACTTGGAGTACACCTTCTTGTGCCAAAAAGATTACACAATGTGTATACTCCTAACATACTGTAATACTGCCAAAATCAACACTACGAGAGAATCTACCATATTATGTAAGATGTGGGTGGGACCCCCCCCTTAACCCATCGAATAAACTTTTATTATCCTCGATCCCGGCGCTCAAATTCTCATGTTATTGTTTTTATTATATTTTTACCACCTTCAGTTCTCAACCTTCTGAAACTTGACTTTCTTAATTCGTCGTCTTACTAGATCTGTTCCTCTTTATCTTAGGTCAACCTTTCTATGAAGGTCCAATGACCCTGTACTTCGGTTGCCGAACTCCGGACTCTCAGCTGTACGCTGAGGAAGTTCAGACAATGAAGGATGTCGGTGCACTGGAGAACGTATTTCTCGCCTTCTCCAGAGTTCCCGGGAAGCAAAAGGTGAGGGTGCCCTGGAAGCCCGCTAAAGACCTCTGATAGCATGAGAAATTTTACGTGACTTGCGATTTGATTGAGACGTTTTAGAAATCTCCATATGTTTGATTTTCATCGTCGAAGCATACAAGGTACACGACGCGATTGTTTACAATTGACGCGACTATGCTCATCGGCCAAGGTCATCGAACGCACTTTCAAAAGAACGACTGAGGGCCTCTGTTCGCCATCTTTTTAGGTTATGCATACCTAAACCTTCTAGCCATGTATTTTAATGCGAAAGCATTAATTAATTGTCCGATGGAACGAGTCGACGACATCAGTTTGAAGCGCACCGAACGGCACCTTAAATCCTTTCTCCAAGGGAAGCCAGCTCCCAGCCATGAAACTACGCAAAAAGCCTAGACAACGGCCCCTAGTTTCTCCGATCCCAAAGGAGCGGAGTAAAGCTGATGGATTTCGCCTTCGGTCCCATTGACTGGCGTGCGTTGACGAGGCTCCCACTGGCCGCTGCGCGCTTCAGTTTCAACGACCGCCGCCCCATTGCGCTGTGTGTCCGCGCCGCGAACGCCCCTGTAACACGAAGCGTCCAAGGTCAAAGCTGCGAGGAGAGCTGAGAGAGCGCTCGCACGGCCGACGCAAATACGCCGCAAACGAAACACGGGAGCGGAAGAACGGCACGCATACTTTCGCATTCACAACTCATAAGAAGTGCTTAGGTGTACCTCAAGCCTTTTTTTTTTATTTATGCACATAAGGTGCTCGTATGGCTACTAACCGTTTTCTGCCTCGTCTCCCACGTGTCAAGACACTACTCCGTTCACCACTAAGCATGCGGTCTTTATAAAGGCTACGTGCTCGCTGGACCGGTCAATAGTGTGTCTCGCACCAGGTGATCAGGCTCTCTGTGCATACTCCCCACAGAAGAGCGGGGTCGCGTGTCGAAATGCCAGCAGAATTTTGCCTGGTTCGGCGAGCCCATAGCTTTCATCACCCCTCCAGCTTAGCGGTAAACAAAGTATACCACTCTAATATGTTCATTTTAGAGCGCAGCTCTTAGGAGCCCGTTTCCGGCTTGAGCGGCGTCGGCGTCGCCGTTGGCCTAACCGCGCGTTGCATTATGGGCCGTTTCCCATAATGACGTCACGTGTGACGTCACGAGGGTCACGGGTGACGTCACAAGGGTCACCAGGGTCACGAGTGACGTCACGAAGGTCACTCGTGAAGGTCACGACAAGGGCCACGACCTTCACAGTGAAGGTCACGACCTTCACGTAGGTCACGAGGGAGGAGGGGAGGGAGGAAGGGGAGGAGGAAGAGGGGGAGGAGGGGAGAGGGAGGACGAAAAGGAGGGGCATACCCTCCTCTACGTACCCTTCCCTCCTCCTCAGAGCTGCGCTCTAATTCTGTATTACATGGAATTGTAAACGTCTTTCATTTTTAGAGCGCAGCTCTTAGGCGAAGGCGCCCGTTTCCGGCTTGAGCGGCGTCGCCGTCTGCGCCTTGAGGTCACGTGACCGCCCCCTGATGTCACATGACCCACGTGACCCCCTGAGGTTGCGTGACCCCCTGAGGTTACGTGACCCCCCTGAGGTCACGTGACCCCCCCCCCCCCGACGTCACGTGACCTCAGGGAGTCGCCTATCTCTCAGTACCCTTCCATCCTCTTCCTCAAGAGCTGCGCTCTAATCCGGCGTTACAGGGAGTTGTAAATGGCTTTCATTTTTTGTTACTTTTATGCTAACACCAGGAGAGTGCTCTCCTGTGTTGATAAAATACTCGTGAACGTGTTTGCAGCATGAGAATACAGAGCACACGAATACTTGTGTACAATATAATTTAAAATTGAACGGTTCGGGTGAAGAGTCACTGATGAGAAATGAGTAATGACGTTGTGTGCGTACACGTTTCAGCACTACGTGCAAGACCGGCTGCACGAGAAGGCTCCGGAGCTGTACCGGCAGCTGGTCAAGGAGTGCGGCCACCTTTATGTCTGTGGCGACGTCATCATGGCCGACGGCGTCAACAAGGCCGTCAGGGAAATCCTGCGAGACCAGGGAAAGATTACAGAAGAGAAGGCCGAAGCCCTCATGGACAAACTTCGGGTTTGTAGATATTTGCACGTTTTCGACTAGTATATTATATGCATGTAGTCCGCGAGGAGTGGGAGGAAATAAAAGAAAGCATGCTAAATATTGTTACAATGAAGACGTAATGATATTTATTAGGAGGTTTTCTTTATGCTGTTTGTTCTGTTCCTTTCATCAAAGCCTTGCTTTGACTTCAAGGTATCTTAAGAGAGTACAGTTCCACTTCACTGGTACGTGTCGATGCTCACGCTTCGCTGTGAATCGTACAGGGTAATGCCGCGCTCCTGGTGACGGGCTGTTTGCTTGCTTGTATTTTTTCTGACACTAGAAATTGTCAGTTATGTTGATTATTGCATAAGACCTTTCCTCGTTATCGGCTATCCAGTTGAGCAATCAGTATTCTTATAGTAGGTGCTGATTTTCTTACCACTGCACATGATGTTAGTATACTATTACAGATTGCGCTTTTCCTGCATGTTATACTTGTTAGGGCATGAAGACATTGAATATAAATTGCACTGAAAACAGTGGAACATACATATCTGTGGGTGATTAGGCCCGACATATGTTGATTGACATTATGAAATCGATTCTATGTGTTTTGTTTCCGCAGGAAATGTAGGCATCAGGTCACTGATGCAAAAATACTGATATAAATTGAACTACCATTTCAACAGGGTGGAAGGGGCGGTGCACAATACATTCATCGCGCATTCTTTAACAATTTGTATCAGTTTATGACTGAATAGGTGTTATTTATTTGTCCCCGTGCTACCGCACACAAAGTCGGATCCACTTAAAGAAGGAAATATCTAAGCCAGGTTGTGTGGTCTGCTCCGCCACCCGCAAGCAAATATCACCTCGACTGCCATATTGATGGCTTTGGAGTGACGGAAAGCAAATGAAGAATGTAAATATGGAAGGTAAAAATCTACCTGTGGCAACCGACCCGGTTTTCATGACAAACGTGACTGTTGCAGAGGAGCTAAACTTTCACCACTGATTGTCGCTGACCAAACTATTCCTGCCTATAGAACATTCCATTAACATCCTTCTGAACTCTACCACCTTTGTCTACTGGGCTTGGGAACGCGTTCTGAACGTCCGCAACCCGGCATTTTTCGCCTGGATGATAAGCGCTGGGAACGTGCACCATATATGGCTCCGAGAAAATGCTGCAGGCTTGACCATGCGTGCTATCTGCTCGGAAGCGTTCGGTGCTCACATAGTCTCATGAACTGCTATATGTTATATCGGTCTCAAGTTAAGAACCTAGTAGATGCTGAGCCTCAAGCGCAAGCTTTCTGCCTTTGATAATACTTCATCGCACGTGCAGCCAAAGCCCCACAGAAGTTAACGAGCGCGTGCTGAAGGTGAAGCATGCACTGGGTTGTGACCTGCCACCGACAATAGTCGCCTGGCGTCCACGCTTGAATATCAAGCGGGGATACCAGACCGGCGGGAGTTTCCCCTAACCGGTGGGAATTCCTCTGCTCAGGAAGAGAACCGGATTCATGAGGACATCTTCGGGGTCACCCTGCGCACGGAGGAAGCAACGAGGAAAAGTCGGGAGGATGCCAAGCGGCGCAGCACCAGCAAGTGACACCGCCTGGCCAAGCTCCCCGACTCCTTTTGCTCGCTCACTTTCTCCAGGCTGTTGGGACTCCTGCAGCCGCCGTCCGCAGCCGCACACGCCGACTGACTCCAGCGGTGGACGGCTCGTGCTCTAGGGAGTGTCCCATCGGCTGTTGGGGAGTAGCCAGCGCACCTCACCTTGTCGACAAGGTGCCGCCAGTCCGTCACCGTCTTTCCAAGTCGGATGTGCACCTGTCAGTAGCGCTCGTACGCCGAATGTGGCCGGCACCCTTTCAGCGCAGACACGCGTCTGGATTCCCGAAACTTCAGTTTGTAAAATGTAAACATTAGAACCTTGTTTCGCTTTTTTGTACCACCGTCTGACTATCCAGGCAGTCGGCGGCAGTGGAAGTTAATTTTGATGCACGGGTATCATATTATAATGTGAATTGCATCTGAGTTTGGTAAATTTAGTAGCCGAGGAAGCACTAGGAATTGGATGGTTATTGATACTTGCTTGCTAAAGCTGGCCGCTTCCGGAAACCAGGCAGGTATGAAGCATTCACCAATAGCTAGGTCTCATTCTTGGATAGCCGAAATCCCCCATTGTACACCGAGTGTCGAAACCCTGCATCACAAGAACATTTTTTTTTTTCAGATTTGTTTGTTCAGGGTGTTGTTATCTTATTGTTGTTATTCATTAGATAGAGAGGAAGGTATATTATCACGTGATATTCGTTTGAAAGCGCAGCTAAAGAACAGATACACTTTCTGCTTGGAAAGAAGATGGCGGAGCAATGAGGCCAAGTTACTTTGCCACTAACCGGCAAAGAATAGCGCCCAGTGGCTAACTATCTAATCAAACAAATATAGCACAGCATCCAAATAAAGTATACGGCTTGAGTCACAAGAGAACATGGGATCCATCAAAAAGGGTTGGAGACAAGGCCAGACTTTACGGTGTCATACCAGTCCTGACGTGCCGGAGTCTTCGTTCATTTCTAATCGAGCATGTATTCACCGAGGGTTCAAGACTGAAGAACTTATATCCCAGAATTAATTCAGTCTATTTAACTTTTTTGTAAGTATTGTTCGGCACCGCTATTCAATGATTCTTTATGCGTTAGAAAGTGTTTAAATGTTTTCAGGCAGCAATAGTCCAGTTGCTGTAGACAAGGCGCCACCGGAGAATCACATACAGTACATGTATATCTCGCTGGTCTCTAATGCCCCGCGAGCCAGGGGCCTGGAAATATTTCTTAATTTACACTTCTGTTAGCGCGCACGCACTTCGAGCCCTTGAAACGTGACACGCGACTTTTTAGTAATATTATCTGCTTTGTATTCCTTTTTTTCTTCTTCTGAATGCTATATCTAACAGGGTTTGAGCGATGCTGTGAAAGGGTAGAATGTTTTTTTTTTTTTTTGTCTGTACTACCGCGAGTTGACTGAAATCTCGGATATAAAGACAGAATGACACGATGCCACGATCGACCATTTGTTACTGCTGACGGCAAGCAGGGCAGGTAGCAAATGACTGCTGCTCTTTGTTATAGACGCTTGCATAAGCAAATATACTATTATGGCGTCCTCCCAATCATTAGATCAGTCGTCTAATACGCCAACGTTATCGACATGTACTAGCCGACCCATTTTTTCACCTAGATATTCCCTGCCCTCGTCGTGAATTCTGTCTAGGCGAACGCTTGAAAGATTCGAGTGTGGTTTTAATTACGCAATGTGTTACCTTAGAAGAGGCTCATTTGTGCAGTGAGTAGCTATCGGCCTCAAGTGTGTCTGTGTGTGCGTGCTAGGAGACGACTTTCTATTTTCTGCTACTCAAGCCACGAACTTCGATGTCCTGGCATCACTCCCATTGACCACAAACCCCGACAGTTTGGCAGAACGGAGACTCTAGCTCGAAACGCTTGCATATACTGTGAACTTGCGTTCGAGCGTTCGGTGGATATGTGCGCATGCAACCGGTGCCATTTTTAGTTGAGTGTTCACAAGGTTCTGTCTTTTCTTTTTTCATTTAAAATTTTATGGATGCAAAATTTTACCATCTTTTCGCAAGGTGGACGATCGTTGAAAGCGACTTTGACGAACGCGCGTTCTGCTATCCACACGCAATGACTGAAAACCATTTGCAAATACTTTTTGTTTTATTTGTATCCCAACGTTGGAGTGGCCTATGAATCGCGATATGTACCATGTACTAGCTACATCGATTGCCCTAAAGCTGTTATACTGTCTGACTGCCTGAACGACGAGCGACTGCTGGGGCTGACTGATCCCTGGCGCCAGCATCTTTGGTGCGGCATTTCACAGAGCATTTATTTGTACAAAGGGAATGCGTGTTGTTCGATGTGCTGGAAATGTAGCTAGTTTGTTAAATGTTAAATTTGTTTTGTTTTTTGCTTGAGTTTTATTGCTGTTGAGAGATGTATAGTGAGGGCTCTCTTTCCGCCATTAGATATTTGCTAATATAAGGCGTCCGGGCTTTAGACGTTCTGGCCCTAAATGACGCCCCTCTACTTCTGAATGTTTGTCAATTTTATTGTAGCAATATTGAATGCGGTGTTACTTTTGTTATTGTTAATCGACTGCTTGAGTCAATGGGCATTCCTTTCAAGTTGCGTGTGAATGGCATCACATTTTAACCCGATCTCAAATCATTTAAAAACAGAACAAATTATATAACGTATAGTATATAAGTATAATGCGTTCCTCTCGCTGGTGGTTTGCGGTTCCCTGGCTCAATTCTTTGAAATCTAATAGGAATCACAAGCGTGTGAATTTTGTCGGATTCTTGATTGCGATGAGCAATTGTGGCGCTTTCTGACTTTGCTATGGTATTTTGCGATCTGCGTCCGTTACCACCTCTTTAAAAACAGTCCTGAGATATCATGTCTTTCTCCGAGTCAAGTCCGAAGTCATCATTCCTTCATATTTTGCTGCGCCATTTCTCGAAATGCTTGGGCCCACTGTATACGAGGCCTTTTTCTATTTACTGTGAGGATAATACACTCGTCAATCTGTGTGTCGCTTGACGCAAAAAAAAAAGTCTTCTTCAGGTCGCGTTGATCCTACTGTTGAACAATGTATATTCGAACTCTATGCTTCTAACGTCGTTCCTGTTGACACTGCTGTCTACTTCGGATGGTTCTTCCTCTTAAATAATATAACGCTGACAACATGGGCGATGTTAAAAGTCGTTTATGAATGAGATTTGAGGATGTGGCAGTGATTTTATTTTTTTTATTTTGTCTTTTTTTTGTGCCCACGTCTCGGTATTTGTGCGGTGAAGGGTGTGGAGTCTATAATTTAATTTTCAGATGTGGGAATTCTCGACGCAATTTGGGGCAGGAAGTGTCCCACGACTGTTGCGCAATAGTTTACGTCCCTGGTAAATCATTTTAATACGTATAGGAAATTTCTGGTTGCTAGGAATCCCTTTCTCCAGAAGCACTTCGTAGAAAAAAAAGGTACTAGGCGGCTTTTCATCAGGAGAGCCCCATCTAGTCGAAATTAATAGCTGCTCTAAAATTCATTACGCCCCCCTCCTCCCCCCCCCCCCCCCCTTAAAAAAAAAAAAAAAAAAAAAAATCAACCACGGGCGCTCCGCCAACAATTTCGTGCACGATTAGATTTGGAGAAGCCTGAACACATAGGTATCGTAAAATAGGACCTTACTCACGAGAGGGTCTGACGCTTGACACATTCACCATATAGACACTGTTTCTACCTCGCAGCGACAAGCGTGCAGGCGGCCAAACAATATTCCTGCCAAGAGGTTATCTACCACATGTGTCCAAGTGAAATGTATTAAAAAATGGTTATACTTGCAAGGAACGCAGTTCTAATCCGAAGGATCGCTTGAACGAAGCTGAGATCTTAAATCCTACCAGCAGTGGTCTCCGATTAGCTTTTAATATAGCTTTCAAGCAGTGTTCTATATGTTACGGAAAGAAAAGTAACGAAATACTTTATTCGTTACTTGCAAATAAAAGGAACGCGTTGCCGACCTACATTACCACAAAATAAAAAAAAACACGATACCGTTACCGTTAGGAAGTAACGCAGGTTACTTTTGCGTTACTCTTTTATGTATGGATTAACACGTTTCACTTTTTTTGACGTTACAGGTATGCATAACCGCCATATTTGAAGAAACATTATATCCATCCATAAACTGAACATAATTACCTTATCTTTTTTATTGGCACACTATAACCTCCGCTGCTGCTGCTGCGCCAAAAAAAAAAAAAAAGAACACACACACAAAATTCTTTTTCTTATCTTGTTTGCTGTTCCACCAAAATACTCACGAAAAAAAACACAAAGAAAAACAAAAAAAACCAAAATTTTATATGGCATGGCGCCTAGAAACACAAAACAATTGGTGTATATTATTTTTTAAACGTTTCGGAAATATGTAACGAGTAACGTAAGTACGTTACACGTTACTGTTTTGAAAAAAAGTAACGAGTACGTTACTACGCTACCGGGAAAAACCGTGACGCAATTACCAGTAACCCCGTTACTTGTAACCGCGTTACCTCCAACACTGCAGTTCCAAGGCATGCACTGCGCGGGCTCGCAACACGCGAATATTTGTTGTCCTTATTCAACTTGCCTAAAATCGCGCTCGGGCATCCAGGAGAGCCGGCGTTTGACTGGATGAGGCAAAGTATAGCTTTGGCCGCAGTACATCTTTTCGCTGCAAATCAGTTCATAAATCGCGCTTCCAGGGAAGCATATGTTGCCCAGATTTTAGGATGTTTGAATCCATCGAGGAAGCATGCAATGATCCACTTGTTGAAAAGCCGTGCGGTGCACATTGCATTGTGCCGGGGTGGAGCATAGACATTTCTTCAGTTCGAAAAAAAAATATATTCTAGTTTCTTTGAACTGTTCTTGTTGGAGATATACTCTGTTCCGTCGGAAGAAAGAAGATGCTCTATGCACCGCTTGCTTGGCTTTAATCTATAAAATGGCACGTGCTGAGGCTGCATGACCTAAGCTCCGAAAATCGGAGAGCGTTTCCATTAGGCACTGACCACTTCGTAGCTGCGAATATCAGACTACGTACCATTCCGAGACAGATATGGTTTCACAAAGTACACTTACGAATGTCGGGCAGCATCTAAGAGTTCCACTAGAAGTGCCAACGAAATGAAAGAAGGGTCAAATAGTCATATCCCATTAGAAATCATTTATAGTATCTATATCGGGCGTAAGTCCGCGAAACATCGTAAACTTAATGAGCAATTTAATTCTCAAAACGAATCGGTACGAGTGAAACCCCAACCAAATGTCACAGTAATTGCAAAGTGTGTGGAAGCTATCTGAATGTAACCTACTATACATTCGCGAGTACAGGGCAGTTAAATGTATACGCATGTTCGAATTCTCGTTGAAATCGGGACTGTAGCTTATGATTTGTCATCACAAGTGCTATTTCTGACCGCAGATCCCTCCCACTAATGAAATTCCCATTGTGCCAAACGCAAGAGCTGTAGCGAATGTATCAAGGGTAGAAGAGAGCAAGCAGCAAGCGCTCTTGACTAGGAAGTGTCCGCCCCTCGAGTCAGCCGCAGCGCGTGTAGACGAACACACTCCGGGTCTGACGTCACGCCTCAGCGGTGGCGCTGGTATCGGCACGGCGCATGCGCAATAGCTTCACCTCACGCGAGAATGGCTTCTGCGCACGCCCAGTGTGGGCAAACGCGGGCTTATATGTAAACAGAGTGTTGGTCTATAGTTGATTGTTACGGCGAAGGTTTTTTTGTGGTGCTTGAGGTACTAAACACTTGCACGTGCACACCAATAACCCTTGTGCGCTCGTCAGCGCCCGGGCCGAGTGACCTTTACCGCCCGTCTCTTGTGGGCGTGCTCTCCCGTCATGTCTGCCTCCCTGCAGCTGCAGAGAGATGCACAAAGAAGAAGTGGTCACCCCTCCTTTACAGACGTGCAGGGATCCTGGACTTTCTAACTTCTTATCTCAGTGTATAAACATCTTCGAGGTATACGACCTGATGTTTTGACATTTTTAACCCTCGTTGTTTCTCTTCTTGTTACGCGGCATAACTACTCTCTCCACGGAATGCAACTACGACTTCCTAATATATAAATATATATATATATATATATATAATTATACATGCATCTATAAATAATATACATAATATACATAAATCTATATACATAATAAAGTATCTTTCCTTCTGTAAACCTTTGTCTGGGGCTTTTCATTCTTTCGTCGCGGGCACCATGCAGGGTTTGCCCATCGTGGGAGGATGTTCACCATGAAAGTGCGTATTCTCGTGTCGTCATCAGCAGGTGTTGTGGGGAAAGCAACTTATCGTGTGCCGTGCTCAATATTTTTACCGCTGCGAAAGGAGTCTGGTGAGCGCTCGCTGCCAGCACCCGATTGACAACAGAGCAGACAGCTATGGCCACCAGTAAATAATCCTTTTATGATGTTTCTTGCTCGGCAGTGTGGGTTGGTACGGTGACAGAGTCCACAACAGGGAATCAGCTCCGCATACACATAGGTTGTATTCTGTGCGTGCAACTTTGCACGGGACACAGTGCCCGAGGGCACAACTTTAGAAACCTCTTTCTTTTGCGCACGTGTATGAGAAAACATAGAAAACAGCTGCACCCTTCCGCCTTTGCAGCACTGTGCACGCTGGGCAAGTTGAATGCTAGTGCTACCTCTGTGGTAAAGTCACTGGATCCTGGGAAAGTAGCGCCATCGCCTTCCCTATCCGCTAGCCGGACAAAACAGATACTAACATACAGACGACCAAAACCTCGCAAGGCGATTGGCTAATCTGTCTACGTCGCCATGGAAATCACCATCTCAGTCCATTCAAATCTTCGAAGCTTCGGGAGGGCCGATCTAAACTATTCGCGCCAAGATAACCATGAAACATTATCGTACTGGAAGCGTTCCTCGCCAATATAAGCGTCTTTGGCACTGTGTATGCAATCAACTTATCAATCATGCCGGTCTTTATGGATCTCTCACAATTATATTGTTTTTCTTACGTACTTTAAAACAGTAAACTTAACTTTCAGTGTGTCCAAGCACCGACACAGCATGTGGTGGTGGCACGAAGACGTACGCTTGTTTCGCCGGTGTGTGGATAGCAAAATCTCGGTATACAAGAAGCGTCTCCATAAAGCTACCCGTCACCTGCGAATTTAGTTCGGCTCACCAAGAACGAAGGGGTCAAGAAGAAATTGCGCAATTCACGAACCAATATAGCGACCATACGGGGAACTTGGCGCTGCTTTCCCAGGATCCTGTGACTTTACTCTTTGAGGGGCACACAGAGAAAGCAATAACCTTAAACAACGCCAAAAGAAAAGAAGGACAAA
The DNA here is from genome assembly GCA_013358835.2 of Ixodes persulcatus. Taxonomy (NCBI): domain Eukaryota; kingdom Metazoa; phylum Arthropoda; class Arachnida; order Ixodida; family Ixodidae; genus Ixodes; species Ixodes persulcatus. The sequence continues at coordinate 280,257 of JABSTQ010011339.1, read as the reverse complement.
GAAACGGGGTAAGATGGCTTTATGCCCTTCGCTTTTTTTTTTTTTCTTGGCGCTAATAATTTTATATTATTATGCGTTTGTCTTTGATAGTTTGATTTTACTCCGCAGAATATCTTGCGGATCGAAGGGAGGAAAGCACGGACAGGATACAATGGTACAACAATTAAAGCTAGAAGTTTGTTTACGGAGTCTCTATTTGTTTCACTACGTAACATACAAAAAAACACTTCAGGCGTACATGTCAGATTCAACGCATTAGCAGTCCTCTTTTTAAGTCTGGCGTCTTAAAAAAAAAAAATAAAAAATTACCCGAACTAGACAAGCTGCATGCGCCCCGCTTGAGGAGCAAAGTAGCGCAATGGTCCCCCATTGTGGGTTCAAGTACTGCGGGAAGCGACCATCGCTCTTGCAACGCAATCACTTGCGACGTACGTCAGTGTGACCTTGCTCAAGTTTCACGCGGTGGTGCGCGAGGGGTATTGTAAAATCCCTAATGCTTTCGAGCCCTTAATTTTCGCGAATTTCGCGAATTGAAAAATTGGCGAAATTTAAGTGCACGCGAAAATTTTTATCCTAAAGAGTTTCAATGCAAGCGTCTGGAATTCGCGAAATTTAGTGGCCGCGATTAATTCCTCTGTGATCGATTCGCGAAAAATAGACACCGCGAAAATAAAGGGTTTTACAGCCACCTTCTCCCTCAGTAGCGTGCGCACATGCAGTGTGAATCTTTTGGGCGTCCATGATTACCCCTTTAAAGCGGCGCTCACGTTAGAAAAAGAACACGACTGCACGCTATCTTACTGGCGCAAATAACATTCAAAGGTTCCAGAAGCTTCTTGCTCGTCAGACTTCAGTGTAAGATCTACATTTCGCAAACACAAAGCGAAGAAACTTCCACTCAAAACTCGGCGCTCCGCGAGATCACTTCCCCGTAGCAATCTGGAGTGTTTTTGAGCATGTGAGCCCTTGTCCACGAATTAGGAGTTGATGTTAATGTGAATGTTTGTCGCGTGCCCTAAAACACCATGAAGGATTTTACATATTGGCATAACAAAAATCACTTCTACAAAAAGAAATATTACACAAAAGCATGAAACACATAAGGAGCATATCAGAGAGCCTAAATAATAATAAATCGTATTGTAGACACATTGCAGTATTTAAAGCTTAAATAAGGCGTGGAAAAGAAATCGCACTGAACCAGACTATTGCAAAAGATCTGAATTCGATGTATCGGGACAAAACGTGCAGCAATGTCGCGTGAATTTAGCTGGGACACGTACCTTCATGCTGCCCAAAAGATCAGTGACAACAACATGACGTGGTACGAGCTTCTGTAGAAACACTACATTTTAGCAATGAGGTCACGCAGAGTGCTGAGAAAATGGTATTCGAAATAAAGTCTCCCGTGAAAATGCCTGTCATAGACTACGCGAAACAAACACCTTCGTAACGCTTCAATAGGTTTACATTCACTTTCCGATAAATCGTTGGCGGTGAAAGAAAAAAGGAACGGGAGGCTCTGGTTCCACCATTAAGGTACACTACACCAACTGACACTGAGGTACCCCAGTGTTCATACTCCTAGATCCAGCAGGCCTATCTAATGTATCCGGACATCGACAAAATCAATCGCATGGTATTGTAAAAACAACTGCACAACACGAAGTAAAATAAGAAACATCATATGCAAAACTGAAAGCATGCGCGCGCGTACACACACACACGCACGCGCGCACGCACGCGTACGCACAAAGCAGTACCGAGGAAGATTAATAATGTCTCCAAGCAGTGGATTTCGTTATATCGCTGGGTTGTGTTCTTTCCCAGTTGCATAACCACTTTGTCGAGTCTAATGTGTGTCAATCAAGGAGAGTATTACACGTCAGACCCGGGACATTCTTTCATGCAGGGTGTCATGGTGAGATCAGGAACAGTAGATAAAATTAATTATATCTAAGACCGGGCCAGAAATAAAAAACAAAAAAAAACAATAGCGACTACAATCCCAACAACACATTCGAGAGCTCCGATAACGTGGCGAATGGTAAGACGAAACTGTTTACCGCTTTTTCAGAATTAAAACCTGCAGATGCACTGCTATGTGTTATGTAAATAACTTTATTTCTTAAAACATTAAAAGGCTTTCTGCAATCACGAGTCAATTAGACACGATGCGCCTTTTAAAAGAGACGTTTTAGAAATAAATAAACAGTTAGTTTTTGTTTCCCCTCAGAAAGAAACTACACATCGTCGAACGCTGGCACTCCGGCCAAAAAACGTAATGCTAGCGGTCCGGAGAAGATGACAAAAGCAATTTTCCGTAGATGGTTTCCGCTGTCCCGCAACGCTCTCCGCAACCCGCTACGAGATCCGGGCATACAGGCAAGGCTAGCGCAGCGCATGCACAGTAGTGGCGTCTTTGTTCCGGAGAGCGTAGCGGTGGTGGGAAAACGGTCTATGAAAACTTCCTAAATTTTGAGAACTAACCGTTGACTTATTCAGAAGTTATAAGTGATTTTCTAGAAGTTTCAATAGAAAAATGGTGCAATAAAGCTTTGGTTGGGGCTAGCTGACCGTTTTCCGTCTGTTTCTCAATGAGAATTTTTGAAAATCGCTTCTAACTTTTGAATGATAGGTAACGGCAACCCTGACTTTGGGATTAAGTCCGGACCGCTAACGCTACGTTTGGGCGAGGGGTGAGCGTTTGGCGAAGGATGAGCATTTAATACGAGGTAAAAAAAAAAAATATTTTTTTTTTTTTTTTTTTGGGGGGGGGGGGGGGGCATGTATTAGTTGTATTACATATCTTTGACATATGCGAGCTTGTCAATATTTTTCAAGAGGAACTGTTACCTTGTGCCTAATATTTCAACCAGCTGAAGTTTTATTCTGTGGCTCCTTCCATGATAGAGCAGATAATTAAATTTCACAGTCGCTAAACTAATACCTCATTCACACGGCCAGCATAAAGGTACCTTTAACGGTCCCTTTGCAATCGGCGAATCAGCCCGCTCACTTGTCACGCGCGGAGGATCGCGAACTGATTCGCCGCTGGCGATAAAGGTCCCTCAGCTAAATAAAGGCACTACCTTTACGACCGTGTGAATGGGGTATGCAGAGAGCAAGTCGTCCGCTCCTGGCGCAGGAGTTACAGTGACGTCAGAACGTCGCCGAGCTCTGATTGCCTTTGATTGGAAGGATAGTGGGTAGACTTCAATGCTAGATGCCTTGAAATCTACCCACTATTTCTTTCAATCAGCCAATAAGAGCCATAGCAGAACAGTCTTTACTCTAATTTCTTCAGCCAATAAGAGCTCGGCATTCTGATATCATTGCAACTCCTGTGCAAGAAGCAGACGAACTTACGCTCCGCATTAGTTCTATTAATGTAAAGATATGATCGCCGAATTCATTGACGCTACTCGACTCACCGCTCCCCTCAATCTCCGCTTGAGGGCGGTTTTGCGCTTCACAGTTCAAACCAGAGATGGCAGTAATGGCATTACTGTAATGGAATTACATTAATTAAATTACTTTTTAGAGTAATGAGTAATGTAATGAATTACTTCTCTAGGCTAGTAATTTAGTAATGTAATGAATTACTTTCAGGTAGTAATTTCGAGAAAATTACTCATTACTTTTGAAATTACTTTTGTCCTAAATTAAAAAAGTTCGTTTGCAAGAAGAGAAAATTATTTTGCATAGTGAAATGTTGTGAAAGAGCACCGGAGGAAATACACGACGACCACCTAAGCGCAAAGCCTTGTACGAAGAGCTGGACAGACGCACAAAGGAGGGCTGGAAAGGCGAAGGAGAAAAGCTTACGTGTAGACATCGCTGGAAGGCAACGGCTTACGAACTCCAGGCACGACAGATTCACGGCGTCGCGTCATCAGGACGATACTATACTTCATTTATCCCTAAGCTGACAGTGCGGTGGGAGCTGCAAGCTAACCAAAATCAATCGAACGCCTTCCTTTAATCACCTGCCCCGTTCCTTTATCTGCGCGTGGGTTTGAACGAGAGCGTGGTTACGTGGCGGACGATAGGCGTGTGGCTGCTCCAACAAACACGTAGCTTCCACCGTTCATCCCTAAGATGACAGTGTAAGAGCTTAGGGATGAGTGGCTCCTAGGCTACAAGGCGACGGGCCGATCACCAGTGAGTTAAACATAATTTAAAACCTGAGAGGACAGGACAAACAGATCCCCAGCCTTCTACTTTCGTAAAGCAAAGTCAAACCGTAAGCTTCGACCATTGTGAACAACAAACGACCGGAATCAATAGGTAATTCCAAATGCCTTGTCAAAGCCCCAAACGTTTCGTGCGTCCTCGAACAAAGCAGGTGCCGCTCGCGGTATGCGCGGTATGAATAAACTTCCCTTGGGAAGTTTATTCGGGAATAAGCGTATACAGGCAGATATCGGCCCCCGTTTGTTGGGAAAGATTTAGGAAGCTCGCGCCAGTCCTTAACTGACGACGCTTCTGCTTAGCAATTATCCAGGCCCTTTGTGTGACAATGGACAAAAGCTCGGTCTCTTCAGGTGTTTGGGAAAAATGCTCCTCGAAAGGAATGACCGAGAATAGGCTCTTGGGAGAATAGAATTAGATTGTGTCCGAGGCGGAAGGAAAACGTTTCACGTGATGACTAAGAACGAGCTGCCATTGCCCGACTTAAAAAACTGACTCGGAGTGCAACTTCTTAATCAGGAAGACGGAAACATATCACCCTTTTAGTAAGAACCTTCACCGTTGAATGAACAGCGAAACCGGTGAGTCGACTGTCTTTCTGAGTCACATCTAAAGAAGTTATTCATCATGTTTAACACTTCCCTACTGTAAAAAAAAACATTTGCACGAGAAATTTTTTGTGTCCAATAAACACATATGAATCATACAAGATATATACGAACATATAAGAATCATATATTAACTATACAAGAACTATATAAGATATATAAGAACCATATAACAAACTTATAAGAAACTTCTCACAAGTTTCTTATATGGTTCTTATACGGTTCCTATATTTTCTTTTATATCTTGTATGATTCATATCTGTTTATTGAGCACAGACATATCTCAGTCAAATGAGATTTTGCAATAGGGTTATGCTGTGTGCGCCAGCAAAACCACTGTTCAGTATGGTTCACTTGGAGGCACATAAGGTTGTGACGGTGTAAACAGGAAGATCTGAGTTTTGGTCTATATAGACCAACTTAGCTCTTTGACGTGACATCACTGCGGTGGCGCTGCTGTCGGCACTGCGCATGCGCAGCGCCTCACTTCTCCCGGCTCTGGTTCCTGCACACGCGCTGTGTGGGCAAACGAGGGCTTGTTTTGTAAACACTGTGTTTGTGCATACGGAAAATAAAACGAGCATGAATTACTGTCTCAGGTATTCAAAAGTAATCTCAAAGTAATTTCATTACTTCTGGGAAGTAATTGTAATGTAATTTCATTACATTTAGTCTGCGGTATGTTGTAATGAAATTTAATTACATTTTGCAGTTTTGAAAAACGTGATTAGTAATGTAACTTAATTACTTTTCGAAAGTAATTTCGCCATCTCTCGAACTGGACTCGAAACTCCACTCGACTGAGGAAATACTCAACAAGTTCCTCTGAAACCTTAAGGTGGCGTCGGAGCTATCTCAAGATTTTTCTCTAGACTCGACTCGAGTCTAGAGAAAAATCTTGAGATAGCTCCGACGCCACCTTGAGGTTTCGGAGGAACTTCACTCGGGTCGGTTTTTGGGTGTCATGGCGTGGACTTTTTTTTTTCTCATAACGGACAAACTCCTGCGCCACAGCAGATGAGAGGGCCTCCCAGTGTCACGACGTTGTGGCAAAAATCGACTAAAAGCGACGGAGGTGTTTAACGACTGCAAATGTGATGCGCGCTACTGCTTTACGAAACCAAGGGTGGCCAGCTTTCTGAAGTCACTGTCGCTGAAGGAGTGCGAGAATTGAGTCGGGGATCTCCCGGTCCCTTCAATGCTCCAGCTCTTGATTGCGCTGCAGTTCTACGGCGCTGGGCCATTGAGGTGCACGGCAACCAGCGACCTGGTAAATGCGTCGCAACACACAATGTGCCGTTTCGCAGGGCAAATATCGCGGCTCATCATCAGCATGCTGTGCCTTCGTCTTGTTGATTTCCCCGGGAGAGCGGCGGTCTTGAACCTTGTGATGTGTGACTTTTATGAACTCAACTTATCCAGCGAAATTTCTTGTTTGACACTGTATAAGCGAAACGCGCCAAAAACGTGAATTCTGATTTTTGCTTAAGGCTCATCCACACAGTAACATTTGTCCGCTTGACTACCTCGGGCAATTGACGGCCGGTCCAGTCGTGCATAAACTTATTATCGATCAAGGTAATGAGGGCTTCGTTTGAGTTACGATCGCTAAACACCGGGAACTCTGCTGGCCACATACGAAGCATGGATTTCCTAATGACCCGAGGTCTTATATCTACACGTAATGTCAGGAAAACGTAGTTGAACGCTTAACGCTACGGTGTGCAGGGCTTAAAGGTTCATACACGCAGTTGTGTTTGAGTACGTTTGACTGCGTTGCGGCTGCGAGAAACCAGGACATTCCTGCTTTGTCTGTCGCGTGCCTAGCTACTACTTGAAATGTATTTAGGATTCTGTGTTTTCGGAGTTTATTTTTCGTTAAATTCAGAGTATGTTTTTCGGAGTTTATTTTTCGCTACAAATTCGGGGTTTATTGGAGTTTATTTGTTTCATTCTTAATTTTCAAAATTCGAAGTTTAATTTTACTTTGTTTTAAATTTTTCGCAATTAAAAATAAAAATACGTATTATCCGGGCACAATAAAACCTACCCTAAATTCATAAGAACATCGCATGTATTCAATGATATGCCTGCAGCTGCATTTGGCATTGCCCCCCTTAGCATTGGAAATACTTACTGCCCTACAACAAATCTTTAAAAAAAAGTGTCGCTTAAATTAACGTTAATACTTTGAGATAACTAAACGCCTGGACTTAGTAGCTGGGCAGCAAAGAAGCTCCAGCTACCCTGCCACCCTCCTAATCTACAGTCTGATAGATTTCACCATTATAGAAACACTACCCCTTTTCCCTCTAAAATACACAAATACTATGATCCAAACTGGCATCCGGAACAGTGGCTTTTGCCGTGACCCCTACGAACGAACATAGGCCCGTTGTTTTGAACGAACGTTGACGAGATAAACGGGCAACTCCCTGTTGCCAATAGTCTGAAATTTCAAAATGAACTGAAATGGCCTCTTCTTAAAACCACCGACACTGTGCTCTCCCAAAATGTATTTTGAAAAATACCTCTTTTTTGCTTTTTATTTGCTATAATTGACTTTAAAATTCTGAGTTTTTTGGATAAAATCGAATAGACGAAAATTTTTACCGACGAATGTTTTTCGGAGATATTTTCGTATTTATCGAAACACTGAACCCTAATTGTATTCCACGCTGCATACGAAGCCCATATGTGCCGGTGAAACGCTCGCGTTTCTCGACGCAGCGCAGTCAAACGCAATCAAACGCAACTGTGTGTATGGGTCTTCGCCTTTTTCCGTGCTGTGTATCTTCACGAAGCAATCAAAAACACGCTAGAGCGGTTCGTTGGGTTTATCCACAACAGCTATTTTACGGACATGCATAAGGTTTCGGGCCCACACATACAAAGTACCGAAATGAAATTTCAAACTCGCACTGAAATTAGCATATTGAATATGTGGGTTCGACTGACACGGACTCATTCATTGTGCTTGTAAATGTAAAGGCTTCTAGCGACGACGCCGACTTCCCCGCAACACGGTCTCCCAAGCCGCGGAGGAGACTGGCACGCACCGGGGACCCGGCCGACACCAACTCGTGAGGACCGGACGCGGGCCAGACGGTCAGACCACCGTGAGGGTAGACCAAACAACTCAAGTCGCCCCCATCGCAAGCGAGGAGAGAAGAGAAGAGAAGAGGGCAGACGCCCAGTATATCCAGGTCTGCGGATTTCTCAGCAGATCTACGGGTTTTGCACCGCTTTCTGCTGATTCACTGATAAAAAAGAAAATCTACCGAAAAGCTTTATTACATTAAAGAAACATTTTAAGGGTATAATACGCAGTTTGAAGCGCTTGCTTTCACATTAACCAGGAAGCGCACGTAAAAATAAAATAAAAACGAGATATTACATTTGTATCCCTCAATTTATTCAGCTATCCATCCACAGCCGTACACAGCCAACCCAGCCGCGTACGCGTGTACTTACGAAACCGATACGACTTTGGTTATGCCTGGTTTCGTCCACGCACAATAATGAGCGGCGACTGAGATAGCGGCAACCGAACCCTTCCGGCCCCCTCCAAGAAAGTATAAAACAGCGTGGGAACAAGATCTGCAATTTCGAGGATGGATCTGCAAAAGTACAAACCTTAGGTAATCATTTCGCTTTCTGAAAGGCATGTGATATGCACTTGGCCGCTGGAAGACGCGAATTAGAAAAACATGCAGTTAGCAAAAAAACAGGACTTTCTCGAAGCTTTAGCTCGACGTGAGCGTGTTGGTGAAGTTAAATGAAAACAGAAAGAATAAACATAGGGACAAACAGAACAGCACCTCCCAGCTTTAATTTTTTGAGGGGCCTCCATATTGTTGGGCATTGCTATTGTGTTCATGCACAGGCAGAAGTGCTAATCGCTACCAACCATCGCTACTCATTAACTGCTCTTGGGTGGCTTATCCGTTCCGCAATGTCTCATTTCTTCATTTTTTTTGTTTTTTGATGTTGTTAAATACAATGTTTGAAAGTCAGTAAGCGTGACCTCAAGCTAGCTCGAGCAAGTATTGACCTTGAGACTTTTTCTGTTGTGCTGTCCTTCGTATTTCCCCCAGTCTCGGGGTTCTGTCTTAAAATATGTTAAACCTTCACCAGTTAGTCTGCGCCCTAACTTTTTGTTCGTTATTGAAAAAGTTTGTTTCGGTTTCGCTCCCTTGGCGGCGTCACTGGAACGATGGGGATACCACAAGTAATTTCTGTCTTTATGAGTACATTATTTATTATGTCATATTATCTATAAAGAGCGATCGGGAATGCAAAAAGATTATTTCAGAGCGCAGCTCCTTGGCGCCCGTTTCCGGGTTTCGCGGCGTCGGCGTCAGCGTAACAGCGCTACATTTAGCGGTAAAATTGACGTCACGTGTACTTCAACGAAATTTGAAATATGCCCGTCGTGTTCAAAAATAGGTTGAATCTGATCCACAATAACCGTAAATGGCAATCGCACCTTTGTATTTTGAGCCTGATGGCTGTATTTTTAGGGGCGAAGCTCCTTAGGGGCTAGCCATGTCCGTATGTCCGTCCGCCGTCCGCCGTAGGCCGGCGTCGGGTGCTCGTGCTTCTGCTCGTGAGATCACGTGCTCACGAGCACGTGAGCACATGCTCACGTGCTCGTGTAGGGCAAAAAAAATTGAAAAAAGAAAGATGAAAAAAATTATGAAAAAAGAAAAAGAAGAAAAAAAAAGAGTAGGGGGTTCTGAGATGCCATCTGTGGTGATTTCGGATTTCAATGGAGAAAAAAGAAGATGACGACGAGGAGTAATGCTGATGTGGCTGGTTGACTGTGTGCTTGCGTGCACGGAGAAAATTCGGCGCGAGATGCGGGTGGTGGAAAAAGAAGAGGTAGAAGGAAGCCCGGAGGCGACAGAACAGGACAAGCGATCAGGACTCGGTGGACGAAAAAACCGACCCGCAACAATAGGCGTGGTCGGCACGGCTTCAGTTCGTCGTCCACCAATACAGGCCTGGTCAGCGGGCCTCCGAGGCTGCCCGGCCGCTACTTCAAGCCATACTCTTCAAGCAATCCCGCCGTACACTACCCAGCCCCAACTCGCCAGTCTACCTGGCATCAAGACTTTGGAGTGTCAACCATGATCAGAACTCAGACCCACTTCATGGACACTGTGATGTACTCTTCTTTAATTACCATTTAAGTGTTAGATTCCACGATGATTAATTTTTTGGATTTGCTCATTCTCTAGTTGTTTAACGCTTTAATATATTTTTGTACTGGCCCAAAAATGTCATCTCCTTGTCCATACTCTTCGCGTCACACACCCACGCAAGCGTGAATACGGTTCACTACATATCTGGCGTCCGCGACAGGACCTTGCTCTTAACTGACACCCTAAAGAGCTTCACCTTGCGAATCGGTGCGACGGCTGAGAATGGATACCGAGAAATTAATGAAGGTTGGCAAGGAGTTGGGGTTGTCTGGGGCAGCTTTGAAACAATGGATGGATGAAGAGCGAGCGCGCGAGAGGGACCAGCGTACAGCAGAACGCGAGGCTGCTAAACAAGCAGAAGCCCTTGCTCGGGCTCGCTTAGACGCGGATGACCATACTCGGGCGCGCCTAGAAGCAGAACGCGCGGTACTGGAGCTCCAGTTACGATTACAGGAGCGACGAGAAAGTGCAGTAGAGGGAATTCCGAACGAGTCTGGTGCGGGTGCACCTGCTGGCTTTGTGCAGGGGTACCGGAGCCCACACAAGCTCATCCCCGCTTTCAATGAGAAACGCGACGAACTTGACGCCTACATCCAACGATTCGAGCGGGTGGCAACGAGCCAAGAGTGGCCACAGGACAAATGGGCCTTGTCGCTGAGTCTATGCTTGACAGGGGAGGCATTAAGTGTAGTCGGACGCATGGCTGCTGACGCTGCTACAAACTACACTGTGCTTAAGCAGACTCTTCTCCAACGGTTTCGGTATACGGAGGAAGGGTACCGCGCCAAGTTCAGAGAGGCAAGACCAGAGGAGGCAGAAACAGGCAGACAGTTTACTGGTCGTCTGTTGGGATATTTTGACCATTGGCAAGAAATGGCCAAAACGGAGCGTACTTACGACGCACTCCGGGACAAAATAGTGTCAGAACAGTTTCTCAAGAGATGTCACGAAAAACTGACCATCTTTCTAAGGGAAAGAGGCTGCCAAGGACTTGACAAGTTGGCGGAAGCTGCCGATCATTATCTTGAGGCTCAAGGACTAGTCCATCTTGGCAGAACCAATAAGGACCAAGAGGCGAAGCTATTGGGGAAAGCGAAGATTTCTAAGCCTCCAGATGCAACGGAGAGAGCCGCCTGTTTCCTTTGCAACAAACAAGGTCATCGTGCAGCAGACTGTTGGTCCAAGTCAAGAGGATCCAACCCAAAGTCGACTGTTTGCTGGAAATGTCGCAAAAGTGGGCATAAAGCAGACACCTGCCTTAAGCAGACAGACGCGGGTGGGCAAGCATCGTGTTCCCTGGCGCCTCCGAATGAACATGGGAAAGTTGGTTTGGACAGTCATTCCCTTAAAAGAAATGTGAAAGCAGAGGAGGATGAAAGAAGAATCGATGTTTCGACAGATGGCATGCCAACGGCTGAAGGACTGCTTGAAGGACACCCTGTCATTGTATTGCGTGATTCAGGATGCAACTCGGTCATCGTAAAGCGATCCCTGGTTCCTGATAACAAACTGACAGGAAGGAGTCGGTCTATCTACCTTCTCGACCGGACAGTTAGATGCCTACCTGAAGCGGAGGTGGACATCGACTCTCCTTATTTCACGGGCAGAGCAAGGGCGACCTGCATGGAAAGCCCGCTGTATGATGTCGTCTTGGGCAACATCGGTGGCGTACGGGATGCTTCTGCTCCTGATGTCAAGTGGAGAGCAGACCAGAAATTTCGTCCCCTGCAAGAAAAGCCACAAGAAAAAGACAAAATCTTGGACAACCAAAGAATTTGGGCAGGGACGACCTCCTCATCGGGCTCTGAAGAGCAGAAAGGCGAGCTTCAGGCTAGTGTCGTAACGATGCGGACCTCGGCGACAACTTCTGGGCTACCAGTTGCACAAATAAATCCACTGGACATCAATCCGACGGAGCTAAGCGCCAAGCAAAAGCAAGACGCTACACTCCAAAGATGCTTTGAAGCAGTGGGAAACAAGGTTGCCTCAAGATCAGCCGACATCGAGTTCGTGCTGATGAACGGGATACTTTTTCGACGGTACAGACTCCCATCTAGAGCACTGCACGGGCCGGAATTTCTAGGCCCAGCCCGACCCGGCCCGGTAGAGACACGGCCCGGGCCCGGCCCGAGCCCGACAGAATTTTTAATTTCTAGGCCCGGCCCGACCCGGCCCGGTGGATACACGGCCCGGGCCAGGCCCGGGCCCGATAAAATGATATCGGGCACGGACGTCCATTTTTGATTGGACGGTTGGTAACACGGCAGGACGTAGGTCGATTCTATTGGTCATTTCGAACCTGGAAAGATTCTAGAAGAAAAGAAGAGAATCACAATCTCGCTAGTACATCGTCAAAAGGCTCCATGAAGAAAAAAATTATCTAGGGTACGTTAGCTTATCTTTGGTGGCATAGTAAGGCCCCCGCAGAAAGTAAAATGTCGAGGTCACGTTTTTTCTTCTTTTTGTAGTTTAAAAGCAAAGAAAAACGACAATCATTTCGTGCCCTCCGACCGGAGTGCCCTCGTTTTTTTGGAGGCTTTCTAACTGCGAGACTCCTTTTTGTTATTTTTTCCAAGGACACTGTAGTGACTTTTCCCTTCGCTTTTCTTGTTTTTAATTAACCTAAAAGATTAATGAGCAAACGTTTTGCTATCAACAATTTAGATTTTACGACAAAAGACTGACTGCCGAGGCACGGCCCGGGCCGGCCCGGGCCGGTGCGGCCCGAAAACTTTTTTGTTCAAGCCCGAGCCCGGCCCGGGCCCGAGAAAATACGTGCTACCCGGCCCGAGCCCGGCCCGCGGGCCGGGCCGGGCTCGGGCTTTCGGGCTGGCCCGGGCCCGTGCAGTGCTCTACTCCCATCGCAAAAGGAAATGGAACAACTCGTTTTTCCCAACTGGCCTCCCGACATTCGTTCTAAAAATGGCTCACGAAGGAATACTATCTGGACATCAAGGAATCAAAAGAACGACAGATCGAGTGCTCGAAGAGTTTTACTGGTCAGGGGTACAAGGGGATGTCACGCGGTTTGTGAAGTCATGTGACATCTGACAAAGAACCGTTCCAAAACACTTGGTAGGCCGCGTGCCTATGGGAAACATGCCCGTGATCGAGACGCCTTTTCAACGGGTAGCAATTGACATCGTCGGACCACTGTCACCAACCTCAGAGAAGGGCAACCGTTACGTACTAACTATGGTGGACTACGCGACCCGCTATCCTGATGCAGTTGCCCTACCAAGCATTGAGACGGAGAGGATTGCGGAAGCTCTCCTCGAGATGTTTTCCCTCGTGGGATTTCCTAGAGAAATCATCAGCGATCGGGGCAAATCATTCACATCCGGACTCATGAAGGAGTTTAGTCGTCTCCTCTCGTTTAAGCAGATGCCAACCACGCCATATCATCCCATGGCCAACGGCCTCGTGGAACGGTTTAATGGCACACTGAAACAGATGATACGACGAATGTGTCAAGAGAGCCCGAAGAGATGGGACCGATACTTGGCACCACTACTATTCGCGTATCGCGAAGTGCCGCAGGCCAGTGTTGGATTTGCACCATTTGATCTCCTGTATGGCAGGTACGTCCGAGGACCGATGGCCATATTAAAGGAAATCTGGACAGGAGAGCATCTTGACGAAAACACGAAAACCTCGTACGGCTACATGCTCGAGCTCCGCCAGCGCTTAGAAGACACTTGCCGGATAGCACAGGAGCAGCTCAGAAAGGCGAAGATAGTACAGAAGAAGTACTACGACAAGAAGACGAGAGTGCGCCAGCTCTCTGTTGGAGACAAGGTTTTACTTCTTCTCCCCTCCGATAACAACAAGCTGATCCTGACCTGGAAGGGCCCCTTCAGGGTTTTGGAGAGAAGAAATGACATCGACTACGTCATTGATCTGGGAACAAGAACCAGACTATTTCATATTAACATGCTGAACAAGTACGAAGAAAGACCGGTTTATAACCAAACAGCCCAGCATGCCTCAGTCGCGGTTCAGCACGAGGAGGTAGAGGAAGCGGACATACCTTCGGTGACACTCCACAAGAAGGAAACTCACCAGGATGTGAAAGTCTCGAACAACCTTACAGCTTCTCAACAAGAGCAGGTCTCCATCCTCTTGGCTGCGCACAAGGAAAGTTTCACAGATGTCCCAGGAAAGACCCGCCTGGTGGAGTGCAAGCTGAAGACCACCACCAACATTCCTATTCGAGTACAGCAATACCCGATACCATTTGCTATCCAAGAAGCGGTGCAGGAGGAAGTTCAACAAATGTTACAGCGGGGCATAATTGAACCCTCCGAATCGCCGTACCAATCCCCCATAGTGGTGGTAAAGAAGAAGGATGAATCAATGCGGCTGTGTATTGACTTCAGGCAATTGAACAAGGTCCTCGTCCCCGACAATGGACCCATCCCAAGGGTGGACATGATGTTCGCTAAGTTGGGAAGCAGCCGATCCTTCTCAAAGTTTGACTTTTCGAAAGGTTATTGGCAGGTGCCAATGCACGAAGGATCAAAGCAAATGACAGCTTTCCCTACGGCTTCGGGACTTTTCCAGTTTCGATGTATGCCGTTTGGCATCAAGACTGCACCGGCGGTGTTTACCCGGCTCATGAGGAAAGTGGTCCAAGGCCTGCCAAATGTCTACCACTACTTTGACGACGTCCTCATCGCCACAGAAAACTGGGAAGAACAACTGGAGACACTCAAGTCATTCTTTCATCGGGTGAGAGATGCTGGTTTGACGATACGGCCAACAAAGAGCGAAGTCGGCTTTGCATCAGTCAAGTTTCTCGGTCACATCATTGGACATAACCTCCTACAACCGCAAATCGAGACGCTAAAAAAAATTCAAGTTGCCGAGCCACCCGAGACAAAAAAGGGTGTCCGCTCGTTTCTTGGCCTGCAGAGATTTCGTTCCGCAATACTCTGAAATTTCACAACCGCTAACGGAGTTGACACGAAAAAGGGCTCCGAACAAAGTGATTTGGGGGGAAAAGGAACAACATGCTTTTGAGAAACTGAAAGAACTACTGTCCAGTCGACCCATCTTAAGGGCATCAGACTTTTCTGAATCTTTCGTGCTTAGTGCGGATGCATCATCCACAAGCGTGGGGGCGGTTCTCATGCAGCGGCATAATGGAATACTCCATCCTGTAGCTTACGCGAGTCGTAAACTGCTACCTCGTGAAGCCGGCTACTCGACAATAGAGCGAGAAGGCCTGGCACTGGTATGGGCAGTTAAAAAATTCCACGTGTACTTGTACGGGAAACCATTCATTCTGCAAAGCGATCATCAGCCTTTACGCTACATAAACTCAGCAAAGCCCATAAACAGTTGTGTACTACGTTGGAGCTTAACGCTCATGGAGTACGACTTTACAGTCGAATATATCAAGGGCTGTGAAAATGTTGGCGCCGATTATATGAGTCGCATGTCTGTTAAATAAGAATCTCAACTTTCTTATTATTCTTTGTAGTAGTGCATTGTGTACAATGGTCAAAACAGTTTTTTTTTTTATTATGAGTTTAACGTTCCTATGACAAGGTGGTTGAATCAATTACTTTGCATATGTTTGTGTGTGGGAGAAACCCAAAGTTTGAACGGACCAAGTGTCAAATGTGTAAACTGTAATATAGTTTCTGGACAAGTTTTTTTTTTTTTTTTGTCATGTTGTAGACATTGTTTGACCTAAACAACGCTCTTAAGTGAGGGGTAATTGTGGTGATTTCGGATTTAAATGGAGAAAAAAGAAGATGACGACGAGGAGTAATGCTGATGTGGCTGGTTGACTGTGTGTTTGCGTGCACGGAGAAAATTCGGCGCGAGATGCGGGTGGTGGAAAAAGAAGAGGTAGAAGGAAGCCCGGAGGCGACAGAACAGGACAAGCGAGGACTCGGTGGACGAAAAAACCGACCCGCAACAATAGGCGTGGTCGGCGCGGCTTCAGTTCGTCGTCCACCAATACAGGCCTGGTCAGCGGGCCTCCGAGGCTGCCCGGCCGCTACTTCAAGCCATACTCTTCAAGCCATCCCGCCGTACACTACCCGGCCCCAACTCGCCAGTCTACCTGGCATCAAGACTTCGGAGTGTCAACCATGATCAGAACTCAGACCCACTTCACGGACACTGTGATGTACTCTTCTTTAATTACCATTTAAGTGTTAGATTCCACGATGATTAATTTTTTTGGATTTGCTCATTCTCTAGTTGTTTAACGCTTTAATATATTTTTGTACTGGCCCAAAAATGTCATCTCCTTGTCCATACTCTTCGCGTCACACACCCACGCGAGCGTGAATGCGGTTCACTACACCATCCCATCTGTCTGCTTAAAGGGATACAGAACTGAAATTTCGAGCTCACAAAACAGGGCTGGATAGATAGGCGGGACGCAGCAAAACCCAAAAACTTTACTCCTACAGCGATATCTCCAACGGATCGCCGTATTTTTGGAAAAGAAGTTTGCGACTGAACCCGGCCGACGAGGCCGACGAGACAAGGCACGTCACGATTCCTACCTATTCTCTCCGCTCCTCGCTACGTCTCGTCGATTTGGTGAACCGAAGCGAGGAGGAGAGAAGCGAGGCCGATTCCCCTCATTCTCAAATTCTCCCGGAGGACAGTGACGCCAAAGAGCTCGCTACATCGCGCCCTTCTTTTCCAAAAGTACAGCCATCCGTTTGAGATATCGATGTATGAGTGATGTTTTGGAGTTCGTAGCGTCCCGTTCAACGCTTCTGCGGCCTTGTTTTGCAAAATCCAAATTTCGGTTCAGTATCCCTTTAAAAAAAGAAAAAGAAGAAAACCACACATTCTCCTACTGACATGAATGAAAAGGCTCGGCATGCTGCGGCTCGGCGTCTACGCAGACAAGCACCACCAGAGCTTCGCCCCAAGCAACATCATTCACCACGTGGAGATGCGGTCAATTTTTTTGTTATAGACCGACACGCTGTTTACAAACAAACCCGCTTTTGCCCACACCAGGTGTGGCCACTGCGCGTGCGCAGAAACCGAATTCGCGTGAAGTGAAGCGTCTGTGCATGCTCAGTGTCGTCGACAGCGCCACCGCAGCTGCGTGACGTCAGGGCCGCGTGCTGGTCTATAAACGGTCCACTCTGGCAAGCGCTCGGAGAGCAGCCAGCAGATAGCTCGTGACATCCGACGCAATCGTAAGGTAGTTCGTCTCGGGACGAGCAAAGCTGCGGCGAGGCTGACGTTGGTAGAATGGCCTAGTCGATCCAGCCACCGAAGCGGCTGCTTTTGTACGAATTTTGTGTGACGGGTTAATCTTCTATAATCTTGTAGGGGGGCAATAGCGACTTCTGGGACACAGAAAAGAGACTTTTGGGGAGAGGGGAGTTTCTCCTTCAGCTCTTCCATCGTCGTGGCCGGAGGCGAGACAGTTAAAGTCACTACCCGTCAAGGTTCCTAAACGGGCATTACAAACGAGGTGTTAGCGACATCCACCAGGCGCTCTTTGCTAATCGCTTAATTCGTTTTAAAATTCTCTTTCGTGTCTTTTTTAACAAGATAATGGTGTGTTCGATGTGATACTGTTCTTTTGAACACATATAGACCAAAAAATTGGCGCGTGAAGGCCAGAAAAAACACAAGCATAGCTGTAGACCAGTGTCATGCTCTGTTCCGTGGGCGCCGCCATGTTTGTTTAAGCTGACGCAAGGACACAGTAAAAAACAAAGGGGGGGGGGGGGGCTGCGCTTTTGCGAGACGTTTTTGTTTTTTTTTAGGAACCTTCGCACATATCGTAGTGCAATAACGTCGGAAAGGCATAGTCACGAAGCTCCAAGAACAACACCAATGCCAAGAGTGCTGTAAAGAGCAAAATCCTTATTTTATGCGCAGCCCCTCTCTTCACAAGAGCCTGCGCTTGAGATTATTAATAAACCCTTTCCGGAATTAAGTGCCATCTGGCGCATCAAATGGCAGTTTAACTTTTACCGTACTAATGGCGGCAATGAACCTGTGGTCTGCAGTATTTTATGGGGCAACGTCACTTTCGCAAGTCAACGGTAAACGAGAATGTGCGCATCACTGTACAGTTATTTTTACATCTCTCAGTGTCGATGGCGAACAAGATTCAATCAGTCAGAACGTCAGAACGAAGCGCCAACCCATATAGACGCCTTGATTAAGTTCTATGCATCAAGGGGCTTTGAAGCCGAGTGTATGCTACTAACAGATTGACTGGGCCCAAGTTAGAAATGAACGCTTACGCAGCTCTTGCAGTATCGCTGGGGGCTAGGATTTCAGAAACTGACAATGCTCTTTGGTTTTGCGCTGTTTAGTGACTGAAGCAAGAAACATTGGGTATGCCTGGAAGTGGCAGCTGCATTATTCAAACGTGAGCTATTACTCTGGTGTAGCCTCTGAAGCGAGAAATACTGGGTAGACCAGGAAGCCGTGATTGCATAACATGCAAGTACTGCGGAAGCTGCGGCAATCGGAACGTGACTACGTATCACCGGAGCGCGCTTTTACCATACAGAAATATAGTACTACGTAAAAAGTGGCCACTCAAGCCGTTTCGCGGCCCAGTAGAGGGACTCTACTGGCCGTTAGTAGGCGCAACAGTGCCACTTATCCTGGACATTTTTCAGACATATAATATTAAGAAATAACTTCGTTGTATAGAGTAAACTTTTAAAATTATTCCGAACTTCGAAAACTTTCAAAAACGACTTCAACGACTGTGGCTACGGCTGCGGCGCGACGGTTGGCTTCGGAGTCGGGGACTCGACGGAGGGCGGATACTTCGGCTGCTTGGTCTGTGTCTCTTGCCTCGTTGTGTGGGTTGAGTTGGTTCCGCGTCTTGTTGTCTCGTGCGGGTTTCTAGTCATTCTTCCGTTGCGGTCATGGTATATGGTCTGCGTAAGAAGTATTGTGACTGTAGTTTCTTTGTTGACGGACATTTGCATTCGGTCACTGAATTTAGAACCCACTGGGCCAGATTGTTCTTCTATTGTTGCTGTTTTAGTCACATGATCATATGTGGAAGCGCTTTTCATGGAACTTGGAAGGTAATTGTTTTAAATGCCCTCCATCCTATTGCATTTGTCGCTTTAAGTATCGCTGTAATACAGTACTTTTTCTCCAAGTGTTGCACTGTTGGCGTGTTATTTATACATTTTGAATGGGTATTCTTATTTTTGTGATGTATGAATAACACACATTGTCTTCAGAGTTGATGTTTGTTTTGCTTGTCATAGTTACAAAAATAAATAATTCTGTGTGTCAATCCCAGGGGTGCTATGTTGCGCTTTTTGGACTCCCAGGAGACCACAGAGAAATGGAGGATGGTCACGCAACGAACAAACTATGGCTATCAAATGTTAAATTTCACACTCCCACATTTGCTAAATAGTCTTTGCACTGATAATATTGATTTTGATAGTTTCACTTTCAAGGACCTGCGCTTATATTTCTGTACGTGATTTTTGTTTTCTGTCTATGTTTTGCACTTGGGTGAGCCTTGGTTTGTAGAAATGTCAACCGTAGAACTGCAACGGTTCGACTGTATACTTTGCCTTGTTTTGTATTTTTTTCCGCGTGCTTGCTGCTGACCAGTGTAAGGGGCCCGAGGACCAGTCAAGCTGCCTACTGCAGCTTTTTTTCCTTTGGGCCCCCCATCATTTGATGGAAATAAAGTTATTATTATTATTATTATTATTATTATTATTACTTGGAAGAGGGAAGTGACGTCAACGACTAGAGAAACGCAGATTGGATGTTGACAGAAGAAAACAAAATCAACATCCAATCTGCATCATCTGCTTTGTTGACGTCACTTCCCTCTCCCTAGTCTCCTGGGAGTCCAAAAAGCGCAACATAGCCCCCCTGGTGTCGTCCCATGTCGTCCCTTCAAGAGAGTTAGAACAAATGTGAAAATATCCTTTTCGGTGTTTGGTCAGTTTGACTAATATGTAGCGCTGGATAACTTTTCATCTGCAGTGCAATTAAGGTAAACTTATAAAACAATTCTATTTTATACAAAACCATGCTAGTTACAGTAACACTGACTCGTTAAACTAGAGGGCGCATGCTACTGCCCGATACAAAAATACCGCCAGAATTCGCCTTGAATCCATTCATTCATCTGGCCAGCGGTTACTGCAAGTATCCATCCATTAAACACTCAACTAGGGACTATACTGGTCGCTGGGTGCCCTCGCTGACACTGAATTGGGCCGCTGGGGCCTATGGAAGTGTCCGCTCTTTACGTACTATATTTCTCTATGCTTTTACTGCGAAGAAGTGTCAGGCTTTTCGCTGCGTCATGCTCCAGTATGTGTGCGTTGCGCTCGTATACGTAGCGGACATCGAAGCCGTCGGTACTCAATGGGGGGCCTATCGTTCCCCTTTGCCAAGTTACACTGAGGCAAGGTATAACCTTGGGCTCTCACTATACTGGCGCCGCCTGGCTGTTACCGGTAGGCTGTACTGACACAAAAAATTAAACAGCAAATAAAAAAAATCTCGACGTTCAAAGATCAGAGCAAAAATCAGAAAAATCAGGGGAGGGGGGGGGGGCGGTTTTGAACCCGAACTCCCCCCCCCCCCCCCCCCCCTTCGAACACGCCACTGGTTGTGGCACTCCCTGGGAGACGAGCGAAGCACAGACCGATCGGGCGGAAATTACCATAGAGCGAACCCACAAGGCTACGCTTTAGAAAAGTTACTTGCCATTTTCCACTTTTGACACCAGTCAGTTATTAGGCTAAATCAGACATTCAAGGGAGATACAAGAACGGTACATTAGGCGATCTTCAGCAAAAAGTGGAATACAGGCTGTCATGTAATCAGGAAAATCGTTTACAAAAAAAAATGGAAAAAAAAATCAGCTGTGCAAGAACTCTGCCCTGGGGGACACGGACGATGAAGGAAAACAGGAAGACGAGCAATTGTTAATTACAGAGTACTGAGCGCGATTCGTTAAAATTTGGCTAATCCATGATGTCACTAATGCATAAGTATGGGGTTGATTTAGTTGAAGCATAACTAAGCTATGGGCAACCTTATCAAATGCTTTAGAAAAGTCAATAAATAAGGTGTCAATTTGAATGTTATTATCGATGTTACGTATACTTCATGAACGAGTTGCACCAATTGTTCTTAGCAAGAGAATGATACTTATATTACGTGGTACTATATACTATATTACGTGGCTTTCAATTTATTTTGATCGTCTGCATTCACAGGAGGTACTTATCCAGTGGTACTGCGTAGTTCTTGCCGTCTCTCTTGGTTTTCCACATGTCCTTCGTTCGTTTGGCACGTATATCCGCCATGCTAAAAAGCGCCGACGCCGTGTTCGTGCTAACAGTGTCTGACAGTGCACATAAATACACGTACGAAGCCGTTTAAAGGGATACTTCAACGAAATTTGAAATATTCCCGTCGTGTTTAAAAATAGGTTGAATATGATCCACAATATCCGTAAATGACAATCGCACGTTTGTATCTTGAGCCTGGTGGCTATATTTTTCGTTATAAACGGCCCACTCTGGCAAGCGCTCAGAGAAGGCCCAGCGGATACCACGTGACATGCAACGCAATCGTGACGTAGGTCGTCTCGGGACGAGCAAAGCTACGGCGAGGCTGACGTCAAGAGGATGGCCTAGTCGTTCCAGCCACCGAAGCGGCTGCTTTTGTACGAATTTTGAGTGAAAGGTTAATCTTCTATAATCTTGTAGGGGGACAATAGCGACTTCTGCGACACACAAAAGGCATTCTCGTGAAGAGGGGAGTTCCTCCTTCCCCTCTTCTCTCGTCGTGGCCGGAGGCGAGACACTCACCGTCACTAGCTGTCAAGGTTCCTAGACGGGCATTACAAGCGTGGCGTTAGCGACATCCACCAGGTGCTCTTTGCTAATAGTTTAATTCGCTTTAAAATTCCTTTTCGAGACTTTCTTAACAAGATATTGGTATGGTCGATGTGATACTGCTCCTTTGAACACATATAGACCAAAAAATGAGCGCCGGAATTTCGTTGTAGTATCCCTTTAAAGGGGCAGTGCAACGATTTTAGCGTTGAAAGAATTGGCGTTTTCTACTTTTGACATTGTTCACCTTGTCACAAAGGGCAGAAAACACACCTCCTTCTTTCAAAATGTTCCGACTCCGCCGCGTAATCACGAAGCAAAAATTAGAATATTCATCGACCTGCAGCCGCGAGCGGCGGCCATGAGAAACACGCGGCAAGACGTCAATGGGGAATCTTGTAGAAAGATAGCAAGTTGTGCGAATACCCGCTCGATAAAAGGTAGCTTTTCTATATATCTTGTCGTTCCAACATAAATATAAATGCGTCAAAAACCTAGTATCATCGACAAAACTTTTATTATACGGAGTTTCAGTGGCGCCATCTATCCTAGGTCCACAAAACCGCCAGAAGCCGGAGGGGAGGGAGGTGTTGGCTGCGCCCGCCAGCACGTGGTCACGCGGTCGTGAGCGGATCCCCGCGCCTTCCCCATTGACGTCACAGCGCACGTGACTCGGAAGTTAGTGAAGGAGTTGAGAGGCGCCGAAAACCTCAATCTTTGTCCATTTTTAAAATAAAAACTGGGACATGCAGGCGAAAGCGGATTTTTGTTCTTTACTCAGAAAGGTCGAGACACCAACTCCCAAATTATTTAAGCAAATCACTATAACTGTTGCACAGCTCCTTTAAGCACCGTTTTTCATGCCACGAATTTCAAATAAAAACGCAGTAACTGACCTATTATTTCGTCTGCGTAACTGAGAAATGTTCGAATGTGCCCAGTACGTACGAATTATTTGTGATATTTGCTCTTATAATCGAGCGCATAGAGAAAATGCACTAGCGCCAGTTGAACCTAGGGGTGTCGCGAACCGGCCGAGGTTCGAGTTCGACGAGGTTCGACTTTTTCAAACTTTTAGTGGAAAGTTCGGCGAACCTTGTATTGAGGTTCGACTCAAGTGCGCATGCGCGACAGGCTGGCCAGTTGGCTTCGGATTGGATGCTGATGGCTAAAAGATGAACTAAGGGCAGCGCTGATTAGTTATTTCAGTTATTACAGTACAGAACAATTAAGGTATTAACTTCTTCAGTGATTGGAATCGGTTTCCCTTAATTTGCAATTGTTCATAAAATAAAATAACCCTTTGCATAAAAAACAATGCTCCAAACCTAGACATGCTTATATTATGGTCTGTCCACAAAGTCGAACCGGTGGAATCTGGTGAAAAGTTCGAAGGTTCGTCGAACTGGTTCGACCCAGTCGAATCCCGAAAGTTCGACCTAAAAATTCGGTTCGACAAAAGTTCGCGACACCCCTAGTTGAACCTCTTCACGTGATAAATAAGGGCCACTTTTCCGCGGCGCCCCCGGGCGCAAACTACAAATTCGTATAGCGCCGTAAGTTTAGCTGTAAATTTTTTTCTTCGTTGTAAAATTGTTTTATGACATCCTTTTTCCATCTAAGCTGTTTAAAAAAAAATGTTTTCTTCCTTTGCATGTGTCCTTTGAAGAACGTCTTCGGTGAATGACGACGAACGAGTAGAAAACGTGTCTATAGCACGCTGGAAAATCACAGCAAAACGCTAGCAAAACGAGCAAAAACGGCATGCAAGATGGCCGTCCAGTGGCCGCACTCGCGCTGCAGCGAACAAGCGGGGATGTTCAAACCGAAACTTAATACTCTTGTGCTCTTGCGATCAGCATTAGTGAAGGCGCTATCGACAACGCGTTACTTGAAACGGTCAACACAATCCAATCAATCCAATCCAAATTTTTTTTTTTTTTTAGTTGAGTGAGAGGAGGATTGTTTGCTTGGTTTGCTTGCTGCTCCGTATCCCTGCTCCCATGTGATAGCTGCTTGAAGACCCAACTCTGTCGGTTACGGATGCGTGCCTTGTCTCTTTGTTGCTGCTTGCGTTATTGATACGACCTTGCTGCCTGATAGTGAACGCGGTACGGGCGCTGCCGCCGAGGGATGCGTGACGTCTTCGGCTACGTTCGCGACGTCCACCACGCCAGGCAAGTCGGATAAGTCTCGGCCACATCTTACACCGTGGTCTCGGCGTAGCAGTCTGCACTGCTGCAACACTCCAGCGATCCGGCCACTGTCTGTTGTTTTCACGACCTAATCGGTCACTATCTTAAGTGATCATCTTGTGTCCCAAAGTGGGCTGCACGTTGCGTTCGTGTGCCAAACGCGTGTTTTTAACGGCTTTGTCTTGTGTGCGCAGAAATTCCAAATCGAAGAACGATGCTAAGCACATTAGAAAGGAAGGATACAGAACGAGCGGGATCCGAGAAAGATCAACGCAACCCAAAAGCTGACGTGCAGGGAGACGCTATGTCAGGTATGTACTGTTTGTTTCCTGGGAAGTCGTCCTTTTGCCCGTCCATGGCATGTCTTGCTCTGGACCTTTAATCGTCGGTGATCAACTCAGCAGGCATCTACACCAAGTATGTCATGACTTTAGTCGCATCTGGCTTTATCTTCGATGTTTGCCTTGTCAGTGCATGGCTTGCACTGTCGTTCTTTAATCCCCTGACGGCTTTTTCTGCTGACAGCACATTTTCTAGCATTATTATGTCCCATCAGAAAACGTGCTCGCTGTGCATTCTTTTTGCAAGCCTCGCAGGATTTTCGCTGGGAACCAGCGAAAATCCTGCGAAAATCCTGGAAGCCTGCTCACATGATTGAACCGGCAGACAGTCGTGAATTTGGAGGACGTTTTCAGTGTCTATTTGGCAAGGGCTGAAAGCTATCTAGTGAACACACCGTCCTCTCCATGTCTTGTAGGAGAACTTCAGGCCGCTGATATCGTCGAGATTCTGAAGAAGCGGCTGGCTTTCATGGCAGGTAAGTCTTTTCTTGTCTTAAGTAGAGCTTAATTTACCAGAATGCTGATCTCCCAGTCCTGCAGGTTGGCACTTATGAGCTGCTATGTTTGACGGAGTTCTGTTTTCATCCGAGTCCACAGTACACAATGCATGCTCTATGAATGTTCTTTTTGGTAAACATTTCTTCACATTCACACAGCACCACGAAGAAGGAGTTCTCATGCTCAATAGCCGTCACCCTCCTGATAGATGCGTCGTCACGCCTTAGCGCACATACAACTTCCTCAATTAACAGGTGGTGAAGACAAGAAAGGCAACGCGCTCATCTCCGTGCCTCCACCCTGCGACGACTTTATGCTTCAGGACTTCAAGGACACGCTGACTTACCTGATGACCCTCACCAAGTAAGCCGACCCACCATTGTTCACTCCTTTGCGAGACCCTTGAACACTCTGCGACGCCGTTGGCACAAGCAGAACATGGGCACTTTTTTGCTTTTTAGTTTGAAAGGGTACAGGTGGACGTCAGATTGTACCACATTTCCCCCAAATGAGTACTTTCTGCCACACTAGTAGTTTCTATGAAAGCCCCTTGAATCTAATAAAAAAATTAAAAAAATGGCTATCACTGGTTTGTGTTAACAGTGTCGCGACATGTACCTGTGTTTAATTGCTCTTGTATCTTGCTAGAGTTATGGACAGTAGTGCTGTCGCTCTTTTTGATTGCTATTCACAACTTGAATGATCTGCTTTTGGTCTGTTTCACATATTAACGTCTAGGCTGCATAATACTGATGTTTCGTGCATGTCTATACAGCCGGAAGTTAGTCTGCCTCAACGGGCGACTTGTCTCTCAGCTGCAGATGTGCAATTTAGCCAGTGCAGTACAACCTCTAGCCTGGGTCCGCCAGTCTTTAAAGGTACACTGACAGGGTATATATGCTCGCCAAGGTTTTTATTTGTACATGACATACGAGAGCCAAACTACCCAGAAAACAATTTGCGGCTCAAAATTTGTTTCCTTTCCACCCGAAAACCACCGATCGAGAACTGGCCAGTTTGAGTCACACTTACTCTCTTCTTTGTGGTCACGTGCCGTTTTGTATGGTTTAGACACGGCCACCAAATATAATCAAAGTCGTGGGTCATCGAAGTCACACACACAATATTAAAAATAGAAAAGAAGTATGATACCCATTTTTTGTGGCTTCTAAAAAACTGTAAATACGTTGATAGGAAAAAAAAGAAAAGCTGCACAGCCACGTGACTTTTGCCAACTCTCTCCTCTATATTTCTTCTTCCTCCCCAGTCCAGTTTCGGTTTTGAGCAGTTGCGTTTTCTGGCTTTGTTAAAAATATATGTGATGTTGTAGCAAAATATTGATTGGGTAGTCTTCCGACATCATAATGAAGTGCCTGTCAAAAAATAAAAAAATAAATTTTGGGGGGTGTCAGCGTCCCTTTAACGTGCACCACGCAGTAGTGACGCACGACCGCACGCTGGTACGATGGTCATCCAGATCGACACGGTCGGGGGTGGGGATCGAACCGAGGATCCGTAGGTTCTGCGGCGCAAGCTTTCGCTTCATGTGCTCTGAGCTGGTGCGCGCTAACCCACTCGGCCACCGATCCCCCCCCCCCGCTGGGCTGCATCGGTTCGAGCTATGTATTACAGTAAATGCGGTCCTCCTATTTCCCCGACTCTCGTGTTTCTCGCCCGGCGCCGCTATTTCACTTAGAGTTGCGAATAACGTCTTTGTAGCCTTGGGCTTGCGGGCCATCATCATATTTGGTACGACTCATTCTGCTGATGATGAGGTCTCAGGTTTTTGAAATTCGTCTTTTTTTTTAATTACAAGTGTCTTCCTTTTTTCCACTCATTTCTTACGACAAATCTAGGTAATAATAGATTGTGACTTTGCTCAAATTCAAAGCTTAAAATTTGTAGAAAAGAAGGTGGATTTTTTGTACTAATTGTATGCAAAACACAGGAAAATTATTTTAATTGAGATTTCCAAACCACAATAAGGGGTAAGTTATGGCTTATTGCAGTGTCAACAAATCTGTTTAATTGGGCAGCCTTCAGACTGTAAGCTGATGACGTTTGCACTTTATGTTTTACTTTTATATTTATTGGGCTACCAAGAAGAGCTTTCAGACAAACTTGACCTGAGACAAGCTTTACTGCACGCACCTTTCATTATTATTTTAATAAATTGGAACCTTGCATATGTATGACCAAGGGCACTTGAGTTGATTGGATTTGAATCTTATTACGAGGATCGGATAGCATTTGGCTAGTTTCTTGCGGTCTGTCTTGGCTACCGAAATTAATGATGCACTGAAGATGTTTGCTTCGTGTGTTTCAGTGATGATGATCGGGGTGTAACGGTCGTTATCCAGGGTGACAGTTCCTGGGGAGATAGGCTGAAGCCGATAATGGGCATTAATCAGGTTTGTGTTCCAGCTTTTTATTTGTTTTTGATGAAAGATGAACCACTTGTCTGACAGTGGTGCCAAGAACTGTCTGTTTTTTTGTCAGGGACCACCAGAATCATAAATTAGGTTGCATAGGATATTTTTAAGGAATTTATAATTTGCAGGTGTTTTTTGCGTTCCTGGGTTGGGAATAGATTTTACTTGTGGCTGGTGGAACCTATACAATGACCAGTCTATTTCTCAGACAGGATATCCTATTTTTTTTTCTATACTCTGGTAAGCACCTTCACAATTCTGTCGTAAAAAGGCTGTCCCACCAGTTACCTGCTACCTTCGGGGAGCATTGAGTATACAAACATTTCTTTACGTACAGACCTATGGACAGATTTTTGAATGATCAATTTCCGGTCTGAACGATTTTGCTGTTTTGCACGGGATACTCTCTGAAGTTTTGTCTCGGAAAAGCAAGACTTTTGTCATCCCCTTCTACTCCCCCTTTCCCACTCGTGGAGCAAAACCGCCACGGTTATTGCCCTTCTTTGATGCCTGACTGACGTCACTGTCCCAATATTAAGATATGTTTCTCTGGGGCTGTTTACCCTTTTCAAGGTGGTAATTTAGCCGGCTATTTCTGTTGATCCCCGCCCACTTATTTCATTGCCTTTATTCTAGAAGCTACAATTCTGCACAGCAACCTTCACATACTTGTCTCGAAGTAGCTCTGAGACAATATGGTTCCTGTTCTCTGCTTTAATTAAAAAAGAATCGATCAGTGACACTCAGTGTGCATCTGAGCTCCCTCCAAAGTAGAACGCGTGCCAGCTGTCTGCTTTGGAGCTGAATAATTATGTCAGTGTCATGCATAGCTGTTTGGTGGAGCTGAATAATGATGTCAGTGTCATGCATAGCTGAATAATGTCAGTGCCATGCATAACTGTTTGGGCTGCACTTTCAGTGCCGTCCGGCTTTGGTTTATGAAGATTCCTTTCGGATACCGACTGGTTCGGTTTTCCAATTCACAACAAGTGAACTTCTGGCCTTGGGTCTCACCCTACGGTGTTATCCACGGCTTCACTTCTTAGACCACATCACGCCGTTTTCATGCCACCTCGCCTAAAAGGGACCGTTGGCCGTCTTTGCAGCGACATTCTCCCGGTCTTTCCGATAGTGTGTCAATGGCGGCTCCGAAGTGGCTCCTGTGTTGACTCCCCGACTGGAGTGCTGTTCCTTATCAGTTGTCTGTTGTGCCGTCCGTGCAGGACGTCCTGGGGGGCAGGCTTTGCTGTACGTTGGTGCTCCGTCCACACAAGTCCAAGGACTCGAAAGCGTCTCTTCGGGACAAGCAGGCATCCACGCAGGTGAGGAGGGTACTGTGCACAACACATTTGCTCTTTGTTCTTGGCCTAGCGATAAAAGTCGTCCGAGTGGGTAGCAGAACAAATAAAATGCATTTCAAGCTTGTTTGCTTGTGGAATTGTAGAATTGTAGAAAACCATTCAAATGAGACTAAATGAAAGCTATACACCTTTCCAAAAAACGCTCCTAGGCCGCCGCCATGTTGCTGATGCTGATGCGGCTGGTGCGACTCTCGCGCCCTCTATCAGCTAGAAATTTTCTGGCACTCTCTTGGACTGTGAGAACCCGCTCAGCGCGATTCTCTACCTATGTTTTGTGGTTTTGCATTCAACGTTTTCTGGCCCCTCTTGAAAGTTTCCACTTAATTTTTTTTTTTATGCGAGCTGCGTACACTTTTTGTGTTATCTTCAACTGTGAGAATTAGGGCTGGTAAGTGCCTACCATTCGAGCTTTTCTGCTCAACATACACGGGAAACGAAGGTGGGGAGGACGTCGAACGGCCCTCGACGCGATTATGAGAACAATGACAATTGTTCTCTCCCCTCCCAGAGATAATCCGCATAAAGTCCTTCTCATTCATCTCCAAAAATAGTTGTCCGGGTTGGGGTGGGAAACGGGTCAGCCGCGTTCGTTTCTTTGCCTTGGTGATGTTGTGAAAAAAGGAAGCTCTCCCCAAAACGTGCCCTAAAACGAAGTCACCTTGGATTCCGTCCGATCGTCAGGATGTGACTGTCGTCGACTGTGACTGTTGCCAACTGTGACTGTCGTCGACTGTGACTGTCGTCGACTGTGACTGTGTTATTTGAGATCTTTCTCAAATAAATTCTTTTCAGATAGTGATGCATCGTGTGGTATGTACAATATATTGTTCGAAAGTTGACATTTGCTAAACTGTATGCATGCCTTTCGGCTATCTTTGTTAACCATGTTGAATAAACCTGAGACTGGGGCAGAAATGAACATACAAGTGGAAGGAACAGAAAAGGACAGGACGACGTTTCACCGGCTCGCCTGCACCCTTACTGTATTATCTCTGTCTTCTGTTGTAAATTATTTTCGACAGTTAAGCGCTTTGTCGATTGACACGCGGCTAATCAAGCAACGCTGTCAAACCTTATTGTAAAATAAAGTAAAACGACAACTAACATTCTAGTTGCGTTCATTCTGTCGTGTGCATACCCAACAAAAATAGATTGCAGGTTTTTTTTTTTTTTTTTAATAATGTGGTACAATGCTTTCTCAATGTCCTCGGGAAAATACATGCACCATGAAACTCAACATACAGCAGGAAAAGACGAGAATCTAGCCGCCAGCAGTGTATGAACCTGCGCATACGCAGGCTGCACCTATCGAAATCACAGTCCACTCGGGTTAGGGTTAGCAGGGACGCCGATGATAGTCTAGCCTCAAACCCAGTCACTGGGCTCGAAAACGGTTTGCAGCCCCTGGGGTCGAGTGTTTCTTGGAAAGGTGTATACCGTATGACGTTTCTTGTCTCGCTCATATCAATGGGAGGTTCTAACGTTTTGTACATTGCTGTAAAATATTGACTTAGAGTGACCAAGAAAAGCGAATGTTTCACTTGGCTAATTAGTTTTCAGAATAGGCACTTTATGTTTGTAAAACTTAGATGAGGAATCAGTTTTAGAGTGCAGCTCTTAGGTGCCCGTTTCAGGGTTGAGTGGTGTCGCCGTCGGTGTAGCCATGGTAAATTTAGTGGGAAAAGTGATGTCACGTGACCTCAACACCAATCCAATTCCCTACTAAATTTAGCGGGGAAAAGGGACGTCATGTGACCTCAACACCAATCCAAGTCCCCGCTAAATTTAGCGGGAAAAGTGACGTGACGTAACCTCAACACCAATCCAATTTCCCGCTAACATGACATCACATGACTTCGTGCCACGTCACTTATGAACAAATTCATTTTCTCTGCTAGATTTAGTAGAAAAATTGACGTCCCGTGACCTCAACAGGAATTCAATTCCCCGCTAAATTTAGCGAGAAAATTTGTGGTCACGTGACTTCAACATCAATTCAGTTTCCCCGGTAAATTTTACGGGGAAAAGAATGCCAATGACTTGGTGCCACATCACCTATGAACAAATTCGGTCTCTCCGCTAGATTTCGC
Organism: Ixodes persulcatus; assembly: GCA_013358835.2. Lineage (NCBI taxonomy): Eukaryota > Metazoa > Arthropoda > Arachnida > Ixodida > Ixodidae > Ixodes > Ixodes persulcatus. The sequence goes on along the minus strand of JABSTQ010011339.1, from coordinate 249,479 downwards.
GGAAAAATTAACGTCATGTGACCTCAGTAGCAATTCAATTCTCCTCTAAATTTAACGGTTATTTTGACGTCACAGAACTTTGACACCAATTCAGTTTCCCTAATAAATTTAGCGGGGAAAATAACGTCACATGACTTGATATCACGTCACCTATGAATAAATTCAGTTTCTCCGCTAGATTTAGTGGGAAAATTGGCGTTGCAAGCGGAGGAGGAGGAGGGAAAGGAGAAGGAGGGAAGGAGGGGAGGACGAGGAGCAGAGTAGGAGGAGGGGCATACCCTACCCTCCTGCTCAAGGGCTGCGCTCTAATTCCGCGTTACAGAGATTTGTAAACGTCTTTAATATTTTGTTTATGCACATTAGCTTTTGCAAAAAGGGTATTCATGAAGCTCGCATTACTTTTTCTCGCCCGAATGGCCCCACTCCTTAACAAAGCAAACTAGACAGAGATCATCCCTTTGCAGCAGATAATCCATTTATAGTCAGGTACAGAGGAGGTTAAATGCAGAAAGGCCATAAGCCCCACAAGTACCAATGTTGCCTGCAGCCTTCCATTAAGCAGCATCGATTTTCTCAGAAACACCGAAACATTGCCCATGACACGAATATCAGGAGTGAAAGAGACGATAGAGGGCTGATCAAGCCTCAGTCCACAATGATTATCTCTCAAACTAATGATGGTGGGTCCTTGCTCATATTAAACTTTTTTACACCTTTGTGCTTTGATCAAACCTGAATTTTCAGCATAACAAAGTGTGTGCACTTGTTCATTATGGGGCCTGATGTTCAGCCAGGTATGTGGGAAACGTTTTTTGCAGTTCAGCTCATTGCAGTATTTTTACCTCTCTAGTGCAGTGGAGTTGGGCTGAAATGTTTGTAGCCATTAATTCTTTGCATATTTTTACCCCGAAAATTACGCTCCAAAATTCTGAGCCTAAACTCGTGTTAGTGTCCTCACTTTACTTTCTGTCAACTTCATATTTGGCTACGAAGTCTGGATAAATTTGACTGGACTTTTTGGTGGGCTGCTGTTTGGCACCTTACGGTTGGTTGATCTTCTTTCTTCCAAAGGAACAGTTCTTTCAAAAGCTTTGTTGCATTCGGCAGTTCCAGCATTCTGTCGAAATACAATGGAACCTTTTCAAAAGCGCTCGCAATCTACTGTATTTACTGGATTCTAAGCACCCCTCTTTTTTCAAATCTGGTATATACTTCATGAGAGGGGGGTGGTTAGATTCGAAGTACACTAAATGTTACAAAATTTAAGCAAAGAAATATTACTTAATTTTAAGTGAAATGAGAGGTAAAATAGAACACGGAAGATACAACAAATATGGGAAACTGTCACTCTACTTGCCGGCACAGCGGACAGCACACCATGCGACACGCTTCACTCAATCACTTTCACCTGATGACGAGTCCTCGGTGCATCCGTCCGAGCTGCTTCTGCTTCGGTTGCTCTCTGTGTCCCACAAGAGGTCTTCCTCAGATTTGTCAAGACTGTTCATTATACAAGACTTCTTGAATGACTTGACCAAGACGTCGGCCTTGGACTCTGTTCCACCCGTCCGAGATCTAGGTCGCGACGGTTAATAGAGAGGCTTTCTGCAGCCTCACTGTCGGAGTCTTCTTGCGGTTGGGACTCTGGATCCAATCGTCATACTCTTGATGCAGATTATCTTTGAACGGCTTATTTGCCGGGATGTCCAGGGGCTGAAGTACCAAGGTCATCCCGCCTGGCACGACCACCAGGTCGCAGCCGCTGATTTGAAGCTCTGCCTTCACCTCCGGGTAAAGTGGCCGCGGAAAGCGTCTTGCACAAACATAGAGTGCTCGCCGTCGGGTCTGCTAAGCGATGCTCCGGGGTGATGTCGCCACACAACTTTGATCCGATTCAGCATAAGCTCCCTCGTCATCCAGCCTTTCTCTTGGAGGCGGACGATGACATCCCCCGGAAAAGCCTCGTTTTTGGGAATATTTTTCCGCTTTAGAATAACGTTTGGCGGGAGCTTTTGGGTGTCTGCCGTTATGCATAACGTAAACATTCCGCGCTGCTTCTTGTAGCCCGTAGTCCTGATTTTGATCTCTCGCACGCCTACTTCATTGACGGTTGGCGTCCTTGGCATGTCAATGTAGACTGGTGTCTCATTCGCGTTGCCAATCTGGCCAAGGCTGTAGCAGCGTTCCCTGCGCAGCTTCATCGTGTACTGCTGAAAACTGATCAGCTTATGTTCAAAGTCAACCGGACTCTTTTAACATATCGTCGTGCGGCGTCTTGGCGAAAATCCATTTCTCTTCATCACCCGTTCTACCTAGCCACGACTGACACAGAACACTTTACGAGACACCTGCTCTTGTGTGGCAAACTTCATCGCTTTTCACTGGATGGCATCAGCTGTCACAGCGAAGCCGCTGCACCTTTCACTGCGAACAAACTCGCAGACTTCCTCTTCGAGCTCTGGATGCCAGCCCCTCCGTGGTCCCACGGTCTTCTTACGGGTTGCAGCATTCTGGAAAATTCTTCTCCCGCTGCTTTCTTCATCGAATCAGCCAGGACCTGTCCACGCTGAAATTCTCAGCAGCGCTGTGATTTCCATTCTCCTCCGCAAACGAGATCACTGTCCTCTTGAACTTGAACGTATAGGAAGTTCTCTTCGTACACATGCTGACGCGAGGTTAATCAAAGACTGATCAAAAGCCGCCAAAACGAAAGATGCAGTCGACGCTCCTCTAGAAAAAAAAAAGAGAAAGAACAAGAAACACTCGCGAGCGTGCGGTTCCTGTGTTGCCATCGATCCAGTCACGTTGAAACTTGTTTCCAGCAATCAACATTGCCAATAGCTCGGTGACCACAGTCTCTCCTTCCGCTGAGGAACAGTGGCGTGCTGCACTCAGATTTTAAATCGCGCTAAAAAAAGGGGTGCATACATTCGCGTGCAAACTTTTATTTTACCTTTAGTAGGGTACGTTGTTGGGCTAGTTGGTTCATCTTAGTAAAACATAAAATAGCGCAAAAAAGACAAAGACAAGAAGTATACAGGACCGTTCTGACTGGATAATTGGGGGGGAAGGGGGGGGGGGGGGGGGCTTAGAATCTTATAAATACATAGCCGCCGAGCCAATTATACGAGTCTGCCACACGCACTCCGACCATGTACTGGATACAAGGGCTGCGTCATTGTCCCGCTTGAACTCGGCTCGCATGGAAAGCGAGTACTGCGTCAGCATTTCGCAAGAACTCGGATCCAGTCACATGCTTCGTGCCCAAGAAACGGCGACCGCCGATGTTGCACGACGGAGTTTCGGGGCATCATTTGGTTCGTGTGAGGTATGATTGGTGGAGGTTCTGAAAATGGCGTCATCTCTGTGACACCAGGTGAAATTTGTCAGCCAAGCCAAGCTGTTCAAGTTGATCAGTCCCCTTCAGTTGACACCCGAGTTTGGCGGCACCCTGCAGTACGACCACTATGACTGGCTGAGCAGACAACTGGTGAGTAACTATAGTTTGTTCTGCTTCTACATGTGTCCTGCACATGGTTTCCTTAAATGAATAATAATAATTGGGGTTGTGTGGATATTTATACAGCGAGTCGTTGGTCAGCCACTTTTAATGTTGCGACAAGTCACTCGCTGTAGATGAGCAATTTAGCCAGTGCAGTACAACCGCTAGCCTGGGGTCTTTAAAGGACACATGCAAAGGAAAAAAACATTTTTTTTAAACAGTCTAGATGGCAAGAGAATGTTATAAAATAAATTTACAACGAAGAAAGAAAAATTTTAGAGCTATATTTACGGCGCAAAACGATTTTGTAGTTGGCGCTGGCGGGAGCCGCCGCTGGTCACGTGGTAGGCCCGCGCGTCACCGCGCTCCGTCGCCGGCGCCGCAAAGAACTCCGCCACCGCACGCTGAGCGTAGTGCGAACGCCGCTTCAACGCGTTTCTCCACGCCGCCGTCGCCGCCGCCGCACAAGTTCGCCTGCTTCGGGGCGCCGCCGCCGTTATCTGACCGGCGCACAGGTCTCTCACGTCTGCTTGCGCTTTTTCAGGAGCTTCCTTTGGGCTCTAAAAGTTACTTGTTATTGTTTGTTTTTTGTTTCACTTCAAACGAAGATGAATAAGTAACTTTTCGAGACCATAGGAAGCTTCCGAAAGATTGCAAGTACCACGTGACAAATAAGGGCCAGTCACGTGATAAATATGGGCCACTTTTCCGCGGCGCCCGCGGGCGCCAACTGCAAATTCGTATAGCGCCGTGAATATAGCTCTAAAAATTTTGATTTTTCGTTGTAAATTCGTTTTATGACTTCCTTTTCCGAAACCGGCTGTTTAAAAAAAAAGTTTTTTTTCTTTGCATGTGTCCTTTAACGTGCACCACGCAGTAGTGATACACGACCGCACGCCGGTACGATGCTCATCCAGATCGAAACGGGCAGGGGTGGGGATTGAACCCAGGATCCCTGGGTTCTGCAGCGCGAGCTTTCGCTCCACGTGCTCCGAGCTGGTGTGCGCTAGTCCACTCGGCCACCGATCCCCCCTTTCCTTAAATGTATCTACATACAGTCACACCTTCCGAACATAGACATTCCTGCTGGACACAAGGCATCCAACCTAGAATATTGTTCGGTATCTAGAAATGGACTTACTTATGCATAAAATTTGAAAGCAACTTACGTCTACCTTTACTGGGTTAGAATTTAATGAAAGCGAGTTCTAGAACCCTTAATTTTTATTTGATTGAATTGTCACAGATGCCTTTAGCTGGTGACAAGCTTCACTGCGCATGTCATTGGGATTTGTTGTGTCGAATTTGCATAGTGTCTTCGTGACAGTCGGTTGTTGCAGACGAAAGAATGTTCAGCCATAACAACTGGTACCAAACTTTTTGTTATGCTAAAAAGCTTATCACCACGTAACAGTTTTGATACTAAGCTCGAGCTAAAAGACTTGCTCGAAACAGCACCCACCAGACGTATCCTTTCAGATGCCAGCTTGGCTCAAGCGTCCTTCCCCCAGTTTGCACTTGTCAAATCTTTTTCAAAGCGACCCTCCTTGCATCTTTTAACATTAACTGACTGCATCGCCGCTCTCCTACTTTGCTTTCTTGCACCTACACACGCATGTGATTCGGCTGCGCCTGTCGAGGTTCGTGGACTAATTTGCTGGCCTTGTTTTGCAGGCGGTGGAGAAGTACATCAAGGAGGTGAAGCTGCTCTCGAAGCACACGGATGTGGCCCTCGGATTCTGCCGCTTCCGGTCCTCCCCCGGGTCTCCAGATGTGCCCTGCCAGATCGGCCCGGCCATGGGAGAGGTCATCGCTCGCACGGTGCAGAGCGGTAGGCCGCTCTGACTTGTCCCTTTGCTGCTGACTTGCTGATGATTACAGGACGTTCATTCGAGCTAAATGAATCAGCTGCACGCACTTGCGTCATCTTGCATTTTTGCGTGCGTTGAAGCAGTGCATTAGGGATAAGCAGTTTTTACGGGCAACCAACTACAGTCGAAGCTCGTTAATTTGACTCCCGTTATTTCGATCATCGCGTTAATTCGATCCTTCCGTTTAGCACCGTCAGAAATGTACAGGCTTCAATAGGCAGAAAACCCCGGTATTTCGATCTGATAAATATCCCCAACCCGATAATTCTTCCCGGGAGCCAGCATCTTCGTAACCGGGAAATATTTTTTAAGCTAACACTATAAGTTTAAAGGTTAAAACGGCGCCTCAGAACACAACACGCGTCCCTACCCATATTGGCAAACAGTTGTTGCAGCGAGCCCGCGCCTGATTGCGACACCTCCACAGACGCGCGATGCCCGTCGGCGCCCCCGGCGCCTCGAGCCGGGGCGCGCTCCGCGAAAGAGCGCCCACGCAGACAGGCGCCCTTTCGCCGGCGCCTCGCGCCGGAGAAAGGGCTGATTTGATTAGTCGAGATAAGACCCAGTCAGAGCGTACCGGCCCGATCACGTGGGGAGGCGTGCGGAAGGAGACGGGAGCAACGAGAGGGAAATGAGTGAGCGATGAAGTGAGAAAGAACGTCGGGAGGATGGAGAAGGAGACTGGAGAAAAATGAGCGAGCGATGAAGAGGGACCGTGCTGTCACGCGGTTTCTGGTTTCTGTTCTTTGGAGTGTGCGGCGTTTAACGCTCATACCGGAAAATGTCGAAAGAAAAGCAAGGAAAGTACTCTTCGAATGATTTAAAAACAAAAGTTCACATACTCAACGAAGTTAGGGAGGGAAAATTGTCCAGAAAAGAAATTGCCGAAAAGTATGACCTCAAGAAAAGCACGCTTGCTACCTACATTCGGAATGAAGCAGCAATCGTGAAAGCTTTTGAAGAAGAGCAATTTTTGAATTCAAGAAAACGCCTTCGCAGTGCAGCCCATCCAGAACTCGAAGAAGCCGTTTACAAATGGGTGACAGAAGTAAGAACGCACAACCTTCCGATGACTGGAGACATGATTCGCGCAAAGGCTCAACAGTTCGGCGAACGTTTGGGCATCGAGGGATTCCGTGCTTCCGAGGGATGGCTCGCAAGATTCAGGTTGAGGCACTCTCTTATTTTTAAGCACGTGTGTGGTGAAAGAGCCGATGTGGATGAAGATTTGTGTGAAAACTGGAAGACGTCGGAGCTCGCACGTATTCTTGCGGAGTATGCGCCCGAGGACATATTCAATTGCGACGAAGCGGCGTTGTTTTTCAAAGCTCTCCCCGACAAAACAATAACGTTCAAAGGGGATCCTTGCACTGGGGGAAAACTCAGTAAAGAGCGGGTGACCGTGCTCGTGGCAGCCAACATGACAGGCACGGAACGTCTGCCTCTTCTGGTGATCGGGAAATCCAAGACGCCACAATGCTTTCGGAACATCCCACGGACTACCGTTTCAACAAAAAAGCGTGGATGACACGTGAGATCTTTCAAGATTGGCTTCAAAAATTGAACCGCCAGTTCGCGTCCAAGGGACGCAAGGTCGTGTTAGTAGCGGACAACTGCAGTGCGCACACAAAAATGCCGGAGCTGTCAATGATCCGCCTGATTTTCCTTCCACCCGCAACCACCTCACTCTTGCAACCAATGGATCAAGGAATAATCAAACACCTGAAAGGCTTGTACCGCAAGCATCTCATGATATTGCTTTGTCTGGACCAGGGTAAGCGCTATGAAGTCACTCTGTTGGCGGCGATTCATATGCTTGTTAAAGCTTGGACGGACATGCCAAGCCAGGTCATCGCGAACTGCTTTCGTCACTGTGGTTTCTCGTGTGATGGAAATACCGCGAGTTCGACGACTGCATCGGCTACTACGTCTACATCGGCAACTGCATCGGCTACTACATCGGCAACTGCATCGGCTACAACATCGGCAACCACAATTGAAGATGAAAACTTTGACGAAGAGTGCAGTGCTCTAATGTCTGCTCTACCCGAAAACGTTAGTTTCAATGATTACGTTGCGATAGATGATGGAGTGCTTGTGTGCGGTCAATTGACTGACGACGAAATCATCGCATCGGTTCAGCGTCCCGAGGGTCAGGAGGACGACAGCTGCGAGAGTGACGCCGAAGAGCCGCCGCCACACCCATCTCCTGCCGAAGCATCCGCTGCGCTCGATGTACTTGCGAACTTCGCAACGTTTGAAGACACCGACGGGACGATGTGGCTGCACATTGAGGATATGCGGAAATTTGTTTTTGCGAAGCGTCTGACGGGAATGCGGCAGCAGAAAATATCGGCGTTTTTTTTTCGAAATAAAACTCCGTCGTCACGGTTGGCTTTTCGCCGCTTCTCGTGACGTACGTCGTTACTCGTTTTTGATCGATATTCGACTCTTCGATAATTCAATCTATTTTCGAGGAACCGTCAGAGTCGAATTAACGAGCTTCGACTGTATATCTCACTCTGCGTAATGGGTTCGCCCACCCTTGCCCGTCAAAGCATAAAAAACCAGTAGAAGGTTATTCACATGTCGTCGTCAGCACGACCGGTGGGTGAATCAGCTTATCATACTTCATGAACAACTTTGACTGAGTGAGAGGATTCTGGTGGAGGCCTGCTCTCAGCATGCTTCTAAATAACTCCTTAAAGGGGCCCTGCAACGACTTTTTGACTGGTATTTCATTTGCACTGAACCTGAGCGCACTGAACGTAGTAACTTGGTGAAATTTTTCTTTTCTCGAATTTCGCTTTATTTTAAAAGTTATAGGCAAATTAAAATTACAAAAACAAGCAAAAAATAACCTCCTTCGTGACGTCCCTGGTCCTGGCTTGAGTGGCCGTGAACTAGAGGAGGGGTAGTGAGCTCAGCGAGCGCTCACGGCTGCCATACTTGTGTCGACGGCTCGAGAGGGCGCCACTGAAGCATGTGCTGGCTAGGCTGTATGAAGCGGGCAGCCAGGGCGGCTCGCATTGCATTTGCTGCTCGACTAAACGCTAATTCGGCATGACGCTTCATTGGCCACAAACGACAGCAAACACGGGGTAAAGATCAGTTCAGAACGGAAGCCACTTCGCACTGCCAAACCGCCAGACAACCAAACCGCAAGCCAAACCTGCTCGCTGAAGGCCTTGGGAACGCTCGGAACCGGTCGGATCCTCCAGCCCATTCAACTGCAGAGCCACGTGTACAGTAGCCCATTTTTTTAATAATATCAAGCGAGCGTCGACCGCCGGGACGGCCAGCGCTGTGCCGCGAAAAATTGTGGCGTCACGGGAGAGATTAAGCGCGTGAGCACAAGGCTCTTTCTGTTGCCAGCGTCGTTTGCTAGGCTATTCCGTGGACCACACACAGCCCCCGTTCATTATCTGCTGGCATAGCTAACCGCCTTTAAGCAAAGATCTGAACAGCGCTTGCTTGCGTGATACTGCTCAGGTGTGGCATAAACCGCGCGTCATCTTGAGTTTAATTTACTTTTTTTGTTCATTTCATGTTTGCGTCTACTTTTGTGAACACCAACAAAAATGAAAAATATGGTGACGAGACAAACCGAATGCAACGATGTATTAAACTATATACCACAGACAATGCTACGAGGCATCAAAACCAATCCAGTGCTTTCACCCTGCCACGTGACATCGTGCTTCCACGTGCAGTTGTACCCAACGGGAAGGCCACGTGACACACTTTTAGCGATGGACTGGCCAAGATAACTCGTAGAGTCGGCTGAGGTACAACACAGAGTGAAACGGAGTATAGACAGGGCTTCCGCTTGAACTTGGTGTTCTGTATTATCAACTGCGTTGTTGCTGTCGTCATCTAACCTATGTAGCCGGGTAGTCACAGTTACCGTATTTTCGCGCGTATAACCCGCCCCTGCATATAACCCGCACCCCCAACTTTGAACCCGCAAAAAATAGAAAAACAAATCCGCGCATATTACCCGCACAATGAACTATGAAATGCAGTGCTCACAGTTAAGGAAAAAGAAATACGTTTATTTTCAAACCTTGTACAACGTCGGACTTCCTTTCCTGACGTTTAGTCGTCACTGCTGTCACTACCACCGCTGCTGTCGGTAGAAGCGTCGTCATCCCAAACGGCGTCATCTTCTGTACCGTCAAGACGGTTGCTGATGGAGCACTTCCGAAAGCTCTTGCGCACCATCTCGGCGGGAATCTCTTTCCACGCGTTAATAATCCACTTGCACAGGAGCATAATCTCCGGTCTCTTGACCCGGCCCGTCGGTGTCAGCTCGTGGAGCTCTTCGGCCATCCACTCCGTGTATTGTCGCTTGACGTTTGCCTTGAAAGGTTTGTTGAGGCAAACGTCGAGGGGTTGGAGTACGGACGTCATACCTCCTGGTATCATTACGAGGTCCGTGCGCGTCTCCGAAAGACGAGCCTTGACCGCTTCAGAGCTGTGGCCTCGAAACGCGTCCAGCACCAGCATCGATCTTTTAGCGAGCATGGCCCCTGGTCTGTTCTCTCATATCGTCTTCAACCAGTCCAAGACGAGATCACTATTCATCCAAGAGTTGTCCGCCACACGGACAACAATTCCGGAAGGCACTGTAATGTTCCGTAGTGTTTTGCGCTTGAAAATTACGTATGGGCGTAGTTTCGTGCCATCGGCTAAGGCGCACAGCATCACGGTGCAGCGTAGCTTCGTGTTGCCCCCCGTCAGGATGCTCACAGACTTAGAGCCCTTCTGCTGCAAGGTCGTGTCCAGAGGCATCTCGAAGTACACTGGGGTTTGGTCCGCGTTCCCGATTTGGGAGTACAAGTAGTCGTGCCGCTTTCGAAGGTCGATCACGTAACGCTGAAAGCTCAGAAGCTTCTCTTCGTAGGCGTCGGGAAGACGCTGGCACAACGTGGTTCGCCTCCTGATCGAAAATCCTTGTCGCTTCATAAAGCGGTGGAACCACCCGCGGCTCGCATGGAACTGGTTGAACGGTATGCCTTGTACTTTGGCGAGCCTCAAAGCCTCCATCTGCGCCATCTCCGTTGATACAGCGTGGCCGCGATCTCTTCTCTCTTGAATGAACTCCGCTAGGCCTGCCTCCAGTTCCGGGTATGCGCCAGTTTTCGGACCGCGGAACGACCGACGGTCGCGGTTCGCGTTTTGAAGCGTCGTCTTCTTTCGCCGCCACTCCCGTATGCAGGCCTCGTCCACGTCATATTTTCGACCTGCTGCCCTGTTGCCGATCTCCTCGGCAACGCTGATGGTTTTGAGCTTCAGCTCAGCCGTAAACGACTGCCGTCGGATGCAACTCATGGTGAACGAGATGAATGACAAGACATACACGGCTCTCAAAGACTCCTGCCAAGGAAGTTAGAAATAGACGACTGCGGTGTTTTATAGGATGGATGGATGGATAGGTAAAAACGGCTGATCCTTTTATCGGGCGGCGGCTTGCGCCACCTAGCCATTTCGGGCGGTAGCTCGCGCCGTTTAGCAACCGTGAGTTGCCGTGAAGCCCCAGTTCGAAGCCGATATTCGCATATAACCCACACCCCTAGTTCACCTTCCAGTTTATTGACATTTTGGTGCGGGTTATACGCGCGAAAATACGGTATCTTTGACCAGTGGGTGCGCGCACATTTTTATGCCTCCTCGAGGGCCCATAGAAACACGGGAACGTGTTGTGAGAATGTCGATGGGCGGCATGACGCAAAGGGATATAGAAACAACAGTCGGGGTTACACAGACTAACGTTAATAGGATTTTGAACGCATTTCAAGAGGAGGGGCGTATCGGCGATGCACTTCGACATTGCAAGCGCCCTGCCCTCCTTTGCTTTGCAGCAGGGGCTGTGTGCGGTCAACGGAATAGCCTAGCAGACGACGCTCCCACCAGAAAGGGTTTTGTGCGCACGTGCTTAATCTCTCCCGTGATGCCGCATTTTTCCGCGGCACAGCGCTGGCCGTCTTGGCGGTCGACGCTCGCTTGATATTATTAAAAAATTGGGCCGCTGTACATCCAAGACGTTTCTATGCTCGCCGCTTCACAGCAATATGTAGCGTGCGTCGGCGCCTGATCCCACTACCCCTTTCCAGTATGCGCTGCCTTTTCCACTGCTTGGGAGTGGGTATGTCGACGGGTCATTTTTTGTTTCCATACTTTATGAACTGCACTTGTTTCTTTACTGGTCTAAAATAATGAAAACAACTATCATAAATAATTGAAACGGTTCGCACCACTTATATTTTGTATTTTGACTAAAAAAAAGGTTCGAGGCACATCTAGGCACTTATGAGTTGTGAATGCGAAAGCATGCACGTCATTCTTCCGCTCTCTTATTTCGTCTGTGGCGTATCTGCGTTGACGGCAGAGCGAGCCCTCTCCTCGCCTCTCTGACCTTGGATGCTTCGTGTTACCGGCGCGCTGATGGACACGCAGCGCCATGGGGTGGCGGTTGTTGAAACTGACGCGCAGCTGCCAATGGAAGCCTTGTTCCTTGAAACTATGACGCGCGCCAGCCAGTGGGACAAGCCGAAATACATCAGCTTCCCTCCGCTCCTTTGGGATAGGGGAAACTAGGTGCCGTTGTCTTGGCTTTTCGCGTGGTTTCATAGCTGGGAGCTGGCTTCACTTGGAGAAAGGATTTGAGGTGCCATTTGGCGCGGCTTCAAAGCTCATGACGTCGGCTTGCTTCATGGGACAGTTAATGCTTTCACATTAAAAATATTTTAGCGGCTCTGACCAGTCATAAGGCGGGAGGGAGCTGGCGAGCACCTACAACGTCACGATGTACTCGGAGGTTGGCACTTCTTGGCATCATTGCCGTGACGGTAGTGGTACCAGCAGGCGTGGTGTTTTACAGGAGACTTGCTTCGGTGGCGTTCTTCGTTAGTTCGTCTACTTGTGCTCGAGGATCGGGATTGGCGCATGCGGAGGTCCTTGAGCTCTCGCGTGAGTTGATCTATCTCGGCTTCCATCCGAGAGTTGGAAGGCAGCAACTGGGCGAGAGTTGGAAGGCAGCAACTGGGCAATCTTGTCCTCCATGGTCGGCGATGGGCGTTCGGCATGGAGTGTAGTGTCATGTGCTTGCACAGCGGAGATGGATGGAAAGCCCGCGTCCATGATTTGGTCGGCCATCCGAGCCAACGTGGCGGTGGAGTCGGTGGTCGATGTGCTTAGTATCATGCGGGCTGGTTGTGGTAGCCTCTGGAGAAAAAGTTCTCGGAGAATTGTTGTCTCCACGTTCGGTGCTTTATCTCCTAGAAGCTGTTCCATACGTCGTAGCAGTTCTGTTGGCTTCCTGTCACCTAGTTCTTCTGCCGTCAGGAGTTGCTGCAGCCTGCGGTGTTCCGACTCTGTTGTTCGTCGGATGAGTTCACTCTTCAAGTATTCATAGGGCTGGTCTTCTAGTGGAGCGCGAAGGATGTCCCGAACGACTGCTGCCGACGACTGCGGCAGTGCGGAAATGACGTGGTCGAACTTCGTCAAGGACGATGTTATCTTGTTCTTTTGGAAGGTGGACTCAATCGTGAGGAACCAGAGTTCCAAATCGGCAGCCCAGAATTCCGGTAACTTGAAGTAGACCGCAGTGACAGCAAGCGTTGTTAGGTCGCCCGACGACGCGGAAGCTTGAGTGACGCTCATCGTTCCAAATGAGTGCAGATATTCCAAGTCAAACTCACTGGTTGATGGAAGCCACTAGGCGGGTAGGAGGTCTTGTTCCGAGTCTCGGGTCACCAGTTTGTAGCAAGAAAGATATTCTCATTTTCTAACAAATTGTATATTTACATTATTTACAAAAGAGCCAAAATCTAAAGCTGTGGAATGTGGACTGCGTAGCCCTTTGCCTTTTCATCTCGAGCCCCCGCGTGCAAATGATGGTGTTTTCTCGTGCTAATGGTCTTCGTCTTCTTTACTCGCTGTAGCGTGCCGCTACAGTCTCTTCCGTCATCGGGATTGTGAAGTGACAGTTTCACTGTCACTAGGCTCGATGTACTCATTGTCCGAGTCATTGTTGTCTCTTCGACCTAGCAACGCTTTGCATTACCTCCGTGCATCCATAATCCAGAACGAGGACAAAAAAACAGATATTTCCCACCATAACAATTCAATTATGTCACCACCTAGCAAACGCAAGTTGTTCTAAGCATGTTTGATATTGTGTTCGACAGACAGCAACACATGTAACCTCCATTAAAAAAGTTTTTGCATTCGAAGACTCACTTTTTTTGTCCAAAGGTCAAAATTGAGACGCATCTAGAGGTGCGTTCCCCAGTTAATCAGAAAGCACTCAGCTGTGGCGGCCGTTGAATACTTCCTATAAGAATGGAAAGGTATTTTGTGTTTTATTTTTATCCATGTGTAGTGTCACCATTTGGCAGTATTGCTTAATTTTAATTACCCTAAAATCCCATAAGAACGCTCATTTAAAATGAAGAAATAAATGGTCTCTTGCGGGCAGAGCAAAGTCGCATTCCACGGGGCAATACACTCGCGGGAATTCACTACGAACTCCCATGTCATGGGAGTTCATAGCAGTTTGTGGTAACAGTTTGTTATTCTGCCAGGATCTGGTGCCAACAGCTCTCGTGTCCTGCGTGTGGTTTGTTCCAGGTCAGAGGCTTCTTGAAAGCCTGCAGTGCAATGTGGAATTTGGCTTCAAGTCCCACTGTGGTCAGAGGATGGTGAAGGAGAGGGGCAGTGCCTACAGAAAGGCAAGTTCCCCCGCAACAGCGTGGTGGGCATTGACGGCGCCTGTTGTGGTTCTGAGCGGGCTGTGGTTTCTTCAGGTGAAGGCGGCGTTGGACTGCGTGGTCCAGCTCCAGCAGTCTTTCCAGGAGGACTGGGAGCGGGAATTGGAAATCGTCAGGGGCACTCAGCAGCTGGAAACTTTCTACAAGGAGGTGGAAACAGTTGAGTATTAATTTCCGTGTGTTCAGTCTTTAATACTCATTATATTCCATCAATCTGTGAGAGAAAGGTTTGTGGTGGCATTTATTTGCTGATTCCGTCTTGAACAGTGGGAACATCATTGTTTTGATTTTTTAGTGCAGCTGTCAGTTTTATTTTACGGCTTAGGTTTTACCTTCATATCACGCTGTCAGTTCCTGTACCTCGAATGAAAGCAGCAACAGGGACCCAGCAGTTTAGAACCAAACTGCTAATGAAAACATTTGTAAACAGCGAGGAGTTGTATTATTTAAAAATAAGTTTGCACCATGATCTTTGGTAGAGTAGTTTCTTACTTTGCCAAGCTGGGAACTGCAAATAACGGAAGAGAAAGGTAAAAAAATAGCATATGAGTGGCAAGGAGAGCCCCCGAGTGAATGGATATTGGCTTCTTTTGCATTTCCTGGCTCGTTTAAACTTGCTTTCTTATGTGCTTTTTTATTCTTATCGACCATACTTCGTGCTGCTTGCACAGATGATCAACTGGACCAGTGTCGAGAGGGACAGGCTCTTGCAGTCTGGCTCCAAATCTGACTTGGATAAAGCAAATGCAATGGCCATGGTATGTTTTCTATGTTTGTTTCTTTATGGCGTTAGCATGCGCATCGCAGTGAGCAGCGCCAGACATGTCGACCACATTGTCTTTGGCGTCACATACTTTTTGACAGTCTCAAGCTCGCTCGCCTTCCCGGCGTCAACTTCTCGCAGAGTTTCTGACTTTTCCTTGGGCATCCCGACACACGTGTTACGTAATAGAAGAATAGTACAGTGCATAACCACTGCTGGGACTGCTTGACATAGTTGGGACTCGGACGGATGCCAGACGGAAAATAAAGTGAGCGAGGAATGGTTGAATGTAGCTGGCAGAAAAAAGTTCAAAACAGCACAGCCTGGAGCATCCCAGTGCAGTACCATGCACCTGTGCTGGCTGCGTCGCCTATTAAGGCGACTTACATGTCTCATCATTCGGTCGACCTTCAAAGTCCTAGAGTAAAGACACGTTGACGACACGAAAAGTATGAAAACACGTCGGCGACACGAAAGGTACGAAAACACATCGGCGACACGAAAGGTACCAAAACCCATGGTTTGCCACTGCACCACGAGATGGCATTACTTGTGCCAGAATCTCTCGCTCAAGCAGCGGTGAAGAGCGAGCGTGCGACATGTCGTGAGATTATTGGCGCCAAAAGTGCGTCGTCAGAGAGCGCGCTTTCTTTGGCGATTCGCTATCACCGGGATCGGCGCTTGGGCTTTCGCCTTCAAGTCGTCTTAAAGGGGCCCTGCAATCATATTTAAGCGTCTGCCTTTTTTGCGGTTTCCACGTCTCTTGGGGTTCGGGAAAGCCAGCGGGCATGGAGGGAGTAACTAAATATCAGTGCGTCATATTTTAACCGGACGACTCGGAAACCTCCTCCGCCTACGAGGGCGACCCACGTTGCCGAAAGCGCGCGAAATGTGACGTCTTTGGTCCTGGGCTTACTACTGGTCAGAGCCGCTAAAAGCTTTTTTTTTAGTCGAGATACAAAATATAAATGTCGGGAACTGTTTCAATTATGTATGAAAGTAGTTTTTGTTCAGTATTTTAGATCAGAAAAGAAACAAATGCGGTTTGTAAAGTACGGAAACAAGAAATGACCCGTCGACATACCCGCCACCAAGCGGCGGAAAAAACGGCACATACTAGAAAGGGCTAGTGGGATGAGGCCCCGACGAACGGCCAGCGCAGAAAAATTCCGGATGTACGCGGTGGCGCTGCGATCGTATACCGGCTCGAGGATCCGACTGGTTCTGAGCGTTCCGAAGGCCTTCGGCGAGCAGCTCTGGCTTGCGGTTTGGCCGTATGGCGGTATGGCAGCACAAAGTGGCTGCCGTTCTGAACTGATCTTTACCCCGTGTTTGCTGTCGTATGTGGCTAATGAAGTGACATGCCGAATTAGTGTTTAATCGCGCAGCAAATGCAATGTGAGCCGCCCTGGCTACCCGCTTCATACAGCCTATCCAACACATGCTTTAGTGGCGCCCTCTCGAGCCGTCGAAATGGAGTGCGGCAGCCGTGAACGCTCGATGAGCCCACTACCCTTCCTCCAGTTCACGGCCACTCAAGTCAGGACCTACGACGTCATGAAGGAGGTTATTTTTTGCTTGTTTTTGTAATTCTAATTTGCCTATAACTTTTAAAATAAAGCGAAATTTGAGAAAAGAAAAGTTTCATTAAGTTACTACGTTCAGTGCGCTCAGGTTCGGTGCAAATTAAAAACGAGTAAAAAAGTCATTGCAGGGTTAAAGGGGCCCTGCAAGGTCTTTTTTACTGTTTTTTAATTTGCACCGAACCTGAGTGCACTGAACGTAGTAACTTAATGAAACTTTTCTTTTCTCGAATTTCGCTTTATTTTAAAAGTTATAGGCAAATCAAAATTGCAAAACCAAGCAAAAAACAACCTCCTTCATGACGTCCTTGGTTGCTTGAGTGGCCGTGAACTAGAGGAGGGGTAGTGAGCTCAGCGAGCGCTCACGGCTGCTGCACTTGTGCCGACGGCTCGAGAGGGCGCCACTGAAGCATGTGCTGGCAGCCAGGGCGGTGCGCATTGCATTTGCTGCGCGATTAAACACTAATTCGGCATGACACTTCATTGGTCCCAAACGACAGCAAACACGGGGTAAAGATCAGGTCAGAATGGGAGCCACTTCGCGCTGCCATACCACTAAAAGGCCAAACAGCAAGCCAAAGCTGCTTGCCGAAGGCCTTGGGAACGCTCGCAACTGGTCGGATCCTCCAGTCCATACGACCGCAGCGCCGCCGCGTACATCCGGAACCTTTCCACGTAGGCGTCTGGTCCCACTACACCTTTCTAGTATGCGCTGCCTTTTCCACCGCTTGGTGGTGGGTACGTCGACGGGTCATTTCTTCTTTCCATACTTTCTAAACCGCATTTGTTTCTTTTCTGATCTAAAATAGTGAACAAAAACTACTTTTATAAATAATAGAAGCGGTTCGCGCCACTAATATTTTGTATTTCGACTAAAAAGAAGCTTTTAGCAGCTCTGACCAGTAGTAAGCCAGGACCAAAGACGTCACATATCGCGCGCTTTCGGCACCGCGGGTCGCCCGCGTAGGTGGAGGAGGTTTCTGCATCTTCCGGTTAAAATATGATGCACTGATATTTGGTTACTCTCTCCGTGCCCTCTGGCTTGCCCGAACCCCGAGGGACGTGGAAACCACAAAAAAGGTAGACGCTTAAATATGATTGCAGGGCCCCTTTAAGGATAACATAAGAGATGCTGTGAATTTTGCTTGATGGCTTGGTTGAGAGAAAGTGACCACCGGCAGTTTGCTTTGCAAGGTATAGAGACTTCCAGTTATAATTGTTGGTGCAAAACTGATTGGCAAGTGAAGTAAAGGACTTTTGATGGAGGGATGATGTGCAGCATGATCAGACTGGGGCAGCTGATTTGGATTAACCTAAACATATGAATTGGGAAGTTTTCACTGTATACTAAATTTAGTAATATCAGGCAGGCTGAATCAAAACCTACATAAGTTTCTCAATGGAGGTGCTCACTCTACCTTGATTCAGTATTCTGAGCTGTAAACTAGTTGCATCCTTTGATTTCAAAAGCTGTGCTCACTGTTTGAGTCGCATGAATCAAGGTCAAAATATGCTAACTACGAAGTGCATGCTCAGCACAAAATACATTCCCCATGGCATTTTGTTTACAAAGTTTTCAGCTGATTGAAGAACGGGTAGAAATAAACGAGTGAGGAGCTTTAAGTTAAGTAAGCTGCTTTAAAAGAATAGAATAAAAGCCATCCTGTCTGTTTATGCATTTGTTCTTCTGTACAGTCAAACCGCCCTCCGAAACTAAAAGGGAATCATAAGTACAGTAGGCTCACAATGATTCAAAGTCGGATATTTCATACTTCTGGTTAATTCAAACAAATATAAATATTTTGTTAGTCCTGCTATGTATGTAATGTATGTATTCATAAGCCGCTCAATTCGAACGTCATTTTCGTGTAATTTCTAGTGTGTGTTCCTGCAGCCCCGCTGAAGGCACCTCTTTCCGAGCACCAGTGCGCTGCATAGAGGCAACACCCGCGGAGCTTGCTTCCCTGGTTGTTGCTTCTCCGCAGCGCACCGGTGCTCAATGAGATGCGCTCTCAATGGGGCTCAAGCAGTGCACACATGAGCTATGAAAACGGGCACTACGCAGAAATTACTACAGCAGCTTGCACGGACACTGTGACAGGACGGCAAGGCATAGGTCCACGTCACAGCGTCCGGACAAGTTGCTATGGAAACTGCGATGCGGCGCTCGTTTTCGTCGCTCATGTGTCCCCTGCTTAATAATTCACGTTAGACAACTTCTTTGCCTGGTTAACAAACTTAATTTTGTTTTCAGTTGTCACGTGCTGTCTAAGCAGTCCACAATAAACAACATTTTTGAAGGATAAATAAACTTATGTCATACATTTCACAAATGTTTCTTGTGTGGCATACCTGCTTATGATCAGTAGGCCTATGTAGAGGAAATAATCAAATATCTGCTTTGTATGAGTAGCCATTCATATGGCAAATCATAATTTTATCTTGTGTCATATTTAGATTAATTTCTGATAATTCAAACTTCTGATAATTCAAACAAAATTCGTGGCTTTCTGGAGTTTGAACGAATGAGAGCCTACTGTACTGATGTTCCGAGAAAAGAAAGGCAATGCGCAACCAACGAATGAAAAGAGAGACAATATCGCCTCCCAAGTACTAGCAGGCCGTGCTGTCGGCACGGTTGGCATCTTTGCTTTTGCCCACCCTCTCAATCTAGTGGGGTACATACAGGCTTTGCATCTGTTCAGAGGCATGCGCATGAAGTTTGCTGCTGCCCGTTTCTTGCAGGACATCTTTGCAAGGTACTCGCGGCTGCGGCAGTTCTCGGCCAGCCTGTGCAAGGAGCTCCCCCGGGAGGCTGACAGCATTTGCTTCCGCCATGAGTCGGCTGGACCTCGCCTGCGAAGACTTTGCGTCCCACTTCAACAGTCCCCGGAGTGTCTGTCTCCCGTCCTGGACCAGGAACTGCAGCAGGTGATGTCCTTTTTCTGAATCTAAATGCTGGTTCGCCCACTTGTGACTGCATACGGCTGAGTGTGTTAAAAAATCTTGTGATCTTTTACGGCGACGGAACATACTGGCACCATTATTGGGTAGCTGTGTAACAGTTTGCGATTTCCAGATATTTGCTATTTTTTTCGCACCTTATTCTTTGTTTATCAACCTGAGAAAACTGTTGACAATCTTATGAACGACCATCTCTCATAGATAGTACATACATTTGTTCTCGAAAGCCTTAAGTTTACGAGGAATGATTGATTGAAAACAATGAAAGGTTTCGGTTGCCTATGGCTCGGTTGTCTTGAGGCTGGAGAGATTGGGTTGTGGGTTGTAGAGAGGTGGGATAGTCATGATTACGATTTTGTTACATGAAATGGTGGACCTCATAGTTCCTGATATAATGAATCGGGGAACCTAGGATTTGCTTCCTGTGCTATGCCTGTATTGTATGTATTCATAAGCCGCTCAATTCGAACGTCATTTTCGTTCAATTTATAGTGTGTGTTCCTGCAGCCCCGCTGAAGGCACCTCTTTCCGAGCACCAGTGCGCTGCATAGAGGCAACACCCGCAGAGCTTGCTTCCCTGGTTGTTGCTTCTCCGCAGCACACCGGTGCTCAATGAGATGCGCTCTCAATGGGGCTCAAGCAGTGCACACATGAGCTATGAAAACGGGCACTACGCAGAAATTACTACAGCAGCTTGCACGGACGCTGTGACAGGGCGGCAAGGCATAGGTCCACGTCACAGCGTCCGCACAAGTTGCTATGGAAACTGCCATGCGGCGCCCGTTTTTGTCGCTCATGTGTCCCCTGCTTAATAATTCACGTTAGACAACTTCTTTGCCTGGTTAACAAACTTAATTTTGTTTTCAGTTGTCACGTGCTGTCTAAGCAGTCCACAATAAACAACATTTTTGAAGGATAAATAAACTTATGTCATACATTTCACAAATGTTTCTTGTGTGGCATACCTGCTTATGATCAGTAGGCCTATGTAGAGGAAATAATCAAATATCTGCTTTGTATGAGTAGCCATTCACATGGCAAATCATAATTTTATCTTGTGTCATATTTAAATTAATTTCTGATAATTCAAACTTGTGATAATTCAAACAAAATTCGTGGCTTTCTGGAGTTTGAACGAATGAGAGCCTACTGTACTGATGTTCCGAGAAAAGAAAGGCAATGCGCAACCAACGAATGAAAAGAGAGACAATATCGCCTCCCAAGTACTAGCAGGCCATGCTGTTGGCACGGTTGGCATCTTTGCTTTTGCCCACCCTCTCAATCTAGTGGGGTACATACAGGCTTTGCATCTGCTCAGAGGCATGCGCATGAAGTTTGCTGCTGCCCGTTTCTTGCAGGACATCTTTGCAAGGTATTCGCGGCTGCGACAGTTCTCGGCCAGCCTGTGCAAGGAGCTCCCCCGGGAGGCTGACAGCATTTGCTCCGCCATGAGCCGGCTGGACCTCGCCTGCGAAGACTTTGCGTCCCACTTCAACAGTCCCCGGGAGTGTCTGTCTCCCGTCCTGGACCAGGAACTGCAGCAGGTGATGTCCTTTTTCTGAATCTAAATGCTGGTTCGCCCACTTGTGACTGCATACGGCTGAGTGTGTTAAAAAATCTTGTGATCTTTTACGGCGACGGAACATACTGGCACCATTATTGGGTAGCTGTGTAACAGTTGCGATTTCCAGATATTTGCTATTTTTTTCGCACCTTATTCTTTTGTTTATCAACCTGAGAAAAACTGTTGACAATCTTATGAACGACCATCTCTCATAGATAGTACATACATTTGTTCTCGAAAGCCTTAAGTTTACGAGGAATGATTGATTGAAAACAATAAAAGGTTTCGGCTGCTTATGGCTCGGTTGTCTTGAGGCTGGAGAGATTGGGGTTGTGGGTTGTAGAGAGGTGGGATAGTTCATGATTACGATTTTGTTACATGAAATGGTGGACCTCATAGTTCCTGATATAATGAATCGGGGAACCTAGGATTTGCTTCCTGTGCTATGCCTGTCCTTTGGGGTGAATCCAGTCTTCCAATTTCTTTGGTCTTGTAAGTCTAAGGGAAACCTTCGTTCATCCTAGCAGCGCTCATTCTTGAAAAGACCACCAAATGGTTGCTCAGAGTGTGGCTGCATCTGTGAACCTGCTTGTGTGCTTGTCCTTCTTGATCTGCTATCTACCCAGGGTGTCTAGCGACCAGGAAAACCGGGAATTGTCGGGGAAATTTTAATTACCGAGTAAAATCAGGGGAATCGTCAGGGATATCGACAAAAAGCGAGCCCAGTCAAGGAAAATGAGCCGGAAACGCCATTGAGTGCCCTTAGCAAAGACTTCAGAACTTGGGTGCAGAAAAATAGGCAATAGGCAATAAATTCTGCTTAGAGCGTAGCGCGGGCTCTGCTCACCCGATTTAGAGTGTGCTACACGATGCAAAGCAAACAGCTGACAAATCCAGTCCAAGCCTTGGATTGGATTGGATTGAGGGCACGACACTAGGCTAGATCCAGTTAGAGCCACTAGATTTATACTCTGTTTCATACTTAGCGTGCAACGCCTTCAAAGCTACTGGCGCGAGCGCGTGGCTTCATCTATGGTTTTGTTTGCGCGAGAATGCGTGCAAATGATCAACGAGATCAAGCCCCACGCTCGCGCCAGTAGCTTTGACAGCGTTGCACGCTAAGTATGAAACAGACTATGGTAACAAATGGGAAAGCTGCATACCCTACCCCAATTCAATCCAAGCCTTAAGCCAAAAGTATCCGAAAGTGTGCATCTGGCGGCCATGCGGCCATGCTGCCATTCGGTTATTGACGTGTGGGTCGAGTGTTGTGTTTTCATTGTGTTTTCTTTCCGGAAGTGGCCTCTTCACTGACGATGTCGCTGGCAAGAAAGCGCTCGTTTAATACGGACTGGACGAACTTGAATATTTCGGAATATGCAAGTTGAATTAAGCCCGTGCGAAATGATCCTCACAGTGCTCGATGTTCAATGCCTTGTGTGATAATGGTATTATATATTGAACTGCCTCTACCGTGGTCAGGGACTTTCACCTGAAATTGTCAGGGAAAACCTGGAAAAGTCGGGGAATTTCAAAATAATACTTTGCTAGACACCCTGAGTATACCCCAAGGGATTGTATTTTTCTGTCTCAGATGTCGACTTCACTTTCATTGCCTCTTCACCCACATTGATTGTCCTTGTACACATGTGCAACCTAGGCTTTAGACTCATAATCATGTTTCCAGTCTGCTCTGCGACATTTTTGGTCAAAGAAAAGCTGAGAAAATTTTGTAGCCGTGAAACTTATCAATTTTGTGTTGGAATTGTGCAAAGTTGCTTCCCGTTTCATCTATGCCTGTTCCTCCAATATTTTTTTTTCCTTTTTTTAAAGATTTGCACATTGTTGAAAGCATATGCCGTGTACCTTCGTACCATATTCATGACATGCTGTACAGTTGCGCCAAAGTAGTGTGCATACATCATGCACATCTGAGGCTCCTCATTTTACGTACGCTCTCCCGCGGCGTGTGAGCTCTGGGACGGAGAAGCACGCTTTCAAGCGTATTACAACGGGCACTCGCAAAGCTCGTGTAGCAACGCACGCTCGTAACTTCTATTGTAATGAAGTGAAACGCGGCTTAATTGTGGCTTCTTTGCATTTCAATTATGCGTAAACTGATAAGCACCTATTATGAAAACCTATGTATGCTACATGCTGATGTCCATGACGTGCTGTGTGCACAAAACATAGCGACATTTTGTGGAAATCCCACTTATATCAAAATACGGCTATAGCAAACATATTTTGAAATTGTGTCAGCTTCGTTATAACTAAGTTCAACTCTATTGTAGTATCTAAAAGGTGACCTCTGGCTGCCATTAACACCGCTTTCTATGTGACAGACCAACAATATAGAACACAAACGTCGGTGGGGGGGGGTCTTCATCTTATAAGAATATCGCTGTGGGCGTAGGCGTTTAAGGCGTAGTTCAATGATTTTAACGTTTATAGACTCTTCAGTTTGTATGTTTTATATTGTTTAACTAGGTTTATCTAGGGAAAGAGAAGAGCATTGTTTGTCAATCCGAATTAAAAACGCTAATCCCATCTTTGTGTCTAAAGCCCTGCATATCCGTGGATTATCCGCGGGTATCCGCGGATATTCCGAGTAAACGGGCGGATGCGGATAAAAATTAGACAAATTTTTTGGCGGATTGCAGATCGGATTCAGATGTCGGGCTGTGGATGCGGATATCTGCGCATCCGGATCTAAATTTTTGCGCGGTGGCATTCAGTTCGTCGACTGAATGCCACCGGGCAGTTCATCGAAAAATCTGAGACGTTTCGTCGTACACAACCCTGCTATTTTCGTAACAAGCTTTTTGCGTCTCGCCTTGATTACAGGGGGAGAGGGGCATGGTTTGGTTAAGCGCGCCTGAGTGAATCGCGCTCTAGCTTTTAGCGGCTTGGTGAAGAAATGCGTTATCTACGAAACGTCACAGGGGCATGTGCTTACAAAACGTACAGCGTCGACGAATCGTTTCTCCATGAAAAGTTGTCCACAAAATGTATTTTCACAAAACGCGTTTCGAAGAATCGCTAGGGATCCTCAGAAAGTTCTGATTCTTACTGAAGATCACTTCAGTTAGTGCGTTTCATCTCGTCAAAAATGCTATCTATAGAAAAAGTAAAGAATGCAGGGCATCAGTCGTCCCGAGAAGCTAGTACATTGGCAGGGAAAGAGCGGAAGACTTTCTCTGGGCAGTGTCGTGGACTCCTAGGACGATCACATAACTGAGATAATGTTTCCTTCGACACGCAGTGTCTCGGGAAGGCTGATCGATTTTAATATAAGTACGATGAAACTGATAATGATAAAATGACATCCCCTTTGAATGGTGACCCGAAGATTTCTTTGTATAACTTAAAAAGTGCTATTTGTATTTTTTTTTCTTTTTTCATTCACGCTTGATGTTATGATATACAATGAATGCCTGGATTCTGAGTCGGATGTGGTTCCACATTTTGGGGAAGCGGTTCGGATACTGATACAAAGTATGTAGATGCGGATCGGATACGGATACAATAATGTAAAACGTTTGCGGATGCGGTTCGGATACAGATACAATAATGTAAAAAGTTTGCGGTTCGGATGCGGATGCAAAGTCAGCGGATGCGGATCAGATGCAGATAATCAAGCTGTTACCTGCGCAGGGCTCTATTTGTGTCCTTGTTTGTAGTTCTTGCTATTTATGTTTATTGGCCTCCATCATTTAGGCTTGAATACATGCACTCAGGGCAGTAACATAGTGGTATTGTTTCTGGAAGTTGTTTTATCAGTAGTGCCTAACCTAAGTTGTTACCTAAATGTTTCTGGCAGTTGTTTTTATCAGTTGCATGATGTCTGACCTATATATTATTAAACATTTGCTAACTCTCTTTTAGACTGATGCTTTGTCTTTCCCCGAATCCAGTTTTGGGAGTTACTCAGCAGCATTGAGTCAAGACTGAAGAACCCTCCTGACGACGACGTTAGGACAACCAAAGAAGTAGATAAGTTGCTGACAGAGCTTCAGGACACTACCTCCGTCGTTGGTGAGGACAGAAAAATAAGTTGGAGTGTTCTCGGGCTTCTTGGAAGTTAAGCAACGTTTGTCTCTATAGTTCATCGGGTTTCCTTTTGTCCATCTGCCTTGTCCATTAGAGTCCCAGCTCCAGACGCTCAAAGAGACATTCCAAAGCCACGGAGAAAGCTCAGAGGGAGAAATCTTCTGGCTTATCCGGGAACAAATGAGCCACATCAAGGCCCTTCTCTCGAGCAGGAGGAACGACCTGGTTCAGGCAGGCCAGTTCCTTTGCTGCGAGGAGAATGCACTGCAGGTGAGGACTTCTTGCACTGTGCAGTAGCTCGTAAGCATAATGGTGACTCGTTGCATTTTTTGCAGTAGTACCTCTGCGGGTGAAAATAAATTTCCCTGCATATTGACAAGTCATTTGTAAGACCATGTCACGTTTGCGTTGAGCTGTGCGTGTCCTTAGTCTCGGGGCCATTATAATTTCGGGAGGTTGGAGGAGGGCAAAGAAATAAAAGAGATTGATGCAATTAAAAAGGGAAAGCATGAAGCATTCATCCACGTCCAAAGTTTGGCATGCTTCATGATGTATCTAGGGCAACCAACAGAGCTAGCTCCTCTGCATCAGAAAGCACAATCATTGAACTCAGGGATGGAACTGCTGCGCCAATTGGGCCACTGTGTGCCTAATGACTTTTCATGCACCACACTAATACAAAAGTATAAATAAGAACAAAATTGCACCAGCCTTGACACCGGAACTTTCTACCCAGATGGGGCAACAGTGGATTCAAATCTGAAGATCTGTATCTGAAGGTTGCTGCCGCCAACGTTAATTGTTGTTGTTGGTGCATGCTCACCGTGTTTTTCTGAAGTCCTGGAGTTACTTCATCTGAAGGTCTAAATAGTGGAGCAAACATGTGACTACTGCAATCCTGCAGCCCGCGTTGGCCTGCCCCGCAACCCAGTGCAGAAAACTTGGAGACAAAGGCGAGCGAGCAGTGAGGCGTATGACGGAGCAAGATACGAGCTGCCAGATCGTTAACGCTTACCATAATTGTGCTGTTTGTGCTTTGAAGATGGTACGCGTGAAGTTAAGAGCTGCCTCAAGCGGTTTGACAGTGATGTCACGAAAGTGCCTTTGACAGCAGACTTGCTGCAAGCTGCGAAGAAGTCTCGTCAAGTTTACACAGAAAGGCTGGAGGTTGAAAAGCAAGACGACAAGAAGCAAAAGAGGAAGAACAGTGATGCGAGGGAAGCGAGTACGAAGACAGCTCGTCTCTAGGAAGAAGAGCGACAACTTAAACAGCGCATTATCTGTTTACTGACTATCCTTGAGTATGTGCAGTCATTGACTGAGTTGGGTCTCAAAAAAAAAAAAAAGGCTCGAGGTACACCTAAGCACTTCTTGCGAGTTGTGAATGCGAAAGCAGGAATATCGTTATTGCGCGCGTCCTCGTGAAGTGGCCACTCTGTGCTGACATCGGCCGTGCCGCCACTCTCCAGAGCGGCGGCACGGTCGATTCCTTTCCTGCACGCTGGCGATCTGCCCGAGCGCGCCAGACGCTTCGTGGACACGTGGTGCCATGGGATGGCCGTCGTTAAAACTGACGTGCAGCAGCCAATGGGAGCCTCGTTCCTCGAAACTATGAAGCTCGCCAGCCAATGGGATTGAAGCCGAAGTCCATCAGATTTCGGCTTCACTTCACTCCATTCGGAGCGGGGAAACTAGGTGCCCTTTGGCTAGGCTTTTCGCGTGGCTTCAAAGCTGGGAACCACCAGATCGCGGCTTCACTTGGAAAAAGGAGTTTAGGTGCTGTTTGGCGGGGCCTCAAAGCCGATGATGTCGGCTCACTCCATGGGACCGTACATGCTTTCGCATTTAAAAGAAAAAAGGAGATGAAGAAGATTGAGCCTGGACAAGTGCTGTTGCGGAGGCTAATGCGAAATCGGCTCAGAATCTCGAAAAAGTGAAGTGTATCCGTGAGCGTTTGGTGAAATCCCAATAGGTTTATATGTGCAAGGACATTTATTATCTCATTCTAGTCACTGAAAAATGAAAAACCATTTTTGGTACCTCCATGTTATTTTTTGGTACTAGTCAATGCTGCGCAATGAAAGCTGTTTGTACTTGTTTCTATTTGCCTCCTTGCAAGTCGGTTTTATCATGTGTCGCACTGTCAGGGGCAGTTTTGCTTGATATGTGTTGTGTAATTTGCGCGTAATTTTGTGAAAAATGTTTGCAACTAAGACACTTATTGACACTACCATTAAGTTCACACGGAGTTATATGCATGCCACATATTCTTTAGTTTTGAAAACCAGGTGACATTTAGCCTCCATTTTAACATTCTTGAAACTCGTATGCTGCTCCCAACTTGCTCCAAGACCTTGTTTTTGCTGCTCCTAGCCTGCTCGAAACTCAAGTTTTTTCTGCTTCCAAGATTGCTCCAAAGCTGCTTTGCCCAGTTCCATCCCTGTTAACCTTATTTAGGGTGGGGTAGGGCTCGAGCTAGATTTATAATTTAGATTACATAATATATGACAAATTTTGAAAATTAATGGGGGTTTAGGCAAGGCACTCAAACAACAGTAGTAGAGTGTTTCAGGCAATCTTTTTTACAATATTCCCCGTAACATGGTATAGGTGTAACAGTGCGTAGCAACTAAGACCAAGAGAAGGAACGCACAACACAGGATGAGTGCTGTTTTGTGTTTCTTCTCTTGGTCTTCATTGTTACGTGCTGTTACGCCTACTCCATTCTAAACTTCCACCAACTAGCCCAGCTCTCTACTTTGTTACATTATGATCTGCAAAGCTGATCTGTGTTTTGGAATGGCCTGTCTATGTTTTGGATCTGTGTTCTACTTTGTTACAATATGATCTGCAAAGCTGATCTGTGTTTTGGAATGGCCAAGCCGAATTGTCGTCTTAGGTTTTACCTTGGCTCTTCCCTATTGGCAGCTGGTGTCATGGCTGGACAAGCTGAACAAGCTTGTGGAAACCAAATTTCTTAATGCTGGCCACAGAGTCACACAGGCGGAGCATGACAGAATGGACGACATGGCGCGAGTGAGTTCCTTTTTTTTTAAAAAAATCTATTTTAATGACTAGTCACTTTCTCCAATACTAGATTTTCAGAGGCTCTATCTACCAAATTATCCGTGGAAGTTAAATGCGTTAGTCTTCCGGTGTTTGCAGAGACATGTTCTATGTCAAGAATGAACAATCGATCGTATCTAGGGTTCTGTGAATATTTGGAATTTCGAATAGTAGTTTCGAAGAATACACTATTTGATACTTGCTTTGAGAATAACTGCACTATTCATATTTTCCAAAGTGTTTTTCGCGGCTGAATCGCCTTGTTGAGTGCGCTTCATACTGAGCACTGGTGCACTGCAGAGAAACAGCGCCCGCGGAAGCGCGTTCCGTGGGTGTTGCTTCTCCGCAGTGCACCGGTGCTCGGTATGAAGCGCACTCAACGTGGTAACCTGCCTCAATCAACCCTAGGAAAAGTATGAATAGTGCGATTGCATGCTTTCATCATGCGCAATACTTTTACAGCGGAGCTGTTAAGGGCTAGCTTCCCCAGGATCGTGTCCGCTGAATTTCAAATGACGACAGCGAACTCTGGACAGCTGCTGCCATCTATGAGCGACGGCGGAAACCAGACAACTGGTTGCCGCCATTGCTCATAGATGGCAGCAACCTTTCTTCGGAGGCAGAACTGTATATTGGGACACTCTGGCCAGTGGGTGTGGCGACGAAGGCGCCAAAGAGGAGGAGAGTGAAGGAAAGGGAGGAGAGCGCCGAAGGAGCGAGAGAGGAAGAAGGGAGCAATGAGGAGACGAGCGCCATTTTGACGCAACATTTGTAGGCACAGAGCTTATTCCTTTTTTGCGTGAATAAACGTTTGCGTTCAAACATGAAGAAACTTCATTCGTTAGCTTTTTAGGCCACCTAGAAATAATAACGCTTATCATTTTCTTGATGTTATGATATACAATGAATGCCTGGATTCGCGGTAGGATCTATGTGGTTCCACATTTTGGCGGGAAGCGGTTTTGGATACTATACAAAGTATGTAGAGGCGTATTGGATATGGTATCAAATATGTAAACACGTTTGTGGATACGGTTCGGATACGGATACAATAATGTAAAAAGTTTGCGGATGCGGTTCAGGTGTGGATACAAAGTCTGCGGATGCAGATCAGATGCGGATAATCAAGCTGTTATCTGCGCAGGGCTCTATTTGTGTCCCTGTTTGTCGTTCTTGCTATTTATGTTTAGTGGTCTCAGTAAGCACATATTGCACAAAGGACAGACAAGGACATGAAGAATCCGAATTAAAAGTGCTAATCCCATCTTTGAGTCCTTGTTTGTCGTTCTTGCTATTTATGTTTATTGGTCTTCATCATTTAGGCTTGAATACATGCACTCAGGGCAGTAACGTAGTGGTATTGTTTCTGGCAGTTGTTTTATCAGTAGTGCCTAACCTAAGTTGTTACCTAAATGTTTCTGGCAGTTGTTTTTATCAGTTGCATGATGTCTGACCTATATATATTTAAACATTTGCTAACTCTCTTTTAGACTGATGCTTTGTCTTTCCCTGAATCCAGTTTTGGGAGTTACTCAGCAGCATTGAGTCAAGACTGAAGAACCCTCCTGACGACGACGTTAGGACAACCAAAGAAGTAGATAAGCTGCTGACAGAGCTTCAGGACACTACCTCCGTCATTGGTGAGGACAGAAAAATAAGTTGGAGTGTTCTCGGGCTTCTTGGAAGTTAAGCAACGTTTGTCTCTATAGTTTATCGGGTTTCCTTTTGTCCAACTGCCTTGTCCATTAGAGTCCCAGCTCCTGACGCTCAAAGAGAAATTCCAAAGCCACGGAGAAAGCTCAGAGGGAGAAATCTTCTGGCTTATCCGGGAACAAATGAGCCACATCAAGGCCCTTCTCTCGAGCAGGAGGAACGACCTGGTTCAGGCAGGCCAGTTCCTTTGCTGCGAGGAGAATGCACTGCAGGTGAGGACTTCTTGCACTGTGCAGTAGCTCGTAAGCATAACGGTGACTCATTGCATTTTTTGCAGTAGTACCTCTGCGGGTGAAAATAAATTTCCCTGCATATTGAGAAGTCATTTGTAAGACCATGTCATGTTTGCGTTGAGCTGTGCGTGTCCTTAGTCTCGGGGCCATTATAATTTCGGGAGGTTGGAGAAAGGCAAAGAGATAAAAGAGATTGATGCAATTAAAAAGGGAAAGCATGAAGCATTCATCCACGTCCAAAGTTTGGCATGCTTCATGATGTATCTAGGGCAACCAACAGAGCTAGCTCCTCTGCATCAGAAAGCACAATCATTAACTCAGGGATGGAACTGCTGCGCCAATTGGGCCACTGTGTGCCTAATGACTTTTCATGCACCACACTAATACAAAAGTATAAATAAGAACAAAATTGCACCAGCATTGACACCGGTACTTTTGACCCAAATGGGACACCAGTGGATTCGAATCCAAAGATCTGTATCTGAAGGTTGCTGCCTCCAACGTTAGTTGTTGTTGTTGGTGCATGCTCACCGTGTTTTTCTGAAGTCCTGGAGTTACTTCATCTGAAGGTCTAAATAGTGGAGCAAACATGTGACTACTGCAATCCTGCAGCCCGCGTTGGCCCGCCTCGCGTTGGCCCGCCCCGCAACCCAGCGCAGAAAACTTGGAGACAAAGGCGAGCGAGCAGTGAGGCGTATGACGGAGCAAGATACTAGCTGCCAGATCGTTAACGCTTACCATAATTGTGCTGTTTGTGCTTTGAAGACGGTATGCGTGAAGTCAAGGGCTACCTCAAGCGATTTGGCAGTGATGTCACGAAAGTGCCTTTGACAGCAGATTTGCTGCAAGCTGCGAAGAAGTCTCGTGAAGTTTACACAGAAAGGCTAGAGGTGGAAAAGCAAGACGACGAGAGGAAGAAGGGGAAGAACGGTGATGCGAGGGAAGTGAGTACGAAGAGAGCTCGTCTTCGGGAAGAAGAGCGACATCTTGAAGAGCCCATCATCTGTTTACTGACTATCCTTGAGTATGTGCAGTCATTGACTGAGTTGGGTCTCAAAAAAAAAAAAAAAAGGCTCGAGGTACACCTAAGCACTTCTTGCGAGTTGTGAATGCGAAAGCAGGAATATCGTTATTGCGCGCGTCCTCGTGAAGTGGCCACTCTGTGCTGACATCGGCCGTGCCGCCACTCTCCAGAGCGGCGGCACGGTCGATTCCTTTCCTGCACGCTGGCGATCTGCCCGAGCGCGCCAGACGCTTCGTGGACACGTGGTGCCATGGGGTGGCCGTCGTTAAAACTGACGTGCAGCAGCCAATGGGAGCCTCGTTCCTCGAAACTATGAAGCTCGCCAGCCAATGGGATTGAAGCCGAAGTCCATCAGATTTCGGCTTCACTTCACTCCATTCGGAGCGGGGAAACTAGGTGCCCTTTGGCTAGGCTTTTCGCGTGGCTTCAAAGCTGGGAACCACCAGATCGCGGCTTCACTTGGAAAAAGGAGTTTAGGTGCCGATTGGCGGGGCCTCAAAGCCGATGATGTCGGCTCACTCCATGGGACCGTACGTGCTTTCGCATTTAAAAGAAAAAAAGGAGATGAAGAAGATTGAGCCTGGACAAGTGCTGTTGCGGAGGCTAATGCGAAATTGGCTCAGAATCTCGAAAAAGTGAAGTGTATCCGTGAGCGTTTGGTGAAATCCCAATAGGTTTATATGTGCAAGGACATTTATTATCTCATTCTAGTCACTCAAAAATGAAAAACCATTTTTGTACCTCCATGTTATTTTTTGGTACTAGTCAATGCTGCGCAATGAAAGCTGTTTGTACTTGTTTCTATTTGCCTCCTTGCAAGTCGGTTTTATCGTGTGTCGCACTGTCAGGGGCAGTTTTGCTTGATATGTGTTGTGTAATTTGCGCGTAATTTTGTGAAAAATGTTTGCAACTAAGACACTTATTGACACTACCATTAAGTTCACACGGAGTTATCTGCATGCCACATATTCTTTAGTTTTGAAAAACAGGTGACATTTAGCCTCCATTTTAACATTCTTGAAACTCGTATGCTGCTCCCAACTTGCTCCAAGACCTTGTTTTTGCTGCTCCTAGCCTGCTCCAAACTCATGTTTTTTCTGCTTCCAAGATTGCTCCAAAGCTGCTTTGCCCAGTTCCATCCCTGTTAACCTTATTTAGGGTGGGGTAGGGCTCGAGCTAGATTTATAATTTAGATTACATAATATATGACAAATTTTGAAAATTAATGGGGGTTTAGGCAAGGCACTCAAACAACAGTAGTAGAGTGTTTCAGGCAATCTTTTTTACAATATTCCCCGTAACATGGTATAGGTGTAACAGCACGTAGCAACGAAGACCAAGAGAAGGAACGCACAACACAGGATGAGTGCTGTTTTGTGTTTCTTCTCTTAGTCTTCATTGTTACGTGCTGTTACGCCTACTCCATTCTAAACTTCCACCAACTAGCCCAGCTCTCTACTTTGTTACATTATGATCTGCAAAGCTGATCTGTGTTTTGGAATGGCCTGTCTATGTTTTGGATCTGTGTTCTACTTTGTTACATTATGATCTGCAAAGCTGATCTGTGTTTTGGAATGGCCTGTCTATGTTTTGGATCTGTGTTCTACTTTGTTACATTATGATCTGCAAAGCTGATCTGTGTTTTGGAATGGCCTGTCTATGTTTTGGATCTGTGTTTTGGATCTGTGTTCTACTTTGTTACAATATGATCTGCAAAGCTGATCTGTGTTTTGGAATGGCCAAGCCGAATTGTCGTCTTAGGTTTTACCTTGGCTCTTCCCTATTGGCAGCTGGTGTCATGGCTGGACAAGCTGAACAAGCTTGTGGAAACCAAATTTCTTAATGCTGGCCACAGAGTCACACAGGCGGAGCATGACAGAATGGACGACATGGCGCGAGTGAGTTCCTTTTTTTTTTAAAAAATCTATTTTAATGACTAGTCACTTTCTCCAATAGTAGATTTTCAGAGGCTCAATCTACCAAATTATCCGTAAAAGTTAAATGCGTTAGTCTTCCGGTGTTTGCAGAGACATGTTCTATGTCAAGAATGAACAATCGATCGTATCTAGGGTTCTGTGAATATTTGGAATTTCGAATAGTAGTTTCGAAGAATACACTATTTGATACTTGCTTTGAGAATAACTAACTGCACTATTCATATTTTCCAAAGTGTTGTTCGCGGCTGAATCGCCTTGTTGAGTGCGCTTCATACTGAGCACTGGTGCACTGCAGAGAAACAGCGCCCGCGGAAGCGCGTTCCGTGGGTGTTGCTTCTCCGCAGTGCACCGGTGCTCGGTATGAAGCGCACTCAACGTGGTAACCTGCCTCAATCAACCCTAGGAAAAGTATGAATAGTGCGATTGCATGCTTTCATCATGCGCAATACTTTTACAGCGGAGCTGTTGAGGGCTAGCTTCCCCAGGATCGTGTCCGCTGAATTTCAAATGACGACAGCGAACTCTGGACAGCTGCTGCCATCTATGAGCGACGGCGGAAACCAGACAACTGGTTGCCGCCATTGCTCATAGATGGCAGCAACCTTTCTTCGGAGGCAGAACTGTATATTGGGACACTCTGGCCAGTGGGTGTGGCGACGAAGGCGCCAAAGAGGAGGAGAGTGAAGGAAAGGGAGGAGAGCGCCGAAGGAGCGAGAGAGGAAGAAGGGAGCAATGAGGAGACGAGCGCCATTTTGACGCAACATTTGTAGGCACAGAGCTTATTCCTTTTTTTGTGTGAATAAACGTTTGCGTTCAAACATGAAGAAACTTCATTCGTTAGCTTTTTAGGCCACCTAGGAATAATAACGCTTATCATTTTCTTGCCAGAGCCTGCTAAATAAAAGTAAAGAACTGAAATTTGGATGTCGATTCCATGCATTCCACCGGGAGAATGAAGGAAAATGGCAGCCTTCCCCACTCAGCTGGGTGCAGCCGGGAGTTCACGTCACGCGCATGCGCTCACGCCTCTCGCTCTGCGCCGCGGGCTGATGGGAGGGGGGCGGCACAGCGGCGAGATCATAGACTGGCCAAACTCTCCCCATATACGGCTCTGTTCGGAGGTTGCCACCATCTATTTCTTGTCTGTTTTATAGACACTCGTTAAAAAGAGCGATTGCCGCCGGAAATACTTAGTACATACATACATAGGAAGAAGAGCGGGAGCGGAACGAGCGGCGACGTGCTCAGCAGCGCGAACGGTTCCACAACCACCGCGAAGCCATTATCGCCTAAAGTTGTACTGCGTCGAGCGCTTCAGCAGATCAGATCAGAGCAGATCGCTTGCCTGGAAAGCCACTGCCAAGGACAGGAGCTACAGCTCCGCTGCTCTTCCTTCTTCACCAGAGTGAAGAGGCTGAAGGTTTTTTTTTTTTTTTTTCTTTCATTTTTTGCAAATGTTTTTTTTTCTTTCATTTTTTTTCAAATGTGAGATTAAAGAAAGTATATTCGCATATAGCAAGATTTGGAAATTCACTCAGTTAGGTATAGTTGGGCATTTCTGTAGGATTAATTTTATGTCAGATCCATCATTTACTTGCCATCCCAAGGCATCAGACTTTCTGAGTTCACAGTCCATAAATACAGATACATTAAAATTGGCTTATAAATATACGAGCGTAAGCTTGGGAACGACCTTCACAAGTTCAGCTGGGTTTTCGCTTGAAAGGCAACTCTGCTTCATTTTTGTTTCTGAAAATACAGTGCAGTCCTCTTCAGTATCACCTAGGAAGACCACACTTCAAATATTACAACGTAATGCCGTCTAAATGTTTC
Organism: Ixodes persulcatus; assembly: GCA_013358835.2. Taxonomy (NCBI): domain Eukaryota; kingdom Metazoa; phylum Arthropoda; class Arachnida; order Ixodida; family Ixodidae; genus Ixodes; species Ixodes persulcatus. The sequence goes on along the minus strand of JABSTQ010011339.1, from coordinate 214,599 downwards.
TTAAACGGTCCGGCAAACTTTGCAGCTCACCAAGTTGCCGAAATCGGCTGACTCGAGCAAGCGAATTGAGGCACAACCAACGGACAGTGCAGTCAAGGCTACGGCGTGGGCATAACCAACATTGAGCTAAACGTCGTCACCATTGCCCCTTTTTACTTTCTTTTTACTTCTCCGGACAAGAGTAACGGGTGTCGTCAGCAACGTTTCTTCTTGGTGCTCAGCGGTGTCCACGTGATTGGCGTAACGCGTCTGCGCAACGCGCTTCTTGGGAGCCGTCCTGCCGCCCCGCTCTGGTCCCACCGTTACCGCTATCTCCCGTGGCACAACCGCCGTCATCATCTCACCGTTGGTGATTATTGTCTCTCGGAGTTTCGTCCTGACTATACGGACACTATGTGCGCAGACTAATGCCGCGGTGGTTTAGACGTTGTCAAATATACACAATGCCTGGAGCTCAGAATGCGTTTTCTTCCTTTCGAACCCCAGCGCGGGGGTATGATTACCATTGACGGCATAGGATAGTGCAATCAACCCTAGGAAATGTCAAATGTTGTAGACACCAAAACGTGGCGAAGAGCGCGGTGCAGACAACACTTGCGCCTGACACACGCCCACCCCAGTCCTGCCCGTCATTGCGTAGAGGATCACGTGACATCTCGCACCACGTGATAGCCATGTTCTTGGCGGCCCGAGGCCAATGTTGCCGGACAAAGCCAAAGTTTCGGTTTTGATTTCTGCTCGTGTTTAAAATTAGATTTAAAAATATGTATATCTTTTTTTGCGAAGCAAATGACATAGTGTGTTTCACTATGGTTTTTTTAATGCGAAATCACTCATTATCCCGAAATCTTTGGAATTGAGCGGTGTTGCCTTTTAAGCATGGTGCAATGTTAGTGAAAGGCATGGAAAAACTGTTTGATATTTGAATGGAAAATATTTGGCCAAAACCACTATTCTGCTGAGATGACTAATCATCTCAGTGGCATTCAGACTCTGTTTAGGCCTCGGGAGCATAAGACAGTAAGATGGAAGGTTTGAATTCCAGGTTGTCCCTCCCCAGTGAGCGTATGGGGCGTCGCTCGTAGACTCAGTTGCTTTGCGATGTAAATCACCACCATTTCTTTTTATTAAACTACAAGTAGATGACATAGACTATATTGTAAATTTTTTTTTTTTTTTGCATAGCTCTTTCTGGTGGTTTGGAACTCTTGAATGTAAATTGATGAACCACAGGACTGCAAATATTTTCAGTCCTTTATACCCTGCAAGGTTTATTGATGTTCTTGCATCGATTAAAGACTTTACCGCTTTTTGTTTGTCTGCCCTTTTTATTATAAGGCTCTTTTTGAGATATTGCACTACGGTATTCAAAATGGTCGGACGAAAAAAAAGAAAAAAATTAACTCGAGATATTTCTTTGCAGGGCACGTATCACTATGGTCTTCGGCTTCTTGACGACGCCGTGAAATTGCGCAAGCAAACTGGCTACGGCACGGCACCTAGCAACCGTGTGGCGGACGCTCTCTTTGATGCCTGGGTCGGCTACGTCACGACTTCGAGGTGCCTGAGGCGCTGCGAACAACCTCCCATTGCTAAAGAACCACAAGTGCTGCCTAGGTGACCGGTAAGGGGAATGTTTCGAGTTCCTTTGCAGTTGGGAAAAATAGATGCTATATTTTCCTCGTAAACTTGCCCTTTTCTGATGTGTTCCAAGGTTCAAGGGTAACCTTTATTTGTTAAATGAAATCCAAAATAAACCCAGGCAGACTAGGGCAGAAAAGTCTGGGTTAGTACTTTATACGGTGACCAGACATCCCGGTTTATTTATTTATTTATTTATTTATTTATTTCACAATACTGCCAGCCCCTTCAAGGGCCAAGGCAGGAGGGGGTAATACAAACACGGAAATCAAATACAACACTGCTTTCAAATATAACATTCAGAGCAATCTCCAGGATCCGCACCACCAAAATATACACCTCAAGCACCGCTTTGAAAATCAACCTTTGGGAACCTCACCGCAAAAATATACATTCACACATACACCCACAAGAAGGGTCACACTTACAGGTCAAACAATACGCTTATGGCATTCTCGAATTCAGAAAGGGATTCCAGTGCGACGACACTAGCAGGAAGTTTATTCCACAACTCTACCGCCTGAACAAAAAATGAGTGTTTAAAAATATTTATACGGGCATCAATGGCGGTTAAAACTTTCGGGTGGTGCAGGCGATCTAGCCGGTAGCTTTTCGGCTTCACATATTTGGATTTATCAATTCTAATAATATTGTTGTATATTTGAAAAAACAATTTCAGGCGCTGGAACATTCTTCGGTTTTTTAGTGGCTGCAAACCAGCCTGTCGTTTCAGCGTCGTAACAGATGTAGTACTCCTAAAGTCAGAAAAGATTGAGCGCACTGCCAGTGACTGTACGTTTTCAAGCTCCCTTGAAAGTGTGACCTGCCAGGGATCCCAGACTTCGGATGCGTACTCTAGGGTCGGTCTTACTAGAGCTTTATACGCAAGAGTCTTAACCGAAGGAGGTGTCCTAAACAGTCTTCTTCTCAGATACCAGAGTTTTTTAATTGCCTTGTTTTTTATATAGTCCACATGTTTGTTCCATTTTAGGTCACTCGTGGCGTTTGGCCGGGGCAGTCCCATTTTAGAGGTTCAATTCTACCGTCCCATCGTTTTGTCCGAATGTAGCCAAATGTCCCGTTTTCGTGGGAACTTGCCCGCGAAATCAGTACCGGACAAGTAGTAGAAAAAAAAAAGAATGATTACTCGTGGCAGCCTATTAGAATAAACAGTATAAAAATGTTATCTCCAATAGAGTATGCTTTTTAGCTTTTTCTGTGACTCCACTTGCCAGCAAGTTTTGTTTGCGCAGATGTGCGTATGGACACTTTTTTAAAGTGTGTGTCTTTATGGCAAACTGAAAATAGTAGGAAACCTTTTTTTTTTTCTGTATCGCTCCCCCCCCCCCCCTCCCCCCCTTCTCCTTGATGTCCCGTTTTCAACTCTGAGGAGAATGGTCACCCTAGTACTTCAGTGTGGACCTTTGGTAAAACCTTGTGAAAGATAGCTGAGATGTTTGACGAGAGAAATGCTTGTTCTTCCTGCTCAATGAAGCGGTCATTTAGTAAAAGTGTTTTATGCTTTCATTTTTGGGAAGGTAAATATTTTGTTCCCATTTGAACTTACGTAAATTCTGTACACCTGTTTTCACTGTTTCTGTTTCAGAGTTTTCCCGGCGTAAATGAAAATGTGGACGACGACAGCCGGTAGCATTCACTTACGAGATGCAAGTGCCCAAAGAGAACCGCTAGTCAAAAAGAAGAATTGTTATTTTTTTACTGTTTATTTGAGGTTTGTACGTTGGTAACACCGTGAACGAAGGGAAGCAGCTACTTAAGGAGCAGAAGGAGCCAGTGGAAAGTTGCGAACAACTTGGACTTTTCACGAGGTAGCGTCTTGGAGGCCAGGATGCATCCCTGCAGTGGTAAAGAGAAGGCATACATGCGCAGCTCTGGCCAGGAGAAGGTGCTTGGAGAAAAGACACTGAGAAAACTTCAGGACACCGGTATTTGTCACCTTAAAGGGATACTACAACGAAATTTCGGCCCTTATTTTTTGGTCTCTACACCTTTTTCGTTTAGCCTCGCACCCAGCCACGTTGTCCCCCTATCCGGTATGCGTTCCGAAAAAAAAAAGCAAGAGTAAAAAAAGCAAAGAAGGGTCATAACAAGAACGACTGACGGTTGCAATTAAATTTTTAACACGTTCTACTGTCGAGGCGAGAAGAAAGCGATGTTTTCACGCATACCGGAAGTTCCACAATTAAAGATGGCGGCGTCCACGTAGAAAAGGTGTATACATGTTCAAGGGAGCAATATCACATCGGACACACCAATCTCTCGTTGAAAAAGACACGAAAAGGAATTTTAAAGTGAATTATACAATTAGCCAAGGGCACCTGATGGATGTCGCTAAAGCATCATTTGTAATGCCCGTCTAGGTACCTTGACAGGTAACACGATGCCTATCTCACCTAGAACTATACGAGCCTTTAACCTGACGTCATCCCATGAGCTCTCTGGACACCATGAGAGAAGAAGGGAAGGAGGAACTCCCCTCTCATAGGGCTCTATTTTGTGTGTCCCAGACTTGCCCAAACGTCGCTATTGTCCCTCTACAAGATTAGAAAAGATTAACCCGTCACTCAAAACTCGTACAAAAACCGTTGACGTGCTTCGGCCGCTTTGGTGGCTGGAACGGCTCGGGCATCCTGTTGATGTCAGCCTTGCTGCAGCTTTGCTTGTGCCGAGACAGTTTACGTCACAAGTGTGCCGGATGTCACTTCTTCTCCACTGGCTGCTCTCTGAGCGCTTGCCAGAGTGGGTTGTTTATAACGAAAAATACAGTCATCGGGCTCCAAATACAATTGTGTGATTGTCATTTACGGATGTTGTGAATCATATTCAGTCGATTTCTGAACACCACTGGTATATTTCAGATTTCATTGAAGTATCTCTTTAAAACGCAAAAACACTTAATTCACTTAATTTCCAAACATGGGCTCGAATTGCACAAAATTGCTGTGTCTCCCTCATCTTTTATATCTCTTGACTGCCGTCATACAAATATGTTGCTGGAAGTGTGTTGAAAAGGGGTAGTATGTATTATCCCATACATAAATTATAGAGCAGACTAAACTGAAAACACAGACTTCCTTAACACTGCCATCTTTAGCAAATATGTATGTCTATAATGTCTTTTTATCAATCTTTCATTTTATGGCGGTGGCGGTTAGGAATCGTAACCAATTCCAGCCAAGACTTGTGATAGATGAATGTGATGATACTTAAAAAAAAAAACAAGATGTGAATAGTATATAACTTGTTACAGAGTTTGGGCATTGAAGTATTTCAGCCACAGTCGATATCGGGGATGTCACATCCATGATTGCGGGTGTCTTGGCAGAAAAGATTATTATCTTTCCAGGTGTTTCTAGCAATTGACCCAGTAATTGATGACGTAACAACATGGCGCTGTGGTCCAAACGAACTTGCTTGGGCCGTTGCTATGGAGAAATGCATGGGGGCTCGACATGAGGTTAGAATTCGTCTGATAAAAAAGCAAAGTTTTGCTTTTTTTTATCCGTGAAGCCGAATCACGTATGACAACGATGTGAAGTATATCAACGTCGAAGTGCAGACCAGCCAACGAGGCCAGCATACATTTCAAGGAGTTCTTATGGCATGGCTGCTTCAGTGCACATTTGTGTGATCAAACAATCTGTTTGTAACAGATATGTAAGCTACCCAAGGTTTTTATCCAGCTCTTTCGCTATTTGTAATCTTACTGAAACGGGAAAAATCTGCAGGATTCTTTTTCAGTGTGATGTTTAGAAGTAGGTATGAAACACACACACACACTTTGTAAGACTGAAAACAAAGTTTAGGGTCTCGAATTGATATGTTAGATTCAAAATAGTGTCTCCTGCAAAATAAAAAAAAAGAGGTCCTGACACTGCTTTGATATCACAAGGTGGCACTCAGTTGGTTGAACGACGTTTTAGCAAATGCCGACTTTTCATCGAAAAACACGTAAGCAAATAGTCGGCCGCCGCGAAGCGGCGTTTACAGGTGGGCCAAGTGGGTTAACATTTTTCTACGTGTGATATAGACACAATATCATGTACTGAACAGGTGCTTCCCTAGCTCTATTTTTAGTAAATCTCCATATGTGAGATGATTTTCGTCAGACAGTATCCCGTAGCGTACGCAAATACAATTAGTTTTTATAAACCTGATGAGTTTTCTTAAACCTGCTATGTTCCCAATAAATACAGGATCAAAATTATAGAATTACGCAAGCAATTCAAGCTGCTGCAGACGGCATTCCCCATTCATTCCGTGTGTGTTTATCGTCTGCAGCAGTTGTCTCGAGGACCGGAAGTTGCCGTTGAAAATATTTTGAAAACAGCCGATACTCGGCAAACTTCTGTCGTGGTAAGTGTGAAATATAGGCTTCCTATATCTTTTCTTCTTAGACACATAAATTCCACATCCAATTTTTGAACGATGGTTCTTTCGGTGCGAAATCCAGTCCCATGTATTCATCCATAGCAATGCCCCTAGCAACGGTTCGTTTGGAGCAGTGATCTCACACTTGCGGGGTCAATCACGTGGCAACAAGGGTGTATCTGTTCATCAACCCGGTTATTGTGCAGACAACCAGCACTGTACACCACCTCATTGTTTCTAAACAAGCACTTTTGCTTTCAGTTAACTTTGCATCTGCTCGAGAACCTGAGTTTTGATGAGAAGGGCATCTGCAGATGCATTCCGCCCCTCCCACTGCTCGCTTGTCTTGATTTCAGGTGCATGAGCTGTGTATCCATCTCGCAAGTTATGTACAGTCATGACATACTATCAAAGGTTCAGGTGTGAGAGCGTATCACTTGTAATTGGATGGCAGGAGCTGTTTGTTGTATTCCCCACACATCGTTTTTGTGCCTTTTGGGTATTTTGTTGTTCCTCGAAGTTCATACAAAAAGGGGTTCCTTCTTTTCCCTACCCTTTGCTTCAGTGAGGCTGTAACGAACTTGTAAGATGGAAAAGAGAAATGGAACACCCGGCAGCAATGAGGATGAAGGAACTGTCTGATTATGGAACCATGTTAAAGTTGTATAATGAAGTCAAATGAGTCAGCAGAGCTGTTATATGCTACTACTTAAGGGGCAACTCCGCATCACTTTTATTATAGTGAAAACAATGCGCTTCTCTTTAGTATCGTTTAGGAGGTAAATATGTTGGATAGAATCTAATTTTATTATAGACGTCTATTAATGTGGCCAGTAAAGCCTGACATGCATCAAGCCACCTAAATCGGCTAATTCTAGCGAGCGACGTGTGGCAGCACTGAGCTACTTCAACAAAGACAGTGCTCTTTTTTATTTATTTTTTATTTTTTTAGGCAAAGTTTACAGGTGATGATAGCAGCACACTAGCTACTGTCTGCCGTTGCTAGACTCTAGCTGACACGTAAAAGTCAACGAGACTGTTTCTACCAAACCTTTTGGTTTGTACCACTTGACTAGTCATGCCCGTGAGAATGTAGAACGAATTTCGCCCTTGAGAGCCAAAGTCTCGGTTTCTGATCATACCAAAAGTAAGATCGCACGAAAAATGTTTTTGCTTTCCTTGGAACAAATGACGTAGGTCTGTTTACTAATACTTATCAATTTTGTGTCAGTCATTTTCCTGACATTGTATCAATGGAGCGGAGTTGCCTATTAAGGCAGGTTTAATTGTTTTCTGCTATCTAAGCGTAATATGAACCCAGCCAGTTTATAAAAATTGAAAGAAAGGAAATGAAATATTGTGTATCATTGCGGCTGCTATATACTGTACGGCGGTGTCGTCGCATACAGAATGCTGTGTTGCCCAGCGCAAGTTGTAAAAAGAAAAAAAAAAACACATTCTACTATGTTTGGTACTGCCAGCAGTTCTGCGGGATTTTGATTAGTCGAGGTTATTTTGTATCATTCTTAGATAAGCTTTAAAGAAGTAATTGCCTTCTGAGAACGATGGGTCTCATTCTAAAACATTATGCAGTGTTCTTTTTTCTTTTTTTGCGCTTGACGCAGCGTGCATGAAGAGCTAAGGCATGAGAAACAATGGATAAAGCGGCTGTTTTTACACAGTTTAGGGAGACTTTCATTGTCAGCTTTCAATGGTGCTGATGTTGTGAAGAATGAATGGTTGAGTAGGTGTTCATCAAACAGGCTGCCGTTCCGGCGGTCCGGACTAGATGCCAAAGTTCCAGAGCTTGCTGTTCCCCACAAACACATTTCCGTGTGTATGGGCCTCGTCTGCCATCATTTTCCAATTGAAAATTTCCGAAAATTGCCTCACTTCCCAATCGAATATCCCATCTAAATAACTCTGTCCAATTGAAACAAGCTCCGGTAAAGCTAATGCAGTTAACGAATCATTTATTCATCATGCCATCGCTGAATGGACCGACCAGCTGCCATCGTTAGCGCGACTGATGCAGCAAAGTTTAATCTAGCCCATTTAACTTGAATACATGTATAACTTCTGCTGTTTAAATGTTGTATTATCTCGTTGCTGCTCTGCGTCAGTATTGTATTAATACAGGGTGTCACAAACGAAAATTTACACGGCTCTTTTTTACCGCAAAAATAAACTAGGCATCGCCAAACACTCATTCTCCGCCCAAAGGTAGCGCTAGAGGTCACAACCAGATGCCAAAGTTTCAGCCCGATCCGATGACCTAATCAAAAGTTATAACTGATTTTCTGAAAATTTCAATGGGAAAATGGCGGCCGACAAAGTTTTTGAACACATGGGGCTCTATGGCACCAGAAACCGAAAACGGGTAAAAACGGGCTCCATTTTCCCATTGAAATTTTCAGAAAATCACTTTTAACTTTTGATTAAATTATCGGATCGGGCTGAAACTTTGGAATCTGGTTGTGACCTCTAGCTCTACCTTTGGGCGGAGAATGAGCGTTCGGCGATGCCTAGTTTATTTTTGCGGTAAAAAATGCCGTGTAAATTTTCTTTTGTGACACCCTGTACATTGTACACCTCCCCCCCCCCTCCATTATGTAATGCCCTAACCTTGGTTTTAGGAGTTGAATAAATAAGCTGAGATATGAATGGCAAGCTCTGAACATTTGGCACCCGGACCTCTGGCGCAACATTCGTACGTAGACTCAGTGTTTGGTAATGCATAATTTATTTTTGCAATAGAAAAATTAAGGGTTTGCTGTATTTGACTAAGACAGACAGCAATCCAACAAAAGGTGTGAACTCTGTGCTTAGCAATATAAATGTTGTGAAACAACTTGCTATAGTTCAGAGATTGACATCGTTAAAAAAAAAACACCGTTTTAAAAAGAAAAGAAAAGAAGATAATGATTAGACCTTTAGTGTCGCTGACCATTTTGAATATTCTGAACGTGATACATCATATTTCTATCTGAAGTACAGTAAACAAAATGTAAACCGTGGCATCCTCCCATGCTCCTTTCAGTTTTCCTTGTTCGAAAGCGAATATCCGACTCTTCAAAGAGATTAAATTAAAAGAAAAAGTAAAAATATATTGCCCGTTTTCGTGTAACACGGGAGGAGGCCTGCGCAGGGCACAGATGGGACAAGAGTGCTGTATCAGCGTACCGATCGTGTCCTCATTGATTGAACACAAATCCCAACAGAATTGGATTTTCTACGCTATCTAGGTGTAGAGAGTACACCGCTTGACCTTGTTATCTCGGGGCGTGTTGTTTGGCTCCTCACGAAGTCACTGCAGCCCTAGATCACCCCACTGCGACCACCAATATGTGAAATACATTAGAAATAATTTTTGTTCACTGGTTTATGTATGTTGTCAGAAAAGCATTTGTTACACTGTCAAAACTCTGATTGCAGATCACGTAGCATAAACCGTACGTTTGAACTTGAGAAGCGCGATTTCTTAAAGGGGCGATGCAACGATTTTTGTACTTCGTGCAAATACCACTTAGAACAGATCCCTGACGTTAATGACCTGCAAAACGCCCGTTCATTTTTCACCACATGCTATTGAAGTCGCAGAAAAAATTAAAGAAACAATTACACCATCTTCCCGAGGGGAACCATGGGGTGATGCGCAGCATCGTGTTGGTTCCGAGGAAAGAGTCAGTTGCGTGCTGACGTCGAGAGATGGCGCCACCGACTGCCCTAGCGTTACCCCCTACGCGAGCCTTCGTCGCGGCTCGCGGCAGAGAAACTTGGAACGCTCGCCGCTCGCCGTTTATTTTTTTTTTTCACACTTGAAGGAGAGGAGACTAGGGGAGGAGAGTTGCGCGTGCGCGCGCGGTGTGAGGAGAAGCGAACGCACGCGCAGTGCACGCAGCTGGTAGAGAGAGAGAGCGGAGAGAGTAACGCGCAGCTGTTGGAGAGAGGGAAGGAGGAGAGTTGCGCGTGCGTAGTTCGAGTGCCGACTACAACGCCGACGCCGCGGGACATAGACCCGAGCAAGAGATGCTCCGCATCTAAAAAACGATCAGCGTTCACTTCAACTTGCAGCTAGAAGAAGCGGCCACGTGATCTGGAGCCGATTATGTGCCGCCAATGTTGATCATAGCCACGCGCTGGGGTTGGCAAGGAACAGGACCAGGGGCGGAGCTATAAAGGTGGGCGGGGGGGGGGAGGGGGGGGGGGGGTGGACGAAATTACGTCCGTGAAAACACCCTATAAGGTGTTATGTACCGTGGTTGCCAACGTTTGGCTTTACAAACGACAAAGCCGCTTGCATGGACGCTTTGCACATGCACCGAGATTACAGCCGCCATCGCTGACCCTCTCTTGTCTTACCGAGATACAAAGCCACTGAAGCGGGCTTTGACGAGCTTCCACAAAGGCATATTTTGGGATGGACAAGGTAGAATCTGGAATGGCAATAACCTCTCCTGCTGTGGTAGTGATGAAGTGAAGTAGACGGATTAAGAGGAGATAAAAGCTTGTGGGATTTGCTAGCTACCAACACAGGTACCGATAGAGTAACCAAAGGGTTGTCTCAACAGCGGCGGATATTCCAAAGGAGACGTCAAACCTAGTAGCGCGGTCCCCACATCTCTGCGGCAATGTAGACGACGCTTAGGGCTACATTACCGCGGGTCAGTTCGATTACTTACCTCCGTCGGTGCCAATGATCGACTACCTTGTCTCACTCTCTCGAATATAGCGGAAGAGAAGACACATGTACCAGAGTAAGGACAGAGTCCAAGAGCATTTATTATAACACTCTTCTAAAAGAACTACCATGTCCCCATCCACAATGCCCCCCGCGCCGGCAAGGTAAGAGAAGGTCCTTACCTTCCAGACGCGGGGTTCCGGAGAGCCAAGATAGGGGAAGCATCGGAGAAGTCGCCGACACACGTCCTATCTCTTTCGCGGTCACCAGACAAGTCCCTTTCCCGAAAGCGGGAAAACAAGAGGCGAAACCTCCTCGCCTGTCAGTAGCGATCCGCATTGGAACGGGGGAACGGAAATCGGTCCCCCCGAGAGAGAGTGAGAGGAGGGCCCCCCAAGCCAGGCGGCCCTCCGCCTCACGAACAAGTCGGAGCTCACGGCAAAGGAGGCTGAGTATTCCGACCTGCGGCCGTTATCGCAGCCATCGGGGAAGGGAGACCACAGGAATCCCCACATCTCCCCCTCCTTAAAACGCTAGGTGGGTCTCAATAAAGAGTAAAGGAGGCCCACCTGCTCTCATAAAATAATATATCTCTGCGTACCCCCAACAAATACACGCGACACCCAGCGCGCGTCTTCACAGTGTCTGCCGTCAACAGCTGGCCCGCAGGACCGAAGACCCGGAAAGTTATAGTCCAGGTGCACGAACGCGGTGCACGAACAGCATCACAGGCACCGTGCTGATAGAGCTGGACAGGTGTCGCGGTACGAGCTGGCTGCAGTGGAGGGCGGTGAAGCGGTCGTGAAGGCGGCAGCACCAAAAAGGCCAACGACCGCCGCCCACCCGCGGAGACCAGCTGGGGGAAGTCCCAGACACGCCACCGAGGGGGTTCGGCGCCATCTTGGCCGCAGTGGGTTGGTGAAGGGGGGTGGACGACCTCAGAGCAGACCTGCGAAGTCGTAATGCCAGCAGACAACACGCCCAGAACCGGCCGCAGCCCTCCCGAAAGGGAAGAAAGGGCGCCGCAGCCTCCAAACGAGGGGGCGTGCGCAACCGACGCTCGCCTGCACCGGGCCGCCATGGTGGCAGAAACAGGCAGGAGCAAACGACAAACAAAAACCACAAAAAAAGGTGCCGAGTTTGTCAACGGTGACAGGAAGGCGCTCAGTTGGAAAACGGACTCCACGAGCGGCCACAGGACATATGCCAGAGGGACCTGTTTCGACACCGGAAGAAGAAGCCATAAAAGGGGGCCCCTCCGTTCGAAACGCGTCCACATGCCAAGCAAAACTAATTGAGTTAGCTTAATGTGGACACCGAGGAGAGAGCTTCTAGGAAAAACGCCGAGTTCTCAATCCTTTGCGCAGGCAGCTAACACAGGCTGCCTACAATACCCGGTTTTATAGTTACCGGAAGAGTCCGTTGACTATAAGTGGCCAAAAACAGATAACAGTCTGCAGCTGGCCCGTGTACTGAAGTCGAGGCAAATGGATACGGGGACTTCGAAGGGGCGGATAGAAACAAACCGCCATGCATGCGCGTCTGCGAGTGGGGAAGACGCAAGTTCCCGCGCAAAATAGCCACCATCTTTTTCCCTAAGGAAGAAGACAAAAGGGGCCGCAGCTCGCACGCTCATACCTGCTAGCTTCTCCAAATATTTGAGCTAGCTAGCTTACCGAACATGTCTTGCACTCGATACGGCTTGATCAAGGGCTCACAACAGTGTGGACCCTTTTGAGGCAAAGCCATGTTTCAGAGCAACGTAACTGCTGAGAGTCTTAAGCCCGGTTCACACAGTTGCGTTTGACTGCGTTTGACTGCGTTGCGGCAGCGAGACACCAGGACATCCCTGCTGCTTATATCGCGTGCCAAGAAGAATCCTTGAATTGGATTCCACGCTTCATACGAAGCACAGATGTACCGGTGACTCGCTTTCGGTTCTCGCCGCAACGCAGTCAAACGCACTCAAACGCACTCAAACGCAAGTGTCTGAACCGGCCGTCACTCTACCACCTGGATCACGCGAGTCTGACAGATATCGCCAAAGGGCGCTCTGGCTACATGGCGCCCGGATTTCAGAGCAACATAACCTCCGAAAGTCTTAGAGTCACTCGTCCACCCAGATACTGTCACAGTGCGCCTCAGACCGCGTAGCGCCACCACCATGAACGCAAAACTAGTGTCGTTCTTAGAAACCAACAATAGGCTGCAGGAGTACGCTGGCATCAAGCAGATACAAATCTTTCCCGAAGAAACCCCTCCGCGCCCACTGCAATACCAGTAGTGAATACAGCGTGCGCATCAACAGTATGCAATCTGCTTCTCCACACCGACGGTTACACGGCCCGGAGCCCGTCAGTAGCAGTATCAGATACTTACCGACGTTATTGGCAGGCGACTCTGAGTGTCCGCGACTACTCAGAGTCAAAGAAAACGCTAATATTTACATTCCCAGATTGCTCTGATGATCCTTCGCTATTCTTTTCTGCCAAGCCTCGCTCCCCGCCGGACATAAAAGTCCACCCGGTTCTCAAAACCATCATCAAAACTTCTATTTACGTTTTCCCTTCAGGACGAGTTGTTGGTGGCGCGCAAGGAACCCAAATACACAAAGGTGAAGGATTCGCCTCAAGCATGGAGAACAAAGGGCCTCCCGCAACAACGAATGTTGCTTGACGAAATTCAAAACAGGAACGCACATACGAATCACACTGCACTCGCTCAAAGGAGTGGCACTGCGGGTTGCCGACCCGGCATTAATTGCTCAGCCATAAGTGGCGAGATCAGGACGCTCGTGGTACGGGGCGATCAAAGGCAAGGAAGGTCGGCAAATAGGCCGGACAAAGGGACGGAGGCCAGGAGCCATGACCACGATAAAGGAAGCCGTGGCCCCATGTTGGGCGCCATTTTATGTGGGATTTGCTAGCTACCAACACAGGTACCGATAGAGTTACCAAAGGGTTGTCTCCTCAGTGGTGGCGGTCTCAAAGGAGACGTCAAACCTAGTAGTGCGGTCCGCACATCTCCACGGCAATGTAGACGACGTTTGGGGCTACATTACCGCGGGTCGGTTCGATTAATTACCTCCGTCGGTGCCAATGATCGTCTACCTTGTCTCACTCTCTCGAATATTGCGGAAGAGAAGACACACGTACCAGAGTAAGGACAGAGTCCAAGAGCATTTATTAACATACTCTTCTAAAAGAACTACAATGTCCCCATCCGAAATGCCGCCCGCGCCGGCAGGGTAAGAAAAGGTCCTTACCTGCCAGACACGGGGTTCCGGAGAGCCAAGATCGGGGAAGCATCGGAGAAGTCGCCAACATACGTCCTATCTCTTTCGCGGTCACCGGACGAGTCCCTTTCCCGAAAGCGGGAAAACAAGAGGCGAAACCTCCTTGCCTAGCTGTCAGCAGTGATCCGCATCTGAGCGGGGGAACAGAAATCGGTGCCCCCGAGAGAGAGTGAGAGGAAGGCTCCCTAAGCCAGGCGGCCCTCCGCCTCACGAACAGGTCTGAGCTCACGGCGAAGAAGGCTGAGTGTTCCGACCTGCGGCCGTTATCGCAGCCATCGGGGAAGGGAGACCACAGGAATCCCCACAAGCTGAAGGTCGGTTATGGCGGCACCCATGCACGGTTGCCGCAGAGCGTCTATATACGGATATTGGTTTTATGGAAAGGTACTCACAACTGTCCTGCGTGATACATCTTCAGCATCCAGAGTAAATTCTTCCATCGCTGCCTGGCAAGGAGCAAAGCGGGGCTTCAACTTCTTGACATAACTGACGCGTTGGAGCTCTGTCGCTCAAGGCTGCATGTCGGCACGTCTGGTACTTCAAGAGACTCTCGTTAGTTTTGCGGTTCATAGTTTAAACTCCAAGGTCAGTACTGGTCTGTACGAATAGCGCAAAGAATAATTTGTTTCGAAACTTCGTAACAGTGTGCGGACACCCGTTTGCATTTGCTTTCAAAATGAATGATGACTGGTTTTGTTCGAGTATATTGGAATATGTCGATTATTGTACGATATATTTAATTGTCGTCAAAATTTTAGGGAACATTGTTTATGCAAATTTATGCAGAAAGACGAAAAAGATGTAGATTTGAGTCTCTTCTTCATATTAAATATTTTAGAAGGCTCAATAAAAATCTTCATGGGAATAATTCGCAACAGCAGACATTGTGCTCAAACGGCGTTCGTCTGATATTGACTGCGCAAGGCACTCTGAAGTATTTGCATTTTGGCTATATGCTCAGAGTTACTTACAAGTTCTTGCGTGACTTTATTTATGAAACAAGTCATAAAGTCCCCATCCTGCGAAAAATCGAAATTCACAAAAATCGCTACCAAGTAATGCGAGCGTACAAAAACTGTAATGTCATTTTGTTTTGGGGTGGGGGGCATAATAAAAAATAAACTAATTGAAGTAATCTTTTTTTAACAAGATCAAGTACTTACATTGTTGCAGACATCGTAGCTTTTGCAGAGCTGTTGTATTTCCTGTAAAGTTGGTCAAAACAGAACACGTGCACTGAATTAAAGGATTTTGTTAGACTCTAAAATAGTGCAGGAGTGACCGAGGTTTCCGTTTTGGTAGTAAGATCAATTTTAAAACATCGCAAGATAACCAAATAAATATTGCCAAAAACAAAAAAATCTTAATGCTTTAAAAATACTTCTCTAAAAGAATGTAGTCGTACTTTAGCGGGCCGAACTGTTTGCGAAAAATTTGAGGACGTACAGAATGTTGAGCGAGATGACTCGATTGTACGAGCCGCTCACAATCTCCGACTTCGAAATGTTTAAGCATAGCGTTGCCTTAATGCCATTACCAGCCAAACGCCATCATATACGCTATGAGATGACGGTTGGCTAACTTTTGTTCGGAACAGCTGCTTAAGTGTCGCGCATGCACACGACGACCCGTCGCTTGCGGCTGAGCGTTCGATAGGGATAAGTTGTTGTGCTGTGCGTTTGCATTAGCGTTGCGAGTTCCACATTCCGCTTACACGTGAGCCCAAACTGCGCCTTTGATTGGCGCACGGCGACGACGCGCATGCGCAGCGTGGAGCTCGCATGCGCGCAAACTCACAGTTTGCGTTTGCTCCTATACGGAATACTAAGAGTGTAATAAAACTCACAATTAGTGAGTTTTAGTATTGCGTATACACACAAGCAAACCCGAGTACTTTGCGTTTCCGTTAGCTTTGGGTGTTACACGCATGCGCTAGCGCGGAGCCCAACCCGCGGTCTTGGATCGGCGCATATGCATCGTGAAGCAAGGAACGCAAACGCATAGCGCTTGCTCCTATACGCAATACTAAAACTCTCTATTGTTCGAGTGTGGCGACGTTCGGAATTTAACGTCCTTTCATAAATAAATCGTAATTATGATTTACTTATTCTAGGAAAATCACTCGCAATTTTCACATTCTGTCGCTTAATAAACGCTTAAGGCGTTCATGACTTTGTTTCAAGACGCCCTCAACGGATATTATTATGATTAAGCGACAAATAAATAACTAACACGTGTATTAAAACGAGTCCCGCATGGCCGCTGAGCCTATGCGTAGACGCGACTGTCAGGGGTATATAAATTCCGATACCTGTGAGGAGTGCAAGTTCGTCTGCTTCTTTTGCATGGGTTGTGTTGACGTCAGAACGCCGAGCTCCGATTGGCTGCGATTGAAGGATATGGGGTAGACCTCAAAGCAGGCTGCCTTGAGGTCTACACACTATCCTTCAACCGGAGCCAATCAGAGCTTGGCGTTCTGACTTCAACTTAACCCCTGCAAAAGAAGCAGACGAACTTGCGCTCCGCATACTCGTTTCCATCTCAAGTAAAAAGGGAAGTTTTGCGCATTGTTTGTACGCCGCGCAAAGTAGTTTTTACAAAATTCGGTTGTTTGAAGAAGAAGCGATGCTTTCGGTGTTTGAAACGTGCATGTCCTGATAAGATAACATATACTGTAAACGACTAAATTTTCGCGAGGACCTAATTTTCGCGAATTCCGCGAATCGCCTACAAACGCGAAAAATACGTCCCGCGAACAATTCGGGCAATATGTGAACGCTACGGAAGCTACACTCGATTCGCGACAATTAGAACCCGCGAATAATTTCTAATTTTCAGCTTTGGCCCGATTCGCGAAAATTTGAGCCCGCAAAAATTGAGTCGTTTACGTGTCTAATCTAAAATTCACCTACTTATACCTCAATTCTATATATACATAAAGTGAGAAATTAGTAATGCTCCGCGAGAAGCCGGACTTTTTTTTACTACGATTCTTGAGGTAAAAACGAGTATAGTATTATTACAGGAAAAAAAATGGTAAAACTTGCTGAAAAAATAAATAAACAAATGAGGAAAAAGTGTTTTTTTTTTTTTTTTTTTTGGGGGGGGGTGAAACCTTTCACATTGTCTTGGCAAATGGTGCTTGGTGAATGTTCTAACATCTGCAGTCATCCTTTTTTCTTGATTGGAGTTGGAAATCAGCACCAGTATCCAATGTTTGAAGTTCCGGCCGCCATTCTGGTTCTTGGAAACCTCGAACTGAGAATACTTCCACGTTTTCCAAGAATGCAAGCAAGAGCAAGGCGCTTGTGAGGTCAGACTTAGTGGCACTTTCAGAGTTTCAAATCGGAGCCACCATTACTGCCTTCCATGTCTCACCGAAGTGCCGAACCATCCTAACGTGCATAACTTCCCTAAAGAATAGTAAATCAACTGTAAAGGGCGGTTAACACACTGGCGTTCAACGGTAACCAAGTGCGCTACAACCGATCTTATACGCTGAAATTGAAGCCCCTTGGTACTGCTTAGAGCGGCTGCGCTTGAGCAGCCGGTACTATTTAAGCAGTCGCATGGGGCTTAAAACAGGTTGTAGCCAAATGGAAGTGTGTGAACTTCGTCAACGCACAACTGAAAAGAAAACACCTCACTATGCGCTCAGAACGAAACAACAACAACAACAAAAACAGCACGTGAGGGCAATTGTGGAAATGGGAGTAGCTGCAGCCTGTATAGCGTCATTCTAGGCCATAGTTACCTGCTGCAGGATGCTTCCGTGGACCGGATTTTGGTACAAGGATTCAACACAGGGCATGAACATGTCAGCGGCTTGCTTTAACACGGCCATCATTTGACTGTCATCTAGAGAGAGAGAGAGAGAGAGATAAGACAAATGTACGCCTTTGGACAACACGGGTTGGAAGTTCGGTGGCCTGCGCGTCCACTTTCCCGCGGGGCTTGTGAATAGTTGATCATCGCCATCGACAAAATGATCGGAGATACATCCTGATGCAAAGATGCTATAGATGTGCGCAGTTTGAAATTTTGCGGATAATCGCTTTCTCGACCTCTTTGTTCGCTGCGTCTCTCACGCAAGAACGCGATGGTGGGCTTGGGATACCACCTAGGAGTCAAGGCCTGCGCGTTACGTCTCGTAGTAGATCCCCGACCCGCCCCAACCGGCAAACAGCTCAAGCTGGACGAGAGTACGGGTCACGTGACAACTACGTCGCATTCACTGGTGGCCACAGCTGTGTGCGCGACTGCTGAGACTGGCGGCCATAGATGTGTGCGCGAATGCTGAGCGCGTGCTGATGGCGAGCTTCCACAGTTCTTTTGCAACGTGCATTCCGCACCATCAAGAGTGCCGGTCTTAGCAGCCTATTGATGTGAGCTCGTTCTGAGCATGCGCTCTAAAGAGCACCCACAAATATGGCGTCAGTGAATACTCCGAGTATTCACTGGACGCCATATTTGTGCGATGTCTCATTGACCATGTGCGATGTCTCATTGACGGAAATAAGAGGAATGTAAGAACTTAAATTTTGATGGTGTTTGCAGTGTTGCTTTGAGAGCGCTATGATTTCAGGCTTCCACCATGCCATTACAAACACCATCGAACTTGCTGTTCACAAGGTAATGACGTCACGAAAGGTAACCGAACGAGGGCGCCACCGAAACATCTCGCCGCTAATACTCTGTTTCACCTTATGATGTACCGCAGGAAAGGCTACAGGCGCGAGCTCCTTGCTCTGGAGCACATCTCGGCGGCACAAGCTCTTGTGCATTAAGGGCAGCTGCCAACGCTATGAGCTCGCGCTTCTAGCCTTCACTGCGGTACAACATAAGGTGAAACGAAGTTTAGCACAGTTCATTTGCTACGTGCTTGCGACACCATCAAGGTTGCCTGTCTTAGCCGCCTATTACAGTGAGCCTCGAGACCCAGATGGAAATGTGTGGAAGTGTGATTTTGTTTATCAATGGTACTTTATGAGGCACGTGGTGATTCCATCTTTCCACAATGCGGGTGGAGACAAAGCATATACACTAACGGCACAGAGCACGGGCAAGGATATACAGAGCACGAGCTCTTAGCAGTTGATTATAGGGAGTATTCACTGGCGGCCATAGCTGTGTGCTCGGCTGCGGAGCGCGTGCTGAAAGCGAGCTTCCACAGTTCTTTCGCCACGTGCATTCCGCACCACCAAGATTGCCGGTCATGGCAGCCTATTAATGCGAGCTCGTTCTGAGCATGCGCTCTAAACAGTGACCTCAAATATGGCGGCCAGTGAATACCTCCTATACACCCTTTCTACGTGAACGCCACCATCTTCATTTCTGGAACTTCCGGTATGCGTGAAAACATCGCTTTCTTCTCGCCTCGTCATTAGAACGTGTTAACATTTTAATTGCAACCATCAGTCGTTCTTGTTTTGACCCTTCTACACTTTTTTACTTGTTCGGGGTTGTAATCTCTTGCTTTTTTTTCGGAACGCATACCGGATATGGGGACAACGTGGCTGGGTGCGAGGCTAAACGAAAAAGGTGTATAGACCTTTCCAAAAAAGGACACTTGACAGGTTCCATTTTCAGTGTTCGTGCGTATGGCGCGTGATTTGCTCGCTTTCCGAAGCGACGAACGTGCGCGTTCTGGACTGTGATTTAACACGTGTGGACTGTGATTTTTGTAAACAGTGGAAACGTCTATACTGCGCGAGCGCTGCATTGGCGCCTGCCATGGTTTCGGCCTCGCGTGCATAGCATTCGTCTTGCTCCAAGTAAGTGTGAAACATAGCGAAGTTTTGCTTTTCACCATACGAGCCGTGTCGGTCGAATCTCGAGGCGAATACTCCGTTCACAGACTGTAGCCAATGCTACAGGCGCGAGCTAGGACGCGTTCCTGACTTTGAGACGTGCATTTCTAGCGCGAGCGCTCGTTCTGCAAAAGAACGCTTCAAAGCAGTGACCTTGAGCTGTCGTGCTTGTGGAATTGGCCGCATTTTCTGCTTAAGACTGAACGGAGTATAAACAGCGCCCTCAAAATGGCGTCCAGTGCCAGCGTCCCGCGTCCAGCGTAGGGCTTTTCAGCCCTTCGCACAGCAGCAGGCATTTTCACTCATGGATTTGACGCTCCACGTGAACGTCTACCTTCATCGTATGCTATAACAACAGACACTCGGCGTGAGCATCTGTTTCCTTACCTGCTACACAAGCCACTGAAGCAGTCGATGGAGCGGACGATGTAGCAGACGATGGTGCTCATCCGGGCTAGCTTGGAGGCGATGAGGGAATCTACTAGTGATGACGTTTAGAGGAGGAAACGCGCAGGCCTTGTAGTCTAGGTGGTATTGGCTTGACTGTATTTGTGTACTGCTACAGTGCAGCATCCGAGTACATACGGTAACAGGTAAGTTCGCCATGAAAACAGTTGCGCAGGCCTTGTAGTCTAGGTGGTATTGGCTTGGCTGCATTTGTGTACTGCTACAGTGCAGCATCCGAGTACATACGGTAACAGGTAAGTTCGCAATGAAAACAGTTGGTAGGAAAAGTCGCCAAAGGTTTCCAAATAGGTGAGTCTGTTTTCCTGTCGGTGAAGTTTACTTTCCTGCTAAAGTCGGTAGCAGAGCTATTGGCAACGTGCGCGACCACAAGCATGGCTGTGGTCGACTTTCCGCAAGAGACCGATCGCACCACCCAGTTTCGTTACGCCGCCGCTGTCGGCAATTGTGGGAGCTCTATCTTTCGGCACGCGCGACGACCCCGCTGCAAGTCTGCACGAACAGAGCACGACACTGGACACGCTGTCTCGTGCAGTGCCGCCCGCCTCCTGCGGACCACAGTTATGGCGGTGTCAAGCATGCGTGGAACGCTTAGTGAGATCGGTCTATTGGCCAAACGCTCGCTACAACTTCTTGAGTATGATCAATTCTACCTTTATTAATGGAGACGAGAGGAATGTCGGACTGTCAACTTTGGCGGTGTTGGTATAAGAACGCGATGACTCCAGCTTACAAATAGCTTTGTACACATAGAGTCGAAATTGTCTCCAGCAATTGATAATCCCGGTCGTGACGCCACACATAGGAACCGAAACATCTCGTGACCGATAGAGAGAACAACTTTTGGTCGCTTTTGGTATGTTGTTGGCACTAATGTTCTTGGCCATCAGCTGCAACTTTACCTGAGCTTTCGGCAGGCCTCGGGTCCCTATGATTTCAAATCTAATAGAGGGCACGGGATGCCATATTGGCCGCGTTCCAAAATGCACTCGATCTCACTCTAAGGTAAAGGTCGTGTACCCTGGCGTTCGCAAACCCACCCGGGTCCAGCGTTGCTCTATCTGTTCTGTCACGTGACATGACCCACCGGGGTAACTCGGATCAGTTCGAGTAAGATTCGGAACATAGCCATTATTGGTCATTGTTCGCAGCGCGTGCTCAGAACAGCTCTCCAATCTTCTGCCAAGAACAAATATCTTGATTCGGATAAATGCAGGATCAGGCATGTTCAACGTGCATTCCACCTAATCAGGATCATCGTTTTTGGCGGACGATAAAACGAAGCTATTGTCGGGACAGCTTAAAGGCAGGGCTTAATATATATTCACGGTTTTTGCTTAGTGATTGGTTCTTTGGTTTACTTATCATCTGATGCCGAAATCTCATTGGCTGCAGAGCGATAATGAGATGCTCGGAGGTCACCATGCACTACGTTTCTTAGGCTATCCGTGACTATGCGGAGTGCAAGTTCGTCTGCTTCTTGCAGAGGGGTTGCGATTATGCCAGGACGCAACGCTCTTAATGGCTGATTGAAAAAAATATGGTGGGCACGCCTCAAGACATCTAGCGTTGAGGTGCACCCTCTATCCTTTCAATCAAAGTATATCAGAGCTCGGCGTCGTTCTGGCGTCACCGCAACTCCTGCGCCAGAGGCAGAAGACTTTCTCTCCGCATAGTTCTGAGAATGTGCAAGGTGTCCCCACCCCCCAAAAAATATAAATATATATTACAAGGTTTTTTTTTTTTTTTTTCCCCGGAAAATAAACTATGCGTCGCCGAACGCTGATTCTTCAACCAAATATAGCGCTATAGAGGTCGGGACGAAATGCCAAAGTTTCAGCACTAACCGTTACAGTGGGAAAATGGCAGCCGAGCGAGCTCTCGACTGAAAACGAGCGAAGATAAGACTCATTTTTTCATTGTAAGTTTCCGAAAAAGCCTTTTGAATGAGGTAATGGTTAGTGCTGAAACTTAGGCATCTGGTTAGGACCTCTAGCGCTACATTTCGGTGGAGAATAAGCGTTCGACGACCCGTGGTTTACTTTTGCGGTGAAAAAAAACAACAAAAAAAACTTTAAATTTTTTTTTTTTTTTTGGGGGGGGGGGGGGGGCGATAGGATCATTTTGTACTGCCAACAATGACCAACAATATGGCGTCTCGTAATACTCCATATTCTTGAGACAATTAGCTTGCCGAAATGGTAAATCGCGCAAGTTCGTCAACATCTGATCAGCCATCAGTACAAATATATACGCGAACATGTTACGCCAAAAAATTAGCCTCATCGTAGGCACCTGTTTTGTGATTAAAGACTAATTCACACAGCCATGTTTTCTTACGCTACGTTACAAAGCTGGTGTACGCTCCCGTCAGCACGCGCCCAGCGCGAGGTAACGGAGCGGGTTCACACATGCAGCGGAGCGCTCAAGCGCTCCGCTGCATGTGTGAACAGGCCTTAAAGATCCACAATTGCACGAGCACTTGATGTCATCGAGTGCGCGTGCAACCGCTTTGCGAACGCGGATCCGCTTCCAGTGTGAATGAGCGGTTACACCTACTATCGTAAGAAAACGGTGCTGCGTTCCGACCTTCATACGTAACGTAAGAAAATGGTGTTGTGTGAACCCGCTTAACGTTCACAGCCTGTAATATGCTGTTGAAAAAAAAAAAGAAGTTAAGACATTGGTACGGGAGGCAGATGATGCTGTAGACAAGTGACGTCACCTGGGGTTTGGCCACAATTCTCATCCGCCCAGGCAGTTGCAAGCAGGATGGCTACGAAGAGGAGGCCCTTCATGGTCGTTCCGCGCACTCGAGACGCGCTCCCTGGGTAGGACGCACGGTTTGACCAGGCCATGTTTGCTCTTTCCAGCGAGCTGAGTGATTGTATTTGCTCATCCCGCGATATCCTTGAGCCGTTCACCCGCAGCTGCAGGAAATGAGTTCGTTTCGGCGCGTGATTGGTCGTCCTCCGTTCGCATTTGATACTTTCTTCCAAGTACTTCAGGACGCACGCACGAGACTCGCGAATACAATCGGGAGCTTTGGAAGAGCGGCAACGCATTGGTTCACTCCGACCAACTTGGGGGGGGGGGGGGGGGGGGGTGTCGCAAAGAGCATGCGCAGTCTGACACCCCAATCTACTTGAGGACCCCAAAGCGTTCCCCGGGCCTATTCTAAAACTCTATAATTTGCCTAATGAATAGGCATGTGCAATTAATCGATTACTCTGCCGTATTATCTAATAATGACCTAATTAATCGCTGAATAATTTCACAAAGGGGGGGGGGGGGGGGGGAGGTGCAACAAGTTTTGTACTTTGACCCGTTAATTGCGGGAATATCTGTCACCATTACATTTAGAAAAAAGGAAACATTTTTTTTTTGCATGAGCTAGTTTTTATATAAAAAAAGATGAAGCAAATGAAGTTCGTAAGAATAAAATGGCTTCAACCTAAAACTACTAGCGTCCTCTAGGCGACTGGTAACCGCTGAAAAAGTTCCGCCTGGTTCGGGATCCGATCTCGGGACCTTTTCAAGACTAGCAGAGCGCTCTACCCTCTGAACTAACAGGGGCTGGCAGTCAGTCGAGCAAACGCATGTTAACAGTTACCACCAGCCTTGATCGCAGCCACCGCAAGGGTGCGATCAGTCGTTAATGATTTTATATAATGAATTAGAGTCGTGATGTAGGTGAGTTGGTTCATTGTAATAGGAAATAAACAGCGCGCAAAAATACAGACAAGGACAAAGGGAAGATGCGAACCACACAGATGCATGTGCCAGTCAAACATCGGTCTTTCTACAAAAAAAAAAAAATTAAAAAAATTCTTGACACGTGCTGAGACGATAGTGCGGTTTACTTCGTTGGTGTTTATTTTTTTTCAATATGTGTTTAGTTGTGAGTCCAGCGCTTGTGTCGTTCGCCTCTTCCCTTTGTCCTTGTCTGTATTTTTGCGGGCTGTTTACTTCAGATTTATATAATGAGTTTTAACGGAAGCCTCTAAGGTGAAGGTTTACGTAAGAATAAATTGGCTTCCACCAGGGGACTTAATTTTCTCCGCTTTGGGGACTTCCCCTAAAACTCATTATACCAAATACATTTGGGCGTATGACAGCGTCCCTGGTGGAAACCCGAGGGAGGAGAGGAGCATGTGGGGAGAGGAAGAGTGCATCGACCGACGTTACTAAGTACCCGAGACCGGTCTGTCTATGCTGGAAAAAGCGGTGGAGAAACTGCATCTTGACGCCGCCGGTGGGAGGAGCCTAATCTCCATCGCCAACAAACTACATCCTAAGAGAACTGCATTGTGACGTGTCCGGTGACGTCGCCGAACTGTGGCGATTGAGTTGAAAGTACGTCGTTTTTTTTTTTCCCTACAGGGAATTACGGAGAATCGCCGAGTGCGCCAGCGCACACTAGCTCGGAGCACCTGGAGCGAAAGCTCGCGCTGCAGAACCCAGGGATCCTGGGTTCAATCCCCACCCCTGCCCGTTTCGATCTGGATGGCTAGGTTGGACATTTGAGAAAAGGTACATGGAAGTGACGTAACGGAAAGGAGGAACGTATATATCCTAGCAACACTCACGTGGTGGGTCTGCCCACTTTGACGCCGCTACGTCATCGCAAACTTGACACCTGTCACCCGTTTGAGCGACGTTCGGAGCCAACCCCGACGAGCGGAAGGAGCTACGCATTCCCTGAGGCGTCCCTACGCGCGGGGTACGGGGTAGGATTTACTACGACGCGGGGAGCAGTTCCTGCGTTTAGTGAACGAACGGCAACCAATCCTGTGCGTCGCTGGCCGTCGCATCTGTTCTAGTGCAGGTAAAAGTATTGCAAAACAATAAAAACCTGTTGGGCGTTGTTAAAACAAACCGTTTATTTCTGTCCTTTTGCAATACATTTAAGAGTTAATAGGAGAGAAAGCTGTTTCAATGTTACAAGGAATGCGGGATGCGCGCTTCGCGCGTTCTTTTAAAGCAACATGTCGGAGCAAGCCAGAATCGCGGGGTTGATGGCTGCACATAAGCAGCTCCCGTTTCGTGGTCCCGGCGCGTAATGAAGGCGCGGAAGCAAGCAGACGACCTGAACAAAGACGCCTGCTTGCTCTGTTGAACCCAAGAAACATTCGGTTGACATGACTTACCCTGAGACAGGGAAGAAACAAGATTCGTAAAAGGGACGCGGTCAACACACAGCGTATCCAAAAACAGCTGTGTGTGCGGAGACCTGCCTAAATTTCTTTTCCTTCCTGTCTCAGGTCAAGGTATGTCCACTTTTTACGAGCTCGCCTGCGCCTTCACCTTTTTTGAGACCTACAGTGTAGTCATAACTTGCAACAGCAACTACTTTCATCTTGTCTGGAATACCTCAGTAGCAAACTTCGCCACGTCTTTTTTGTATATGCTGTAAACGCCTTAATTTTCGCGAATCGCCTACAATTCGCAAAAAATAGGTCCCGCGAACAATTCCGGTAAGATGTCAACACATTGGAATCTATATTGAGATCCCACCGCGTCGTGAAAATTAGAACCCGCGAATTATTCCAAAACTTCAGCTTTAACCTAAATCGCGAAATATTGAGCCCTCGAAAAATAGGTCGCTTACAGTATATTATTGTCTAGCTGCATTTCATCTTGTCTCGAATATGGCAGGCCTTCGTGTATATTAGTAGATATGTTACGAGATACAACCTAGAGGTAGTGTGCTGCAAAACGTGTTAGAAAAAGAGATCAATTTTTGACATAACATGTGATTTAAGAATGTCCGACTGTTTACGTTATGCTATGCTAGTCAGTGTTCATTTTTACTTTCGAGAATGAAATATTGCAAAACCTGTTTTCATATAATTTTACTTTTTCAAGTTACGGTTTTGCATTCTAAAAATAAAGCACTTTCAAAAATAAACTAGCTGTGCAACATAACATAAACCCTGATACTCTATGTAAAAAAAGGACACATACACCGAAAGGTCTCAAACACAGCTGAAATTTTTATTTTCCAAAAAGAGCTAAAATAGGCACCATGACAAAAAGTAAGGGGGAGAGAGAAACCTGGAATGACTTGAGAGATCCTGACACAAATCCCAATACTAACATCAAGAGGCACACCTGAGTGATGTAGTCATAATACAGAGGGTAATAACGGGATGTTTAAAACCACAGGGGATATGAAACAATACCCAAAATGGCAATATCCCTGGTTTAATCAACACCGAGAAATAGGTCGTTACAGGCCTACAAATGGTCTAAAGTATTTCTCGGCTCTTTGCAGGGGAAAGCCAGGTGACCTTTGTCGGTTTGGCAACCCGCAAGCCGTCTTTGTCATTATCCCACGCATTTCATGCCTTCTGCTCATAAAATCGAAAGGCTATCGATATCACCGCTATGCACTCAACACATATCCGGGGGCAGTACCATCCGTCTCTAAACACAGCACATGAAATACCTGTGAACAAGTCCATCATGTTCCTCGACCTCACACTGGAATTTAAAGATATAAACATATGTTGGAAGTATGAAGCAAGGTCATGCCAAATATTTCTTTTGTTTACATCTGGACATTCCAGAACTATAAAACGCAGTGTTTCCTACATCGCTCTTGTATCGGCCTTAAAGAAATATTGTCACAAGAACAATGGGCAAAGTTTTGAAAAGCAATTTTCCTGCCTACGTGATTCTGGCTATCCGATTGGTGTCTTGGTACGCTCACCTGAAAACATTTGCACCTAACTAACACAAATCAGCTGACACAGATATAAAACCGAGAAGACAAGAACTAAGCAAAAAATTGTAGTACCCTACATTCATGGCATAACCCATACATTGAAAGGAAGTAGCTGCGAGGCAGGGCAATAAGGTTGTGTGCTCTGCTCCAAACTCGGCGTATTGTATGAACAAAGGTATAAAACGCAGGCGAGCTGGTGGATGACATCCATAGCAACCCCGAGACGTAGGAACAATAAAAAAAACGGACAGAACAATGAAGTCTCTACCACAGCTTGAAATTTATTGAACAACCATCGCCTTATATGCATGTCCCAGACCTCTTTTTACAATTCGAACGACCTCCTCGCCCACCACACAGTGTACCCTAACAGACATAGTAAATTGCAACTTCAACCAGAAAAAATGTGCGACATTTCTTACAAGACTTTGGTTTTGGCTCATGTGCCCCGTGTTACATAGAGGTTGTTTATTACATTCTAATACATCTTTCCTGTTAAATCTGCGTTTATTTACACTATGTACAGTTCAAGTCGGAAAGAAGCTAGACATTGCTCATGCGTTATGGAATGTACATAGTCTTAAGTGTCCTGGCTGCTTGATCCGACGACCCCCTCGGGTAGTCCTTGGACCGGGGTCTGCCTGGACGTCCGCGTTGTCGTCCACGGTGTCTCTGTCATGGACGTCCGCATTATCGTCCACGGTGCCTCTGTCCCGGACGTCAGCATTATTGTTCACGGGGCCTCTCTCCTGGACGTCAGCATTCTTGTCCACGGGGCTTCTGTCCTGGACGTCAGCATTATTGTCCACGGGGCCTCTCTCCTGGACGTCAGCATTCTTGTCCACGGGGCTTCTGTCCTGGACGTCAGCATTATTGTCCCCGGTGCATCTGTCCTCGGGCTGTGTCATTTGCGACTCGTCTATGTCCTCCGTGGTTGGGTAGATTAAGAATGGAGCTTTTTCTTTGGCCTCTCGAGTTTCCAAGTGTGATCTTCTAGGGCGAATGTGATCAACGTGTCGACGCTGCAGTTTTCCGTCCTCCGTTCTTATTCGAAATGATCGAATCCCTAGCGGTTTTACGATTACCGCGGTAACCCATGCTGGTCTTCCACCGAAATTTCCCACATAGACGGTTTGACCTGCCGAATAATCTGCCATTACTCCGTCCGTCGGAACTTCTCGGTCTTCGCTTGTCGACGAGCCTTGCTTCATGAGATCGAGAGGTGTGGCAAGCCGTCGGCCGAACATTGCTTCGGCGGGTGTTTTCCCCGTGGAAGTTGAAACCGTCGTATGATGTCTGAACAAGAACCTGGCGATCCTGCACTGGATTGTTCCTTCCTTGAGTTTCAGGAGGGCCTTTTTTGTTTCGCCCACCATACGCTCCGCTTGCCCGTTTGTGGCCGGATGATATGGAGCGCTGGTGTAGTATTTGATGCCGTTTCTCGTTAAGAACTCATCCATTTCGTTCGACACGAAATTTGGTGCGTTGTCGGAGAAAAGGATTCTCGGTACTCCGAAAGTTGCAAAGGTGGAGCGAAGGGCGTCGATGATGCGTGTAGACGTCGTGGAGTGCATCGGCTTCACCTCCAACCACTTCGAGTACGCGTCGACGACGATGAGGTACGATATTCCGTCGATCGGTCCGGCGTAGGGGTGTGCGAATATTCGCAATTTTCGAATAACGAATCGAATATTACCCTATTCGATTCGTTAATCGAATCGAATAATAATTTACAAAAGTTTCGAATATTTTTCGAATAATTTCCGAATAGTCGTTACGGTGTCGCGCCGCGAGATTCCCCTCACAGGCATTCCACAACGCTCCGGCACGCCTGCCGCACGTGTCCGCAAACTGTCAATACGTACCCTCTTCTCCTAGACAATGATTATCATCATCGGTAGCAGCAGTTTCTTTCTATAGACCTTTTCATTTTAGTAGTTGCCTCACCGGCGGATAGAGGGCGCTGACGCACTCGGCGCCATTAGGTTGCTTCAATTTGGTCGGTTTCGGTTTCAACATGAACGCGGCTATGTTGCTGTTTTACGTTGTTTTTGCTTAATTTTGCGATACGATCATTTTTCTTGTACCACACAACCAATGAAACAGTGGTATTGAGCCACTTTGAGGACTACGAGGTGTATTTTAGCCTAAATTGCGGGATTTTGTTTACCAACTCCTTTGATGTACCTGATTATGGTCGGTTGCGAAACGCCTGACTGATGTACATGGAAGATTACTATCGTCTACGGCCGTACCCGATAACACTAGTTTCAAGAAAAACAAACTGATGACGAGACTAACATGGGAATGTAAAGAAGCATATCGACAGCTTGATTAGCAATGCGCTGATTCGGTCACAACAGATGAACTCGCGAGTTTACTACTCACTGTTTGGTTTTCGAGGGCACCCAACCTTTAGTGAACTTCGCTGACTAAAAATGTATCGTGTAATGACGCAGATAATTGATATAAACAAGTAGTATCGTCTCGGCCTTTTTTTTTAATTCAGTACTCGAGCATGTTTTGACAGGCCGAGTAGGAAATTTCTTAAATTATCAACCCTGCTAAAGTACTCATAAGCAGCATTTCGCGATATTGGCCCAATGAAATAAATTATTGTTATATGAACATCTGCTTACTCAAGATATGATATAAGTGACAGGCCCATCAAATTAAATCTGGCATCTGTCTTCCAAAAAAATGGCCAAATAAAATTAAAGGGCGCAGGAGGAGAAATACCTCGGAAAGTTTTGCTGAATCCTAGCGCTAGGCAAAACTTCACAGACCTGTGTGAACAAATATTTATTTGTTTGAACAGATTCGCTTTGTAAATTTCGGCGTCGCCAGCCACCAAAAGTAAACCTATATTCGCCATCGACAATCCTAAACTCAATTAATTGTTATGCAGACGGCTCTTTTTTTTTTTTTTCGGCGTCAAATATTGCGGATTTTAGATACTGGCAAAAAATAAAACAACGTACGCAAAAAGAAAAGCGTCGTCATTATTGCTTATGCGTCGAACCCAAACCGCGTTTTGGATTTGCAAATAGAAACAAATGACGTTATTTCTTAGTGCACTTTTTTCTAAAACTCGCTACTGTTAAGTGTCTGTGTCAGTTTCTTACGCGGGAAGTCCCAACCTTTGTGTTAAAATAAATTAAGTGGATTGAACTGGTTATCTAAAGATATTCAATAAATCACTTAAATGCCTGTCAAAGTGGGAGTGAGCACGGTATACCATTTCTTAAACTTCATAAGTGCAAAAAAAATATTGAGAACCTACTACACATGTAGGTGTGATATTATGAACAAATAAATCGCCTGATGTTGACGTACCATTACTTCTAGCCTCAAATAAAATACAAGTTGAACGTTCGTTGTCCATTTCCTCCGCGAGTTTCCTCACATAATAAAAAAACAAACAAAAAACGTTGCAAAGAATGATACTTTCAGGAAATACAGATAGTTTCCTTGCGATGACTATTCTTGACGCCTTCCGATCCTAAATGCGCGGTATAAATATACGCGCTCCTTACTGAGAATGTTTCGCCACTATTAGTAAACAAACCTCAGCTTTCATAAGGACATCTGAGCCCCCGAGATGTCTTAGTCGTCAAGTAGACGTGTCGGACTACAGTTTCCGAGGTAAGGCAAGAAAGAGCGGTGAAACGCGACGAAAAACACGAATACAACGCATCCGCCAAGGCGCGAAGGGGAGAGCGGAGCAGCAAGTTGAAGCAACCTAATGGCTGCCGCGTCACGTGATTTCAAGATGGCAGCGCCCATGCCGAGGAGGGTGAAAAGGTCTATACGTACATTGCTGTTGCCTCCATTAGCGACTACTGTGTTAACTATAACCCGCATTAAAGCGATTCGCCAAGAGACGAGACAGGCGACGTCGACCCGCTTTGCTGACGCTCGGTCAGTGGCGCGATGAGGCAAGCCACATGAAAGTGGCGTGAGCAAGCGACCAAGGCGATGAGAACATTTTCTAGAAATCTAAACACCGAGCGACGCGACGAGCGGCAGTGAGAAATCTCCGTCGCTCGCTAAATCGTATACATGCGGTTCTGTCTTTAGGGACCGCTTTCGCACAAGACTGCTCGTGCACGCTTTCAGATAGCGTGTCGTGAAGACGTTTCAGAACTGGTTGCAATGGTACCGCCGCTCTGTATGAGCGAAGTGGAAGTGGTAGAAGCGGAATGTTGTTCGAAGAGAAAGCGCAGTAGAGCGCGGAAGTTTTTCGGCCACTCCTATGCAACCAATTAAAGAAGCTACAACAGCTGCTTGTGTCGAGTCTTTCCCAAGATTTTCTATGGTTGTTCCACTTGTTCAGTGTGTGAAGATGTTGCCTTTTGAGGGTGCAAGTGGAACAAGACAGTGCGTTTCCCCCGAATCTTCTCAAATCAGTGAAAACAAGGTTCCTGCACGTAAGCACACAGGCCCATCGCGCCCTTGCCATTTTCCTTGATCCTCAATTCAAGGGCATCTGCTACAACAAGGAATAAAAAGAAAATGTAGAGATTTTATGAATGCATTGCTTCAGGATGTACCAGGCTCAAGCGAACTGTGATTTTATGTCCAGCATCCGCGTGAACCATGATATTATGTTTAGCATTCTAATATTTTAGTGGCTTTTGTCTCTATTTAATTATATATAGTTGAACTCTAGTCATTATCGTCTAGTCGCGTTTTTACAATAATTTTAAGAAACATTTTGGAACAATAAAAATAATCGTATAATCCTTTTGCTCTTCTTTAGTAGCTGTGTACTTACTATTCGAAAACTATTCGAAAATTATTCGATTCGTATTCGTATTCGATTCGGTGCCACAATTATTCGATTCGTATTCGATTCGGTTTGAAAAATCACTATTCGCACACCCCTAGTCCGGCGAAGTCGATGTGAATTGTCTCCCAGGGTCGAGTGGCAGTTGACCAGTCAGGCGTTGGTACCGTAGGCTTGGCCCGATGATGTTGTTGGCACGTCTCACACGCAGCTGCTGTGGCTTCGATGTCTGCGTCAAGCCTCGGCCACCAGAAATGGCTCCGAGCAGTACTTTTCATGGCCACAATACCCGGGTGGTTGGCGTGCAGCATTTTCAAGGCTTGCTCGCGTGCTGCTTTTGGTAGAACAACACGTGCCCCCCACGTCACACAGCCGTTGTGTGTTGCCAACTCGAGTTCTCTGCGCTTGTACGGTGCGAACTCGTCTCCTGTCCAGTTTGTGGTGGTTCCGTCTTGTAGTCCTTGGTAGACTTTTGACAAAACGGAGTCTTTCTTGGTTAGACGCGCGATGTGTTGACCCGTCAAGGGTGGGCACTCCATTGCTTCGAGCATAAGTACATCTCCTGGTGGTGCGGCTTCGTCCTTCATATTTGGCAGTGGTAGGCGGCTGAGTGCGTCCGCGTTCTGGTGCGCCTTGCCTTGTCGGTAACGCAACTCGTAGTCGTAGCAGCCAAGTAGAAGGCACCATCGGGTCATGCGTGGTGACAGCATTACCGGAATCTGTCGACCTTGGCTCATTATTCCCAGAAGTGGCTTGTGATCGGTGTACACGGTCACTTGTCGTCCGGCGACATACTGGTGGAAATGTTTCATGCTGAAGATGATGGCTAGTCCTTCCTTATCCAGCTGAGCGTAATTACGTTCGCTTTTTCCCAGTGTTCTGGATGCGTAGGCAATTGGAGCTTCCTCTCCGGCGTCGTCCAGCTGCGACAGAACTGCCCCAACACCGTATGGTGATGCGTCGTAAGACAAAACAAGTTTCCGCTTGTCGTCATAGTGCGCGAGCAGGGGTGCTGAACTAAGCAGCACCTTCAGCTGTTTGAAAGCCTTGTGCTCTTCGTTCCCCCAGCGCCACTTGGCGTCTTTGTCAAGCAGTCGATGCAGCCTTTCGGCGGTGGATGCCCTGTTCCGCAGAAAACGACTGTAGAAGCTCAGCATTCCAAGAAAGGCTTGGAGCTCCTTTTTGTTGCTCGGTTCCGGGGCTTCCGTGATGGCCTTAACCTTCTCGGCTGTTGGTCTCACGCCATCAGCGTCAACGTGGTAGCCTAGGAATTCTATCGCTGGGACCCCGAATTTGCATTTGGCTTGAGAGACACGAAGTCCGGCTTCCGCGAGGCGTTGAAGAACAGCTTCCAAGCGTTCTAAGTGTTCCTCTTCAGTCGCCCCTGTGACCATTATGTCGTCAAGGTATGCTCCCGTGCCTTCGATGCCTGCCAACAGCGTGTCCATGAATTGTTGAAACAGCAAAGGCGCAACCGAAACTCCAAAAGGAACTCGTTTAACGCGAAAGAGCCCCATCGGTGTCGTTACAGTTAGTAACTCTGCTGTGGCGTCGTCCACTCGCAATTGCTGGTACGCTTGTTGCAGATCTATCTTCGAGAAGATCTTCCCTCCCCGTACGATGGACAACAGGTCTGGTGCTGTGGGAAGCGGATATGCGTTTGCCTTGAGTGCCGGGTTGACCGTGCACCGATAGTCCCCACATAGCCGTAGTGTACCGTTCTTTTTTCGGACGACGACTAAGGGTGTTGCCCAGGACGACGACTTTACCGGCTCCAAAATGTTCTGGGCCTGAAGCTTGTTCAGCTCTTGATGTACTGCTGCTCGCAGAGCGAAAGGCACTTGTCGACTCTTCAGGAATTTCGGAGCTACGTCCTGCTTGAGGTCTATGTGTAGCGGTTCGCCGACATGACCAGCGAGCTGTCCCTGGAACACTTGCTCATGGGTTCTCAGTAGATCTTCCAGGGTTGTTGAAGATACTGAGTATACGCCGGAAACCTTGATGTTCAACGCAGGAAACCAGTCCCGACCAAGCAGACTTGCTCCCTTTCCGTTAACCACGTAGAGGTCCAGACGAGAGTCTTTGTCCTTGAATCGCACGTTGACCGGCAACTTGCCAGCCAGTTGCATCTTGTCTCCAGCCCAGACACACAAGGAGAGGTCGCAAGGTTCTAGCTTAGGAGGTCGTCCCTGCCAAAGACGTTTGCATGTTTCGGAGCTGATTATGGAGTGGGAAGCTCCGGAATCCACTTCCATGTCGAGGTGTCGTCCGTTCACAAGTAGCTTCGCGATGACCCGCGAGGTGTCTCCCTGGGTAACGCTGTTGACAGCAAAAAGATCATAATGCGTCTCATGCTCTGTTGCGTCCGCGTGATGCGTGCGACACTTCGATTCGTCTTGGGACTTGCGCTGGGCTCTGCGTTTGAAGCAGGCCTCTTCCAGATGACCTTTCTTGTGGCAAAATGTGCAAGTTGCTTTGATGTGCTTGCAGACATCCGGCGAGTGTGAGCCTGTGCAGCGGAAACAAGGTTTCTTCGTCGTTTTTCCGCCCTTGGAGGTCTTCACTGTGGAGGTGCTCTGGACCTTCCCTTCTTTTTCACCTTGAATGTGACGTTGCTGGCTGGCAGCAGACTCAGTAGCCAAGGCCATCGCGTAAGCTCGGTCGAAGGTGATGTGACGTTCGACCAGCAAGCGTTGCTGCAGGCGTGAGTCCTTAATGCCACAGATGAAACGGTCACGGAGCATGACATCTAATGGCAGAACGGTAGAAAATTCCGCTCCTGGTGTTTGTGCGACCAGGGCCGCTTTTGTCACCTCGCTGGACGAACTAGCGGTTGTAGCCGTAGCAGTCGTCCTGGCCGTCACGTTAGTCACCGTTCCGAAGTTGCAGTCGGCTGCGATCTTGCGGAGGGCGGCGACGTACTCAGAGATGGTCTCTGCCGGTGCTTGGTTTCGCTGATGGAACTTGAAACGGCTGAGCAGTTCTGCCGGCTTCGGGTCGTAGTGTTCGTTGAGGAGTTTCACAATTTCTCCAAACTCGGCTTCCGAAGGCTTTTTCGGCGCTAGTAGAGCCCGTACGGTGTCAAAGGTCGACTCACCGCATGATGTGAGCAGAACTGCTCGCTTCTTCACGGGGCTGGTGATGTCCTTGGCTTCGAAGTAAAACTCAAGGCGTTCCAACCATGAACTCCAGTTGCCTCCGGGGTTAAATGCTGGAATTCGTCCGTGAGAGCCGTAATCTTCCATCTTCAGGGTTCGCGAAACTCCCTCGTCGCCAATTAATACATCTTTCTTGTTAAATCTGCGTTTATTTACACTATGTACAGTTCAAGTCGGAAAGAAGCTAGCCATTGCTCATGGCGTTATGGAATGAGACTGTCTCTGCTATCGCGGGTGCGCGCGTGCTCTTCTTGAGCCTCGTCTTCGTCTAGCTTGACCGCGATATATGTCACATTCCCCTACCACGTGGCAAATGTCCCATCGGTCAAACTGGTAGTTGACTAAATGACAGGATAAGAGAGCATGCATCATCTGTCGAGGAAACTACAGCAGGTCATTGCCGCTCTTGTAAATGCAGTGTTGTGTTCAGCAGCATCACCATTCCTGCAAGAAACAAAAGCCTGTATGCACGAGAAATGCGAAAACATACAAAACAATGGCCATCGAAGGAAACAAAGTAGCATGCGTCAGTGTGCCTTCCATTAAACTCGACAAGAAAAGCAATAGTGTTTGGAATGTTTTACGTCCCGCTGAAATGCAGGTCGTTTCAAACTAAATTGTATCTACAGCTCTCAGAATAAAGAACAAAAAGAAACAGATAGCTGAGGCACATGAAGAGGAAGAGGTATTAAACCATAGTTGGTAGTCCAGCGATATGTTTTTCCAGTTCAAGCTGACCCTAGCCATGGTGGCTGCGCGATGAACTGTGCAAGGTGTTGGAGCTGAAGAGACTGCATAGATTATGGACGGCCATGATTGCGGAGCAGCGAGCGAAGTGTGCACTTGACGGCTTTCACGGGGAGGGCTTCAGTGACGGCAAGGAAACAGATGGGTCCTTGGTGGTCGGGACCGCAGTCGTGGTGGTGAGCGGCTCCCCGTCGCCGGCGGCGTCCGTGCTGGGCATCACCGTGGCGAGGGCAGTAGGGGCTCCCCGACGGCGTCCTTTGGGGCGAGACCACCGTCGTGGCGACAGACTCCTTGATGCCGGCGGCGTCCCTCATGGGTGGGACTGCAATCCTGGCGTGTGTGGCGCTGCGCAGGGGCACAGCTGCAGCAGGTCTCGAACCGGGCGACAAGGCGTTGCCTCAAAGCCCTGTCCGAGAGGCCGACTGGACGGTTGGCAGGAGCCAGCCTCTCGCCATCAGACGCTGACCCCACCGAGCTCGGCTCAGACTCCAACTCTCGCTTTTCAGGGTCGGAACCTGACTCCGGTTTTGGCTCACTCAATACAAGGCAGGCGTTGTCCAGCACTGCACGTGTCGTGGTGGTGGCTATTGATGGATGATAATGCAGAGTCCGGTGCCTTTGCAGACACGAGAATCTGTTTTTCAACAGCCCACTGCAGCGCTCCACAACGGGAGCAAGCAATGGAGGTCACGTGGATCCCAAGGACAGGGGTGATGAACCATGACTCCAAGCCGTAGCCGTCGTCGCCCACCGTGGCTCTATGCATCTTACCCGGCATTCGGCGTCACGCATCTGCAAGTGTGAGAGAGATACCGACATGAATTTACTTGAATGTTCCACTCATGGTTCACAAAGCAGTCTCAATTCCGGAACCTTCCAAGTTCTTTTGACAAGATAATTAACATGATTGCAACACACCTTCATGGACGCAAGATATGATGACAAGAAACCACTTCTTTCAAACAAACATAATGTGGCGGGCGGAAGGATGCACGTTTTAAAAGTCACGACATACTACCTAGAGCACACTCTCGTGCAGTCGGAGCACAGGGGCGGATTCAGAGGGGGTGGTCCGGATGACCTGACCCCCCTCTTGAATTCTGCATGTGTCAAAATTTAGGGCGTGGAAACGAGTGTGTGTGTGTGGGGGGGGGGGGGGGGCGACATGTGATACGCTGACCAAAAACCTGCCCCCCCCCCCCCCCCTCCCATCGAAATACCTGCGTCCGCCCCTGGCGGAGCACACAAGCCCGCACCTCTTATTTATAAAATGGCATATCCACACCGTACCCGCGTTACGCTGTATTCTTTTTGACACACATGGAACTGATTTTGAGTACGTAATACTTGGACGGGCCGACGATGGCGATCATCGTTTCGTTCACGCAACCGATGACGCCGGATATCCTACCGAGCGCTCTGAGGCCCGTCTCCACGTCGTACCTCTCGCTCGGCGTCTCGGGGAAGCGGAGCCAGCCGCGCCGGACCTCGACACGACGCACGATAGCGACGGACACGACGCGGACAGAGACGACGACTGTCTTCAGTCCCACGCTGCATGCTCGTCACTCACCACCCCACTTTGGAGGCACTCCGTGGCGTAGAAACGAAGTGTACAGCACTTGAAGCTCCACAGTCGTGAACGTCCACGAGCTCCGTTTCGCAGTCTCTTCACCTCCGGTTCCTAGCGCCAACGTTGTCTCTCGCTGCCGGCGCTGCGTCGCACGCTCGCAATCCTCCGGGAACTCGAATGCTGCGCGGTGCTGTCGGTAAATCTTCCCGACGAAAACAATAAGTAAATTAGTTGAAAAGTGGCATAATCGCCCGACGACGACGCGGTTTGGAAAATATGACCAACGAAAGACACCTACTAAGGAGCTAGTACCTTTTGAAACGTACTCGGTACAAAGTGAAACGTCACTTTGTTGTCACGTCCGGTTGTCGACTCCGCCCAGTTTTGCCGACTCCGCCTACATTTTTCTAGGGAAATTACGTTACTTTTGCTTCCAACCAATCAGACGTGATGACGTCACTTCCGTGTACTTTTAAAAGGAACATGTACAATGTCGAACCTAGCCATCCTGGTGTGCGCTAGCCCACTCGGCCACCGACATAATAATAATAATTCGGGTTGTGTGGATATTTATACTGCGAGTCGTTGGTCAGCCATTTTTAAAGTTGCGACGAGTCATTCGCTGTAGATGAGCAATTTAGCCAGTGCAGGACAACCGCTAGCCTGGGGTCTTTAACGTGCACCACGCAGGCCACCGACAAACTATAAATGATGTAGAAAACTGCATCGGGCACTGATTGGCTATTCTCTCGGGTCACGTGACATGTCGTTAAAATGTAGTTTTTCCCTATGCAGTTCGACCTATGCTCGTAAAATGATGCAGTTGGCGGTGACGTCGAAATGTCGTCACGATGCAGTTTGACGATGCAGTTAACAGAGTGGTCGAGACGAAGCCAGAGATCAATCTGCATCGTAAAAGATGGCGACCCTAACATATGCATCTCTACTGTTGAGTTCGCCAGCGGATCGAGTTTTTAGAGATCGCCGGGATGCTTTCGAGACGAGCGATGCGAGGTTTGTGGGCGAATACCGGCTGACCAAAGGGGTGA
Source organism: Ixodes persulcatus (assembly GCA_013358835.2). Taxonomy (NCBI): domain Eukaryota; kingdom Metazoa; phylum Arthropoda; class Arachnida; order Ixodida; family Ixodidae; genus Ixodes; species Ixodes persulcatus. The sequence continues at coordinate 176,269 of JABSTQ010011339.1, read as the reverse complement.
CTCGCTGGCTGTGCGACCAGCTTCGCGGAAAGCTCCAGCGTTGTCGTGAAGGGCCCCATGTGCTGACGGTCGAACAACAAGTCCTCGCAGCTCTACGCTTTTACGCCACTGGCGGCTTCGAGAGAACCGTCGGGGCCGACGAAAACATTCGTGTTCACCAGTACTCTGTGAGTCACGTACTTGGTGATGTCACCAATGCTATCATCGATTGCCTCGGATAGAAGTGGCTGTGTTTCCTACAAACTCAAGCAGAGAAGGCGCTCACAAAAAGGAAGTTCTTCGAGTGATGCCAGTTCAGCGGCGTGATCGATATATATTCTAAATACTCTTACACGATTCAACACGATTGTGTTTTCATTTAAGTGCACACCATATAAGCGATTTGGCTGAGAGAAAAGCCAAGCAAGCAACGGTAACAGGCTTAAGTTGAGCTAGTTCGTTCAGACTTCAGGTAGAGAGAGAGAGAGAGATACTTTATTTTAAAGCAACTGCTTCAGGTAAGGCCAGCTGAACTAGAATAAACATACACATAACGAAAAGACCATACACACCGTGGGACTAACAACTGATTTTCTTTTTCCTCCTCTTCTACTGCGAACCCAACTTGAGGGAAATATTCTCTTTTCCTCTTTTTTTCTTCCTACTCCACCGAAAATTTAACCCCCGAAGGAACATGTTTTCCTTTCTCGTGCAGCACGAGAGAAGTTGCACTAACGCAGTCAAACATAGTCGAAAAGTAAAATTTGTCGTCAGTTGTTTATACAGCAGGAGGTTAGTCTGCCTGAACATGGCGACATTGTTACCCACTGTAGATAAGCAATTTAGCCAGTGCAGTACGACTGCTAGCCCGGGGTGTTTAACGTGCATCACGCAGTAGTGATACACGACCGCACGCCGGTCCGATGCTCATCCAGATCGAAACGGGCAGGGGCGGGGATTGAACCCAGGATCCCTGGGTTCTGCAGCGCGAGCTTTCAGCTCCACGTGCTCCGAGCTGGTGTGCGCTAGTCCACTCGGCGATTCTCCGAAATTTCCTGTAGGGAGGAAAAAACGATGCAGTTTCAACTCAATTGCCACAGTTCGGCGACGTCACCGGACACGTCACAGTGCAGTTCTCTTCCGATGCAGTTTGTTGGCGATGGAGGTTAGGCTCCTTCCACCGGCGACATCACGATGCAGTTTCTCCACCGCTTTTTCCAGCAAAGACGGAACGTCATGTCACGTGACCCGAGAGAATTGCCAATCAGTGCCCGATGCAGTTTTTTACATCATTTAGTTTGCGTTCCAGCATAGATAGACTGTCCCGCCAAATTTAGCGGACGGTAGTAACCGGACGTCGTCAAAGGGACGGTGGTCACGGGACATGATCGGCGAGATAATAATCGCGACGTCATCAGCGAGTCGGGGTCACGTTACACCAACCAGGTTACCGCGCCACGAGACATCACCTGACACCAATCACATGACCCCGTTCCATGACACAAACCACGATATTACGTGACGTCGGGTCACTTGAGTCACCCTGCAACGTCGTGTGACACAATGCCATATGAGGGGGACGTCACGTGACGCTGTGATGTCACGTGGTACTGGGACGTCAGGTGACACTACGTCACATGACGTGATGTCACGTGACGCAACGACGTGAAACCGGTACGTCACGTACCCACCGTCTCGTAGCTGTAGCAACCACGTGACCCTCATGCCACAGATGTAATAATATCATGCTCCGTGTTGCAATGTAATTTGTATTGTTATGTAATTTTGAATGTAATGTAATGTATAAGTACTCCCGACGGGGGAGTTGCAGTTCTGTCGCATTGCATCTTCCTTGGCGGGAACCTCAGTAACTGAGCGACCGCGTTCGCAAGCGTTGCGAACGGTTGTATAACCCATACCACGCGCACTCGATGTCCCGGGCATGAACCTCAAAGTGCCTCCTAGCCGACGGTTCGAGCTAGTGAGAAACAACGCGCGCCAAGCTTCTCCCACCGTTCCACAAAACGTCGGGTGTGACTAACGTTCCCCCAACTAGCTTGTTCGTGTATCTCCGCCCGAAGTCGAAAACGAACATCCTTCTGCCGGCCAGAAGAGAGAGGAGGGACTGAACATTCGCTCGAACCGATGTTTCTACAAAGGCATTCCACCGCGATATAGGAATAACGGGGCCATATTTGGGTTGTCAATCGCATACTCTGACACTCACATCAAGGCTGCTAGACGCATCTTGAGGGTGCTAAATGCGCGTTACAAAAGGACTGTGGAAGCTCGCATCAGCACGCGCTCAGTGGCCACAGCTATGCCGCCAGTGAATACTTCTTATCCGAATCGAGTACACATACCGCATGATTGGTGCACGTAACTAATGGCGTCGTCAGTATACGTGCTCGTGTTATGTTCGCAAATCAAAACTGATCTCGAGGTCTCCAGGTTCAACGGAAATGCAACTGAGAACAGACTCCCCCAGCAAATACTCCGCGCATCGCACCGCGTATTTCTACAAAAGCATATGACTAACAACGCGTTGCACGCTTTGCAGCGATCCGTTCCAGGTGAATGAGCGGTAACGGCTCAGACTCAGGTGAGTGCAATACGTTTATTTGCTCTGGGCTATCGGAAATGCCTCGTACCTAAGGGCTGACACACCCCATGACTTTTTCGCATAACTCAAACCAGCCAGGGTACCCTCGCCTGGTGCAGTTTGTGATGCCTGACACAGGGTTCAATGCCAAGGTAGGGCACAAGGCGTAAAACGGACGTCGTGCATGAGTATGTTCCGAGTGCTCCTTTTTACCGTGCTGTAATTTCCGAAAATCTACGGTTGTCTGGCCACCACTGCGTGGTCGTCGGGTGGATAAATAATTTTAAAAAGCATAAGAACAATAGCAGAAAGTGCGCCATGAGCACAAGAAGCTGCAGCGCGAGTGTGGCTGCAATGTTATCGAGCTTCGCATTTTCCCCAAGAATCCTTATTTATGAAGTCAGACGATTGCGAGCTTGAATCGCGAGAGATTGGTATCAGACTCAACGTCACGTTTAAGCTCACGACCACTTCGTCTACGACAAGAGGACCGATTTTAATTCCCGGTGCAGGCGGTCTAATTAGGTTATCACGGCAAGCCCCATGGTATGTGAAAGGTATGAAAAAGTCTACATGCCACCACTCAAGATGGAGCTATCAAATGCCGAGAGCTTACCTGCATCGACTACAGGGTGGAACAAGGAGACGGCAGGCTCTTTAAATCGACCGGAAAATTCGGTTTCTTAACCTATCGCGCTACGACTTTGTGCAGCGTTGCCCACAGATGGTGCATTTTTTTTTGTAAAATTTTCAAAGAGCGAACTTACCTGAGGAAAAAGTAAAGAAAGAAAAAGGCTTAGCTCCTATGGAAACGCAGCGACGCCATCGCTCTTCAAAGAGCACGGCGCCGTTTCCCACGGGACACAAGAGGTGGCGCAACGAACGCCGCCAACGAACGAGCATACGGCGCGCCAGCGTCTTTAGCAGACAATCTTTTCGACTCAAAAGCGGCGCGCGTTCCGCAGGCGGCGACAGTCGCAGAAACAAAAATAGGCGCGGTAACAACAAGCAACTGCAGTTCCTTGTCTGCTAAATACGCCGGCTCTTGGAGTCGTCTGCTCGTTCGTTGGCGGCAGTTGGCGTCGCGACCGCTTGCGCCATCTCTTGTCTCCCGTGCGAAACGGCGCCGTGTTGTTTGAAGACCGGTGGCGTCGCTGCGTTTCCATAGGAGCTAAGCCTTTTTCTTTCTTTACTTTTTCCTCAGGTAAGTTCGTTCTTTGCAAATTTTACAAAAAAAATGCACCATCTGTGGACAACGCTGCACAAAGTCGTAGCGCGATAGGTTAAGAAACCGAATTTTCCGGTCGATTTAAAGAGCCTGCCGTCTCCTTGTTCCACCCTGACCTTTTCTTTAACGGCGCCGCCATCTTGAGAATTGCGGCGCCGACGACGCCGTCTAGCGGTTTAGAAAAAGAAATACCGGCTAGTTCTGGCAGCATAGCTATTTGGGTAGGCAACGGTGTGGGTATGGGGGGAACTTGGCTAGACTTGGCTATGGTGGGCTGCAATAACTTGGTTGGAGCTTGTCCGGTTGAATCCAGCTGGCTACTCACAGGGCATCACCTTGCCTCCTCGAGAGAACGACGACGAAGACGGTGGGGTGTTTTGATTGAGTTTCCACAGCGAAGTATATATGAGCAGTTTAATGTAGTCTATGCAGGTAAGCTCTCGGCATTTAATAGCTCCATCTTGAGTGGTGGCATGTAGACTTTTTCATACCTTTCACATACCATGGGGCTTGCAGTGATAACCTAATTGGACCACCTGCACCGGGAATTAAACTCGGTCCTCTTGTCGTAGACGAAGTGGTCGTGAGCTTAAACGTGACGTTGAGTCTGGTACTAATCTCTCGCGATTCAAGCTCGCAATCGACTGACTTCATAAATAAGGATTCTTGGGGAAAATGCGAAGCTCGATAACATTGCAGCCACACTCGCGCTGCAGCTTCTTGTGCTCATAGCTCACTTTCTGCTATTGTTCTTATGCTTTTTAAAATTATTTATCTATCCGACGACCACGCAGTGGTAGCCAGACAACCGTAGATTTTCGGAAATTGCAGCACGGTAAAAAGGAGCACTCGGAACTAACTCATGCACGACGTCCGTTTTTAAGCCTTTTCGCCCATACCCTTGGCGGTTGCATACCCTGTGTCAGCGGGCAATCCAAAAATTCACCAGGTCGAGGATACGTCAGTTACTGGCTGGTTTGAGGTTATGCGAAAAAGGTCTATATACTTCGCTGTGGAAACTCAATCAAAACACCCCACCGTCTTCGTCGTCGTTCTCTCGAGGAGGCAAGGTGATGCCCTGTGAGTAGCCAGCTGGATTCAACCGGACAAGCTCCAACCAAGTTATTGCAGCCCACCATAGCCAAGTCTAGCCAAGCTCCCCCCATACCCACACCGTTGCCTACCCAGATAGCTGTGCTGCCAGAACTAGCCGGTATTTCTTTTTCTAAACCGCTAGACGGCGTCGTCGGCGCCGCAATTCTCAAGATGGCGGCGCCATTAAAGAAAATGTCTATTGCTATTGCCTCAAACGTTTCGGAAACGGGTGACCAAAACAATTTCGTTTTTCGAAAATTGTTTTCAGGGTGCAAAATCTAAGATCCGCGTCCTTCTCGAGTCCGGGCTCCTCACTTCTCTCTTTTTTGGATGACGTAGAAGGTGAAGGTGTTTTTCGAGAATTTAGGGATGTCGCAATTTGTACGTGTGGAACCATTGTTATGTAATTTATCACATATGTTTTCTACAACCATTGCAGACGTACCACACCGCTGACTTGGAAATATAAAAACTCGGAGCCAAAAAGTATTATACTTCGTTTCAGCTTCGGTCCAAGCGCGGTCGATGTAATGAGCCGAAGGGCCAATCAAACAGCGAAAGAGGCATAACGTCATGGCGTGCTCTCTGCAGTTGATAGGACCAGCCGGTTTTCGCCATCTCTTTCTGCGCGCTCTTCCGCCGGATAGTCCTATCAAGCGCAGAGAGCACGCCGTGACGCTACGCTTTTTGCGCTCTTTGATTGGATCTTCGGCTCATAACATCGGCCGCGCTCGGACCGAAGCTGAAACAAAGTATAGTGACGACGAGGCATCGGTCATCTCCGGAGTTGTTTGCCCCTTCTAATTCTTAGGATAACGCCCGGCGGCTGTACTCAAGGCATTGAGAGGGATGGGGACGTTTGGGAAGTCGGCTACAGCTCGGTTGAATTCGTTTTCCGGTGTCGTCTCATTTCGGCATAAGTCACCATATTCGTGACTCCAGCGACCCATAGGGGTCGCCACCCTCGGGCGAACATGGCGATCGAAAACAGGTCTGAATCATTTCAAACTGCGGAATCATTTCAAAGGTGTCTGTTTTATATTTGCCGAGTTTGACGCAGAATAGACCCTTTCCGAAATTCAGTGCCATCTGGTGGTTTGTAAAGCAGTTTAGGTTTTGCCATATCAATGGCGGAAATTAACTTGTATCGGCACCGTCACTTTCGCAAGTCAACGGCACGCGAGGAATTGTTCAGTGTGAGTTCTTTCTCAATCACTTTCAGTTCGATGGTGACCAAGAACCCCCATTCTGAACAAAGCTACAACCCACTCAGATGCCTCGAGAAACTTCTATACACCAAAGTGCTTCAAAGCCGATTGTGTACCGCCTACAGATTGACTGAATCTGAGTTATTAGAAATAAACGCTTACGTAGCTCTTGTGTTCGTCCCGTCGTCGCGTCGTACTGACCCGTCAGTATTGACCCGTCGTACTGACCCGTACGACGCGACCTACATCGCGTCGTACTGACCCCCCAAATGTACAGGCCTCGCAACATTCGCTTAGGAGCATCTTCAACGTCTTCCTTTATCAGTCACTAGAAGGCCGCCATTGGTATGGCACAGATGCCCTTCCACAGATGATGATAGTGATCCAAGTGGCCAGACTGAATTTCGGAAAGGGTCTATTGATGTTCGCTCTCGCTCTGGTTTGCAGTCTATGGTGAAATCGCCGTTGTGCCCGTGCACGTGGCCACAGAAACTTGTGAAGCGCAGCTCCAAATGTTCACAGATCGACGGCCTTTAGTATGGGGGGCGTTTTATCGAGCTTGTTGTCTTTACAGCTCGACGTTTACCAACACAGCATGACAAAGAAATTGAACTTCGCCTAGCACGGTCTGGGCACGAGCTCTTCGCTCTGACCAGTTTTTCGCACGAGGAGTGGCCTTCGTATCCTCATCTTCGATTTCGCGGGTCAAAAACAAACAAGAAAATACGGTTTGTTGTCCCCACAGCTGAAGCGTACCGCTAGGGGCGTGACTGTTCGATCTCCTCCCCAATAACGAGACACGGAGGTCCTTTCCTCCTACTGCTGCCCGCGCATCAAAGAGCTGCGCTCTCTTTTTACGCCACAAAATTGGTCCCGGAACTTTTTGATCACACCTCGTATAAACAGTATCGTCACCGATCGCAACGAAATAGCGCACGAGTGAGAATAAATAATTACGCCGTTTCTTAAATTATGAACGTCACCAGGACCAAGACTTCCTACTCACCTGTTCTGGTAGAGTCACACGGCTGCCTTTGGTGTCGGAATTCTTATCCCGAAAACAAGTTGCGAATCAACAGCGTTTTTTCGACCACGGACGTATAGACAATTCTGATTTCAGTACGACTCGAAATCTCATTAACGAAATTGATTCCCTCTAGCTGCGTGCTCTTTAATTTTATCTATTTGTCACGTCTTATAGCGCTCTGAATTGCTCTGAATTGACTGAGTTCCCTCAATACATTCTCGTTACTTTTTTTTTTCCAACTACAGTTTTGAAATCGTATGTAGTTTGCATAAGAGAGCATAAAAATAATAAAAACTAGACTATGCAATAAAATATTGATTGCTAATGCATCTTTCATTCGTTTTGACCGAGTTCATTAAGCTTGACTAAAGCCGCGGTCCCATTGCTAATACATACAGTTCCGAAGCATACTTATAAACAAACATGATTTGAGCATGTTTGATGCGACAGTGTCCGCAGATAATTCTGTCATCATGCCTGCAGAGAAACTCCCTGCTTTTTTTGTGATGTACGAGCAGTGCAACTCCGGCCTTAAGAAGGATATCTATTTACCAGATATTTTTTTTAAATTTTCTCTTTTTGTTTGACGATGAAAAAATCTTAGCGTATATAGCAATTAGCATGAAGCAATTCAATTTACTCGAAATGGCATCCGGCTTTCACGGGATTGTATCGGTGCATTTTGCATATTTTTGCATGGTATGAGGCTGTGACAGAAAGAGTTTATTTGGTGTCTCGTAAAATACTCTAGTCAATAGAAATGGCGACGTGGTACCAGTGCACGCATATGAAGAAATTTTTCTTGTTTTCAACTGGGACGGTGGGTCTCTTCAGGCTGCAACCCTGCTTTCCAAAAGAAATAACACATCACTGTCAGATTGTCAAAAGAAATGTGCGACACATTTTAACGCGATTTCGAAAGTGCACGTATTTGAAAGATCGATAAGTTTGAACTGATCTTGTTGCGAGTGACTGGTGACGACATGGGTGGGAAAAAGAGGGTGTGCGATGGATGTATCTAATAAATGTGTAATTAGTGACTACAAGTTGCTATATAATTATTATCTGACTGGAGATCTAGTGACTTACGAAAAGTTTATCTGCAATAAGTTCCGGTTCTCCTGGAAGGTCGGGCACCTCGCTCTGAAAAAAAAAAAAGAAGTTTTTTTCTTGAAGGATTATGGTAACTTTTATGCACAATGTAGGAACGTTTTCCAGTGTCGTATCATTTCGGCATAAGTCACCATATTCGTGACTCCAGCGATCCATAGGGGTCGCCACCCTCGGGCAAATGTGGCGATCGCAAACAGGTCGGTTCGGGCCATACGCAAGCTCAGCGCACAACGCCCGAGTTTTCGCAGGCAGGCATTGGACTCAAAATTGTTTGTCCCGATTAATATTCACTACGTCCCGAACCTGCGGTGATATGTTAGCGTAAACGAGATTCCAGAGGTTTGACCTTTGGGGAAGCGATGAAAAGACTACCTACCGTCTTCTACTGCGCTGATGAACGTTGATAAACGCACAATGTCTGCTTCACGCAGTTGCGTAGGCTCCGTTACGAGCTACCTAGGCAACAGGCTGATACGGTAGCAACGACAGAGTCATCGGGCAACTGTTCGCCCTTCACAACATAAGAAGTAACGCATGATGCACCTAGTTTTGTGGCCTAAAATGGGTCATGGTTTTCTGTGCTGCCCTGTCATTGCTGTCGTTTTCATTGCTGTGGACGCAGGCAAACCAGATTTCTTCGCTTTACTTGGGTGGCTATCGCTCTAGCCGCCAACAACATGCAATTGCAGAAGCTACAAGTGTCGAGTAGAATATTTTGAATCGTTAAATAACCTGTTCTGGCCGGTTTAGTGTTTTTCCGCTAGGTTCTGTTTTGCTGCGGTCGCGAATAGATGTAGGTTCAATGTGGCCAAACATTTAATTCCGGTTGAACGTTCCTATTCGTCTTGATTCCCAGCATGGCTTTTCATTTTCAATTGGCTCGACATTTTAATTCGGTTTAGTTTTGAGTTCGGTTGGAAATCTTATTTAGGCTCAATCATCTTAACTTGACTGGAATTCTGTGAACTCCTGGACCACTCATTTCAGCTGGATCTTTTAGCTAGATGATTGGCGGATATCTTTTCTCTTTAGTCTCTTTCGTGTCTTGATTTGAAACAAACAGTTTCACGCAGTTTAGTAGGCTTCACGACATATGCGGGTCACATGTTCCTGTCACCGATTACTTTAGTTATGTGTTGTTTTACCTGTTAAACTCTTTGCATACAGCAAGCCTGTGATTTCAATGTTGGTCGGTTGCAAACAATTGCGACTACCACGCGCCGTGAAGTGTTAAAAACGCAGGAGCAGGTTGATTTCAAATTAAGTTGCCAAAGCAGGAAGCAAGCGTGAACACTCCATATTCCCAGTTAATGTGAGCAAGGGCATCACAACCAATCAGATATTTCAGTCAAATTAAGAACTTTTGCAAAAGTGAGACTTCAGTTCAATAGAAACTTTTGCCGAATTATAAGATAATTGTTTTTGTTGGTGATCGCGAGCACGTGAGATGAATGCAATGAAGTTAGGCTTTTTTTATAACGTTGGCTGCATTCATGCCTGAATGAACGGGTGGGAATCTTGTTTGAAGTAATATGTTTTGCTTCACGCATGCACCTAACACAACTTTCCTGAACGAGTTGTAGATGCCTGAGGAAGCCCGTTGGGTTCCCAGTCTTGTGAGATTTGAGCGATGTAAATGAAATCTCTTTTCCTCGAAGAAAGTCATTGTTCATATTACAAAGAAAAAAAAGGACCCCGCAGGCTTGCTGGTTCGATTTTGACAAAGCTAAAAATTTTCAGCCGGAGCGCTTCAGAGATTACAGATGAGAATTGTATGGTGTTCGAGTTCGACATAGTCGCGATTCCGAGACTGCCAGACGGCGGAAGACCGTGTAACTCGGAGCGCGCTGGGCACCTGTCCAGTTTTATGACAGCAAGTGTTCAGCCTTGCCTCTACACTTGTAGCTAGACATCAGGCTCAGTGTCGAGAGTACACTGGAAGAATAAAGAGGAGTTTGAACGCCGACGCCTTGCCACGGAGCAAGTGTGTCGAAGGTTCGCTCCCATTTCTGACAAATGCCTTGAGATGGCGCAACACGACAGAACCCCGGGGAACCGTCCTTATTTGCGCACACATGTTCAAGGCCGCGGGGTGCGCAACCGCGCCCGCGCGGAGGCCGTGCGGAGCCCCAGCCCGACAGTGCCGCGGCCGGGAGGTGTTCGAAGTCCGACTGGAATTTCGACCCCCTCTCAGGGCTTGATCTGACACCACTCTCTTCTTTGGCAATGGTCGAGAGCAGCAATACACTCTAAAAAAGTTCATCCGTTAGCGTGCCTTTAGAACACAGAGAAAGCGAGTCACGGCGAACAACATAAGAATCCTAATAAATAGCAAAACTCAAAATGCGACTGACAAAAACAACAACAACAACAACGCACAAAAAACACAGTATGCTCATAAACAATGAACATTACGTTACACTTCCTCCTCTCTGCGCACATAGCATTTTTCGAATCTAATCGTTTTGGGGGGATCGGTGGCCGGGTGGGCTAGCGCACACCAGGGGTGCTATTCTGGTCACAAATGGTCACGTTCATGTTTCTCGAAAACTCCTCCCCCCTACGAACCGCGCGCTCCTATTGGCCACAGCGCGCGTGATAATTCCACGCGGTTCCCATGGGAACGTTCGCGAAATACGAAAGCAACCGTTTGCCGTAAGTGCCGCTCTTCGAGTTCGGACCGTGACGACAAAGTGACATATGACCACGTCCGACCTACGTAGCACATAGGGGAAGTCACGTAACTAGATTAACTGCGGTACTACTCGACACACCCTAATCTCTGTTTCACTATGAGTGCGAGCTAGTGCGAGTATAGGAGCTACAAGAACGTGTTCCGGGCTTTCAACGTCCCTGTCGAGCAGGCGCGCTTGCGCAGTGCAAGCCAACGCTCGCGCAAGCATCGTTCGGGGTGATGTGCTCGTGCTTTTAACTTCTGTTTCTATTGCACGAAGAGGAAAAAGCTTTGGGCAGGATTCTAGAGCGTAGAAAATGGCGGCGATGCTTGTTGCTCAACGATAACTCGATCAACGCGTACAGTGACGGGTTTTCTGCGAGCACCCGGTTGCCTTCGCTATGCACGACGACTGTTTCTGACGACAGTACCGTTTGTCGAAAAGTACCGTGCGATCGCAGTGTGACCAGCTGCGCGCCGAGAGACGGAGACGATGAGAGATGATGACCGTCGAGCAGCAGCTACCAATCGAATCGCACTGAGATTTTGCGCAACGGGAAGCTGCAAGGGCGCGGTTGCCACCGATGATCTCATAGCTAATGCCCAGTCGATGGTGACCAGGGCCGTGACGGCCGTCGCGAGTGTCGCTGTCAACGGGCTGGGAAGAGGCGGCTGGGTCGACAAAACCCTGGACCGAGGAAGCTGAGGCATGTGCGAAAGACGGCTTTCGTCACCACCACGACAAGCACACCGACGTCGTGGGGTGCGCTGACGGAACCTAGAATCTAACTGAACCTTCGTTACCGTCATCATCGGTCTGGAGGAGACCCTCACCGTTCTGAAGGCCTCCTACACTTTGCCGCAAACACCACTTTGCCATTAACGACTTGGTGGTAAGTACGTTAAAACTTCAGGGTTTCTACCGCTTCGAAGTTAGTGCACGCTTAGTGCCTATGTCTACAGCTGACCGTTTATTGCGGTTTGTAGCTACTGTCATTCACGCAATAAAATCTGGGTGGGCTGCTGATGGCATTTTATTGTATCAATTAGATATTCTACCTTTCTACGCCAAGCTTCTGGAGTTGCATGTCAGTCATCGGACAGTTCTAAGAAACTGTTCGATTCCCAGGGGGGCTATGTTGTGGACTCCCATTAGACTAGGGAGAAGGAAGTGACGTAGGTGTGAATGAACGTATCTCAGCAACACCACGCATCGCTCATCAGCGACTCCACCAATCAACATCTAAAGAGCGTTGTTCACGTCACTTTCTTCTCCCTAGTCTCCTGGGAGTCCAAAACGTGCAACATAGCCCCCCTGCCATTAACTGTAGACGAGAAATTTAGCCAGTACAATTTTGTGGATGGTTGTCACCTCCGTGACCAAGAAAAACAATAAAGATACTATAGCGACCAGAAAAGCAGACGAAGAAGCCCAGTGGTCAATAAGCGCGAGCGCGACAGGTGCGAGGATTTCGAGGCTAATCGGGTCGGCGGCAACGGTCAACGGTGGCTGGCTTCTTCTCGTTTTGTGTATATTAAATAACTTATAAGTGGTGACCCGGAGCAGAACCGTTTCACCTTTAACCGACCATCATGGCCAACAACGGAGACTCCGCCTCAGCCGATCTCTCATCGGTGCACCTACGTCTTCCAAAATATTGGACCGCCGATCCGGAAGTATGGTTCGCTCAAATTGAGAGCCAATTCTGCACATATAGGATTACTTCTGAAATCCGTATGTTCGATCACGTAGTCGCCGCGCTTCCACCAGAAATTGCGACTGAAGTGCGGGATTTGATCCTCACCCCGCCAGCAACGGATCCTTACACCATCTTGAAGAAGGAAGTGGTGAAACGCTCCTCAGAATCCGAACAGCGCCGGCTACAGCAACTTTTAACTAGCGAAGAGCTCGGCGATCGCAAACCATCACAATTGCTCAGACGCCTGCAACAACTCCTTGGCGAAAGGGCCTCGTCGTTTGACACTTCGTTGTTGAAAGAGCTGTTCCTTCAACGGTTGCCAACTAACGTTCGCATGGTGTTAGCGACGGCGCCGGATCTCCAATTGGCCGCCCTGGCACAACTGGCGGATTCCGTCATGGATGTGGCTACACCAACGGTAGCGCAGCTTCAACAGACGCAAGAGCCCTCAAGACCGGTTATGACGTCAGCAGTTTCCAGCCACTCCTCGGAGTATAACGAACTTCGAGACATGTTCTGTCGACAGCTGGCGGACCTGAGAAACGACATATCAGCAATCTCGCTGCGCTCTCGCTCGTCGTCGCGAAGACGCAGTGACAGCACCAATCTTCGTCGACGATCCAACTCACCGCATCCAAGAGTGTGCTGGTACCACCGAACATTCGGGAATCAAGCCAGAAACTGCACTCTACCCTGCGCCAAGGCGGAAAATTTCAACCCCCACCACTAAAAGCGGCAAGTGGTGTTGAGACCAATGCGGGCCGCTTATTTTTTGTCACAGATCGGGATACCGGACAACGTTTTCTAGTAGACACCGGTGCTGAAATTAGTGTTTTGCCCGCATCTGCATTTCCACGTCGGCCCAAGCAACCGCATTCGTCGCTACAAGCCGCAAATAAAACACCCATTGCAACTTACGGTGAGCGAGTGTTGACCATCAACATCGGACTATGAAGAGTGTTCACTTGGGTGTTCCTAGTTGCTGACGTTACATATCCAATATTGGGCGCTGACTTTCTTCGGCATTTTAACCTGCTCGTTGACATGCTAAACAAACGCCTAGTAGACTCTACGACGGACCTCGTGGTCCAAGGCATCGCTCTCACAGCATTCAATGCACGCCCTAGAGAGTGCCTACGCGCAGAGTCTGCATACGAAACCTTACTTCAAGATTTCCCAGCATTGACACGCCCTCACAATTTTCTACATCCAATCAAACATGATGTAAGCCATCACATCATAACAACCGGACCACCTGTTTATGCCCGCCCACGTCGCATGCACCCCGACCGCATGAAGGTTGCACAACAAGAATTTGCACATATGCTTGAAATGGGAATCGTACGTCCATCGTCGAGTCCTTGGGCATCGCCCCTACATATGGTCCCAAAGAAGAAAACCGGAGACTGGCGACCTTGTGGTGATTATCGTGCCCTTAATAACTCGACAGTACCAGATCGTTACCCGCTCCCTCACATTGAAGATTTCACCTCGTCTCTTCACGGCTCCAAAATCTTCTCCAAAATTAATCTAGTTAAAGCATATCACCAGATACCGGTACACCCTCCTGACATCCCCAAGACAGCTATTGCTACTCCGTTCGGTCTTTTCGAATATGTGAGAATGCCATTCGGTTTGCGCAACGCAGCCCAGACTTTTCAACGCTTTGTAGATCAAGTGACTCGAGATCTGCATTTTTGTTATGCGTATCTCGATGACCTTCTTATCTTCAGCATAGACCAACAAGAACACCTAAAACATCTCAAACTTCTGTTCCAGCGCCTCGATGAATATGGACTCATAATCAATAAGAACAAGTGCGAGTTCGGTGTGACCGAAATCAATTTTCTCGGTCACCGCCTAGACCAGCACGGACTTCGACCCCTCGAAGAGAAAGTCAACGCCATTCAAAAGTTTCCCCAGCCAAGCTCCATTCGGAAACTTCGAGAATTTCTTGGTTTAATTAATTTCTACAGGCGTTTCATCCCTAACTGCGCTGATATACTGAAACCTCTAACTGACCTCCTCAGAAGGGCGCGAGCACCTTCCACGGCACTGGACTGGTCTTCCCAAACCACAGCGGCATTTCAACATGCCAAACAAGCACTAGCTGACGCCACACTTCTATTCCATCCCAGACCAAATCTTCCCTTGAACGTCATGGTCGACGCTTCCAACACTGCTGTTGGCGCAATTCTGCAACAATACATCGGAGCAGTCTGGCACCCGATTGCATTCTTCTAAAAAAAATTGAAAACTGCAGAATGCCGCTACAGCACCTTCGGCCGTGAACTTCTGGCAATATATCTCACCATCAAGCACTTCAAACATTTTTTAGAAGGTCGACAGTTCTTTATCCTCACGGATCACAAACCTCTCACGTATGCTTTAAAATCATCAAGCGATAAGTTTTCTCCACGAGAAACACGGCACCTATCTTACATCGCCGAATTCACGACAGACATCCGACACGTCAAGGGATCTCACAACCCAGCAGCGGACGCCCTGTCCCGCATATCATCGACCTTCGACTGCAATGCTATTTCACCTACCATCGACTTCGCAGATATGGCTGCCGCGCAACAAGGTGACAAGGACATCCTCCTGCTCACTCAGTTATCCAACCAACTGAAGCTCTTAAAGATTACGATTCCGCACAGTGATCACCCTCTCCTTTGCGATGTTTCAACTGGAGTGCTGCGACCTGTTGTCCTTGTACCGTTTCGCCGTCAGGTTTTTGACTCGATCCATGGTCTCTCACACCCTGGGATATGCACAACGCAGCGTTCGATAACACAGCGTTTTATATGGCACAGCATAAATAAGGATGTGAGAGAATGGGCACGCGCTTGTATTGGTTGCCAAAAATCAAAAATTCATCGCCACACCTCCACAGGCTTTCAACAATTCCCCGTGGCCACCACACGATTCGATAACGTCCATATTGACATTGTCGGGCCCTTACCCCCCTCAGATGGGAACGCATACATACTTACGTGCATCGATAGATTCACGCGCTGGCCAGAAGCCTACCCGATTTCTAACATCACTGCCGCCACCATCGCGCGGGTTTTCGTGAGTGGATGGATTGCAAGATTTGGTGTGCCATCCACCATAACAACAGACCGCGGACGGCAGTTTGAGTCAGCTTTATTTCGCTCCCTTATGCATCTACTTGGTACACACCGCATACGCACAACCTCGTATCACCCTATCGCCAACGGTATGGTGGAAAGACTCCATCGCTCACTCAAGTCCTCACTCAAGGCACAAGGAGACTCTACGCACTGGTGCAGGCAGCTACCACTCGTCCTACTTGGCCTTCGATCGGCAGTCAAGGAAGAGCTCAACTGCAGCCCCGCAGAACTCGTATTCACCGATGTTTGTTTGCAAACAAGCTCACTACCACCCCCTATCGGCGGACCCCTGCGCGCTTCCGGTTTTCCTCTTCTTTTCCATTTGTCTCGCCTCATTTTGTTATTTGCACTACTTTTTACAATGCACTAATGTTCTTACAAACATACTACAGAAACTTCTCTAAAGGAAACTCTTCTTACCCGATCGCTGTGCGTTGCTGAAGAATAAATAAATACAGTACCGGAAGTCTACTGGGGCACCAAATACTGTGGCGCCCTCGTGGTATCAACTCCCACCGAATGTGGTGAATATGGCAGCACTTTGCGTCTTCCAGGTGATTGTTTTCCCCCAAGTGATCCACAAGCTGAACCGGACCCTGCAACCTACGCCAATGAACTAAAAGATGCCATGCGTAGAGTACGCCCAGTGCAGCCAAGACTACAACGACGAACACCGATCTATGTACCACACGATCTCCGAACATCTACACACGTCTTCGTTCGACGAGACACGGTTCGTAAGCCGCTACAACAACTATACGATGGACCCTTCAGGGTGGTAGAACGGAGAGACAAACATTTTGTACTGGACTTAGGAGGCCGAACAGACACTGTGTCTGTTGACCGACTCAAACCTGCGCACTTGGCAGCTGCCATCGACACACGTCGCTGTCGACGCGTCACCTGGGCTACGCCTCTCTGCCGTCCACTTCTCTAGGAGGGGGGTGTTGTGATCTTTAATGTGTTGTTTATTGCGTATTCAGGTATAACGCGGTTGTGAGCTTGCCGTCGCGTCAGCGACGGCACGAGCGCGAGAAAAATAAAAAAGGCGCGAGGCTGGCACGGGCCAGCCAGTCTGCTGCCAGCTTTCGATCTGAGATGTGGCTCTTTGATCTTAGCCGCCCGGCCCGGTTCAGAGATCTGCCGCCCTATTGTCACCACAGCCTCGACTTGAGGTAAGCCGACTCGGCACCTCCCAGCGCACCTATTCCGACACTGAGCCGGAATATAACAATGGCGACGAGGATTTTGGCCTTATTTTTCCGTTAAATGTTGGTTGTGGCAGACTACGTGGCGAGGGAACTGATGACAAAGACCCGACACGCTACCGGCGACTCCTCTCTCGAAGAATTGTTCCTCTCCATTTAATGCTGGCATGGGCAATGTGTCTTGTCCAGTTTTGACCGCGATCTTTCGCGCGTGAGCACCGGTTCCATACGAGACTCGAGCCGCCATCTTTGCATCCTCGTGCCAGCTTGTCCGAGAATATGTCTCAGCCAACTTCTGTTGTCAGTACTGCCGCGATACCGCCACCCCCGCCTTTTCTTGATGTACCGGGGAAGCCGATTCGTGCTTGGCCTGTTTGGAAGCGAACGTTTCTGTCGTTTCTTCGTGCAACCGGGCTGGACGCCGTTGAACCGAGTCGAAAGAAAGAAATTTTGTTTTCTATGCTTGGATTTGAAGGACAAAGAATCGCCACAACGTTCCAACTTGAGGAAGCGCGAGGGACCGAGACTCTGAACGAGTTCGAGGCGTTTTTAGGCGCACTAGAAAAACATTTTGATTTTTCTGGATCTTCCGCACTCGAACGTCAGAATTTGAAGGCTCGAGTACAGCGACCGGGTGAGACAGTCACGGAGTTCTTAGCGGCTTTGCGCCACCAAGCTTCTTTTTGTGGTTATGGAGAAGCGGTCGACGACCATTTAGTTGATTTCTTCTTGTGGGGGTTGGAGTCGAAGCGCCTCAAAGACCGCATCTTACGCGAGTGTGTTGGTACTGTGATGCCAACTCTTGATCGAGCCGCACAGCTCGCCTTGCAGTTCGAGCAGCTAGCTCGAACCACAGAGCAGTATCATCAGACGCCTGGGACTTCAAGTTTCGAGGCAGCGTCGGCGCCAGTGGACTACGTGACTTCCGACGCCGAACACCAGAACACGGCTACGACATTGAGACAAGATGGTCGTTCCTCGTTCCCGCCCTGGCCTTACGACCGTTGGACTCCTTCGCCGGCGGCGACGAGTTCACAGTTTCAGCGCGGTGCGCCACGACGCGGCCATGTTTCACGGCAGCCCTGTCCGCAAGTGTGGCTGAATCGCCCACAGTGGCGGGACCCCCCTCCCTCGCAGCCAGGAGACGGCGGACAGAACCTTTGCTGGTTTTGTGCCCAAAGATGTCACGCGCGTGACAGGTGCCCCGCGCTCCATGCGCAGTGTTTTTCTTGCGGCAAGATGGGTCACTTTGCTGTCGCCTGCCGAAGTCGACGTCCACCTGAGGCTGCCTACGTCGACAGCCAACGTCGAGCATCGTATCCTGGATATGGACGTGGCCGTGGCCGCAACGTTGGGCAGCACTACAGCAACCGACAAGTCCAAGACATCAGCTCTGCGCCTGTGACGGTAACCGGCCCAGCCGAGGGCCAAGAGTTCATCTACACCGCAACGACTGTTAATGCTCCGTTGCTGACTACAGGGCGACGTCCGGTCAACCGAAGTCAGCTCAATGCTTTCATCGCTGAAGTCAAGGTAAATGGCTCACCTTTCCGATTCTTGATTGATACTGGAGCACAGGTGTCCATTCTGAATGAGAGGGATTTCAATCAACTCAACCGGACCGGCAGGATTAGACTGTATCCGCCGACAAAAAACCTTATCCAATACACACAAGAGGCCATTCCCGTGCTTGGCTGTTTTGTGGGTCAAGTGACTTTCATGAATCGGTTTGCGCCGCTGGAATTTTACGTCACTCGAAGCGGACGTTCTTTACTGGGCATTGATGCTGTCCGAGAGTTACAGATGACTTTGTCAGGAACTGACTATGAATGTTCTCATGTCGACGCAGCTGACAGCGGACGACTACTACGAGATGTGAGGCCGGCCAACGTCCCGCACCGCCGCCCGTTCACATGGTCGACACATCAATCAAATCAACAGCCTTCATTACTACAAAGTCAGCAGCCCAGTACATCAGCCGCAGCTGGCATCGCTTTTTCTCCGGCTGCATCGAGTGCCACCACATCCTGGCCATACCAGTCGTCTTCCAGGGCTCAAGAGGGCCTGGATCGTTCTTCGCGGCCACTGCAGTTGCCGGCCAGTTCCCTTATCCCTAGTCCGTCAACGCGGGATACGTCCACGTTGCCTTCGGGGTTTGAGGAATTTGAAGATCTTTTCACACCGGACTTGGGTTTGGTACGCAACCACAGTCACAAGGTCACGGTGCGGCACAGCGTTCCACCCATACAGTCGAAGTTACGTCGCCTACCAATCTCCCTGAGAGATGCAGTTTCCGAGGAGATTTTCAGGCTCGAGCGTCAGGACGTCATAGAGCGCATCAACGCGTCCGAGTGGGTTTCGCCGATTGTCGTCGTCAAAAAGAAGGACGGCGGCATCCGTATGTGCGTCGACCTTCGAGCACCCAATCAGGCAGTCGTCATCGACTCGTTCCCCTTGCCCCACATTGATGAACTGTTGAATTCTTTGCGAGGAGCATCACATTTTTCCAAGCTCGACCTAGCGTCAGCTTATCATCAGATTAGTCTCGATCCGTCCAGTCGAGACCTGACAGCATTCATTACTCACGAGGGCCTGTTTCGTTTTAAACGCGTTTGTTTTGGGCTGGCGTCCGCGCCAGCTGCGTTTCAGCAGATTATGTCAAAAATTCTGGAAGGCTGCCAAGGTGTGAGATTTTACTTAGACGATATTATCGTTTTCGGATCGTCGCAACAAGAGCATGACAATAATCTGCGCCAGGTGTTGTCAAGGATCTCTGAAGCGGGAATGAAGCTCAACAAGAAAGGAGTTTTCAGTGTTAAGGAGCTTTCGTTTCTGGGCCATCGCCTTTCCGTGGCAGGGCTAGCACCCCTCCCATCTAAGGTAGACGCTGTTCTCAATTTCGAAGCTCCGACGGACCCGACGAAGTTGAAAGCATTTCTGGGTTTGGTAGAGTATTATAGCAAATTTATTCCTCATTGCTCTACTGTAATTGAGCCTCTTCGCCGCTTACTCCGGAAAGGAGTCCGGTTTGTTTGGTCGCCAGAAGTTGAGGCGAGCTTCCAGAAAGTTAAAACTTGCATTCAGAATGCACCAATTCTGGCTATGTTCGATCCGACATTGCCCGTCATCGTATCCACGGATGCGTCCAACTACGGCTTAGGAGCTGTTTTGCAACAACAGGATGGGAACCACCTTCGTTCAGTTGCGTTCGCTTCCCGCTCTCTTACAGACGCTGAGAGAAGATACTCGACGGGCGAAAAGGAAGCTTTAGCATGCCTCTGGGCATGCGAAAAGTGGCATACCTACCTATGGGGACGTCCTTTCACGATCCGTACGGACCACCAGGCATTAGTAACTTTGCTGTCAACTAGAGGATCTGGCATCAGACCACTGCGTATAACCCGATGGACTTCCAGACTGCTAAATTATAACTTCACAGTTGAATATCAAAAAGGCACTGATAACTTGGTAGCGGATGCTTTTTCAAGACTCCCTGTGCCAGACACAGAAGATGGAACGAAGTTTGAAGAGGATGTTATTTCGTTCATCACCGTTCCTTTGTCGCACACCCACCTTCAAGAGGCTACGGCGAACGATGTCAACTTGCCGAGCGTCATCCGGTACACTACGTCGTCTTGGCCGGAGAAGCATGCAATTTCTCCAGAGCTGTGCCCCTACTACAACGTGCGAGACCAGCTCTCATTACATGAAGGGATTCTCTACCAGGGAGAAAAGATCGTCGTCCCCTCTGAGCTTCGAGACCACATAGTACAACTGGCTCATGAAACACATCAAGGAATATCCAGGACAACCAGCGTAATTAGGGAACAGTACTGGTGGCCTCAAATGAATTTATACATTAAGTCCAAGGTAGAAAACTGCGCAGCCTGTCACTCGACGGACAAGCCGGTAAAAACAGCTCCTGCACCGCTACAGCCAGTGGAGTTTCCCCACCAACCCTGGGAGAAGCTGGGAATAGACATCGTGGGACCAATCGACCGGGCTCCTCCAAGTCAGCGATTTTTTATTGTCCTGGTGGATTATTACTCCAAGTGGCCAGAGGTTGAAGCATCAGCATCAGTCACATCATCAACTGTTATAACATTCCTGAAGAATGTCTTTGCTCGGGAAGGCCTGCCGTGCGAGATTGTATCCGACAATGGTGTTCAATTCGTCTCGCACGAGTTCCAAAATTTCCTGCGGGACCATGGCATCAAGCACAAGAAAACAGCCCTATATCATCCACAATGCAATGGACAAGTTGAACGATTTAATAGAGTACTGAAGTCCTGGCTTCAACTGGCTGTAGTGCAGGGCAAGCCACTCCGAGATGCTGTTCGAGAGCATCTGGAAGCGTATCGCAGAACGTCTCACTCAGCAACTGGTCAAGCACCATGCGTCCTGCTTCACGGGAGAATCCATCGTTCCAAGTTGAACTTACAAGGAATGCCTACCCGGGAGGTTCCTGTTAACACTCCTTCCAGACGAGCAGAGCTCCGAGAACGAGTGGAACAGTATCAAGGCCGGATGAAGTCTTATTCTGACGCACGACGAGCTGTGCGGCGGCCACAATTCGTCCCTGGTCAAGCAGTCAGAATATTTCAACCACATCAGCACAACAAGTTGCAAAGCCGATACTCAAAACCTCAGGTAATTCACGCACAAGTGGGACCGTCAACGTACCGCTTTGCAGACGGGCGTCGATGGAATGCAGCTAAGTTAACGAAGGCGTCGACACAACCTCAAGAGAGTTCCGAAGACGACTGGGAAGACGACGACATTTCTTTTCCTTTACCGTCACTTCCACCGCCTGGTGACTCAGGCACCCGGCAGAAGTCACCTGGTCCGACTACAGGTGTTTCAAGTTTTTCTTCTGTTCCCGTCCTGTCACCAGTTGCGCCTGATGTACAGCTGGCGCCTGTTCCTGCCTTGATCCCTGCATCGATGCCAGTCGCTCCTGGTGCAGCGTTCGCCTCTGCACCTGCACTTGTTCCTGACCCGGCACCAGCTGCGCCTGTAGCTGACACGATTCCTGACCTGGTACCTGATCACATCCCTGGTCCCAGTACGAGTCCGGAAGTATCCTGCCCTGCACTAGTTGAGACTGGGAACTATTCGCCAACCGCAACGAACACTCGCCATCATTTCACACCTATGGCAACAAGCAGCCCTGTGATGTCCCGTCCAGAGACACCATCATCCATGTCGCCACTGTCGGGCGGAAATGCGACCGCTCTGAGTCCTGGTGAGGCACCAGGACCTTCAGCGGAACCTACGTCAATAGCGACGGAGTCCCAAGAACGACCAAGACGAACGAAACGACTACCTGAGAGATTTAAAGACTATATCATGTCATTTAGCACTCCAGAACTTCCAAGTTTTGAGTTCTTTCCGTGAAGACAATGTGTGATTTTTTTATTCGTGCCTATAGCAAGTATGTTTAACGAGTTTTTTTTTACGAGTGACTACTATGCCTCCTGCATGCCCTGACATTGCAGTTTCCCCAAACTGTAAACAAATGACCTTTGTTTCTGTGTTTGAACTTCTGTCGTGTATTTTTTTTACAGAATTTTCACGGCAATTTGAAACGCTCACTTCGAAACGCTCAATTCAACATTAAGGTTTCGTTTGTGCCTTCGCTGGTGGTGTGTTCGCTGGTCGTGTGTAACGCGAAAATCTCGTTTAACGCTTCTGCATGTCCATTTTTGCCGGCAAGGGGAGAAAAATGGAATGAGTGCACCTTTCTTTTTTATAAGGAAGGGAGTGTGTTGTGATCTTTAATGTGTTGTTTATTGCGTATTCAGGTATAACGCGGTTGTGAGCTTGCCGTCGCGTCAGCGACGGCACGAGCGCGAGAAAAATAAAAAAGGCGCGAGGCTGGCACGGGCCAGCCAGTCTGCTGCCAGCTTTCGATCTGAGATGTGGCTCTTTGATCTTAGCCGCCCGGCCCGGTTCGGAGATCTGCCGCCCTATTGTCACCACAGCCTCGACTTGAGGTAAGCCGTCTCGGCACCTCCCAGCGCACCTATTCCGACACTGAGCCGGAATATAACAGGGGGCACTTATAGCGACCAGAAAAGCAGACGAAGAAGCCCAGTGGTCAATAAGCGCGAGCGCGACAGGCGCGAGGATTTCGAGGCTAATCGGGTCGGCGGCAACGGTCAACGGTGGCTGGCTCCTTCTCGTTTTGTGTATATTAACTTATAATACCATTGTCCTACATTCAACACACGTATGTTTAATGTAAAGGTTATGATACCAATTAAATAGATTGTCGTTTCAAAAGTGACAGTAACTCATTGAAATTAAAGAGTAGTGTTAACTGGATTTGTTTAAATTTGCCTGCGATGCAGAGCAAATACGCACTGTTGACTTATAACCATCAAGCATAAACAATAAGCGGACGCAGAGTAGACGTGTGAAGGAAAAGCGAGCATATGCTAGAGAAAGAACTGCTACGTAACGTGAAGAATGTCAGCAACTATCTTGCCATTGTGGTACGAGCTCAGTTGCTATGCACAGGCTTATGGCAGCCTGTGAATGTAGGATGCTCCCCATATGGTATCAACCAGTGGCGAAGCCAGGGGGGGGGGGGGGGGGGGCGGGCTTATGGGGCTTCGCCCCCTTCCCCTCCCCAAATCCGGCGGGCCCTAGAATATGCACACAAATTTTGACAACATCCACCCCCCCCCCCCCCCCCGCACCCCAAGTCATGAACATCTCATTCACCTCAGCTTCCCTCCCCCCTCACCCCCTCAAAAGTTCCTGGCTACGCCCCTACGATCAACAGCACTCAATAGATAGTCAACATTATCAGGACAAGCGAAATTTCTTTTATTTTATGCCCCATATAGGCATGCGTTTCTGTCTTTATATGCATGCAGGCAAAGCACACACTTCAGAAAACACTTGCGTGAAGGCTGCGTTCACAATGCAGTCCCCGACAAACTTTCAAGGCGTTAACAAATTCCACAAATTAAATTTTCAACGAAACGCGTTAGATTTGCAAAACGCTGGCAAGCTTACATTGCGTTTTACATAATTCAACTTTGTCGTCCGATGAATCAGCAGTCAGCGCTACAGAAACCTCAATGAGCTTGCGTTTGTTTTCTTGCCGTTGGGGCGATCACTGGCGGTCGTGGCGGCGGCACAATTCTTTCTCAGACCGTTGGCTGCTGCCTCCGTGCTCGCAGAAGCGTTGGTCACTTTGTGACAAGATGAGGTTTTGAATCTTGACTCATGGCAAAGCTGAATGAAGGTATCTTGCCGTCTTCACAATCTCAGCAAGGCTGCCGTTACGAGCCACAACAACACCACAACTTTTAAGCTTCATAACACCGGCACAAATAGAAGCCAAGTTTGCATCTCGCCAAGTGTCATACCGGAGACGTTGAACGCCAGCTCACCGTGCTCTTCAATCCGGTCCTGCCACCGAATGGGCTAATCCAACAGCACGAAAGCATTCGTGTGCGCGTTGATCAAGTTACCGATCGCATGTCAAACCCCAGCCGCGGTCGATCCGACGAGCATCGCGGCCATGTTCTTTGAGTTCATCACGCCAAGGGTACGGCTGTCGAGTTAAAACAATGCAAATACTCTCGTGCATTCTTGTTCTTACGTCATTTTGTCGTCACAACCCGAACTCGAAAAGCGACTGTTAGCGGCAAACAGAGGCTTTCTAGTTTCACGAACGTTCCCATGGCAAAGAGCGTTGAATCGTCACGCGCAATGAAGCCAATGGGATAGCGAGGTACCTATGTAGGGACGTGTAAAAACTTTTTTTTTTTTTTTGCACGAGCTGTTCTGCAAATAAAAAAGTAAGTAAAAAGACTGCCCGAGATTATGCGGTCGCGTCCATTTCTTCAGCACCGAAAGCAAAGAGCATGGCTTATGGGGACTACCGTCGTAATCACTGCAGTGAGCAAAGGGAGCAAAGCATTATTAAAACTGCCCGAAGAAACTTTCCTGCATCATCCACAGCATGTTCATAACCGGTGCACTCTGCGTCAATCTCATGACTTGTCATATGTTACCACAGAGTCGTCGTCAGCTCTGTATCCATTTGGAATCTCCTTCACAGGCAAACAGGTAATTTCATTTGCAGCTTATGTCCACGGAGGCTTCACAAAGAATGAACGGTGTCGCAGCGTACCTTCACATAATATTTTCTTCTCGCAATACGATCCGTATCGTGCAGAATCAGGGAAAGCAACGACGCAAACGAGACACAAACACCTCAATGTCGTTACCGCGGTTTTTGCCATGTTTGTTTTGAAAGACCGTAGCGAAAGACTTCGAGAAAACAAGTTGAGATATCTAAGCTAAATTTACTTTACGTCATAATAATTGAAATAATCTTTTGTATTTTATAAAAGGATAATATTATTTTTCTCTGTTTCCTTCCATTTTCCGGAAGGTATCCTTTTCTCCGTTATTCGCTCGTTCTAACTCTCGGAGGAAAGAAAGAAGACAACAAAAATTGACCGCATCTCCACGTGGTGAATGATGTTGCTTGGGGCGAAGCTCTGGTGGTGCTTGTCTGCGTAGACGCCGAGCCGCAACATGCCGAGCCTTTTCATTCATGTCAGTAGGAGAATGTGTGGTTTTCTTCTTTTTCTTTTTTTAAGCAGACAGATGGGATGGCATCTCAGAACCCCCTACTCTTTTTTTTCTTCTTTTTCTTTGAGCCTTTTCATTCATGTCAGTAGGAGAATGTGTGGTTTTCTTCTTTTTCTTTTTTTAAGAAGACATGGGATGGTATCTCAGAACCCCCTTTTTTTTTCTTCTTTTTCTTTTTTCATAATTTTTTTCATATTTTTTTTCCATTTTTTTTTGCCCTACAGGAGCACGTGAGCATGTGCTCACGTGCTCGTGAGCACGTGATCTCACGAGCAGAAGCACGAGCACCCTTTTCATTCATATCAGTAGGAGAATGTGTAGTTTTCTTCTTTTTCTTTTTTTAAGAAGACATGGGATGGCATCTCAGAACTCCCTACTCTTTTTTTTCTTCTTTTTCTTTTTTCATAATTTTTTTTCATCTTTTTTTTTCCAATTTTTTTTTGCCCTACACGAGCACGTGAGCATGTGCTCACGTGCTCGTGAGCACGTGATCTCAGGAGCAGAAGCACGAGCACCCGACGCCGGCCTACGGCGGACGGCGGACGGACATAGCTAGCCCCTAAAGAGCTTCGCCCCTAAAAGAACAGGGGGAAATGCTGGGATTTCTGCGCCCCAACTGCGTGGACA
Source organism: Ixodes persulcatus (assembly GCA_013358835.2). Taxonomy (NCBI): domain Eukaryota; kingdom Metazoa; phylum Arthropoda; class Arachnida; order Ixodida; family Ixodidae; genus Ixodes; species Ixodes persulcatus. The sequence goes on along the minus strand of JABSTQ010011339.1, from coordinate 150,052 downwards.
CGTCGTCGCGACGTAGGGGGATCGTCAAATTCTAGCTGACCGCGTGCGTGAACCCGAACGTTGGGGCGGAGCCTCAAACAAGAATCATTCTAGTTTGAGGCTTCGCCCCTTCTTTCTCGATACGTCACAACTCGAAAGTACCCGTTTACGACCAGAATAGCACCCCAGCTCGGAGCACGTGGAGCGAAAGCTCGCGCTGCAGAACCCAGGGATCCTGGGTTCAATCCCCACCCCTGCCCGTTTCGATCTGGATGAGAATCGTACCGGCGGACGGTCGTGTATCACTACTGCGTGATGCACGTTAAAGACCCCAGGCTAGCGGTTGCACTGCACTGGCTAAATTTCTCATCTACAGCTGGGAGACTTGTCGCCCGTTAAGGCAGACCAAGTTCTAGGCTGTATAAACATGCACACAACCCAATTTTTTTTAATCTAATCGTTTTCTGAGCTTCGTTATTCCCTAATATTATTATATTGTCCATCATGATTAATTCTTTCCGTGTTGTACAGGGAAGGGAACTCGCACATTTTTTTTAGAGTAGATTTGTCGGCTGGATGGGAGTCGCCAAAACACCCCGGTTCGAGAAAGAACGATGGATGGAGAAACCTTCAATGCTGACAGTAGAGAGCTTTACTCGATCGTTTCGATACCTCCTATAGACCTTCCAGGGCTTATCACCGGGGCGAAAAATGCTGAGTCACTGAGCTGTGGACGCATGCGCAGCGTGTGATATACGCATGCACAACCATAGCCTCCTCTATACTCACAAAGCCTGGCAGTTCGGCGACGGAGCCACAGACATGCCTGGTTGCAGATTTGGAGCGCGAGGATCTGGTAGCAAAGAGCATCAAAGAGCCATTTCTCGGGGAACCTGGACGTCAGCGCATAGCTTTTGCAGCGGCGAGGACCCGAAACACACTTGTTCGCTCGGGAGAAGTGTGTTTCGGCGTCTCGCCGCAGCGGGGCGCCAGCCAGTCACGTAGCTCTCCTCTCATCCGTTGTCTGCCGCTCCACCTTTTCCATTTCGGCGGCCGCTTCTCGTGGCGATCTGCCAGGCTTTGTCAGTATATAGGAGGCTATGGCACAACAGAGCTACAGCGCATGCTCAGAAGGCGTTCCACAGCCCAGCAGAAAAAGATGGCAGCGCACAGGAGGTGATTTTTGGAAAAGGTCTAAACCCCCGATAACGATACGACGCATCCGCAAAGGCTGTCGGCAGAGTATCGGGAATCGTTATCACAGTCATCGGAACGATCTACTAAAGCGCCCTCTGAGTAACATCATCAAACGGTACTTGAGACGCCCGAATCAGTGATGTCTGCTTTCTTTTTTTTTTTTATGCGCACCGCCACAACGACGTGCACATCTTTGAACAAAGCAGCCTATAGTGAATGGCAGCTCAGGAAACGCTATTTGGGGCTTATTATGTTCGTGGTTCCTGTTTTGGGATAAGCCGCTTATCACGCAGGCGAAAAATGCTGAGTCACCGGTCTGTGGACGCATGCGCTACATCTCACATATTTCGTGGATGAGAGTCACTGTGCATTTTCTGAAAGCTTCCATAGCCCAGATAAACAAAGATGGCAGCGCCCAGAGAGCGAGTATTGAAAAGGTCTATAGTAGGTTCCTCGATCCATATGCTTGGATGTGTGCTAACTTTGCCGAGAAGATAGGGACAGTCGTTGGGCCACCTGTTCGCACAGTGGGCCACCTCTTCGCAGGGTGGTTCGTCTTGTGTGCCCTTCACATTCTTTCTGTTTTTACGGTTTACTGTACGGCGTAGCTGACATATATGAAACTAAATATTGCGGTAGGGTGATATGTCACAGTTTGGATGAGCCCACTCTAGCATTTCTACGAATAATGACGCACACAGCTCTTGTGTTTTTGTGTTGTGCGTTAAGGTGGAGCGTTTTAATATTTCTGGGGCTATTGGGACTTGCGAGCTGTCTGAATTGGGATCCACGGCTTAGGTTATTTACATATTAATGCAATTCGTGTGCTACGCCTATGATGTTGGTAATTTGTTTAATAACAGTTGTGGAAACATCTTATTCACTTCATTCCGTACCCACAAAAGAAAAACAAAGTAACCTGGCTTTTACGCGTTCGTTAAAAAGAAAAAAAAGGATTTGTTAAAAAGTATATGCCAGTGCTTATTCATTTGCCCCTTCTAAGTATCTGTGAAGACAACAACTTCCCACCAGCTATGTGAAGTTATGAATGCGGCACAGACGCGAGCGTGGATTATGGAAGGTGGCTTGGTGACCACAAGCAGATTGTACTCTTATTGCGGCTTCTACTACGACAGCGACATTGAAGCGATTCATTTATCCAAGGCTCTTGTTTTTTTTTTTTTTTCCAACACTTACCGCTGTTATTCTGAGCCGCACACAGCACTACACAGAGGAAAACTCTAGCTCCAAGGTCACGTTCTTTTTAGAGCGCAGCTAGGCGTCCGTTTCCGGCTTGAGGGGCGTCGGCGTCGCCGTCGCCGTCGCCGTCGGCGTAACCGCGCCGTGCATTATGGGTACATTTCCCCGCTAAATCTAGCGGAATATTTTCCCCGCTAAATTTAGCGAAAAAATTCCCCGCTAAATCTAGCGGAAACATTTCCCCGCTAAACCTAGCGGAAAACTTTCCCGCTAAATCTAGCGGAACAATTCCTCCGCTAAATCTAGCGGAAAAATTTCCCTGCTAAATTTAGCGGAAAAATTTTCCCGCGAAGTTTAGCGGAAAATTTTCCCCTAAATGGGAGGCGACCAGGAGAGGAGGAGGGGCATAGCCTCCTCTCCGTACCTTCGCCTCCTCCTCCTCAAGAGCTGCGCTCTAATTCGGCGTCACAGGGAGCTGTAAACGGCTTTCATTTTTTCGTAGACACCTGCTTGAGCGTGTTTTCTCTTTCCATAAACGTACAGCTTCGACATGTTTCGGGGCCTCTGTCTTAGGAGACACACGTACAGCCTTGGAAACAATTATATTTGTTTTCTTCTCTATACTTGCTTGTGCATGAGTCCATACTTCTTTGTCCTACCTCATCAGGCTCTGATGAGGTAGGACATCAAAAGCCAAACCAATTCTAAGCACCCAAAAGAAAAATCTTATACCAACAATTTTCTCAAATGTATGTTTTTGGTCCCCTTCCAATCGCACATTTACTACTTTCAAAGGCAGCGCAGGACAATAAGTAGATGGTTGAGCGTGTTGGTTTTTAATTCGCGATAGCGAGAGAGGGACATTGAAAACGAACAGACATAACAGGCTCGAAAGCCTGTGTTGTGTTTGTCTTCAATGTCCCTCTTTCGTTATCGTAAACAATAAGTATTCTTCCGTTTGCTGCTCACTGTCGGACGACGACATAGTTAGGCGCTCTTTTGTCTTGCGTCTGTCTTTCATTATCATAACTGATAAGTTACGGTTCCTGTAATGACATGGACGCTTGCTTGGTCTCCAACTTTTTTATGAGCTGAAAAAAAACAGCAGTGACCAAGGTGGGAAGGACTCACCAAGACGGACTTGACCTTTTCCAGAAGGCAGTCGATAATCAAGTTGGAGCGTTCAGGCGTTCCTTTGGGAACGGACGAAGCGCACGCATCGTAGTTCTCACAAAGGTAAGGGAGGACCTGCAGATTTTTATACGCTTTAATCCAGGCTAAGAAGGTGGAATATTTGAGTGGTTTCCACGATATAAAATGTAGCCGAAGAAGTTACTACACAACGGCGAAAACAGCAAAGCTAGATGTAATTGTATGAGTCGGGAACCCGGACAATTGGCCCTGGCCTTTTAAGACAACAGTTTTTCAAAGGAAAAGAGAAACACGTTTTATTGAATTGTTAGCATTTGGGAACATAATGATAATGAAAATATATGCTTATCAACAATAGCCGTGTCACTGAAGTTTGTCTTCATCTAATACGGGTGTCTCGTATGTACAAACGTTTGCATATAGATCTTTTTTTTTTTGTTAGTTTCCTCATCGACTTATTATATTGACTGTCTTGAATATGGTTGGACTCTTTTTTTTGTAACTAGAATAAACTCATGGTCTTAAATGAGAAAACTAATGTCTCAAACAGAGCGGAGTCTGCCGCGGGCACCCGTTTATGGCCGCTCTCTTATGTATATCTTATTGGGGCTCTCAAAGGAAGCTGTCTTCGTGATTAAAAAAAAAAAAAAATATTCTAAGAATTTATTAGTGCTTGCAAATATTAATAAAAGATTCCCACCCATTTTCTACTTCTTGGTGTCTGATTTGAAAATATGATTGATTAATCTATGCAGGGCAACGGACAGCTAATTATGACAGCGTTCAACGTGCCTTCGCGATTGAGCGCCGTCAATTATAAGCGCAGCTTTGAACGAATTTGCTTTCCGATCGGTGCTGCGCAATTCGTTAAGCACCATTGGCTGACAGAAGGCTGAACCACGCCACGAGGAAAGTCAACGGGTACAATAGTTTTTTTTTTCCATAGGCGTTTTTCTCTCTCCTTTCCTGGGAACTGTACATGCTGGTAATTTGTGGACTTATGAAATCACAAACTAAGAGTGTGTAAGAAGACAGGAAGCTCGTGTTTGAATTGTTTAAAACCAAAGTGTGTTGTGGAATGGGGAATGCGAGAAGGATGCCGATGACGCGATGGATAGTCTGATTGGTTTCTTTCAAGTTTTGCAAGATCTAGTATAATTGTGAAGTTTCTTATGAGTCAATTTTGATACATAAATTATTTTATGTTTTCAAAACGAGGGAAAAGAATGGTTATCCCAAGGAACGGTATCACTTATCTTAACAGCTTTTTTTTTTTTTGGTAACAACCGCAGCTTGTCTAGTTTCGTTTTTGTAGTCGTCTCCCACATGAGACGAGAGTATCAGAGGGTCGCATCGAAAAGGGAATTCTACAGTATATTTTTATCTCGACTGGAAGTCGATGCCTTTAGTTGTTCACTGTGCCCATAACTCTGCAAAGTTTCTAATGAACATAGTTTGCACACACGTTCCAAAACATATGTTAAGAAAACATATTAAGCCTAAGGTCTTAACATTCTGAACATACTCTATTGTGATGGTCCCCAAAACTAAATTTTTATACAAAAGTAACTCGAGACCCAGGACACTGTAATAAAACTGCCTTTGTTTTTGCCGGGTTAATAACCAGATATCTAATATCTGTTCAGATTTTTAAATTTATTCCGAAAACAATTTGCTTTCATAACGAGCACGTCTCCCGTGACAGTATATGTCAACACAAGAACAGCCCGCTTTGCGATTAGGTGCGAGCTAAAATCGTTGCAACGACCAGTGGCAGAGAAAAAAAAATCGTATGATGACTTTAAATATTTTTTTTATTAAAAGTCGTTGGATGAATATCACAATTGACGTTCCAACGGACTAAAAGAAAAAAAAAGGCAAGTCTGTTGAAAAGAATTCTGAGCAGTGCATCTGTTATTTCATAAATGCCAGGCACGTCGTGCTTGAAAATAGCACGCACAGCGGCCGACATGAAAGGTCCTAATGTAGAAGCGTAACATAGTTGTTTACGAGAACTCGAGACGTTAGGAAACAAACATTGTGGGTACGTGTCTTACCATTGTTAAATACTTAGAAGGTATTCCATATTTGTCGTAGTTTCGGTAGCATTCGATGAACATGTCCGCGGCTGGCGTCAGCATGGACATCATATCCCTTTTGCCTGGAATAGAAAATATTCGTTTGTTTGTTTTTGTTGTGAAAGGAACAGGACAACCCTATATCATTCACAAGATTGTCATTTACACTGCAACTGAGATTTCTAGTTTGATTTTCAATAGTTTCAAAGGATGCCCATCTGATCATGCTGAAAACGGCATAACGTTCGTCAACAAGACCTACGGTCAATGAAAGGTAAAGAATGCCGTAGATGCCCCGCCTCCAACGCAACGTCTTTGCTAACACTTCGGCGTACTTGCAGCCAAAGCCTGGCGGAAGAACGAGCGCGTTCTGGAGGCGGAGCTTCTGCTGCGCTATTAACCTGTCGCAGACTACAGAAGCACTCCTCTCATATTCCACAGCGCCTTTAACCTTGTATCATCTAGCAGTGCACCCGAAATGGTCTCGAAGGTCCTTTTAAAATGGGCAACGTAGCATGCCAGCAATATTACAATACAAAATATTGCAGAAGCTTCCAGTGTCTGAACAGTAAGTTTAATAACAGCAGGGTAACTGATGCAGTTACTGTAGGGATAAAACAAATTTGAAACGTCTGCCGTAGGTTCGCACAATCGCGCTTACATCTGTTGTGTATTGACTGCGTTAACCTCACCGTGCACTAATTTTAGAGGAAAGTTCTATTACGTCCAGAATATCTTCATAATTCCGCCGTTATGTCGTTTCGACAGATTTTGAGGACAGATTGCGCCATCTCTCGATATGAGTACCAAACCTAATTGGCTAATGCCGCATTCATATTGACTGGGGAGCAATGATGAGATGCGGCAAGTTCGCCAAGCAAGGCGTTTCTGGAGCTGAAAGTCAGTGTGCACTCGCAGAAAAAAAAAAAAAAAAAGCTTGTCTTTTACTTGACGACGCTGGCGCCCAACATAGAAACACAGTTGCGTCATATCTCACCGGGTTGTGGTCCACAGGAACGACTCACTGGCGATGCCGAGGTCAGCAGCACCACCGTGAACGAGATGGTCAGCGTGGTGATCGACAGGGCCATCGTGCGTTTTCTGCGCATCCATGCCCGTTGACGGCCGCCCGCGTTTACACAGCCGGACGGGCGCAGCACGCCGGCGCTCATTTATCTCGATGTCACGCTCGCTGGCAGCGTATTGGCACTGCATGCTTTCCCTGTCAGTTTTGCTTCCAGTTTTTGCCCGCTGAAAATATTTGCTCTCGGCAATGGCCGATCGTGTCCATGAGGTTATTTGCAGTTCGTCGGGGATGTTGAAGTGCGGACGTTAAAAAAAAAAAAAAAAAATTGAGCAAAAGTTTTTTTTTTTTTTGTTTTTACCTGCAGTGATTTCTGGGTGCCCTAAAATCTGAATTTCTGTACTCTAAAATAAGACTCGAATGTCTCTTGTAAAAACTTTCAAAGTGCAAGCGAGCCGGCGTATGCTCAGCTTGATGGTGAACACTGAGGTTGAGGTGGAAAAGAGTTAAAACAGCAAAAGAGACAGAAAGTAACGGGGACATTCAGTATCTCAGACGTAGCTACAAAACTTATTTTCTACGCCGTTCTAGAGTTCGAATTCAAAGGCTAAGGACTGATAGTGAGATTTGGGTGATTGTCATTTGTAGCGTATTTGGCTGTTTCGTCAGGCTCAGAAACCTTTCACACAACTAGGGAACTTTGGACATTCTTTTTTTTTTTTTTGAACTACAACGGAATAGCTAAATGATCGTAACAGTGCATTTATAGTTCAAAATACGTTTTACGAAATTCAGAACCTTGCCCCACTGACTCTAATTTACCTGGTTTTTGATGATAACTTTTGTCACACATTCTCGACGTAATGAAATTTCATATACCTATTCAACGAAAAATGCGAATGGTATTCGAGCCTTGACCTGTGAAGTTAAGTCAAAATCTCAAAAATTAAAGCTCTTCAGCAAATATGGTTCAGCAGCTTCGTTCTAGACAATAATCGGCCAAGCATATACATCTTTAAAAAAAAAAAAAAAAATTGGATCATCAAACCCTTGTTTTGCTCGATTCAAGTTAAAATCGCCCTATACATTAATTTTGGGGAGATATAAATACTCACCCTTACACGAGTGTTCCATTACCAGTGAAGTCACACGAGAACATGATTACATTTGTCAAAGCAGAATAAGCTATGAAACTCTGCATCGGGAATAATGAAATGGGAGTCTAACAGAGTGCGCACAAGAAAGAGAAGACGAACGCAAAGTAGGAGAAACGAACAAGCGCATGTCTCTGTCCCCTACTTCGTGTTCGTCTATTGTTTTTTTAGTAAACAACTTTTCTTTGAATAATGAACCGATTAGCCGAACAATAAGTCTTGTTGATTAACAGATATAGTGCATGGGGTTCAATGTTTGTTTTTAAATATTAAGTGATAAATTTGGTAATGTGTTTATTTTTTTTAACGTGTATTGAGGTCTCGTCAGGTAAAATTTGTTTACCTTTTGTGACCCTCCTTTCCTTATCAAGAGGTGGACATAAAGATTAATAATATTATTTTAATATTATTGCGACTGTCACGAAGAATTGACCTTCAGCATTCCCCTGAAACTCTGCAATGAACCGCCGACTAGAATACAATGGACCTTTTTCACATACCGACGGCGCCAGGCGGTGGCTGCACGAACTAAAAATCGAGGAAGTGACCTACCTGCGCTACCAATCGATAATGGGAGCTACGCTACCAGTTTCTTCGCTCTCCGAGCAGCGGCGCGTGCCCAAGGCGACTCTAAAGAGGGGGATCTGTGGCGTCCACCCAAACGTCATGTTTTTCTTTCCGTCCACTTTCTTTTTTTGTGTAACACAATTATATATATGTTGCAATTACGTGTTCTACTTGCTGATCCACAGCCTCCTTCCGAATTTCCTCGATTTCTAGTGCCGACTTCCGCCGCTTGGTATCGAGTGCTCGCGCGTGCGCAGAACGCTTCTCGAAAAAGGTCCATTGTAGCGACCGACGCACTACAGATTTGGCGCTAAAAAACGTGTCTGAGACGCGAGTCGCTAGCCTGGGAGAGCGCACTTCTCAAACGGCCTCCGAGAGCGCGTTCGAGGAACGCGAAGACGCGCAAGGTTGAACGCTTAAAGCCACAACAGCAACCGGACGTTCGATTTAATTTCTTCGCACAGTTTATTAGGTTGGGACTCCGTCCTTCCCACATAATCATGACGCATGTCACGGAAGACAGACTAGGATCGATAAAAATATATAAAAAAGGTCTGTGCACAAACGAGTTGATGTAATTTGAACATAATTACGAAGAACTCCGAAACCCAAGTAAGATAAGGGAAAGCACAAACACGGCGCAAGATTTCGTTGTGAGGTAAGCCAGACAGAAGCACAGTGTTAAAAAATTAAAGACGTTTAGAAATCTCTTTAATGCGAAATTAGAGCGCAGCTCTTGAGGAGGAGGAGGGGAGGGTACAGAGGAGAGAGTAGGCCCATCCTCCTCCTCTTATTCGTTGTCTGCCGCTCTACCTTTTCACTTTCGCCGCGTCTCGTGGCGATCTGCCAGGGTTTGTCCGTATAGATAAGGCTATGGTTTGGGCTATTTGCAAACGTCATGTTGGCGAGCCTGTATTTATTTTTTCTTTTCTTTTTTAGCTTCTGGAATACTCGCGCAAGCTTCCCGTCATCAACCTTGTCGTTCTCGAAATACAATGAGTGACCAATTAGAAATTATATTTAACAGAATTTTCAAATAACCTTGCGCAAATACCTTCTAAATTCTTTCAAACGACTTCTTTGATATATATATTTTTTTTATTTGTGGTTGGGACGAAAATTTAAGATAAATGTTAGTTCGATGTTTATGAACCAATCCAAGCAGCGTTCTGAAATCACAGGGAGCGAGCTTCTTTCTCGTGCTTTCTCGAACTTCACTTTCCCTTGCGATGGACGAGGACTATGGCGTGGGGGCAGCTACTTTCCGGACCAGCCGTCTCAACGGGCGTCCGCTGAGAGGGCAATCGGGCGGCCCGCAGTACGACAGGTGAGCTTTAGCTGGTGGTGTAACTTTAGGCTAAGCCTCGGGGTGTCGTTGTGGGTTCGCTACCATAGCTGAACCCATTGCCACTGGGTGCGCGCTGGCAGTAAAGACTGGTTCTGATATTTGAGTCAACACCGACAATCGCTACCTTTTATTATTTGACGATGCCACCTCTTGCATTGCTGGTAAGGCGAACACTTTTCCCGGTGACTTTATCACTGCTGTGGTTTCAGTTGCTATGAGCGCAATCGAAGCAAATAGCCTTAAAATCGGCCGTGCAACAAATTGTGTAGGAATGTTTTTTCCTTTACACAAGCTTACTGGCACTAGTGGGACCCAGGTAAACTTGCACACAATGTGGGGTTCAGAAAGATCTTTATTAAACCGCTACATTAGTGGACAGTCTGAAAGCATTTGCATTTTAGAGGACAGTATTTGCAAGCAGAGGTAGTCATTGGCATTGTTAATGTGATTAATGAGCCCCATCGTTGTTCCCTGGTATAATCGGACCGCTTGTTCCGTGTCGTTCAGAACGCGAACTGGAACTGTGCTCCGAGCCTCAACGATGCTCCAGAGTGATGTCGCTCCTTTTCGCTGAAGGGAGTCTGGACGAGGTTCCAAGACACCGTCAAAGGCCGGTCCAACTTAGATACGTGGCCATCGACAATAACTCCACTGTGAGGCGGAAGCAGCATTGTAGTAGCAAGAACAATTCCCAGTGGCTCCATTTTCGTGCCGGTAGTTTCTGCACATGGTTTCCTTGCTCGCAACAAGAAATCCAAAAAAATTTAGACAGAATCTGAGTGAGGAAGTCAATGCCACGGATGCACTTCTGGGTTATACCGCGAATCACTAACAGCGGTTGTACAGTCTTGATGCCTGCAATCTCGATTTCCGGTAGCAAATGCCTTCCACGTTCAAAGTCCCACCATTCAAGGCGCGTAAATCGCGCTGTTCTGGTACGATTGCGGGCTCTGTATCCAGTAATTGCGTCCACGCATCAAAGCTAATGATAGTCACTAATGACCCCGAATCAATTAAAGTCTAGTAACACACCTACGATCGTCCCTCGTACCGTGACAAGCGGTGTAGTTTGCTGAACCAGGTGTTGGTTGATGGGCGTCTGCGCTGGGCTCCGAGTTGAGGCGCCGATCAGTTCACCAAACGCCGTTGGTTCCAACGTCGTTAGAGTTGTTTCCGTCTCCGTTGTTCTCCATCTTGGCATTACAACTGTGTGCAAAAGTCCTGCCCTGCCACAACCGAAGCAGCGTTGCTGACGTGAGACCTGGTGCGTAGTGTGCCTTCATACACACGCGTGCTTTTGCTTGAATGGTGACATCTCGGCCATTTTTCCGCCCAATCGTTTTTTTTATGCATTTTGAAGTGCGCGCAATCCACCGTCACTTACCTCGAGCGCGTAGCTTTGGCTAATGCATAGACGACATTTTACCGCCCAAGTCACGCACCGAGTGCGCCAGAGCGTCACGCGCTGGCACATTTAGGGCAACAATGGATGTCTTCACCCTGAGACAGACAGATATGTAGGCACCCTACTGGTGCGTGGCCGTTTGCCCCCTCTGGAGGTTCTCGATCTTGTCCACGAGAACAGCCATGGAAGAGGTGAGGGATGCTATGTCCGCTTTTGTGGCAAGCGTCGTGTCCTCGCGCGCAGTAGCAGTAAACGACGTCTCTACCGATTCCTTGCCGAGACAGCGGATGCGGGTTGCCACTGCCGCTGCCAGAGATGTTGGAGCAGCGATGAGTACCCGGCACCGAAAGTCATTGTCGAGTTCCGCAATGAACTGATCCCGTACAAGAGCGTCATAGTCGTCGTGAGGCATTCCAACGTATACCTTGGGAAACAGGTCCATCAGGTCGTAGGCGAATTGGAGCATAATGACTACACCGGGGAAATCGCTACTTTTCATTACTTGACGATGCCACCTCCTGCATTGCTTGTAAGGCGAACACTTGTCTCGGTGACTCTGTCACTGCTGTGGTTTCAGTTGCCATGGACGCAACCGACGCAGATAGCCTTAAAAGTGACCGCGCAACAATATTGTGTAGGAATGTTTTTCCTTTTACACAAGCTTACTGGCACTAGTGGGACCCAGGTAAACTTGCACCCAGTGTCACTGACTAGGGCCCGTTTGCTCGAAGCGCTAACCGCGGCTAAAGTTAGCCGCAGTACCTAGGAGAGGGATTTTGAAATCACGTGACTGGCTTGGTAGGGATGCGGGGAAACATGGCGGTGCCCCGGTGAGTGAGTGCCGCTCGCTTTGGAACTAATATGTCGTTGTAACTGCAATACCGGGCGCGTTAGTCAGCAACGAATGGTGCAAAAGGCTTTCCATTTGCCTTACCTAACTTAAATCGCAAAGCATAAGCAATGACCTCGCCGCATTTTTAGATAGTCTTTCGATTCTGGCCATTCCTAAGCCTAAATGAACGCGATAATTGTCGGCATAGCAACGTCTTTGGAAAGTGGATTGCCTTGACTCAAGCCACGACTCAAGCACACAGAAGCAGACAGCGTCCCAATAGACCTTTTCTTTTAATTACCCAAGCATCGAGGAGAACGCTGGAAGTGTCATTCTACGGTCCGCGCGCGCTGCCCTTCCTCTTATAAAAGATTCGAAGCAAATAATCACAATAAGACTTTGACGAACACGCGTGCAAGGCAAAATTTGTTTTAGACTTTTTGCTTTAGAACAATTACTACTAGACGCCAGCACGTGCAACCCGTGTAACCACACTCGCAGCATGCACCTCGGTGCTTGGGAAATTTAGAAAAAGGTCTAATGGGACGCTGTCTGCTTTTGTGTTCTACCCACGACCGGCTTTGTGGTTCTACCAATACCCGGCCGATTGAGAGGAGGCAATCCACTTTCCAAAGACGTTGCCATGACGACAATTATCGCGTTCATTTAGGCTTAGGAATGTCCAGAATCGAAAGACTATCTAAAAATTGCGGCGAGGTCATTGCCCATGCTTTGCGATTTAAGTGAGGTAAGGCAAAGCGTAAGCCTCCTGCACCATTCGTTGCTGACTAACGTGCCCGATATTGCAGCTACAACGACATATTAGTTTTAAATCAAGCGGCGCTCACTCACCGGGGCACCACCATGTTTCCCCGTATCCCTACCGAGCCAGTCACGTGATTTCAAAATCCCTCTTCTAGGTACTGCGGCAGCCGCAGTACCTAGAAGAGGGATTTTGAAATCACGTGACTGGCTCGGTAGGGATGCGGGGAAACATGGCGGTGCCCCGGTGAGTGAGCGCCGCTCGCTTTGGAACTACAGGGTGAAACAAGGAGACGGCAGGCTCTTTAGATCGACCGGAAAATTCGGTTTCTTAACCTATCGCGCTACGACTTTGTGCAGCGTTGCCCACAGATGGTGCATTTTTTTTTTTGTAAAATTTGCAAAGAACGAACTTACCTGAGGAAAAAGTAAAGAAAGAAAAAGGCTTAGCTCCTATTAGTGTTCCTGTATAGGCTCCCTACGGGAGCCAGAGTTGCGCGTTCACGCATGACATGTGGATTCAGCTCCTCACGTGACTGAATTCGGCGAATAGCAGCGCCGTGCGTTCGAGGCGCGCGGCGCGCTCAAAAGCCGGGGAACGTATGCCGGGGCGCGTGCAACGTCTACTTTGCTGCACGACACTTGATACGGCTCCTCACGTGATCGGATCTCGGCGAATAGCGGCGAGGGCGGCACGCGGAACGTGGAATCAAACGCGCAACTCTGGCTCCCGTAGGGAGCCTATACAGGAACTCTAGCTCCTATGGAAACGCAGCGACGCCACCGGTCTTCAAACAACACGGCGCCGTTTCGCACGGGAGACAAGAGATGGCGCAAGCGGTCGCGACGCCAACTGCCGCCAACGAACGAGCAGACGACGCCGAGAGCCGGCCCTTTAGCAGACAATCTTTTCGACTCAAAAGCGGCACGAGCTTTTCTGATATCAGTTGGCAATGCATTATTTTATCATCCTTTCTAATAAAACACATTGAATGGACACATAATCGATTAAAAAAATGGTTTGTCGGGTTATTTTGACAGTTTTTTTTTCGGGGTACTGATGTCGTCTGCTTTGCAGTTCGTCTTTACTACCGCGTCTGTCTTTGGTTCTGCGACTGTTATTCGCGCTGTTTTCTTACGTTTGACGTCGGGATGGTGCGTTTAACTCCCAGCGAACGAGCTAAGGTCGTACTTTGGTACGGGGAGTGCCATAGGACGAAAGAAGTCCGCCGACGCTTCCGAACGGAGTTCAGGCGACGGCCTCCGAGCTCGCCTGCCATCTTGCGCTGGGTGAGGCGTATGGTCGTTCGTTGGCGGCGTTCATTGCACCATCTCTTGCCTCCCGTGCGAAACGGCGCCGTGTTGTTTGAAGACCGGTGGCGTCGCTGCGTTTCCATAGGAGCTAAGCCTTTTTCTTTCTTTACTTTTTCCTCAGTTAAGTTCGTTCTTTGCAAATTTTACAAAAAAATGCACCATCTGTGGGGAACGCTGCACAAAGTCGTAGCGCGATAGGTTAAGAAACCGAATTTTCCGGTCGATTTAAAGAGCCTGCCGTCTCCTTGTTTCACCCTGTATACTTTGTCTCATCCATGCGATGGACTAAAGGCCAAAGCCACGGGCCGCCAGGTCCAATCACGTTCCACGCTATACTATATGACACGCTTAACATTGATTAGGGGTGGACGAATAATGCTCGAATCCAAAAACGCCGCATCATTTCTATAGCTTCGACGCTGCAAAGAGCCTATATGCCGTGGCTTTCTTTGCGATGTAAAATTGTAGAGTCACTCAGTGCTCTTCGAATTGAACCACTGTCCAGCCGTCCCCTCATCAGTGGTCCGAGACGCGGGCACCGATACGTGCATCGAAGCGAAATACCGCACAATTTATAAGTGGCTCGTGATTGGATCTGGCGGTTCGTAGCTTTTGCCTTTAGTCCATCGTAGGGTGAGACGAAGAATAATACGTCCTTGTAGCTGCAATATCGGCGCGTTAGTCAGCGACGAATGGTGCAGGAGGCTTTCGCTTTGCCTTACCTCACTTAAATCGCAAAGCATGAGCATTGACCTCGTCGCATTTTTTAGATAGTCTTTCGATTCTGACCATTCCTAAGCCTAAATGAACGCGATAATTGTCGGCATGGTAACGTCTTTGGAAAGTGGATTGCCTTGACTCAATCGGCCGGGTATTGATTTTCTAAATTTCCCAAGCACCAAGGCGCATGCTACGAGTGTAGTTGCACACGTTGCACGTGCTGGCGTCTGCAGTAGTAATTGTTCTAAAGCAAAAAAGTCTAAAACATATTTTGCCTTGCACGCGCGTTCGTCAAAGCCTTATTATGATTATTTATTTCGAATCTTTTATAAGAGAAAGGCCAGCGCGCGCGGACCGTAAAATTACCCGGCCGATTGAGTCAAGAGAATCCGCTTTCCAAGGACGTTGCCATGTTGACAATTATAGCGTTCATTTAGGCTTAGGAATGGCCAGAATCGAAAGACTATCTAAAAAATGCGGCGAGGTCATTGCTCATGCTTTGCGATTTAAGAGAGGTAAGACAAATCGAAAGCATTCTGCACCATTCGTTGCTGACTAACACGCCCGATATTGCAGCTACAACGACATATTAGTTCCGAAGCGAGCGGCGCTCACTCACCGGGGCACCGCCATATTTCCCCGCATCCCTACCGAGCCAGTCACGTGATTTCAAAATCCCTCTCCTAGGTACTGCGGCTAACTTTAGCCGCGGTTAGCGCTTCGAGCAATCGGGCCCAGGGCCGGTTTGCTCATCTTGCGGCCGCGGCTGCGGCTGCGGCCAAGAGGGATTTTTCTGTCACGTGACCAGCTCCTTGGGGACAATGAAGTACCTAGCGTCCCTGCGTAATGGCGGAGAAATCCGTATCGCTTCAAGCACAAAAGCTTAATTTCGCTCGCAGAAACTGACTGCAGGAACTTTCGACTGGAGTTCAATTGACCGCCACTTTATACTGTAGGAGCGGCAGGTAAAGTTCCGGCCAGGGAGGTTAAATATGAGCCAAAATAAAGAAGAAACCACCCAAGATAAAAGCGGTTGCAGTACATTTATATACCTCCGCCAACGCCGGCGGCTCGCGCCTTCTGTTGTGGTCGAGAGGTTAGAGCGTCGGTACTTCTAGTCGCGGCGTGAAAGTTTCGGGTTCAAATCGCGCTAGGGACTTTTTTTTTTTGCGTAATTTTGCCCGTGTCTCATTTTTTAATTGTGATCCTTTTTACGAATCCTTCACTTGCAGTACTGCGCCTTACACTGTTTTTACTGTTAGTCCCGCCTGTTCAATTAAAACACCGGGAAGAAAACAAAAGTCAAGGCAAGTTAACGCGCTAATCCAATCGTTTCGTAATGTTCATTAAAAGGAAACCAAGGTAACAACATCGGTATGGCTTGTACACCAACGGAGCCGAAACAAGCATCCTTCCCCCAGCAACTACAATTTTATGTGTTTTTAAATATACAACGATCTTGCTACGACTCCTTTCAATAACAGTAAACGCCTATTTAGTACTAATAAAAACTGCAGTTGTGACAATTAAAAACAAAACAAAAAAACTTGCACAAAATAAGCAAAAAGAAAAAAAAAGACTAGCAGCTCTGGATGTATTGATTGAGCGAAATCCTACAGGCAAGGCAGCAAGTCAAACGTCTGAGAAAGTAGTAAAACCGAAATAAAAGAGATCATACTTTTACTTGCATGGAATGTGATAAAAGGTATATTTTTACTCTTTACATTTTGCTGTGGCAATTGTTTTGTAATATTTAACACATTACTTGTTGAATTTTAGTTAAACTCGCAGACGATCGCAACCGAATTCAAAAATGAATCAGGGGTCGACATCGCAAACCATCTCTCTAACGCAAACACCTAAAATTACTTTGGATCAACAAATGGAATTAATTAGAGCAGATGGAAAACGGAAGCAACAAATTCTAGAGAAATTCAGCAGCACAGTTACCTGGCGAACGAAGAGACGGGCATGCGAAGATATTGTCAACTTTCAGCGGAGTGTACGGCAGATGCAGGAGGCGTGGCGGAAATTGGTAAAGAAAGCCAGAGACATGTATGCGCTCTTCCGAGGTCATGAACAACGAACTGGTGAGTCAGAACTACCCGCCCAATGATTTTATAGAGCTAATAGGGCCTTGTCTACATTCTTAGTGGGAGTGCAGTCAAATACAACAACAGCAACAAAAAAAAAAAAAAGAGTTTCGGGCGTGATTTGAACCCGGGACTTTCACGCCGCGACGAGAAGTACCGACGCTCTAACCTCTCGACCACAACAAAAAGCGCGAGCCGCCGGCGCTGGCGGAGGTATATAAACATACTGCAACCGCTTTTATCTTCCGTGTTTTTTTCTTTATTTTGGCTCGCATTTACCCTCCCTGGCCGGAACTTTACTTGCCGCTCCTACAGTATAAAGGGGCAGTCAATTGGACTCCAGTTGAAAGTTCCTGCAGTCAGTTTCTGCGAGCGAAATTAGGCTTTTGTGCTTGAAGCGATACGGATTTCTCCGCCATTAGGCAGGGACGCTAGGTACTTCGTTGTCCCCAAGGAGCTGGTCACGTGGCAGACAAATCCCTCTTGGCCGCAGCCGCAGCCGCGGCCGCAAGATGAGCAAACCGGCCCAGGAGGCTTCTTTGTCGCCGCGTAACGTCAAGGATAAAAGCGGACGTTTATTTTCAGTCTTCCCTTCGCAAAACTCGATGACGAAGTTGTGGGCATCGCATGATTGGTGCTATCAACAATGCCATTACCAGAATTTTATCATCAAGCTTTGCCTTCTCCGCGGTTGCGATATTCAAATGTGGCTCATGCAGTGGAGCAGTGGACAATCAGCCCCGTGCGCGACCGAAAGCGTCGCTGTGGTCGGCCTTCCACGATTGGCCAAACGCTGACTATGACGTCGGAAAGGGGATTTATCATCGACGGAAATAAGAGGAATGAAAGAACTTTAATTTTGACGGTGTTGGCAGTGTTCCTTTGAGAGCGCAATGATTTCAAGCTTCCACCATGCTAATAACAAACACCATCGAACTTGTTGTTTGCAAGGTAATGACGTCACAAGGGGGAACCACAGGAGGGCGCCACCAAAACATCTCGCCGCTAATAGAGCTGCTTGACCATGTGATTTGGATTAGTGACAATCAATGCCTCGATATGCATTCGGGTAGTGGGTCGTGCCCAATCGCACCGATTGCGGGAATAGCCGAAGCTTGACAATGTGTGGAACCCTACCCTCCTATATACTGACAAAGCCTGGCAGATCGCCACGAGAAGCGGCCGCCGAAATGGAAAAAGGTGGAGCGGCAGACAACGGATGGGAGGAGAGCCATGTGACTGGCGCCCCGCTGCTGCGAGACGCCGAAACACACTTCTCCCGAGTGAACAGGTGTGCTTCGGGTCCTCGCCGCTGCAAAAGTTGTGCGCTGACGTCCAGGTTCCCCGAGAAATGGCTGTTTGATGCTCTGTGCTACCAGATCCTTGCGCTCCAAATCTGCGACCGGGCACTATGGCTCCGTGGTCGAACTGCCAGGCTTTGTGAATATAGAGGTTATGATAGAACACAGCGCGTGCTCTGCGCTTTTCCCACCCCAGCGCGTGGCCAGAATAAACAGTGGAGGCATACAATCGGCTCCAGGTCTCGTGGCCGCTTGTTCTGGCTGGAAGTTTAGGGGTTTAACGCAGTTTGTTTTTCTCAATTTTATCTCTAACTGCCAATACTTAAAAAAAAAGTTAACGCAAGGGTATGAATGTCAAGAAATAATTTTAAGCGTTATTTTCCGAAAGTACGAAAATTGTTGCATCGCCCCTTTAATACGCATCCATGATGCTTCCTCACGTATACCATTGAAAAGCAATATTAACTCCTCTTCTAACGTGACCTTCATGTGACCATACCATGAACGCCGCTGGCCTTTGTGGCCGCTTGTTCTGGCCTGTTTCTGGCCTGTTGCTCTCGGCCAGGGGGCGCGAGCGGATTCGTAAGGCGTGACCATGTAATGCATGCATGGATCATAAAGCGGCGCTGCAGCGTTCAATCACGAGCCATGACGTTCGTTTACAAGCGTGTTTCAGCGTCCGTGTATGCGCGGTAACAGGACGTTTGAAGGCAGTAAACTTCGTTTCACTAAGTAGAGACGCAGCCGACGCTACAAGCTAATGGGACCAATCAGAAAGCCTCAAAAGCGCACCATCATGGTGTTCGTAATGTTTCTATACGTGTTCTATCATTACTAATCCAATCATAACAGAAAAAAAGTGACTAGCGCTAATCACGCTCCTTGATTGGTCCCGTTAGCTCGTAGCGTTGGCTGCGTCTGGACATATGGTGGAACGAAGTATAAAAAAAAAGTTTAAATAAACAAAGACATGTGCGGCTTGCGCTTTCACTTTCAGTGTGCTAGCGAAACGATAAGAAGGATTTAGTTGTAGCCTATAGTACTTTGCCATCGCTTATCACCCGGGCGAGAAATGCTGAGTCACTGAGCCGTGGACGCGTGCGCAGCGCCTGATATACCGCACAACAGAGCAACAGGGCATGCTCAGAAAGCGTTCCACAGCCCAGCAGACAAAGATGGCAGCGCGCAGAAGGCGATTTTTGCAAAGGTCTATATCCTTCGATAGATATTTACCAATGAAATTCTGCCACTTTATCGCTCGCTGGCAGCGTGAAAAAACGTCGTTAAGGACAATCGAAACGCGACCGAGAAATATTCGATTCTGCTCGCGAGAGGCGCTGCGCAAACTCGAGAGCTAAAGCTGCCCCCCCCCCCCCCCCCCCTTCACCCTCCTTTCTGAAGAAAAATTGTACTATAGTTGATTGCAAGCTAAGAAAAAAACCGGAAATGCCTCTCAGAGGAAAATGTATTCCTACGCCGAGAAACGCCAGCCAATCGTTTTTAT
Source organism: Ixodes persulcatus (assembly GCA_013358835.2). Taxonomy (NCBI): domain Eukaryota; kingdom Metazoa; phylum Arthropoda; class Arachnida; order Ixodida; family Ixodidae; genus Ixodes; species Ixodes persulcatus. The sequence continues at coordinate 130,422 of JABSTQ010011339.1, read as the reverse complement.
GACGTCACGATTCCGTGGACCAATCGCGATCCTTTTGATAAAAAAAAAAAAGCTCAACATGGCTGCTGGCCTTAGCAACGCGACGCTAGTTTCTCGTGACAATTATTCTGCTTTTTTGCACCGTGTTTTACGTGCCCGAGGTTACGCCACGAAATCTTAATGGTATCGGCTTGCGTTTGCAGCAGTTTTTGCGCAACAACGTGAGAACCCAGCGATGCTATCGCCAACGAAAATTTCGAAGCGGGAGCGAGGCTTAGCACTGCTGAGAGGTGAGAAGCTACGCCGGACGTCGTCGGCTTCGTTGGATTTCTGTCGCCTCTGCCCCACGTTGCTACTCAACATAGTACCGGCACCGCTGCTTCAATTCGCTGTGGTTTCCGCGGGGTGAGCTGAGATTGCCGTGCACCTCAGTGGGATCTATGACGGAAGACAAAGAGAGCGGGGCGTAGGGTGCCTACATGTCTGTCTGTCTCAGGGTGAAGACATCCATTGTTGCACTGAATGTTCAGCGCGTGACGCTCTCGCGCACTCGTTGCGTGACCTGGGCGCTAAAATGGCATCTATACATTAGCCAAAGCTACGCGCTCGAGCTGATTGACACCGGATTGCGCGTACTTCAAAATGCATAAAAAAACGATTGGGCGTAAAAATGGCTGAGATGTCACCACTCAAGCAAAAGCGCGCGTGTGTATGAAGGCAGGCACTCTAGCGGGGCGCGGTGGTGGTGTCGATGACTTGGGAGGGTGCCGATTTGTGAAAACCCGAAAAGTATAATTATTCTTGTTTTCTATTCATCCAACAAAATAAAGGCACACATTTTGTGCGCAAAGCCCACAAAACTAAGTAAATCACTAAATATTTATTATTTGCAGGAACTATAAGTGATTTGTTATTTATAATTTTGGCGAGAGAAAGGTTGGTTTCGTTTTCGCCGCTTTCCCTCAATCGAAGGCGCTGGAATACGGTATGTTAGACAGTATCTTGGACAGAAAATGAATTGGGAAGACGGTACATTGGACATGACTTTCTTTCTTTACTAAACAGCTATTTCGTTGACAAAAACGTATTCTAACTTATTTAAACGTCCTGAATGAAATAAATAAATATTGTAGTAGTTTAAGACACGTTTACTGGAGGAAGAAAAAGCAACGTTGCTAGCGAACTACTTTCTCGACGGCGGAGGCACTTCAGATGGGCGCAATGCGCTTGTGGGTGGAGCTAAAAGATTGTTCTTAGGTTGCATCCGACTATAATGCTAATAAACCCGTTGCTCTCGCGCAGGGGGCGCGAGCGCGTCCGCACGACGCGACCATGTTATGCTGGCAGCACTATCCAGGCGGCGCTGTAACGTTCGATTTTGCACGTGCCACGTTCGAATGCAAGCGTCTCTCAGCATCTGTAGACGCGCGATAACAAAATGTCTAAAAAAGAAAAACTAAAATAAAAAAAAGAATTATGCAGCTCACGGCCTCAGCGTTCCATTAAACATTCCTTTCAGCTTTATTATTTTATTGCTTTCTTTCATAGCTTCCGTGAGCTCGTATGTTTCACTTTACGTGATAGCGAAGCCGAAGCTTGCAAAAGCACGTTCGTCTGAACGACGCTTGCACTGCACGAGCGCGCGTGCTTGGCAGGGACACTGCAAGCTCGGAGCTCGCTCTTGTAGCCTCTGCTACGCTGGCACTTATAATGGAACGGAGTATAAAAAAACTGTAGTGGGGAAGCGTATAGACGCACGTTCGAAACGCGAGCCAAACATTCTATTTTTCTCGCCTGGAGCGCTCCTCAAAACTTGAGAGCTACGGGCCTATACCTCCTCCGGTGTCAGGGGCTCTATCTCAACTCACGAGACACGCAGAACTTCAACTATACTTCGTTTCACCTTATCTGCGAGCGAAACCAAAGCTAGAAGCGCGAGACTAGCGCTTTTTGCGTTTCTCCCCAGCTCGCTCGCTCGAGCAAAGCCTGAACGCACGGAACTTTCGCGCTCGCGCTTCCAGCTTTGCCTTCGCTCGCACATAAGGTGAAACGAAGTATAGTGTTTTGTAGGAGATACGTTGAATTATTTATTTCATCGATCTAGTTGTTAGGAGCATGACGTTGATATAGCTCAGAAAACAAGAAGTGTGGCGAGACACTTTGTGGTTGGTGCAGCTACCTTTTGCAGGACTGAACACTGCACGTGTTGTTAGCACGAGCCCGGTTCCCGCGCTTTTTTGCATTTAACTCACACAGAGTGCTGACGGATAGCAAACTCCAACGCTTAGGTTGCTGCCCTGAATGAGAGAAGTTTCCGTCTCACCAGTAGGATTTTTGACAGCTGAAAAATTAAAAAAAAAAAAAAAAATAAAAGAAAAATCTTGCGATCACTTGTTTACGCTAACGGTGTTGCGCTATGTGCGTTCCATACCATTCAGATTGTCTTTTGTTGCAGACAGGAAAGCCCAATGTGAGTATGAGCTGTGAACAACGCGCTAGAATATGCGCTTACACATTTTGGGCGACCTGGGATCCAAAGCGTTGGACCAGGTGGCCCGCACCTACACCCTGCATCAAATTATTTTGGCGGTCATTTCCAACGTTTCTAGATCTATCGGATGAGAAGCTTTATCGAAGAGGGTCATTCGAAAACGGTACTTTCCCTTTTCTTGCACGTGAGCAGGTACGGGCGGATAAAGAGCCGTGTATAGAGAGAGTCTGGTCAATGGGAGGAGCCGGCGGAAGCCTGGGTGGAGCGGCGAAAGCGGAGGCGCCGCCAGCGCCGCATATTCCCCCTGTGATTAATTTGCGAAGTAAGAATACGGTGGGATGACCGTGAAGGATTCGCGTGGCGCGGAGTAGGCATTTTTTTTTTTTTTTTGCTAGATGAGGTTGAAAGTATTTTAATTTATAATTGTAGGAGATTCATGGAAAAGGGGAGTTTCAAGGTGCTGAGTGCGTTTACTGAGCCAGGAAAGGTGACATTGACGAGAAAAATTTCCTGAAACATGAGGCGACACCGCGAATGTGGGGTGCGCGTTCAGGGTTGGGGCAGTCTTGGGTAAGTTACTTTGAAAAAGTGGTTAGTTACAGTGACAGGTCGTGTGTCAAAAATGTATTTAAGTTACAGTTTCATTTACTTCGTCATAGTATCTTAGCTATTTTTAAGACACTTTCGTTTTTTTTTTTGTTTTTTAAATATAACTATGAAGACATTGATCGCCCTGTTCTAACCAATTAATGACCAAACACTCTACACGCATGGCTCTGAAGTGGAAAGCGTTCGTAGCGCCCCCAGTGTCACCGCTTCCACGGGCAACAGAGAAGGAAGTACCATTTTTGAGAGACGCTGTTTTTGAGCTCACGTTTGTGCAAGCTTTGTTTTCACCATTAAAAAAAAAGCTGTAACGGTAAAAGGAAACAAAAGAGTTAATGATTCTTTGCGGCGTAGTTTTTCCTGGAGAATCTAAACGTCACCATCATTTGTCATCAAAACAACACTAAACACCAAACAAAATTGAAAAAAAAGCAGTTGCTCGCCGCTTAGAACGTCATTGGTTGATCGAGCCATGACATCATGAAAGATGCATCTTTCGCAGAACGATCAACTGGCAATCCTTACCATCGTTTCGTCTCCGCTTCGCGTAAGCTCCTCGGATTTGCTGAGGTGCCTGCCTCTTCTGTAGAAAGATGCTTGGAACAAACACACTGCTAGACAGACCTACACGTTACCCAAAGCAACTAAATATCGTTACTGATTACTCGCTCAAAAAAGAACTAAATATGTTACTCGTTACCGATTCTCAAAAGAAACGCGTTACTTACCTCAAAAGTAGAGAGTTACTTCTATCGTTACTTTGACGGCCAAAAACACCACTGCTTTCGTTTCTTGTTTTCTTGTTTTCTTTGGAGCAGTCGTTGCATTTAAGCAGCAGCTGCCTTTCCAAGTTTTCATTTGTTATGTTTCCCCGCTTATTGAGAATGCCTCTCCGGCGACGCTGAAGAGTCGTTCTACTGACGCGCTCGAAGGAACGGCAGTGTTCTCCCTCAGAAAGAGCCGGTGAATCTAAGATTCATCTCTCTCTCTCTTCTGTCTCGTTCTCTCTGCTTCAAAAGATCTAAGTTGACATTGGGTTCTATGCCTTCCCGCGTGGGCAACCTCCGGATTACATTCTGTCTGTACACGAATTCTAGAAGGTTCAACCAACGAACCTTATTGTGTTCGCTGAGTGAAGGATATTACCACGACTGTAGAGTTCGACCGACGTGTTCGGCGATAAACGTTGCTATACTGTCGTACTGTTCAGTTGTTGTTCGAGTTGCCTATCTGCCTTTGTCGGGAATAGACGCATACTCAGATTCGACTTAAAACGAGTCTGTTTAAACGTTGTTGTACACGTTACTGTACACGTTACTGTAGACATTGCTCCTCAAAAGTAACGGAATACCCTTGCTCGTTACTTGGCGTTAAAAATACCTAAGTACGTTACTCGTTCTTTTAAAAAAAAAAAAGTAACTAAATACGTCACTCCTTCCCGAAAAAGCAGCTACGTAAAAGTAACTCGTTGCTAGTAACGCTTTACGTGCATGTCTGCTGCTAGACTAGCCACAATTTACTGAATATAAACCTCTTCTTCTTCCACACCCATTAGTTTCGAGAATGAGACTAATAAGTATGGAAGAAGAAGAGATTTATCTTCAGTAAATTGTTGCTAGTCTAGCAGTGTTTTTACCTTCTTTTCTCTCTCCATCTTCGTGTATCTTCCTACGTTCAACAGGCATCTTTCAGAAAGCACGAATCACCAAATAACTCGGCTACAAGCAGTCTCAGCAAGTATCGATGACGCACTACGCTGACTCCGCGAGTCGAAGAGCACGTCCTTTCGTGACGTCACGTTTTCCCTTCTCTTTTTGCTTCCCTCTCCCGCTGCCGCGGTGGGGGGGGGGGGGGGGGGGCGTGGTTTTACCGCAACTTCAAAGGCGTCTTTTTAGGTAATACGGGCATTAAATAGCCAATTTTTGCGATATTCGTGATGCTTGAAATCGAATAAAAGATTAGAGTGTTTTAATCCAATTAAAAACCGCTCCAGTTTTTATTTAAAACAACAATGGAATCACCTGCCACTGCAGGCAATGTGCATCAAACTTTCCATCGGTTTCGTTGCTTCTTTCCATGTGGATGGGCTGATAGTCTAGCGAGCACCTTACCGAGCGGGGGCGCCACAAAAAAGGCGTCAGATGTTCAAGGAAGCTTGTAAACTGACTGATGAAAGTAGCGTTGGTCATTTCTACTTTTAATGTGCGCCGTAGAAGGTACGCGGTCAACAGCAAGACCCTCACAACGGCAGCCGATGCGAGTGATAATTTGCATAGGTAGCGTGCAATAGTGTGACCTCTTGTAATGCATAACGCAGGCTTTAGGCACTGACCCTCTCGGGCCCCTTAGCCATTCTACGAAAATGGCGTAATCTAAACGACACCACGTCTGAAATTAACTGCACACCACAACATGACCCTACCCCTGGGCTTAAGGTTTCGTTTCCTTGGGGGGGGGGGGGGGGGGGGGTTGTGCTGCTTCCTGGATATTGGGCTAGATAGATTCTGACAATGACAAAGTGCCTGGATCGACACTTCAAAACGAGCTATTCAGACGGTGAACATTTGCGCCACTAGGTATAATTGTACTATTAACTTTATTTTGCAAATTATTACAGTGTAATAATGATGTTGTGTTTGTCTACCAACCGAGAAATTGAAAGAATAATACACATTTAAAGTTTTGTCCCCCCAAAAGTTTAATGTTTTTGTTTTTACATTTTACCATTACATGTTCAAACAAGCTCCCTGCTTCCCATTTCGAATTATGTTTACCCATAATTTCTACGCAAAAGAAGTACGTCACTGCCATGAAATGTCGTCAAAGAGCATCGGTGGGAACAACATCGTGTACATAAAGAGCTTTAGGTTTGCGCAACTGTTCGCTTCATCAAAACACTTCCTAATTCTGCAGTCGTCCGACGTGGCCTCGCTCGCATAGCGCTAAGACAAGGATACTTCCGGTCCCATTTTTTCTTACATAAAATATCATCAAAGGCCAATTGCTCATATCTAAGCTCGTATTTCTAGGCGAAGACATAGTGGGTGATTCATCAAAGCCCGCAGCTGGACCTTCTACTGAGACGGAAGGTGGTGTGTGTGGACACCTGTCCCATCAAAAATTGAAGCTAGAGAAAGAGAGAGAGAGAAAGAAAGAACGAACGAGAGAGAAAGAGGTAGATTTTTTTTTTGTGACCAAGCTGCTTCTTTTTATATTAGGAAGAAGGGGAATTTCGGATTTATAATAGAACAGGTATAAGCGAAAAGAGGTTGAAAACATAAGACTGGAATGACTGAGAAACCAGAAAACAATTAAACTACCGTAGAATGTCCTTATGAGAAAGGAAGTCAGGTTTCAAATAAAATCAGTATATTGAAACTAAAGGGTAATTAACGTGTGAGTAAAATAAGTCTTCAGTATAGAACAACACAGCTGGTGGTTTGAAGTGCTTTTAGCGTAATACAGCTGTCCAAAAGGGTTGCCAAACTCTTAAACACCGATGTCACTGGTCAAAAGGGCTGCCACATTTTCTCGTCGGGGCTTAGCGCAGCATTGCGTGCCGTGCACATTGCATGTGTGTTGTGCTTGCAGTATGTGGGGACAATGCACATCTGCCGCTCCCGCGAACCTCTAAGTTGGTTAATGACGATATTATATTTTTTATTGCTGATTATTCAGCGAGAAAACCTAATGTACCAGCTAAACGTTTTTTTTTTTTTTTTTGTAAAATCTCAAAGTGGCGAGGCCTTTAGAAATTCTGACAGACTCCTTTAAACTTTGTTAACTATTAAGAAAAACAAATACGAAAAACGCTAAGTATTTCAAGAAAAAAATGTGAATTATTAATCTAAAAGAGTTTCACATTGACGAAAAATAAATATAAAACTGATTAAACTTTTTCTTTCCTATTAAGGGTAAATAGCTGTGTTCAGTTTTTCTTTATTTTAAAGTAGCGTACCTTTAAAATTCCTTATGTACAATTCACTAGAAGCCGGCGGCTGATATACACCGCGAATCGAGGCTAACATTTAATATTATAAAGGAGCTCGCAAATAGTTAACCTCTTGCCGTTTGATTTCGATTTGATTCACAGGAACCGGTTGCTCAATACCACGGCCAACGTACTCGCCGGTCTCTGTGTGGCGCCCACCATACTAGGTATCCTCATTCTCTTCCTGATTCATTTCGAGTGGACCGGCAAGCCCATCGTGATAAGCTCTGTCGCCCGTAAGTTCCTCTGTTTATCAATAATATTTATGAGAGGGGCAATATCTCCCGGCTTCCACATTTCTACCCGGGCTTCGACTATTCCATACCCACATTCCGCAGAACAAAACGGAAGCCAGGAAACTTTAGGCTGTACAGTAAAAGGTATTCAACGATTTTTTTTTTTTTTTTTTTTTTTAATTTTTGCCGATGCAGCTATGATTTAGCGAGCATGCCGATTTACTACGCTGTAAACCCGTTACGGCGCTTGATATAGCGAGCACGGATGACTAAGTTTGGTTATGGTTTCGTCTCAAGGACCGTTTCGTTTGCTTTATTGTGGTAGCACTCGTACCTACATGATAGCGAAAAGCTGACGCTGTCTGTCTGCGGACAAAACACTGGAGAGAGAAGCGCGTCGCGTAGAGAGCAGGAGACGGACAAAGGCGAGAGGGAGTTGACGTCACGGGGTGGAAGCCGATGCGCGCGTGGGAAAACGGTGGACAGCGAAAGCAGCGTCAGGCAGAGGATGCCGCTGCTAAGCGTGCAAGGCGGGCGAACGAGACAGAGGAGCGAAAGGAGCGCCTAGCTCGGCTGGTCGAAATGCGGCGCAAGCAGCGGCAAGCCGACGTGGGTCTGCGTGCGACTGAGGCTGGGCCGGAGCGGGCTCGGCAAGCCCGCTACGCCGGGAAAAAAAAGAAGATCCATTGATGGATCCTTGGGGAATGCGTTAGCATGACCTTAGGAAACGTTACACGCCTCCCCCATTGGGAAACGTGAACACTGACCGCGTAACTAAGCCAAAAAGAGGGAGTAAAAAGTAGAGCAAGCAAAAAAGAAAGCAAAAAGAGAAAGTCAAAGCAGAAAAGTGAAGGGGTCAGCGTTAGCGTTTCCCAAAGAGGGACATATCTGGCGTTTCCCAAGGGTCATGCTAACGCATACCCTAAGGATCCACCAATGTTATTAATAAAACACAGTATAAGAAAGCTCTGTTTGCAATTTGTAAAGCATGTATTTCCTTTATCTTTTTTACTATATGCCAGTAACCGCCAGAAAACGTGCTAGGCATCCAGTTTTTGTGTCCTTTATGTTGTAGCTGATTTTGTTTTTTATTGTCTGCTGCTTACCAGCGCTCATTGGGTTAAAGCTTCAGATGGCTCCGAACGTTCCAAGGGTTTGATCTCGAACTATTAGGAGAGTGACAGTTACTCCTCCCTTCTAGACGTCCACAGCCTCGGGTCCTGTGCACAGTACTCATTGAACCTACCTCCCTGATCAAAAATATCCAAAGTTCCAGCAGCTGGTAGGAGGAAGACGAAAGAAAGGATGCACTTGAATGCTTTTGAATGCTACCCAAAATTTCACCAAGAGAATGATGAGCATCTTTGAATCTAAGTCTTAAAGAAGCAAAGTCTCAGCAAGCGGTGACTCTTGACGAACCGTTATAAGCTTTCTTAAAGTGATCGAAAAATTCCATCACCTTAATTGCAGCGATTTTCTGAAAACAGTTCCCTAGCTCGCCATTAAAACGGCAGCGAACTTTTTTTTATTTATTCCACTGTTCTGGATATTAGTGAGAACCCGCACGATAACGTAGAATTGGTTTCCGTAAACACTAAACCTCGGTACATTTACTTTCTCAGCCCGTGTCCTGGAAGAGAATGCGGCGAAATTGACGAAAGTCACGTCTGAAAGCCTGCCGAACACCACAACCGCACGGCCCAACTGGACGACCGTGGCATTGACTCCTCCAATCGAGCAGCGCTTCCCCCCCGAAACTGTACTGGCCGGAGTCCTCTTCAACCGCCGTCGCTCCTTCCTGGGCAGGTCTCAGGACTCCGACGGCGGTCCATGCATTGTGGTCGTCCCTGCGGGCCGCTGCGTCCTCGTCTGGAAAGGGGTACCTCCGGTCTACGCCGACGACTACGACTACCTTGCACTGTCGTCGAAGGTGAGCGGAGAATGCCTCTTCAGCCCCCACACCTACTTGTCCAGCATTTGACCTGCAGTTCCCAACACAACAGTCTCCGTTATTTTTACGCAATGTCATCACAGTTTGATTGCGTTAACTCAGTTAATGAGCTCGGGACGACACCGAGCATTCTTCAACACATTGAGTGGATACGAGATCGGCCGAACGCTGACGCAGCACTTTTGTCCAATTTGTGCTGCTCTTGATTTTTCCGTGATGACGTAAAAATGCTAGCGCACGGGCTTTGGTTATTCTAAGTGGTGCTGCCTCTACCCCCACTCCTTGCGTACATCGTTTCGTGAGAGGAACGGCTTACTTCGCCCCCGGGCACCGACGTACATAGACCTACGCAGCGCTTATCAACCAGGCGAAAAATGCTTAGTCACTAGACTGCAGACGCATGTGTGGCGTCTCTTGTTTCGTGCAAGAGAGCTACTGCATGCGCACGCTCAGAACGGGTTCCGCAGCCCCGTAGAGAAAAATGGCAACGCGCAGAAAGCGATTATTGGAAGGGTTTATGGGCAACAATATTGGCGCACGCAGGGCTGAGCAAGCAGCGCCCGGTCACGGTATTCTAGAAGATTCGCGTTTATTTTTACTCGGGGCGTAACTTTTATTATTTCACCCTAGTTTCTTGTTCTCGAAAGTGCCTGTTCATTCTTACCCCGAACGCTCGATGCTCGAACCTTCTCGGCCAAATTTTCGCGATACCGACGCACACTAGATAAGGAGCGGCCCAAGACCTTGTCGAGTCAGTCTCTCTCTCGCTTGCTTCGCTTGCTGTTACGCCGCCAAATCGCTGCCCGCTATTCTGCTGTCTCGACTCTCGTTCTTTATTTTGTTTGCAGCAAGTTCGCCAATTAAACCTTCATTTTCAGTTTACATTTGTCGAGCACTTTTCCACCCGTGACAATATAAAAGGGAACAGGCTACCTCGCTCTTTTTGACGTACCTACAAATTTGGTAGAAATGGTCCCGACGAGGACTGGAGAAAAAAGTTTAGATGCCCAACCATATACTGTTTGACTGGTTGAGGTTTAAGGGTTTATGGAAGGTTGCGGGAGCCATGAAACTGGAAAGAAGAAAGATGAACTGTTTTTTTTTTCATATTGTTGTCGTACCTACCACACTTAAACTCGTTCATTCCGGTTCCCTTGCTCTTCAGGAATTTGTCCGCACGATCTGGTCCAACAGGCCGTCCGGACTGGAATGTATATGCCTTAAATACAACAACGTTTGGCTCCCTATTTCTCGAAGGTGACGTTCTTCTGGAAGCCCCACCAGGCTGGTGAGCCGTGGCCCGCCAATACCGTGCGCGTCCCAGTTCACACGGATACTTCCCCTGGAGAAGAGCTGTTCTACTACGGCCGAAGTTTGGGCTTCGACGGCAACAGCCTGTTGGCTGGCGTCATCCGCGCGTCCCAGTCACCTAGGCTTATCGTGCTGGACCACGCATCGGTGCGGTTGTTCCCCAAGTACGAGCTGCTCGTCAAGCTGCCGTCGCAGTTTCCTAACGAGCGCTGGCTGCAGTGTTTCGAGCGATGTAAGGTCACGGATGAGGCTGTCTATGGCGGCTTCGAAAATGGCGTCCCGACCCTGGTGGGGAGAGCATTCTACAAAAGTCAGTCCTCGTTCTGCAAAGTTGTGCACACTGGCTGCGTTCTGTTGGGTGGACAGGTACGCTCATGAGGTTCGGGCTGCCGCTTTTCTTTTGCTTATGGTTCTGGGAAACGGTACTAAAACACTCAGTTGGGAAAATCACCCTTGAAACCTGGACCGCTGGCGTCCACCAAGACCACACTAAATACGATAAAAGGGCTACCCTTTAGCGATGAGTCAAAACAAAGTTGCTTTATATAGGTGAGATGTCCTTGCGAGATGGCGCCACCAGCCCTTGCGCGACTCGACCTGAACCAGTAAGTGCAGCCGTGCAGTTCCCGGAGTGGCCGCTGCAGGAGAAACGGCTGCGTTACAATCACCATTTGTTCGGTTCTCGAGTAGGGATCGGTGCCACGTTTTCAAAGCAGGCTCCCATGGCAGTTTCCCAACTGAGTATTCAAGTAACGTTGGTTCTAGGTCAAGGTCATTCGTTTATCACACGATGGAGATACGAGTTTAATCTCAAATTGTGGAACCAATGTCCACACACTTTCTAGAATACGATCGACCGTCGTTGCAGAACGTCATTAAAATCCCTATCTTTACATTGATGATGAAATAGTGCACTACGAATTCCGAAAGTGAAAGTAGAAGTCGGTAAGACATATCTAAAGTACGCAGTGAGCCTGTCCGGTACACAGGTATTTATTGAAAAATAATAAGGAAAACGAATGTACGGGTATGCTAAGTGAAGCGCCTTTTCATCCTGAACATTCATTATTACTCTGTGATTTGACTACACATAATATTTATGGTACAGACTAGTCTTTTTTAAATTTATATTCGGGCATCTAATCACCGATTAAACCAGAATAAGAAAAGGGAAAGTGATGAAGACCGGGGTCTTGAGGTAAAAACAGCGCAACTGGACAAGAACCATCAAGAACAGACGGGACTTAGCCCTGACTATCAACTGATCTTTTAGTTTGTTTTGACCAACTATTGTATATACACTTAGGCGATGCCAAAACAAACCGAAGTACGAAAAACAGAAAAAAATTGACCGCATCTCCACGTGGTGAATGATGTTGCTTGGGGCGAAGCTCTGGTGGTGCTTGTCTGCGTAGACGCCGGGCCGCAGCATGCCGAGCCTTTTCATTCATTTCAGTAGGAGAATGTATGGTTTTCTTCTTTTTCTTTTTTTTAAGAAGACATTTTTTTCTTCTTTTTCTTTTTTCATAATTTTTTTCATCTTTTTTTTTCCATTTTGTTTTTGCCCTACACGAGCACGTGAGCATCTGCTCACGTGCTCGTTAATTCATATCAGTAGTAGAATGTATGGTTTTCTTCTTTTTCTTTTTTTAAGAAGACATGGGACGGCGTCTCAGAACCCCCTACTCTTTTTTTTCTTCTTTTTCTTTTTTCATAATTTTTTTCATCTTTTTTCTTTCCAATTTTTTTTTGCCCTACACGAGCACATGAGCATGTGCTCACGTGCTCGTGAGCATGTGATCTCACGAGCAGAAGCACGAGCACCCGACGCCGGCCTACGGCGGACAACGGACGGCGGACGGACATGGCTATATAGCCCCTAAGGAGCTTCGCCCCTAAAACAAACTCTGGAGCAATCCCGGCGAATTTGAAACCAGATAAAGACTGTTATAAGAGCTTTGCTTATTTTAACATGATTAAGTGAAATACTGCGATGTCTTATCTGAGAGGATGACGGTTGACTTGCTGATACATTTGTCTTTTTGGTTGTTTATCGTAGGCTTCCATTATTTCTCTGGTCAGCTTATCTCTACTCTTTTTTATTATCCTGCTTAAAAAAAAAATAATAGACCGATCTCACCAGTTAGTTTCATTACCCCGCCGCTACCGACATGCATCAAGGGAACTGCAGTCTTTCTGCACGCGCGGCAACCACTCTTGAGCTCTGCGCGAGTCAAGCACGAAACGGCACAAGCCACCTCGTGCACTGGCGCCTGTCAATCGTGAACTACAGTTATGGCGGCGTCACGCATGCGTGGAACGCTTAGTGGGGTCGGTCTGTTCATTATCGCGACTGCGGATGGACCCCAGACTTAAAAAAAAAAAACAGGACAATAAAAAAAAAGTAAATATAAGCTCACCAGAGAAATAATAGAAGCTTAAGAGATAAATCAGCAAAAAGACAAATTTGTCAGCATGCCACCGTCACCCTCTCAGATATGGATTTGCACTATTTGCATTAGTCATGCTAAAATAAGCGAAGCTCTTTTAACACTGTCTTTATCTGGTTTCAAAGATTCCGGGATTGCTTACGAGTCGTTTTTCTATTTTTGGCACTTTGGTTTGATCTGGCGTCGCCTAAGTGTATATACAGTGTTTAAGTCAATCTTCTCCTGGCGCACCTCGTGCGTTTGTTTACCCTCCAAATACGCCACGTCCGTTTGTTTTTTTCCTACCTCAACCAGGCGGTGCCGAGCCTGGCTGCCTCGTCATTGGCAGTTATCTGCGCGTTCTCGATGTTGCCCTTTGATTGGCGTGCCCTCTTTGCGTTTCAGTGCGCAAAAGACGCATTTTAAAAGATTTCCTCGCCGTGTATAGACCTTTCCAGCGGCAGTCTCGAACGAAGCGCCCGGGCGGAAAATGCTGAGTCACTGAGCTGTGGACGCATGCGCAGCATCCGATATACCGCACAGCAGACCAACAGCGCATGCTCAGAAGGTGTTCCACAGCTCAGCAGACGAAGATGGCAGCGCGCAGAAGGCGCTTTTTGGAAAGGTCTATATATACTGGGTGAAAACAAAAACAACGATCAGTTGATAGTCAGCGCTGAGTCAACACCACTTAGACACAAGGCCTCCGCATGGTCTCCTCTCCCTCCATGAAACGTCATCAAAGTCGGATCGCGCTAACTCGGCTATTGGAGCCGAGCCCGACCTTCGACGCGCTGATTGGACACGAGCCCCAGCCGAACACTGACACAGCACTCGCGCCCAATCTCGCACCTCGATGGATCTGACTGTGATGACGCGTGCGGAGGCCTTCTGTCTGTAGGTGGTGTTGGCTGAGTCCAGCCTGTTCTTGTTCTTCGCCCTCTTGGAGTAGCGTTGTTTTTACCTGGTGTCAAATAACCCACTAGCCTAAACAAACCTTTTAGAAAACCGGGGTGCACGGAACATTGTTTCAAAAAACAGGTATAATAAGGTGCGTATTTTTTTAAATTTATGTTTTTACAGCCGCAGCCGCAGCTGTTAGTGGCCCATCCCCCGGTTTCGCAATAGCGTGAGCATAAACCAAATGTTTCCTAGCTTTGGGAAAAAAGTATGTCAGGTGACCTGACATCACTGGACTTAGAGAAAAACTTAAGTTCCCCGCTAAATTTAGCAAAAAAATTTACGTCACGCGCGGCAAAGTTATCGCTAAATTTACGCCTCTGAGGCTATAAGCCTCAGAGCACAAGTCTAGGAGGCGCTGCAGCCGGGTGAGAGTCAGCGCCTCCACCGGCAAGGAAGCGCAACGATGGGCAGTCGCCGGCGCGACGTCTGCTTCTCCTGCCCCATTCCTCGTTGCTAACTTCCAAACGCGGCACTACCATGTTTGACTGCCTACGTCCCCGCATATATTGAAAACGTAGTGACTGATTTGTCTGAGGTAGAACTGAGCTGCTCTTTTGGTAATGTGGACCTAATGCACTGGGCATATTCTGGATAATCAATTGAATTCACTCTGTCGCAGAAGGCATTCATGCAATATGGTATCGAGTTGATTTCCGACTTGGTGTGCTAATCATTGGGATTAGCATTCACTACATCATGTCTGCCCTCTGCTTTTTAAAAAAAAATATTTTTGTATGCATACAGAATGCTTTATTTCGCGGCAACTCGGAAATGTGTTTGAGCTAAGATTAGGTTTATCCACATTATTATTTGATTGTTGCTAAACATCTGCAAAAAGCTTGTTTTATTTTTAATTTATTTTCTACTGATTAGTATGACCATGGCATAACCAAGCTATTTGGGATTGTTTACGATTCGGAGGGCTTAAGTGACCGTGATATATAGCTAATTTAAAATACGTAAATTCTGATTTGTTTTCACAGAAGTAGAAGCTATTTGATATTTATTGACTGCCAAGTTGGCGCATCGCAATGTGACCACAAAATTGGAGACAACGTTACGAGAAAAATTAGATAATACGAAACCTGTTGCCGCATACCACAAGTTGGCGGTATGTTTAAAAGGCGCCTTACTAACGTTTCAAGGTATATACATATGTTTTTTTTTTTTAATACAAAAGTTACACACAAAAAAAACCGGAGTCGACGGACGTTGTTTCCGTTTTTTTTTTTCTTCAAATATGTGTAACATCAACCAGCTCGCCTGCTTGCTTATCCTTTCTTCAGAAGTGTTGTTTAGATGTATGGCGGTACTACTTCAACTACGTATTTTACGCATCGCTTAGATAAATATGCAAACCACAATGCCAATGTCTCGGCTTCAGATTAGAGTAAGTAAAGCACTTCGAATTGTTTAACAAATTAGTAGTCAGAATCGGTCAAACAACCATTATCAACTTGACCAATCTGCTAATAATACTCTGCAACTCTTCGCCAAATAACACTATTAAGCGCCACAGAAGCAGCCGAGTCAAGATGCCATTTTAATACCTCGAATAAATTAAAGGCCAAAATGTACCCACCACCATACGCATTTCTTCCGTCGGCCGAACACCAGAACATTATTGCGTGCGGCTGCGGCTTTAGTTCTCTCATTAAAAAAAACACAGCCACATTCGCAGTTTTGAGGGTTTTGACTGAGCGTTAGAACAAAACAAATCAATCACCAAAACACGGTAACAATGAAGTGATCGCTGGAACTTGGGAAATAGACAACACATGTTATACCGTATATCCATTTTATCTTCAAACATTATTGTTACCACGTGTTTCCACATGTACCGAAATCAATGACCTCGCGCTTGTTGCCCTAGCTGTTTTACACGTTAGAACGACACAATGTATAGTTTTAATCGTAGACTGGAAAAAAGGAGGTCGTATGTTTATATTGTCGTGCATTATGCCAGCAAATGTACCCACCCTGCAATATGAAAGCCCCGTAGCAAATGCATTTTAAGGTGGACCGGCCGATTTCGCTTGGACAAGGACGCCTTTTTTTAGTGCGAAAATAAATTTACCTTTGTTCTTTTCCTTCCCTCAAAATTATGTGTCTGGCATGTGTGGGTTTAACACGAACGCATAAACTGAATAGGCGAGTGGGGTATTCATATTGTAGAGAACTGTACATCGTCTTCAACAGCGAAAATGACAAACCGGACTCCCCATCGTTTGAGAAGTTGCGCACCAGATGGCGCGACCTGTCAGGGCATACTCCATGCATTGCGCGGTTTCCAAGCACCAATTCAGTTTCCCCACTAAATTTGGCGGAAAAAGTGATGCCACGTGACCGGGCGTCGCGAGACTTACAGGCAAATTCAGGTTCTGCTCTAAAGTTTGCGGAAATATTTACGTTATGTGACCTATGCTCCAATTCAGTTTCCCCGCTAGATTTAGCGGTAAAATTGACGTCACGTGACCTGACACCACAGGACCTACGAGCAAATTCAGGTTCCCGCTAAATTTAGCGGAAACTTGACGTCGCGTGACCTATGCATTAAAGGGCAACTCCGGTCCATACCTTCGATTTTGGGGTTATGACCGTTTTTAGCGCAGTCAGCGTCCCTGAATTGCAAGGTGTAATTTTTTTCTCGTTATTCTGCATAGTTTTAAAGATATCGACGCCTCAAAGTTTCGTTTGGGGCGCGGCCAACAAAACCGAAACTAGCCGCTCGAGGCCCCGGCAACACTGGAAATCAGCCGCTATGTGAACGTGACGCCAGGATCGTTCTCGTTCAGCGAGTACGCAGGCCGAGCGGCACCTACCTCTGTTGCGCTAGCCGTCTAAAGATAGAAGCTAAGCTGATTTTGTTTTAACTCTGTATACGTGGTAGTGATCCAGCATATGTAGCAAGAGTTAGTGCGTATACCCAAAAACTAGCGACTGGAAAACCCGTGAACTCGTTCGATGCCGTACTCGGCGGCCGCCGCCGTGCGTACGCTATGCCGTGCACGTCGCTTGTACACCCAAAAGCTAGTGACTGGAAAAGGAGTGAATTCGTTCGGTGCCGTATACTCGGCGGCTGTCGCCGTGTGTGCGGTCTTCCGTACTCGTCGCTAGGCCTAAATTGTCATCGGGGCTCCGTGGATGGAGCGGCGTTGCTCTACGTCGCGCTGCCAGTGACGTACAGTACTGGGGGCCCTCTCGCTTTCGCGCTGCGGGTCAGTCCCAGACGCGAAGCTTTGAGGCTCTCCGGCGTGGGCCGCGGCGCCCGAACACACGTGTGCTGGGCTGTACACGTCTGTTTTTTCGTTCGTTTTTCCTCGGGCACGTAAAAGCCGAAGTCCAAACTCCGCTCGTCGAACAGCGTTCACCAACACCTTCTCCAATTTCCGGTCCGTTGGAAACTTGTGAAAAAGCACCTCCGGGTTGCGCAGCGGGTTGTTTGAGCAGCCCGCAGCGCTACAAATTGTACTCGGCATCTTTCGAGGAACAGCTGGGCAGTCTTGTGCGTACCGAGTTGCTCGCTAAAACGAGTCTTGGAGTCCTCACAAGCAAATAAACAAAAGGCTATACCGAATCACAAGCCGAAGTAGCGGTGGTAGCGGCTCAAAGAAGCGCACTCCGCGCAACGCCCGAACCGGAGGAAACAAAAAAGAGAACGATACTGACGTCACGGCCCAATGTTGCTTTAGCGATCGGGAACCCGCTGGCCGCCCGCTAAGGAGCAGCGGCTCGCGGCGGGTCGCATTTTTATTATCGGCATTAGTTGAGAATGCGGCGTCCCCCGGACGTGATATTTTGGCTGGGGTCGTATTTTGTGTCACTACAGCGATACCAGTAATTTATTTCATTTTGAGTTTTGGCCGGAGTTGCCCTTTAAGTTAGTTTCCCTGCTAAATTTGGCGGGAACACATCACGACCTTCACATCATTCATACATCAACAACGTATCGATGCTAAATCAACGCAACGTCATTTCAATATCAGATCACCGTACGACGCACGATCGGCGCAATGTCAGTCGATCGTCATCGCCATATCGTCGAATAAGCAGCACAGCTACCGCGCTGTCTTAACGACTCACGCTGTGTGATCGTCCCGCAATCCTTTGCTTCCTCTACTGAAATGCTATAAGCAAACATGATCATGTCAACGTACAAAGTGCTGATTTGCGACTTCGTGAGAAAGGAAAAGAACGAGCGGCGTTGGAAACTCCATAGGACGAAATAGGGAAACGCTGAGAGGAAGAAGGAACATAATAATAAAACGATACATACCAAATATGCCGTATTGTTTTATCAAAATCTAGAACCCTTTCGATAAACGAGTATCAGTAAGAAAACAAATGAGTACATTTGTGGCCCTGTTTTTATCTCCACAAGTTGACCAAGGACAAATAAGACGGAGCAGCTCATCCTCTATTCTTACTCGTGTGCGGCTTCTACTTTTGACATAACTTTATTTTGCAGCTCAAGACGCCCTCAATAATAAACGATATGCAATCGATAGCGGCAAGGTATCTTTTAAACGTGGCATGTTTTACAGGTTGCCCTGATCTTCGAATACCTGGCGGAGTCGCCGGGCACCACGTACGAATGGCTGCAGGGAGCGGACAGTCTCGGGCGCGCCCTGTCCGTCGGAGGAGTGGCCGTGGGCCGCAGCCGTCCCATGTCTCCCGACGGACGTCTCCTCTTGGGCGGCGTCTTGGCGGACAACAGCAGCTCCGGTCTGTTTGCCTGCGACGGCAGGGAGCCCATGGCTTCACCCCTGCGATCCTTCCAGCTCCTCGTCAAGCGGGCCTCCTCCCACTGACTGTCATGTCCGGATGCGCGCCTCCTCTCCCCTTCACCCGCTGTCGCCTCGCCCCGTTCATAGAGGGAAGGCCGTTTTCCCGTCCCGCCAATCGTCCGGACCACTTGGTTTCGTTCGCGACGATGACAGCTCGGGCAAGAGGTCTACAAGGGTCCACCCCCTTTACGAAACGCCGGTCCCGACGGCGCCAAAGCCTCGCAGCGCGCTTATCTGTCTGAAATGGCAGAATAACGAGCGCTTCGTAGTGAAAAAAGAGAAAGTGGAGTGCGCATGTTGGGTGCGCCTCGGTGCAGCACTGGTATCAGATCTCCCTTATCAGGGACTCTTTGTTCTAAATATCGCGGCTATTGGACATGGTTATAACGGTTTCTATCACGATAAAACTGGGGCCGTGCGATGAGCTCCTGAGAGACCGACCGGCGCCTCCGCCACTCTACGGCGCTTCCCCTCTTCTCTCCGCTCGTCGACAATTGCCATCCATATGGGTCGCAGAAAGTAGGAACAGCGCGGCAATTTAGCGCTGACGCTCGGAACGAACAGACGTTACGGGGTATATTGGCCTTGTGTCGCGTGCGGCGAGAAAACACGCCTACGACAGCATCGCTTCCTGCAGCGAGGAGTACGGAGCCAACCGGTTTGCCGGAGTCTTGCACTCGTTTTGTCGGCCGGGAGTCGGAACGATGGGCGCGCCTGTGCGAATCGCGTTGCTGCTGGCGTTCTGCGTGCCGCTTGCGGCGCGAGCGGCGCAGGACATGTCGTCCGTCGTGTGGTCGCACGCCACCAACAGCCGCTGGAAGCTGGACAAGGCCCTGAACGACAAGCAGAACCCTTACCTGGAGGCCGACGTGAGCTACGCCGACGGCATCGCAGTGATGGCGCATCCGCCGGTCAAGTCCTGGGACCTGAGTCTCAAGGAGTTTCTTCGCCTGGTGTGCAGCACGCCCAAGAACATCACGCTCAAGTTGGATTTTAAGAGCAACGATGTTCTTCATGCCGCCTTCCACGACTTGGACAACGCCCCGGTTAAGGTACGACAAATATACTGTTGCACAATACACTTACCCTTTCGCTGATACCTGTGTGCGTCACGTTGCTGATGTTAGGACATGGATTGTATCCGAAATGTTCAAGCACGTAGACAACATGTGGTTGAGCGAGTGTTCATGGGACACAATGTAAACCTTCTCAAAAGTGGCCTTTTTACTGACACAATATTAGCGGAGGTATATTCTGCTGCTACACTCATTTATTTCTGAAGTATTTACGCTTGAGCAACAATTTGTTATGATTTTAAACGTGTTCAATCGGAACCACCACGTGTTGCACAGCTGTGTCCCTGCAGTTGGGGACAACACATTCCGCAGCGTTCTGATTCCGCAGCTGGTCACCGCTTGCGACCGGTTATATATTTCTATTTTCTATATAATATATCCGGTGCTCATAAACGAAGGCCGCATTTCATTGCACACTTGTGTGCGCTTTTTCTGCTTACCCTACACGTGGCAAAACTAAACTCAATTTCGGTTCCAGTTTAATTTTGAACTTTTATTTTTCAAAGTGTTTCTAGCGATATATATATATATATATATATATATATATATATATATATATATATATATATATATATATATATATATATATATATATATGGGCGATGTAGGAAAGTGGTGTGTGGTCCAGTGCCTTAGGGGATGTTTTTCTTGAGACAAATCGCAACCCCTTACGTAACTTGGTGTGTAGGGGAGAGGTGTGGTGAGATGTACCTTTACGATTCCCGATCTCTTGCGCCTCCGTTGAGGCCCGGACTATACGAATTTTGGACTGGGAGTTTAGTTTTTGTCAGGTGCGCGCTACTTTGCGTGCGCCAGTTCACCTGTCATGATTTCCTGCCCAACGCATCTGGTCTAAATCACCGTAACTGGAAGCTGTTAGGAAAAAGGGATTCCCGAGGCGGTGGTTTATTGCACCTGCTTTCGTAAGTTCAATGATGCGTATACGAACAAACATCACAGCGTAGGCTGCGTGACCTGATTCCAAAAGAGAAATATTCTGTAGACTTCCGTGCGTGCGGTTTATAAGGACAATACTTATCGTAGCCACGTTGCCAGTTAACATGACTTCATTATCGCGGAATCATGTCGAAATTGTATACTACCGCAATAATACTTAAATATACCTCAACATAAAAATGTCAGGTTTGATGGTGCATGTAAAGCTTTTTTTTTTTTTTTCATGAAAGCACTATTTCACGAAACTAAGAAAATAAATATTGTGACAAAATTCAGGCCATAATCGTGAGATTTCCAACGGATTGTGAAAACAAATACAGTGTTCTTGTAGACACAAAAAGAAAGGTGGCGCTTGGTTATAAAGAAAACACCAGATGCGATATTAAACGTGATATTAAATACTATCGCACTTAATATCGAATAAAGAGAATATTCATGCATATTTCAGTTCCGAAGGAAATATTTTTCAACACGAGGTGAAAGGCGGAGGCGAGCGGATTAAAGTCAACATAATTTACATCGTTGTCAATTAAGCCAGACTTGTACGTAGTTCAACTACTCTACTCAAGTTACTGAAGTTCAGCTACTTTTCTGAGTAGTTTAGTGACTTTGAATTACAATTTATTTCGGTAATTAGTAATTTACTTTAATTACTATTTCGGAGTAACTTCTAATCAAATTACAAATTACTTTTGAATTTTAGTGGTAGGTTTCCTGATCAACAAACATTCCTGTACGAAAAATAGATAAGACTGTATGACGATCAGCTGATATTTGCAAAGAGTGGGAAGCATATGTTGTAGGCAGGGGGGGATTAGTTTGAAGGGTCCAAAACGCTCTAAAATTTTCACGAGCCTCCCAGTGCAACAACCCTGCTACGAAGCGCGGGGAGCGGACAGACACGTCGCAAATGAGGCCCAGTAAATGCGGGATTAGCGCCGAAGACGGGCATTGTTTGTGTCCCGAAGCTCAGGAGACGACGTATTTAAAGAAAGGGTTTGTCCCCTCGTCTCCCCAACATAGGAACTCTCGCCCACTACAGGAGGTGTGCACACTGCAGCCTCACTCTAAGCAGTCAACAAAATGCAGCACCCGCACTGAAGCCCATCTGGTGCTCCCGTAGTTTGTGCTGTTCTTGGAAGGATGGCGTCCTAAAGGGCAACGCAGAGGTCACCTCTTTGCGTTGCCTTTCCTCCCAAAACTCAGCATATGTAGGTCTTCCAAGATTCGAAGATCATTCGAGAAGCTCAATAATTCCCCAAACGTAAAAAAAAAAAAAAAAAATGAATTGGGAAGTATTATAAGAACACAGCACTTGAAGTACTATTTCAAGTAGGATTAGAAAAATTGTACTTTACTTGCAGTAAATTCTCTGAACATGTACTTGTACTTTACTAAAGTATTTTTTTCTGGTAATTTCCGAAGAAAGTAAAATTCCCGACTTCAAAGTACATTCCCCAAATTCGGAAACAAAAAATGGCGTTCGTCATGTGAAAACACGCTATCGTCTTTCGAGACCTCACCTGGTCATTTCTCTGAGTGAAGTAATGGCGGCTATAAGACCGATAGAAATAAGTACCTTATAAGGTGATTGTGTTAAATTGTTCGTCAGCGAGAGTAAAATAACTACTCTGTGGCGACTTGACTTTGTCCATTATTTGCCGCCTTTTCCGAACAAACTAACGCTTCTCCGATTACCCCTGGAGCAATGCATACCAGTTAAAGTAAAAGATAGGGTATGAAAGGAATCATGAAATATTTTGTTAACAAGTATTTGTACTTTACTTTAAAAGTATGTTGTATTTATAGCACTTTACTTCACGTACACTGCACTCCGTGTGCTTACCATACTTGAAGTATATAACCTTTAATTGACTTTATACTTCACTTCAAGTACTTTTTAGATGTACTTTACGCGACACTGTAAACAAGCAAACACTGTCTGCAAAATCTAGCTCAGGTAGCGCTAAAAGTATAAATTATACATCCGCAGTAATTCATTGACTAAAAAACAAAAAGTACAAAACAATTAATCACGCAAAAGCAGAGCCAGCTATTAAAGCATTTATGTGAAAACACAGGCCGCTTTATATTTGGCTAGCAGAATTTCGCTAAGCGATCAAAACACTTATGTACTTTATTGTTACTATAAAAATATAAAAGCTTCAAAAGTAATTCGCTACTTTGTTATGGTAGTTAGTAATTTACTCAATTACGTTTCATTGGAGTAGCTTCTACTCTACTCAAATTACTTTTGAGGCCGATACTCATTAACTTAACTTAATTACTTTGTTGAGTAACTTGTACATGTCTGCAATTAAGCAATGGAACCAGTTTAGTCGGCAGCTTTTTTTTATCTGTTGGCAGTGACTGAGAATTAAGCCATACTCCGTTTCACACAAAGTCCGACTGCAGCCAACGCTACTATCCGTTGGGGAAGCAGAGCCAAAAGTGCACCGTCACGACGCTCGTCGTGTTCGGGCGTTCGCTATCCTATCACCGACTAGACCATGCGAAGCACAGAAAAAGGAAGCCCGAGATAACGGCCCCTTCACTTTGAGCATAGCCTCCGATATACTCACAAAACCTGGCAAATCTCCACGAGAAGCGGCCGCCGAAATACAAAAGGTAGAGCGGCAGACAACGGATGAGAGGAAAGCCACGTGACTGGCGCCCCGCTACGGCAAGACGCCGAAACGCACTTCTCCCGAGCGAACAAGCGTGCTTCGGGTCCTCGACGCTGCAAAAGCTATGCGCTGACGTCCAGCTTCCCCGAGAAATGGCTGTTTGATGCTCTGTACTACCAGATCCTCGCGCTCTAAATCTGCGACCGGACACTCTATGGCTCCATCGTCGAACTGCCAGGCTTTGTGAGTATAGAGGAGGCTATGCTTTGAGTGATTAGTTTAGCCGGTAATAGAGAGCGCACAAGAACGACGAACGCCATGACGATAAGCTCTTAGCATTGCCAGATTGGCCTCGCCGGATCGTAGAACCGGCTACTGTCGGACTGAACGTGAAGCGGGGTGCTTTGTCGGTAACCCTTTCCGCAAAACTAAAATTTCCTTCAACATGACGCGCACCATGAGTTTGTCGATAATGTTTGAAATATGTGTGCCGAATATGTAATTTGTTTTATCCTTTTTTTTTATTGTAGTATCCCGAAATATTGTGAGACCGACAATCAACCATTGCGCCAACGGGGAGCTTTGAGAAGCGAAGGATAACCCACGGCTTTTCTTGATATGATTTGCGTTTTTATTTTTATTTTAAGTAGAAGGAGATAACCCACTTCTAGTAATCGCACTGCCAGGGCCAGTGAAGAACTCGGCAGTAGCGAGGTCGGTTAGCTGCGACATGAGACAACCAAGCAATGCTCACTGCGAAGGACAGTGGTCTTTGGTTCATAGACCTCTTTCGAAAGTCACGCGCCGATTATTAGAAAGTCGGAACCACTGCACAATGGCTAAAAAACTGCATCGAGGAATGTGCGAGTCATTCCATAAGACAGCGAACGTCGGAGCGCAACCAACACTACGAGCCAATCCTACGAGCGTAGAAAGTGCAACGACACTGCGCTCATGACCTTTTTCTGTGGGTGTGTTTTTGTTTTCCAGTGTGTTGTGACATTGAGGTTTTAGTCCGCCATTGTGCAGGAATTCTACTGCTGCCAACGGAGGGCAGTATTTCGAAAGGTGTATATAGCCCCTCGCTGGGATAAGCAGTTTGAAAAATCACAGGACCTGTGTTGTGACGAAATGGTCGACATTTTGTTTGACAGTGATGGCGACTGCTCGTT
Organism: Ixodes persulcatus; assembly: GCA_013358835.2. Lineage (NCBI taxonomy): Eukaryota > Metazoa > Arthropoda > Arachnida > Ixodida > Ixodidae > Ixodes > Ixodes persulcatus. The sequence goes on along the minus strand of JABSTQ010011339.1, from coordinate 105,846 downwards.
TGAAGGATTTGAGAGTGACTGAGCGTAGCTCAAACAAACATACTTTCACGTTATTTTGTTACGATATTTTAAACTATTTTTTGGTACTACGTTGAAGGTTAGCCGACTCCGTATTTTCAGCCGATTGGCTGTCGATATTGGGGAGTTATCCCTCGCGATAATAGCGAGTTTTAGAATAGGAAGCCCCACAGCTTTTGGTTTCCCAAACAGATTGGGCGTCCAACTGCTCATGCGCAGAAGTTCTTCACATGCGCAATTGAACGCCCCCGCTGTTTAGGGCACCAAAAGCTGTGGGGCCCCTTATTCTAAAACTCGCTATTAAGTCAAGCGCATTTGGCACTTTATTTAGAACCACAAGCATGAGTCATAGCTTATCTCAGTAGAAACACGTAAGACAGTTGATTTTCTTTTTGGTGTCTGCATATTAACGTGGTGGCTGTTGGATGTTTATAGGTGAAAGCAAATATGACCATGGTACCTAAAAAATTATAATAGATTTCAAGACGTTTAAATTAACTATTGGATTTCTGTTAACATCGAAGGATTCAATAGACAAAATACTGCCCTCTGTCGGTAGCTGTGAAATCCCTGCACAATGGTGCACTAAAACCTCAACGTCACGGCACGGTGAAAAAGAAAAAGCACACCCGCAGAAAAAGGGGATGAGCGAAGTGACATGCATTTTCTATGCTGTTTGATTGGCTCGTCTGCTCGTAGTGTTGGCCGCGCTCCCACGTTCGCTATCTTATGAAATGACTTGCTCATTTCTCGATGTAGTTGCTCTGCCATTGTGCAGGGATTCTGACCTTCTAATAATTGGCAGGTGACTTTAGGAGAGGGCCTACAGAACGGTTGACTTGATAACCCTTCACTTTGTAAGTTTATGGCAGCCTGAAGATTTTCTCTAGCAACTGCTAGCGGTTGCTTTATTTTAACTCATATTAACAGCTAACAACGCTAAAGACAAAGTCAAATAATGATAGGCAACTACTCAACAGCGCTTGTGTGGGCTCCTGGTTTTTGGCGTTTCTGCCGAGCACGTGTAGACCGATCACTGTTCAGGGAAGCGTGGTCGTGCTTGTAGCCTTGGCTTCCCTCGCACATAAAGCGAAACACGACCCTAAGCACCAGCACAAGCCAATTTCAACTTCGCGTCTAAGAACAGGTTACAACATAAAAACGAAACAACTTCGCATCTAAGAACAGGCCCGACATATTTGTTAGACCGAATGAAAGACGAACTAACGTAGCATTTTTATTTAATTCATGTGTCAATTTTGAAAATACGCGACATTAATAAATAGCACAAACTGAACAAGGACTAAGAGGCACACATATGACAGGACTGGCGCTGACTTCCAACTAAGTTGACTGCACCATCGAACCAAGCAATATGTATACCATCGCATGTGGGAGAAAAAAAAGACACATAAGTAAAAAATAAAATAAAACTATAGACGTTAAAATATTTATCTACCACTCGCCAATCTAATCAGATAAAATCACCAAGAAAATATACTTTGTCAATAAGACACCGAAGGAATGCTGACGCACTTGACTCCAGCATTCCTGATAAACAACTTTATTATTTCTCTTTTTGTCTTGTGCTTTGCTCCCTTGCCGGTCAAAGGTTCCTCTTTCCAAAAGCAAGAGCAAAAAAAAAATTTTTTTTTTAGCTTGCAGCTTTATAATGCCTGCCAGACGCAGTGTTTTCCGTGTTCTGCAGCTGTACAGACGTTATGTGCGTGAGAGGCTTTCAAGTACAACCACGTAGCATCGCATGAATTGCAGCCGTTGAGTGATTGTTTGACATTATAAAGTTTAATGAGCTGATTCGGAGGTGGGCTGTTTCGAAACGTCGTAAGATTCGGCTGAACTGTTTTGTCCAACCGTAAGCGGCGTACTGATCTTTGTGGGGCATAGAATAAAAACGAACGACGCCTGACGACGCTAAATTCCCAGGTGCCCCAATGAAAGAGACGCCTATCTTGTGAATTATTGGTTGTCTTGGTAAGTTGCTTTCAACAAGTAAGTTGTTATGGTTACAGAAGCTTACATCGAATAGTGGCGAAGCTACTCTTACAGTTACCGAAGCGAAAAAATAAGTCGTACAGTTAGTTAAAAAAAAACTTGTTACATTTATGATTACTTTTGGAATAACGGCGTTACTTTTTAGTTACATAAAACAAACTCATGGAGGGAGTAGAAACCGCCCCCTCCCCGGGCCCCCTCTCCCCTCATCACAGTCACACGTGGCTATAGCCGGGTCGTGACTCGTCACAAATGACGTTCACGAGTAAGTGCAGGTTGAACATGACACTGGAAATGGCAGAACACATAGTTTGAAAAAGCGAAGAAAAGCTTGATTGTAGCCTCAATTAAGTTTTCCTCCTCAGGAAACTATTACAAGTAACGACAAAAGTAGCACGTTACGTTTTATCGTGACTTCAAAAACAGTAGTAGATCTACAGTTGCAAATTATATCTCCAAAAAGCAACACGTTACTCTTGAAACGTTACAAAATGTAACGAAGATATAGAGTAACGCAGTACTATCCAAGACTGATTTTTGGGAAGATCGTTGCGGTGCATTGAAGTGCATTGCGGTACTGCGCTGTCAAGGCGCCGCTTTCTTTCTTGAAGTGACCCATGGCACATGTCTCGCGAATTCACACAACAATAAATGGCGATACTGTTGACAACTAGGCCATCGCTGATGAGAATCTTTTGTATGACCCACAGAGCTATGTTCTAGTGCTACACATCGCTGTAGAGAATCGATAGCTGATAGCCGCTTGCTCATGAACACTGTTCATGGCTGTGCGTCTCTATTAATCTATTAATAATGTTTGCCAGAAACCACTTTCGGCATTACTTGTCACTGAAAGGCGCTCGAGCTTTATATGCTGAAAATGAAAAAAAAAAAAAAAAATCATATTGAGTGTTGAGGAATCATTCACCACATGGTTTTCTGACCAGTCTTTCGCAAAATGCCAGCCTCTTGATTATTTGTTGTGTCGCACCTGTAGACTACAAAGAGTGTTGTTCATCTTTTATTTATCGCTTTTTAATATCCTTAAATACAGACATTTGTTTTTACACGAAATACTGTAAAGATGAAATCATATAAATACGCTATAAGAGTATAAGATCATGACACTTGGTATAGCTAAATGTAGGTATCATTTTGCGCATCACTCCAGGAACGCAGTAGTGGCCGATAGATTGGCGTGAATGAGTGAATATAGTCAACAACAGTGTCCCACTTCTGTTCCGTTGCCAGCACATGGCACCACGATTGCCTGAGTGTTGCAATTGTTCCATAGACCCACTTCCATTGATCAAGTACTTTATATTGCTGTTATTCGATCATCTGCGGTTTCCGCGTATTTTTCACGGTTGAACAGATAAACTTTCAGCAGTATGTGCAATAGCAAGTGCACAGCAACGCAATGGTTCCCGCTTGCAGTGGTTGTTTTCTTCTGAACCGAGAACCCATTTAAGAGGAACCACTCTTCCTTTCTAAAAATTTCAAAGTCACGGCTTGACGCATCTGCATTGGCGTCAACGAAAAACGCTATGTCAATTTTGAGCAGTACAGAAAGCGAACATAAGCGAGGAGTTTCGGAAAACTTAATTTGGAGCTGAATTGGTCACCGTGAGAAAAACATGTCAAACATGGTATGGTTAGGATGCAGCGTTTTTTGTAGTGAAAAAACAGTAGCACAGAAATGTGAAAATTGTTTGAGTAAGAATCAGCTTGAAAAAGCGGATACAAAAAAAAAAGCTTGTCTCAGTTGTGCTGACACTGGAAAGTACAAAAAGTCAGTTGAAATGACAGAAAGGGCTAAACTGGAAACCATCCGTTTTACACATGAACCGGAACTACTTTAAATAAATATTAGCTTACTTCCGGAATCACATGCATCATAGCATTTTGCTTTTATAAATAATGACCAGGGATCATGCAAAATTAATAAACATTCTTATAATACAATATTTACCATACATCAAGGCAAAGTGTGCTATCCTGCATTACACAATTTCGTTAAGAGTTACGAGCGCGCACACTTGAAGAAAGTGACATATAATGCTCTACAGTAGCCGATACACTGCAATCGATTGATTTACTGTGGTTTTTTTTATGTAATAGGGAATTTATGGAGTGAAGGTGATTTTTCTTTTTAAAGGGGCGGTGCAACGATTTTTTTATCTCGCGCAAATGCCGCTTAAAATGAATCCCTGACGTTTATAACGTATGAGGGAAAACACGGGTTAGTGTTATCATCCGCGCGATTGTAGTTGCAGGAAAAATGTATGATAAACGAGCAACGTTCACCCCCTCAGCTCGTAGCCAGGACAAGCGGTCAGGTGAAAAAGAGCCGATTATAAGCCGCTTTACTTCGTCTCACCCTGCGATTGTTTGAATGCAAAAGCTACGAACCGCCAGATCCAATCACGAGCCACTTAGAACTTGTGTGGTGTTTCGCTTCGATGCATGTATCGGTGCCCGCTTCTCGGTTTCGCTGATGGGGAGTGGGCGGACAGTGGTTCGATTTGAATAGCACTGAGTGAGTCAAGAATTTTACATTACAAAGAAAGCCACGACATACGTGCTCTTTTCAGTGTCGAAGCTATAGAAATGATGCATCGCTTTTGGGTTCGGAGCATTATTTGTCCACCCCTAATCAATGCTAAGCATGTCACAGTTTAGCGTGAAACGTGATTGGACCTGGCGGCCCGTGGCTTTGGCTTTTAGTCCATCGCAGGATGTGACAGAGTATACTGTTTATCAAAGCCTCGCGCTGGGGTTGGCAAAGCACAGGACACGTGCTGAGTTCCACGCATTGTTAGGGTTCGGCTATTGCCGTCATTACAGCAATTGGACCCGAGTCATCACCCGAATGCTTATCGAGCTATTGATTATAATTAGGGTTGTTCGTTTTCGGGTTAAACCCGATTTTACCCGATTTTTACACCCCGAACATGTTTCAGGAGAATCGGGTTAAACCCGATTTCTCCCCGAATTCCAAAGCCACATAACCAATTTTTTTTTTTTTTTTTTTTTTTGCGCCGCACGGAGTTTGCGGTGCGCACACGCTAGCTACCCTACTTCGGGACAACAGTGACCTATAGTTCATTTCGCAAGCTGCATGCAGCACTGTGGACGCTACAGGACTCTCAACCAAGCGCCCAACGAGCGCGCCTAACTCACCGTGACATTCTACGGAGGCCGGCTGAGGAAAAGCGACAATAGGCGCTGGGGCCTCGGAGGGACATTTCCGTCCCCCCGCTGTGCAGGTGGAAGCGCCTCGGGACGCCACGTAGCTTCGGCCCTGCTGCACTGCACGCAGCTTGTGAAATGCGCTATCAATCCCCCTTCGACCGCTGAGGTGTCGACGCCCAGCAGGGTCTCTCGGGTAGCATGGCCATCTCGCTGGCATCCAACCTTTCTCACGAACAACGTCCGAGCCAGTCAGTCGCGTAAACAGATCGGGAAAACTTAACAGGTTTATACCATAGCGAAATATCTGATCGAAGACGAGCGTCCCTCGAACGGTCGGGGTTTTTGTTGACACTGAGGGAGAGGAGGATTCCGTGGGCGGTGCTTCCTTTGAAGCGACCGACGGCAATCGGAGCTGGAAAACCCTGATATCCCCCAGATTACCAGTTTGAAACAGACCCCCAATTTTAACGAGGCAGCGTTAAAAAAAAGCCCGTAATACGCTCCGCCTAAAAAAAAAAAAAAGATTGCATTATTGAGTACATTTGTAAATTTAACCCGAAAAAAAACGGATTTCGGAATGTTCCCACAAAAAACCCGATTTCTCCCCGATTATCAGCTTGAAAAATAGCACCCGATTTTTACCCCCCGAATTTAAAAAAAATATAAAACCCGAAAACGAACAACCCTAATTATAATGGGGCCACGTCGAGTGCTCACTCAATACTCGGGGGCAACCTATTAGCCACACTTAAATATCGACTCCGGGGTCTAGGCAAACACTGAATGGGACCTCCATGCTACGTCATCAAGTTGCGCGAAGGAGAAATAGAAGAAAAACACCTGCTTATATTCTTAAAATTACACGTTAAATAAAAAGCTTCTTGGTCAGTGGCGTGGCATGCGAGTATACTTGAGTCTCAATAGTTTCATTGAGCTCGTGCAAATTGAACGAGATTCCAACTGACTATCGTTGTACCTCCCCATTAAGCATTAGCAGTTTGTGATTTGAAAACTCGGTTCGTTTCTTCGGGACAACTGATTTGTCTACGATATAGGAGTGGACATGCTAATTTTAGAAGAAAGTTTTTTTTTGTTTTTTTTTTCAAATGAAGAGGTACACTTTTTACGCAGAACCTACAAGATCTGTGGCTAAATGCGGACGTAGTGCAAGGCGCCGGCGGGGCCCCACTCGTGGACGGACGCCGGTTCGTGCACATGTGCTCGACCCGGTTCCCTTGGGCCGTCATCTCCCCGGGCTGGACCACGCTGCCGCAATCCACGTACACCTGGGCCCAAGTGGAAGCCATGGCACGCCTCTTGCTCTGCGAAGCTCCCTTGCCGCCCAGAACAACCTTTCCCGTGCGGGCGTCTCTAGTTGCCACGTCCATTCCTCAGCTCTCCTGGCTCCTGGACGTCACACGGAACTCGACACTGACCGTTTGGGCGTCGGACAACGACCCCTGGGCCACGGAGGGTCTCGTGAGACTCCGCCAGGAGCTCCCTTGGTCCTCCGTCTATTACGACCTCCCGGGACAACAGGACGCGGACTTCAAGGCGGCCAGGAGCAAGGTGTCTTACAGACCTCAAGCAGACGACCTGCCAGAGTGGAGGTTGTCGCTGGAGCCGTCCTGCCAGACGAGGCCCCTCGCTGGAAAGCGGGCCGTGTTCCTGAGGGGCACCTGGGCGTCGATAAAACTGCCCAGCAGGTGGGAGACGTTGGAGAGCAAGGTGGACCTCACGCAAGCGCGAAGTCTCACAGTCGTGCTCGGTGAAAACCATCTCACCCTGGAGGGTCAGTGCTTCTTTCGCGGTACTCAAGAAGGCGGACAATGTGACAGCGCGTTTCTGGAACTTCCGCTGCTCCGACGACAAGGTGTCCACGTCTCAGACGCCGCTGATGACTCGCCTGTGGTCCGTGGGTGCTGGGACGGACGCTGTAGTGCGGTTTGAGTCTGACGGCGCCGTTGTGGTGTATGATGTGCACGTTGCCGGGTCCGCAGCCCGGCCGCTTTGGAGCGCGGTCATGGTGATGGCGCTCGCATTAGCTGCCTTCTATGCTGTCACGTAATTTGAACTCGGAACGTTGGATCTAGTCAGATAGTGAATCTTACTTTTGTCGCCCCTTTGGAATTCGAGCTCTTCGATGCTGAATTGTCGCCCGGTGTGTCATGCTAAGCCCTTAAATTTTTAACCATGCTGGCGGTCTTAATTACGTTGTTTTTAGCTGCGTTGTTTTTAGCTTTTACGCAATTTTTGGAATGAACAAAGATGTACTGTATGTTAGAAATTGTGACTTTAGGCTACAAAACTGCCAATGGCCATCTATCGGTTAAATTTAGTACTAGCGTTAACGAAGATCGTCTTTAGAAGACTCGCTCGCAATGTATGTGACTCATTCTGCAGTTTCTTCAGTTTTATCGATTTTGGTGTTTCAATTTTCTTGACACCCTGAGCGGAAACTGCGAGCGTGAGCTTAAATTTTGTGAAGTGCTTCTGCTCCATAACCGCTCTCAGCGACATTTCACTTTCGAGAGCGGCGAGAACGAGAAAATTGAATGGCCGTGCCAGAGCTTTCTAGTTTTGCTTTTGAGCCTGGCGCGGCCAATAAAAAGGAATGCATGGAGTACGTGTGTTGTCCTCCGGTCCTAATCGACCGCCATATAAACATGCATTTTATTTCGAATCTTGAATGGATGCGCTAAAAAATACGTTTTATTGTTTTTCGCTCATTGGATGTTCCACAATTCGACGTATAACGTTATTACGATAATTGGAATACAGCTTTTCATGCTCATGGTAGATTTCTGTGTCTGTTTTATTTTTAATATGTAATTTGGCGCCTCCATCTTTGTGTGCAGTTTGGCTGGAAACGCGCGTCCCTGCGACGTAGTCGCCATCTAGCCGATACCGAGAGAATCACGATCCACACCGTGAATGTAGTCACCTAGAACTCGAGAAACGCAGAGCGTGGCGGCTTCCGGGCATCTCATTGTCGCTCCACAGCCAATGGGATTGCGGTGTTTACTGACAAGAGCGCCGAAGAACGAATCACGAAGCCAGAAACGTGAACATATCTAAGCCACACCCTGCGCTTTTAAAGCTCTCGGTGACTATACTTCGTTTCAGCTTCGGTCCGAGCGCGGTCGATGTAATGAGCCGAAGGGCCAATCAAACAGCGAAAGAGGCATAACGTCATGGCGTGCTCTCTGCAGTTGATAGGACCAGCCGGTTTTCGCCATCTCTTTGTGCGCGCTCCTCCGCCGGCTAGTCCTATCAAGCGCAGAGAGCACGCCGTGACGCTGCGCTTTTTGCGCTCTTTGATTGGATCTTCGGCTCATAACATCGGCCGCGCTCGGACCGAAGCTGAAACAAAGTATAGACGGAATGCAATTTCGTCTGCTTCCTGCGCATCTCGCGCACTTCTTTACCCCCCCCCCCCCCCCCCCCCTAATGTGCCGGATGTGCTTTTGTTTCTCCCCCCCGACCCCGAGCAATGACGTCGCGCGTTTGCTGCCTCGTCTTCGCGAGTTCTCCGCGCGCTTTTTTACGTTGTCTCGTCCTTTGATTGGTGTATCCGCCCTCGCGCTGGGATGCGCCAAAGACGCGTTTCAAAACACTTGCTCGGCCTATGGATAAATGCCTGCTGTTCTTTGAGAGGCGTCATCACTCTACGACAGCGATGGCGCAGCCATTGGGGCGGAATAGGGAGCCGAGCGCTTCTCAATGCTGGAGTAAAATGTAAGTTCCATGCACTAAAAAAAAAGAAAGAAGTTTGTCAGCTAATTGTTTTTGCAGAACACGGAGACAGCCAATCACAGTGAACAATATGAGGATGCCGGTAAATAACAAAATTTAAAGGGGCACTGACACCCCAAAGGTCGTATTTTTTGTTGTCTAACACGGTGCAAGTAGTAGCCATAAACACGCAAAAAAATACCACAACGCGAAAATCATTTCCTCACGTGCGCGCGCCTTCTATATTTTTGGCGCCCTTGACTCCCCTTCTGACCTCATCGCTTCTTTTTATTTGAGACGTAATATATTATGAAATTTATAAGCTTTGTAAGCGACGTTTCTTTAATATTAAACAACTGCACTCGTAAAAATGTTTTTTTTTAACGCAATTGCGAAATTTTTATTGAAATACCGAAAATCGGAGTTCGGAGTGATGTTGCCTCCTGGCTTTTTATCCTGTCCTCGGAAAACATGGCAACGCTCGGCACATGTAGCACTGAGGGTGATCGGTGAGTTGGGGAATCGAACGAAGGTCTCTTTTTTAGGTTTCCGACGACCTCTCAGACTTCGAAAAGGAAATCGCCAAACGGTCGAAACAGCTGGGTTTGATGTCTGTGCACCACAGTTTCGGCTGTGACTCCGCCGGGGCAGCCTTTCACGCAGAACCGGCGCGACGTGGCCCCTCACGTCGCTCACAAACGTCCTCTGCGCGTTCTCTTCGACCTCACACCATTTAAAATAATTTGAGATCGCTGAAAGAGCCATAAAATGACTTCAGACTTGAAATTGGAGCGTCGTCTGCTCACAGCGATAGGCCGCACGCCTGAAAGCTGGTTGATCGTGGGACCCGGGCGAACACGACACTTCGGGTCGCGACGGCTCGGAGGCCCGAGAGACCCGAGTTGCAGGACGACTCAATTATTGACGTCACTGCACTAGAGCGGATCCCGCGGGAACTTCAAATTCGGCTTTTGGAAATTGTTTTTTAGATCAGAAATACTGAGTTTCCAAGTTGAGAATTTTGAGTATAATGTCCAAGCCCCGTTTTCAATCGATCCGGTTAATAAAAAAAATATTTTGACCTTTCAGTGTCCTTTTAAAATTCGGTAAAAAAAAAGAGAACGAAAAACGATGTGCGCAGGACACAGTGCATGACGTCTCATTTGCTCGTTTTCCGTTCGTACATCACGTTTCTTGAGGTCTAATCGTTCTCTGAGCTTCTTTAATTGCTTGGATATTTTTATCGTTCGCCATGATTGACTGTCTTCGTGCTCTGCAAACATGTTAACTGTAAGCAGTGATAGAGTGCAGGCGAGCTGGTAATTAATTGACATCTTGAAAACCCTGAGATGGGGAACGATAAAAAAACGGAGCTGCGTTTGAGATTTTGTTGTGTTCGTCCGTTTTTTTATCGTTCCCCATCTCAGGGTTTTCAAGATGTCATGTTAACTGATTTTTTCTTTCTTAAAGTGCAGGTTGCCAACGTATGCCCGGGCGAATATTGAAGCCACACAGTTGTGTCAAATTCAAGCCCGCTCCGTCGTAGTGCGATAGCGTCATAATTGAATTGCACATGTTGCATGCGTGTGTTCCAACGAATGCTTCGCCTGCTTTTTCTAGGGGACAAGTATAATGGCGCCAGAAACACGTTCAAACAATATTAATTATATTGCGTTTCTACACGTTCAGAAGAGAACAGTTGCAACTGTCGCCTACTGCGATTTTTACTTAGTACGCCGTTTGTCAAATACCCTAGTCAATACAAAAGCATATACGCAATGTATGAAATACAGGGTGTAAAGTAATAAAAATAAAAATTGCAGTTTTGTTCTTTACCGGGAAAATAAATGACGCATCGCCGAACGCTGATTATCTGCCCAAATGCAGCGCTGGAGGTCAGAAACCAGATTCCGAAGTTTCGGCACTTACCGTCATCTTATATAAAATTTATGTGAATTTCTGAAATTTTCAATGGGAAAATGGTAGCCGACAGAGCTCTCGGATACGTGGAGGTCCATAGCGCCAGTAACCAAAAACAGGCAAAAATGGGCTCCATTCTCCCATTGAAAATTTGAGAAAGTCAGATGTCTTTTTTGAATAAGATAACGGTTAATGGCGAAACTTTGACATCTGGTTCGGACCTTTTTGTGGCAGCGGCGGCAACGTCTTGTCAACACTGCCAACCGAACAACACGTCTATTTCTGTTGCCGACTTAGAATTCGTGCCTGCTTTCGCTATCCTCTGCTTTCTTCGGCACTGCAGTGGTCTCGTGGCGAGAGATTTCGACGACTATCTGCTGCCCGTCATCCTTGGCCTCGCGCTACAGTTTCTGCGAGCCTGGAATCATCTGTGGCAAACTCTTTCTGCGCAAACGCAGTCTCTGGGCGCCGAGGCCAGATAAGCGGCAGTTTTTCTCCGTGCTGCGGTCTTTTATTGGGAGCGGCGACAGCATCTTGTCCACACGGCTTACCGAACAACACGTCTATTGCAGGTTGGTAAGCTCTCTTATTCTTTCCATTTTGACTGAATCCATGCTGTCGCTGCTGCCGTGCCGCTGAGACTGCAGTAAGAGTCCTATATTGCGAATCCTCGCGCTGTGCGAACGACGTCCGACACCTGTTTATCCTGTGAGGTACCGTTCCTTGAAGAGGACGGGCCGGTAGAATGTAGCGAGTGTGCATGCAGGTATCATTTCGGCCAGTGTGTCGGTGTAAAAAAGAAATTCTTTAATAGGAAAAGTGAAGCGGCAAAGTTGACATGGCGATGCCCTGCTTGCAGAGGCGCCGGATCACATACTTGTAACAGTGGGGAAGTGGGGATGAGCAACCTGAGCTTGATGTGAAATCCTTACTTACATCCATCAATCAGAGGCTGGACAGTCTCCCTCTGCTTAAAGTGGACAGTATGGAATTGTCTGTTTTGTTTTTGTTGAAACAATTTGACGAGTTCGAAAAGCAAATCAAAATCCAGAAAACTGAAATCAAAGAACTAAAACAGAGGGTGACAGACTCTGAGGAGAAAGAAAAACTGGGCAAAATAGCAAATGATCAACTCCAGAAAGAAGTCAATGACCTAAAATTCCAAAGCAGGCGTTTGAATCTAGAAGTTTATGGTATACCAATGACGCAGGACGACAACTTTATTACCGAGCTAAATAAGGTTGATGACAAAATGCAGGCTCCCCGCCTAGAAGGTTCCGATGTTGTAGCTGTACACAGGCTGCCGGCAAGGAAAGACCACGTTCCCAGAATTATTATTCACTTTTTAAGACAAAACAACAAGTACGCGTGGTTGAAGAAGACAAGTACTCTAAAGGATATTCCCCCACATGTCTTTATTCAAGAAAACCTCACTCGTTTTAATAGGGAACTTCTTCGGGCCACTAAAGACCGGGATAGAGAAAAACGCTACGCTTTCGCGTGGTATGGAAATGGAAAGGTTTTCGTTTCGAAAGTCTGAAGGCATGCGTGCCATTCCGATCAAGAGCCAAGATGACCTTGACAGACTGTACATAAAATAGACTGGAGGCGTTTTCTTGTGTTTGTTTCTGTGCACATGACTAACTTAGACGTCTGCTTTCCTTCCGACTTGAGAAGATTTTTTTATAACAAGACAATTAAACCATTTTCTGTTTTTCATTTAAACGCGCTGTCGGCACATAATAAAAGTGATGAGCTCGGCATCTTCTCAATCACTACGGATTTTCTTTTGACCTGCTAATGCTGACAGAGACGTGGTTTATGCGAAAATTTGAGGTTCTAGTCTTTGATAATTATGCGACATTTCATTTAAATCGCTGCACAAGGGGGGGGGGGGGGGGTTGAATAGCCTTGCATATAAGAAACGACATTCAGTGCAGTCTCATGATATATTACTACTATGACTAATAATTATGAATCCCTGTGTGTGAAACTCGGAAACACTCTTCTTGCAGTAATTTATAGACCTCCAAACTGTGATTCATCGGCTTTTTTGGGATTTCTTGAAATAATCTTTCAGCTTGTTGGTGAAAACGGCTACAGCCTAATCTGTAATGGTGATTTTAATATAGATATGAGTTGTGCTACTGCTTGTCAAGTTCAGTTTTCTTCTCTGTTTCAATATTTGGTTTTTGTAATGTGATTACAAATCCTAGTCGAGTGACGTCACTCAGTGAAACGGTTCTTGACTTATTTATTACAAATATACCTTGGGACCGGATTACTGCGGGCGTGGTGTGCTCCGATATTTTGTTTTTATTGTTCGCCATTTCAGGGTCTACAAGATGAAGCTTTATGAACGTTGTTTGCGCAAAAAAGACATAGATGTGCTTAAAATGTTTAGAAAGTGTCGAAATGAGGTGAGCAGTATGTTAAGAAAAGCAAAAAAAAATGCTTATTACTATAACATGTTTCATAATGAAAATGGAAGAGACGTTATCTGGAAACAAATAAATAATTTCTTGAACCGAAACGGTCAAAAAACAAAAAAAAAAAAAACGCTATCAGAGAAGTTGCAATTAAAGGTAAAACCTTACTAAAGTAGAGTTAGCAAGTAAATTTAATGATTATTTTACGAATCTATTTTCCCCTGTTCAATTAGAGAGTGGGGACTTTTGTCTAGCTCAAGGCATCTCAGAAACCTGCTTCCTTTTCCCTACTGATGAATGTGAATGTACGTTCGGTATTGTTAAACCTTAAAAGCTGTAAATGTGCTGATTTTAATGTAATGCATGTGCAGCCGGTAAAATATGTGATTGAGATTATTACGCCCTGCCTCATGCATATTCTAAATTTGTCGCTGTCGACGCGTTTTTCTAAAGGACATGCGGATTGCAAAGGGGTCTGTTTTATATAAGTCTGGAGATATAAATAATATGTCTAATTACAGACCAATTTCAGTCTTGCCCGTTTTTTCGAAGGAATTAGAGAAGATTATACGTGTTAGACTTAACAACTTTTGGGAAAAAGTGGGATATTTACTGATTTTTAGTATGGCTTTCGAAAAGGATCACTCCACAGAACTAGCTCTCCTACAGCAAAAGGAAATTATCCTAAACAATATTGAAAACAAACTCTTAACGGTGGGAATGTTTATGGATTTCTCGAAAACTTGCGACCGACTGAACTATAAAAGTTTATTAAAAAACTATATTTTTATAGAATTCGAGAGCATTCCCTTGTACCAGTTGACAGCTACTAAAGCTGTCAGATGCAAACAGTTGAAATCAGCGAATTTTCTTCAATTCTGAAAGCAGTCCGAACAGGGTTACCTCAAGGTAGTGTCTTAGGACCATTGCTTTTTACTTTGTTTATAGATGATATAGTCTAAATTGCGGGTAACACCTCATTTATCATTTATACCGACGATACTAGCATATTTGTTTCAGAGAACAACATTGATAGATTAGTTGCCGATGCAAACATATGTCTGAAAAAACTTAGTTGATGGGCTGCCTCAAATTCCGTAGAAATAAATGAAAATAAGAAAAAGCCGTTATTTTGAAATCAAAAGGTACAGTGTCCAATGCTACTGAAAAGTTAATGCTGAACTCTTCGAAAATTGAATTTGTAAGCACTATTAAAACTTTAGGCGTAAGTTTTCATGAACATATGCTATATATGTTCAAAATGTTTCACTTAAACTCTCGAATATCGTAGGTATTCTATATTAACATCGCCATATGTTACCATCTAGTGTTAAACGTTTTATTCTTAACGTATTTTTCAATTCTCGTATATCCTATGTCGTCTAGTGTGGACAATCACGACCAGTAAAACCTTAATAAACTTTTTTTATTGCAGAAGAAAGCAATCCGAGTCGTAGCTAATGCGTCGTATTACGCACTCACTGATCCCCTTTTTTATAAGCATAAAATAATAAAAAAATACTAGAATATTACCAATATAAGCTTGCGGCAGTATACGCGGCATCGGTGCAATGTTTTAACCACCCATTACCGCGGTTTTCGAGACTAAGTGTTAAAAATATGGTATATGGAGTGCGTAGCGACGGATCCCTGAGAGTACCTCGTCCTAGAACAAACTACGAGCTTCAAAGCGTACTAAACTTTTTACAATACCAACATGATTGTTTTGATGCACTTAATAAGAAAACAATACGCAAAATGTTTACCTCTAACTTTTAAAATTTTCTATTGCATGGCACTGCCTGTTTCCTTCCGTCTTTAAAATGTTCTGTTGACTTTTCCTGCCTGCCGATATACCGTTAGGGAGCAGGGGCTTCATCAAGCTGCACCTTTTGCAGCTCTTTTACCTGTTTCTGTCACCCATATATATGATGGGAGTAAATAAATAAACTTAATTGAATTGAATAGACCTCTAGCGCTGCATTTGGGAACAGAATAAGCGTTCGGCGATGCATAATTTATTTTTCCAATGAAAAAACATTTTTTTTTTTTTGCATTGCCCACTCGGCCACCGATCCTTTTTTTTTTCCTTATTGCACTCGGCCACCGATCCCCCTTTATCTGTGCCCTTCGATATGTTTGCGTGTGTCTTGCAAGCAGCGTCACATGCGCCAGTGCACGAGGCCCGTGCCTCGAGCGGCCCTTGGAAGCGAATGGCAGCGGAGCACCCGCTCGTGGCACGTGTCTTGCGCGTTTCCACAACAATCGTTGGTGGTACTTGTAAGCGTGAATTTTATCGCGCACAATATGCGGGACCGTACTAAGAGACCGGAGAAGCCAGCTGAGAGGAAGGTCTCCCGAACTACAAGAAGCCATCCGGAGTGAGAACTACGACAGCCAACTCCAGGCCATCCAGCAGGCCACGGCGCTCCTTGAGAGGCAACGCTCCTCGAGGCTGTCGTAAGCGATGTGAGGCCGCGTCCTAGGTCCCTTGGGGCCGAAGCTGCAGGCACCAAAGAAAGTTATTCTTTCTCTCTCAAAGGAATTTAGTCTGCACTTGCCGGCAGCGCCTTCAACTTTTGGAATTTACGAGGATAGCTCGAGTGCAACGTGGCTTTGTGTATTTGAGTGGCTCTTTTTCGCTGAGAGGCAGACCGATGTAAAGTGTCCTTTCTTGCCATACCCGTTACCAATGTTGTCAGCTGCTGTGCATCTGGCGAGCGATTGGGGACGAGTAGTAGAGCCGCGCCGCTTGCTTGGACAGAGAACTCCTTGGTACAGTTCACGGGTGGGAAACAGTTGCTTCTTGTTGCTTATGACTCGCCGCGTAGAAGTGTGGACCTCGCCACTAAATGAGCTATGCTTAGAGTCGGCACTCTGTTCCCCGATACTGCTGTAGGCGCCGCCATCATGGTGCTTGTACAGAGCACACGCAACTGCCGATCGTCATGATTCAAAAATGCGACTTCCTCAGCTTTTGATTCGGTATTAGGAAGCTCATGTAATATTGCTTTGCTCTGTCACGAAGTGTTTAAACATTTGTGGAGGACATAAAGGCGTTTCCTGTGATTTCAGATAAATGTTTAGATAACTGGCAACCGAGCACACGCAACTGCCGATCGTCATGATTCAAAAATGCGTCTTTCTCAGCTTTTGATTTGGTATTAGGAAGCTCATGTAATATTGCTTTGCTCTGTCGCGAAGTGTTTAAACATTTGTGTAGAACGTAAAAGCGTTTCTTGTGATTTCAGATACATTTTTAGATAAGTGGAAACCATGATTTTGAGCCACAACATGAACAAGTGTCGTTATTCTGAAGCGTAGCTTATTTAGTGGCCGTAGGGAAGATCATGGCGGAACAGCGCAGCACTGAGCTAGATTTGAGACGCCATGTTCTTCCTAGTGCCACTAAATAAGCTACGCTTCAGAGTAACGACACTTGTTCTAATTGTGGCTTAAGATCATGGTTGCCAGTTATCTGAAGATTTATCTGAAATCACAGGCAAGGCTTTTTTGCCCTCCATAAATGTTTAGACAGTTTGCGACAGAGCAAAGCAATATTATATGAGCTTCCTGACACCAAATCTAATGCTGAGAAAGTCGCACTTTTGAATCACGACGATCGGCAGTTGCATCTGCTCTGCACAAGCACCAAAATGGCGGCGCCCAAAACGATGTTGGGGAACAGAGTGCCGATACTCTAAGCGCAGCTCATTTAGTGGCTCTAGTTGTTCTCAGAAGTGGCGCGCGGCACGTGTCTCAAGCAGTTCCACAAAAATGAATGGCGCCACTTTTCACAGGATGGATGGGCTTTATTCTACACATCCTGGGAGCGGGTTTGCAAACCAGTATTCAGACGAAAAGCAGGCCGATATAGGACAACGGAAGTGCAAAACTGCCACTTTATTTTTGTATTCCTTTCTAGTTTTAAATTGAGCTCTAAAAATAAACATTTTTTTTTTCGCAACACAACGCTTGCGTGCCAAATGTTGGGGTTCAATCGGCCGCAATGCCGCACCCTGTGCTTTCGATAATTTCGAACGTGGTTGGAACTTCGAATCTATTCGGAAATCAGAGCTTATTCTACGTTTTGTAAGCCACTATGATCTACGTATGTACTGGCTCGTATCTCGCGCCACCTGTTGGCCGCTTCCGGCAGCGGCGAACGCAGAGCGAAGATCTAGCTCGAGATCGGCGGCGAACAGTCCGTGGCCCGAGCCCACCTCGAGCGCCCGACCTGCATGCGCAGCTGCGAGCATGGAACTCGTTTGTTCCGGAAAAATTCTGCGCCATCTATGAGGGAAAGGGTACAAATAAATAGCGGTTGAATCCACCTTATCATTGGTCCTCGCACGCTTATCAAAAGGATCTCGGGCCAATGGCGTTGGACGACGTTCCGTCGCGCAGTGATCCCGAGGTAGCCGCATCGGCCGAACCTCTTTGTCATTCGAGCTTCGATCATGGCGGAGTTCTCTACGCTCGAGGACCTGACGCCGTTAGAGGTTGAAATTCTTCGGCGGACAGCCGACCTGGGGATGATTTCCTATGACGCCACTTCGACGTGCGATGTGGACGATAGCAGCGCTTCGGAGTCATGTTCGGGTTCCGAGGACGGCCAAACGCAGGCCTTTTCGGGCATTCTTCGATTTGCGGTTGGGGCAAGTCGTAACCGAACCAACGTTTGACATCGCAGCGTTACCTCTAGTACGTGATGTCAAACGATGTCGCCACGTTGCCTTTCGCCTCGGGAGGACGGGGGAAAGGCTGGTTCAGACATGTGCAACGAGCGCGTACCTACGACTGCGTTTGTTGCGACCGGAACGACCGCTCTGCGCCGCGCGTACACACACCTGCAACCACTACAACAAGCGCAGCGGGTCGTCAGCACGACGACCGCTTCTATACGCGGCCGTCAGCTGTTTCAGCGGCCCCTCTAAAAAGGGGACGCACTGCTACTCAATGCCTAAAGCTTTATTATTATTTCTTCTTGATAGGCTTGCAGGGTACAGTGGATGAAAAAAATAAAATAAAATGATGCAGTACGCCGTCTTGGACGATCACGACTCTAATACACGACATTGCAATAGTACAAATATCGCCACACGCCCTTTCTATGATTATAAAAGACAATGTAATCTTAGCAGCGATATAGCAACGTAAAAATATGATTTCGTGATCAGATAGACGTTGCGAGCGTTCAGGATTGCTAGCACTAATCACTTCTCTCAGGTGATGAAAACGCGTGAAAATTCGCATCCTTTATACGGTACGCGCCAGTAATACCTTGAACTTGAGCACACGCATGAAATGCGCCAAATAAGAAATCCGGGCGATGTTCGAGGACACAAATGCTTAGAAAGCACCACTGTAGTCGAAGTAAACAAACACGACGGCACGGGCGTTTCTGCTGTCTTGAGAGTGCCGCCACGACATCGCCGCACGAGTAGGTGGATCTTCCCTACCGACACGACCGGCCCGACCGGCCTGCAACGCGCGCAGATACGTGCGCTTCCGCGCATCCCGGGGGAGCGGGAAATTCACGCCCCGCGGAGGAAGGCAAGGAGAAAACGTAGTCCCTTGTTTGTGAAACGATAATTGCAGTATCGCGTATTCTAAACTAGAAATATTTTACGTATTTTGAAATTATCATGCACAACATATTTAAATGAACTGAAAATTGTTTCTTTAGCGAAACTTTACAAAGGCCGCCAAAATTTTCAAACATACGATAATTTCATTGGTCCTCGCAAGTACAGAAAAGAGTCCGCACGTATTTTATTCCTGCGTGATTAATAGGCGGTTCTGCCTTCTAAAACTGAAGATACTCATTCACTAACACTTCCTTAACGCCATCGCACCAAAAAGTAGCTTCTCCAAAAACTGCTTCAGTGCCCCTTTAAGAATTTGAAAAATGCTGCTCTCTTAGGGCCCATTCACACAGGCCTTTTAGCTCACGCTTTCTCACGTTACGTTTTGAATCATCGGGATGTCCGTGCTTCGAATGTCGCGTGCAGAGTTGCTTCTTAAGCTGCACATAATGTAACGTAAGAAAACGGGGCTGCGTGAACCAGCCTCTAGGGAGATAATTATGTGAGAGGTGTAGAACTTTACGCTCCATCCTTGTACAAACAGCATTTATTTTTTTCTGCGTGCCATCGTGTCATAATGAATACCGAGAGTACTGCAACAGTTGGAACAATGGTGCAATGCGCCTCCTTTTTTCTGTAGATCACTAAGAGTCAGAAATATGTAGTAAAACAAAAGCGATGTATGGGACTGAGTAGGACATTTCACGAGCTCACGCTGTGATCAGTCTCACATTGCGGACCCCACTTATTTGGCAAATATATTTTTTTGTGTATTTATGTTTCGAGTTATGCTTTTTACTACATTTTCGAATAGTGATTGGTCGTCTCGAAGGCTCTACAGGGAAATTCTAGCGCGTTCAGAATCCACGGGACTTGGAGTACGATTTTTTCTTCATCGTCTATCACATAGGGTGTCTTCACAAGTCGTTAAACTTGCAGGAAGAAACTGGCACATTTTGCATAATGTTTATTATACTTATACAGACGTTGTTTTTTGTTTTTGTTCCAAGCAATTCTTTCTCTGTCATCTCATTTTTGAGGAAAGCCTAGTATCACGGTATTCCTAAATTTTCCTTCACGTAAATCACGAATACAAAGTGCGCATCTTCAGAAGTAATACGTGTGCTGGTCTTTATTTGCATTAATTAAATATCCGCAGCTTGATAGCATATACGCTCTCCTCCCCATGTAAAAAAAAGAAGGGAAAAAGAAAGAAAGAAAGAGAGAGAGAAAGAAAAAAAGAAAGAGGGAAAGAGAGAAAGAAAGAAAGAAAAAGTGCTGTTCTGATTGTTGAGCCTTTTACATTTAAATGTTACTTGCGAGCTCTTTTGTCGCTCTGATGCTATTGCTTAATGTAGCCTTTGTGCATTTTTTAGCCTTCTGTGACGTACTCGGTTCTGTTTTGTCGGATGATCACAAGCGAAAGAAGTGAGCAACTTTGTCACGACTGAGCAATCTTTATTGTCATAGAAGTTTATCTTAGAACCGTTACGCATAGATCAAACAACATAGGGTGCCGGACGTCAAGCACTCTAAGGACAAATCAAAATTCAAATTAATTGTCACAGAAGTATACGCATGTGTTCACTGTTTCACCCACAAAATCAAAATTGTATGAAAAATAATTCTCAACTCGAGCATCTTAAACATTGGACACGAGCAATAAAACTGTGCGAGGAACTAACCAAACACTAAACTCAACTTGTGAGCGCATTGGTGCAGATTTTAATTACTAAAAAGTGAGTGAAAGAACAATAAAAAAACTTATCCAAATGAACTTAAGCTGTTTTAAAAGCCAATGCACACTGACCACGATATGTTCAAAATAACCGAAGAGCCGTATTCATTTTGAATACCACTGTCTCCAATAGCATAGAAAAAAAACCAAAAAAACCCCGAAGATCTCCCCGCCAGAAAGTATTTTAATCATGCTGTATTTTAAACGGGTGCTCCGGCATTAGGCCTCCTCAAGATTCGAGGGGAGAAGATCCCAGCTGCTGATTCCGTGGCACCGTCCCGTGCGGCTATTCTGAGAAACTTCCGCAACTCCCTGCACTGCCTTTTATTGTCTGAAAGTGTTGTCTACGCAATAGGCGCGCAACCGCTCCGCCGAATGGTGGAAGCTCACTCCACCTTTCCTTTCCCGCGTGCGACGGGCACTGAGGATTTCTGATTGCGAGAGCGCACATACTGCTCACTTTGAGATGGTGCGTGGTTCTCCACACATCCTTGTTAGTCAGTCCCATTGGGAATCTAGAGTGTCCGCTGCAGATGATAAATTTGGCCGGGTGCAGCACTACTAATAGCCTGGGGGTCTTCACCGTCCATCACGAAGTTGTGATCGGGAGCGATAAACACGGGCAACGTGTTTTTAAAGATGGCCTGAAAATGTATCGGCGAAAAAGTGACGTTGAGAATGATACTTGTAAACTAAACAATGCTACAAGATCCGCTTTGGAGTCGTCTTGCTCACCGCAAGAGCTAACGTGACTTTCTGCTGGATAGGTCTGTATTACCTGAAGTTTCTTTTAGTGGTGAGGTGTAGCACAACGACGTTGAAACATGTGACACTACAAAACCGCGCCTATAATTTACGTCATCGTAATTATGACACATTTACACGAGTTGCTCTTCTGTGCATTTGACTGCCTTGCAGAGGCTTACGTCCACATACG
This sequence comes from Ixodes persulcatus, assembly GCA_013358835.2. Lineage (NCBI taxonomy): Eukaryota > Metazoa > Arthropoda > Arachnida > Ixodida > Ixodidae > Ixodes > Ixodes persulcatus. The sequence goes on along the minus strand of JABSTQ010011339.1, from coordinate 84,273 downwards.
GCTCCGAGCTACAATGACCCGTTGCTTTAGTTAGTTGCGATGGTAACTCACAGCCCTATTTTGACTTAATATTTCAGAACATAGTTAAAGCTTAATATGTTTAAGGTTACTTAACTTTATTCTATTTAAAAACAAATTAAAATGATAAATTATTTACTTCAGGGGCCTCGAATTCATGGTAAAGAGGTCACAGCTGAAACGAGCTTATATTCGATGCCACACTGGATGTAACGATGACTAATTCCATCCAATTATTTGTACTTTAAAATTACCTATATGTTAGGTGACCTAATTAAGGCCTATTAAAGCGCACGTTGCATAGTAAAAGTTTCGATGTTTCCGATACTATTCTTATCCTCTTTTTTTTTTTTTAAATATCTACCCAATACATAACATTCATGCATTTAAAGTATACAAAGTTACTTATCATGATAAGCAATAACTTGCATTTTTTGTTGAACTAATCAACGTAAACAATGGTTTTATTACATTTTTACCCCGAAGACACACCCACAGGAGATTAGGAAAACAACATGAGAAACTAATGGCCAAACGATGGGCTAATAAATCTATATAAATATTTATGACTGCTTCGGTTTCTTTGCCACAAGCCGACAAATAACTGTCGGTGCTATTGCCATCCCACCTCTATGACAAATCAGGGCAAGATTAGTTTAAGAAATCTATAAAGAAAGTAAAAACCATGAGGTTTACACACGAATAAACGGGTTCTTCTCGAAATGAGACGCCAGTTAATCAATAAGAGATGCGCAAGAAACCACCTAATTTGGCACAATTTTGAGGCGTGTCTCTGCAGCCAGCGGCCACGGTCGAGTGCTTGCTTCCCCACACCACTCGGCGGATTAAGCTAGCGCGCCTCTCAACGCGTAACCTTCACCGTAATGAAGTCACGCGACAGCAGAAGGCCCTGCTCAGAGGCATCCCTGTTGCGACACAGTTCCGTCCTCCTCCTCCTCACACACCCACGACACTGGCACCGTGCCAGTCGTTCACGTCCCAATATTTACACGCCACAAAAAGCGCGCGAACACGCAAGCTCGATTTAAAATAACTGCCGCTAAGGGGGCTGCCGGCAGAGTGCAGCAAGGCGACTCTGGCAGACTTCCCGGCGTCCTTGGCCCAGCTAGACGGACCCGCGAACACGCCCCCCCCCCCCCCCCCCCCTTCCCCCCTCTCTTCTTCTTCAGCGGGAAGCATCTCTTCTCTTTTTGGTGTTTGGGACAGCAATAGGACCCCGCGGGACAGCGAGATGGCGATGTCTCTTGAGCTGACCATCCTCCAGCTGATCTGTCTCTGCCTATCGGTGGCCGTCGTCGGTGCGAGCAGCGACGTTACTTACGCCCGGTGGTTTCACGGGACCAACAGTCGGCGCCTGGTGGATGAGGCCCTCAAGGGCGACGAGCCCGTGTTCCTGGAAGCGGACGTGGTTGTGGAGGGTAGCATGGCCGTCCTGGAGCACCCTCTGGATCAGCCCTGGGACCTGAGTCTCCGGGACCTGCTGAACCTGGTCACGGTAAAGCCCAAGAGGGTTACCCTCAAGCTGGACTTCAAGAGCACCGAGGCCCTTCCGTCGGCCATCAACGTCCTCATGGGCGCTCTGACAGAGGTGAGGAACGCAACTTGGGAGGATCGTTTGGACAGGAGCGCTGCATGAGCGTTCGACTGGGACTCGCCTTTCCACTGATTGAACACGAGTCCAATCCGAATGGTGACCCAGCACTCGTGTCCTATCTGAGCTTAGCGCTTGTAAGGTGGCGTAGAAAGCTCAGCACCACGGACTTGTTATCTAGGGAGTGTTGCGCACAAAACGTCTCCGGGGGCAGGCCATCGCTCGTTTTCGGGAATTAGTGACAAACATCAGCGTGTTTGTGAATAAGTGCAATTGTAATGTTGGACCTGGTTACGGAAAGAAAAAAGTTTTATTCGTGCTTGCGAGTCGCGTTTGCTAAGTGCTGTGCTCTACTTGGATGCTGAGCTAATTCACTAAAGTTCTTAGTTTAGCTTTCCGAAAATTATACCCAAGGCAGTCATGGATGAACACAATGGTGAAATATATTTAAGAAACTGAGAAGATAAAAAAAATGATGTGGCTAAAACAATACAGCTAACGGAAAACAAAACAAACAACCTATACCACGTGCCGTCAACACAATTAACTATAAAACATGCACAGACCGCTCATGGTGTTTGCCGTCGGTGGATATTTTATATTTCTCGGGTACGTTTATTCGAGCAATAAATTTGTTATTCAAATAATGTAATAATGTTCACGTTTATCTTTTTATGTATGGGACATTTTTTAATCGCTCTTCTTAAATGTTACTGAAAAAAAAAAAAATGTTCGAACCCCTTTGACATTCATATAAAAAATTATTACAGCGAGACAAAAAGAAAGAGAGAGAGGACCGTTAATTGTAAAACAATATTTTTTATGAGTTCGTTCTTGCATCTCAACACGCCATTTGATTCAATTCATCGAAGTAAAACTTCAAAATAATTGAAAATAAAGCACACATTCACCGAAACTTAATTCGGTTGGATAACCTAAGTGTTGTTCGATGCGCCTGCAGAAAATTATGCTTAGAGCTGTCAGACGTGCCATGAATGTTACCAATATTCAACTTGAACTTTTTCTTGAAGTTTTTCAACTTTTGTCGTGCTCAATTATTCGCCTATAAATTCAATAATTCATAATGTAAACCTGGACACGAATTGTTGCAGGAAAAGGTATATAAAAACACCCACATTTTATATGACCATATACATGTCCTCTGAAAACGTCACACAATTTAATCATAGAAATACTAAGAAACCGTGACGCGAGGGATATCTACAGAATACGAAAACTACATGCATAAAAGAAAAGAAAGCACACATACAAAGAGTACTAAAGTATTTTAAAATATGTATCTTCTACTTGTTTTGATGTGAACAAAACTAGCGACCGGTTTACTATTGAGGCTATGGGGGCTTTTGTACCGGTGGAATCGTGCAGGTGGACAGAATCTCCACAGCATAACATTTCTTACCACGAGTTGTATATTACAAACAAACACCGCCATCGCTTCTAAAAAAAAAAAAAAAGTGAACATTTACGAACGTGTACAAAGAAGGCCACACACGCCTAAGTGGAAAATTACTCTTGCCGACCACGAAGTATAGCAGGCGGAATGAGTTAGCAAATACGCAAGACGTGTTGTGCCACTTCCTTATTTAAATCGTTTCTTCGGCGACTCGCTTCTTCATATTGCTTCTAGAGGTTCCGCCCTCCCAAGCACCACCGAATTATCTCTTTCTACCTTGTTGTTTTCAAAAGTTGGTTTCAAAATGTTTGAAACGTCCGTCGCGTTTTTACGTTTGCTTGTCTCGATTTATGCCGAGTTACGGACCAATTTGCCACAGTAGCGGTAGCATACCCGAAGAACAGGTTCCTCCCCCGTCCTATTCGTCGGATTCCTCACCATGCAGGCGTGTGTGGGTGGAAAGCCGGCCACGCGAATGTTGTGATGCAAGTCGGAAGTATCTCTAAAAATAAAAAGAAGGCGAAGAGAGAGAGAGAGGCGAACTGCGCAATAATTAGCCGCATAAGTCGGTCTCTCTCTTTATTTTTTTTTTAATTTGTCCTCCGCAGCGGTTGCGCTCTAATTATGTCTCGTGTTCGGAGAAGGATGTTATCGCAAACTCCGCCCGGAATTAAATAATTACGGGGATTGTCGAAACTGAGGGCCAGCCAAACAGCGCAACCGTGCCGACATCGCCGTCTCGAGCTTTTGCGCGTGTGTGCAAACACTTAGTACAGCTGTGTACGGGAGCGCGCACAGCAACCAGCACTTGGGTGTCACAATCCGACAAGAAAAACACCGCTGCTCTGCTTTTTTCTTGCTAGCGAATCCGAGTTATCGTTCTTATACGGGACGTGCACGTGACGTCATTGCCTCGTGCTGGTGGTTATTCTGGATTATTCTTACCTGCTCTTGCCGATAAAACCACATTCGGTTGTGCGAAATGCACGCAGAAGCTACGCGCTCAGCTGCAAGACAACCGCAATAGACACTGATGCATTGCGACGTCATGGCAAGCCATGCATTCGGCTCCTCCAGCGAGTCCTTCATGGCCTCTTTTCACAGCTTCCTATTTATTTTTTTTTACCACCTGGTGCTGCGAAATTTTGAGGCGCTAAATGCTAACTGTGAAACAGGGCAAAAACATAACTGATCACGAGTAATTTGTGTGCCTGCCACACTCACGGAACGCAGCAGAAACTTTATTAACATTAGCTTCATAAATATTTGTGGAAATACGACAGTGCGCACACGATCGGTGACTCATTTTCATAAGAAATAAACGCACATTTAAGCTAAGAAGTAGCTAGTGGAATACTAAATTGAGGGGTTGTCCCGGAGCACACGCACAACTTACGCATGACTTTTATTCACGCCATGGTGATTCTAATAATCGTTGGTACGTGGGAAATCCATTTATTAGACTCACTTAGGTTATTCAGATTACTCAATCTATTATGTTTACCATCTACACTGCGTTAAAGTTGCTTAAAAAAACTCTAAAATAATATGCATAACTAGTTTTCTGGTAGCCACTAGGATTCGTTAGTCCAGGCTGACCTCGCTTTAATAGTATTTGTCAAAAAAAAAAAAAAAAAACACCGACAGATAATAAGTTGCTGAAAGACGGCACTGACTTGTGCCAAGTACTTATTGCCATTCAGCGGACGTTTCAGTTGGTAAAACAACCAATTTATTGACCTGTGGCTCACGTTGTTTTGACGTGTTGAGACTTTAAAAAAATGTAAGCTCGCAGTTGAGACGATCTTGCTGCTAAATTATCTCCACTTGTGAACCAGACCCAGTTAGCGGCAAAATACGCATGAAACATGCAGCCATCTATGCGAAGGGCAAGTTGTCTGCTTCTTTTGCAGGAGTTGTGGTGACGTCAGAACGACGCCTGGCTCTGATTGGCTCTGATTGAAGGATAGTGGGTAGACCTCAAGACAGCTTGCATTGAAATCTACCCACTATCCTTCAATCAGAGCCAATCAGAGCTCGGCGTCTTTCTGACGTCACCAAGACCCCTAAAAAAGAAGCAGACGAACTTGCGCTCCGCGTAGTCGCCGACAGCCTAAGATAGCCAGGACGTGGCTTAATATGTTGGCGCGTCTTGCACCGTGGTTGGCTCTTGGGCGTTCGTATTGGCTGATGTTGCAATCTCATTGGCTGTGGAGAGGCAATGATACGCTAGGAACTCCAGAGGCCCAGCGTTGTTTAAGCTGCCAGTGATCACTGACAGCAGCACTAGCTCACACGACTTCAGGCGACGAAGCATGTAGACGCTGAGTGATTGCACTTCGACGAGCACAAAAAAAAATATGAATGACATCATTCGTATTAAAACTTCGGCGGTGAGCTATAATTTATAAACCACAAGTAGACAAACGTGGATCACTTTATTTGGCGGCCAGGGTTATAGAGGCCATTGACCTGGGCGGTGTAAAATGCTCCCGGGAAGGCTCATCGCCGACGCTCTCGCTCACGCAGGCGAACCTACATACTGTGGCGAATCTTCGGCGTTACACGTTTGCTATCTTATAGTAGACGAAACCTTGACTGTATAAAGGCACATTTACACAAGATTGTATGCTTACGTTTTCTTACGTTAATGTATTAATTTGTACCGTTTAGAACTACACTCCTTGAATTGTTTTCCACGCTCCATACAAAGCAGGAATATTCCGGTGTCTCAAAGTAAAACGAACACCATGCAAGCGTGTGTGGGTGGAAAAACGGCTGATGTCGACGGTCTTGGGACTGTAAGGACGGTGGTCTACAGAGGTGATCAGAGGTTCAGTGACGCAGTTCAACGGAGATGTTTGTGATATCACCCAGTAGGGTCCATGGCATTTAAAAAAAGCCTTGAAGAGAGGCCTACTTCTGGATGCGGGACCCAGAGCCACGCTAAGTCCCCTGGGCTAAAACGGGCTGGGTGAAAATGAAGTCATGAATACGACAAGAAATGTCGGTGTAACAATACAAATACAGAGAGTTGGAGTCGGAGACAAATCCTGCTGAACCATCCGGGGAGTACGGTACATCTGTTAACCCTTTGTTGCATACTGGCCGCTACAGTGAACAAGTTCTTTATTTTTTTAAATAAAGTGCCAGCCCGCATAATACCCGTACGACTGGTGTCCACTTCAGTGTACATATGTATTTTCGATTGCCACTCATAGATGGCGCCACCATTTCACTGGTGTTGACATATTCAGCATCCAAGATGGCAGCTTCCACAAATTCCAGGAAAGTCACGTGCATCCTTGCGAAAGCGTCGTAAACTGTTGAAAAAACTTACTACTCCTCTGTTAAAGGTTTTCATGCCTTCGAGGAAGTCTTGAGGTGTAATCTGTATAAATGTGAGTGTTCAAGAAGTCTTCATTGCTCAGTAATTGATCTATTTGTGGCTTGTCCACTCTGGTGGACACCATGAACAGCAGCATTACGGGGCCATGTACTATGCACAAATTGTTTTTGGTCAGCATCGCTGTAGATATACTGGAATGGTCCAATTTTCTGATGTTATGAATAATGCGCCATAATTCTCCATATTTCATGAAGAAAATACTATATTTTGGTATATTTTTTCTCTTTAGGGGCAAACGATCTACTACCAAATCGCCTTTGAGTGAAGCAGACATTTATGCTTTATTAGATATTCCACTATCTGACTAAGAAATCGATGTCCTACTTAAAGACGGTCTGCCGTCAGGAAGTGATGATGATATTTTAGAGAGCGAGGATGATGACATTGATTATGCAGTAGAGGATGATCAGGGCAGGTGTGATGATAGCTCGGAAGATGCCAGCCAAAGTGATGACAGTGAAGAAGAGAATCGAGACACGGAAACCCAAACTCCACCACCAAGAAAAAGACGTCGAGTTAAAAATAAAAGCCAAAGTTATGGTCAGGGGACGAAAGGGATATTGTGCCCCCAGTGCATGCTGTCCACTGTAGTGGACGTTTCGTAATTAATAAACTACATTCCTGAAAACTATGAATAAAATCCTGGGTCTCAATACCAATCGTTGGAAAAACGCAGGGTTTAATCGGGCCTAGAAACTGCGGCCAGGGCAGGCCACTGCCTTGTAAAGTTGACGCAAATGAAACATTTAGCCGTCATTTAGTTGATGCATATCTGAAGATTCCTTGTCTTCCCCTTAGCCGCCTTTCATTGAGTGTTAGCCGTTAATTAAAATAGGTGCTCGAGTGCTATAAACTAATAGTATCGGTGAGTATAGCGATACAGTTTCACCTGTGCGTTTTTGGCGCAGAACCTGAAAGACCTGTGGCTGCACGCGGACGCGGTCCCAGGCCCCGGCGGCAAGCCACCCGTCGACGCCTCCACCTTCCTGCGGTACACAACGCCCTTCCACCCGTTCGCCGTTGTATCTCTTGGGTGGACCACCAAGAGCAAGGGTGCGTACTCCTGGCGGAACGTCGAGACGATGGCCCGCCTCACCCGCTGTGGACAACCGTACCTGAGAAGAGTCGCCTTCTCCGTACGCGCCTCAATGATCGAGAACTCGCTGCCACAGCTCGCCTGGCTCGTGGACGTCGTACCAAATTCCACCCTCTCCGTCTGGTACCCGGCATCAGAAGCTCCCCCTACAGAGGCATTGTTGAAACTTCGCCAGACCATTCCGGAGTCGTCCGTTGTCTACGACTTGCCGCGGGACTACCCTTTCGAGAACCTGGTTGACGCTCCCATCATGGAAGAAGACCTGGACTGGAGAATAGACTGGAAGCTGACGGGAGACTCGCCTTGTCAGAAGACCTCGCTGGTCGGAAAGCGCGCAGTGGTCTTGGGAGACCAGGCGGTCTCGGCGACTCTGCCAGACCCATGGGCGGACTTCGAGGCCAAGCTGGACCTCAGTAAACCAAGATCTGTCGCGGTGAGCCTCGGCAAGTCTAAGCTGACACTGGAAGGCCCCTGCTTTTACATGGTTCTCAACAGGAATGGGCAAAAGGTTACGAGTCATGTTTGGGGCATGCCCTGTAAGGATAACACACTGGACCCAGCCAGAAAAGAAAGCCCGGCGGAAATGACCCGGGAATGGGACTTCGAGAACGCTACGATACCGCTTGTGTTTGAGTCGTCGCCTGGAGGTGTTGTTTATGCAGTGTACTTCCATGCAGCCGCACCGACTTTGTCCTGCTCGCTAACACTGGTTTTGTTGGCGTTTGCAGTGTTGGCAGTCTGAGGGGGAGTAACTGATTGTGTAGGACAGCTTGTGTTCTAACGTGTTTTGCAAGTTAGCGTGCAAAGTTGCCGTCGCCGTCTTCCAGTAAGTTTGTAGAAAGGGGCGAATTCGAGCGAGGTATGAGCCTCGTGGCTATTGTGAAGCAGCCTCGCTAGCAAAATTTACAGCATAACATATGAATGCAAGAGCGACCACTAGATGCGAGTGTGGCTTCGAGTGGCTAGTAAAATAAAACACAAAGGAAATTCTTGAGTGCTAAGTTTGAACGCAGTAAGTCGTGAGAAAGAAATAAGGCGACAGGCTTAGCGAAATCATGACATTGATATGTTGCATTAAATTAGATCCGATTAGTATCTCTAGAAAGTGACAGGATATGATGATCGCATAGGCAACTATTATGAATGAAGCTGTATGTTACAATATATACTCAATCGAGTTGATGAACTGTGAGGGGAACATGAAGTGGCAGCTATCCCAAATACGCTTTGACGATATCTCATGGTGTCAACATTGTGGAACTCTGACAACACCGTAATATAAATCAACGATTGTGTTTTATGCGATAGTTGTATTTAACAGTTTCATCTGAGTAGTGACTGTTGTATGCAATTTCCTCCTCCCTTGTGAAACGCAGTCCGTTGGAAATTATGTCGGGAACATAAAACTGAGCGGAGTTTGAACGTAGCCGTTGTGTAAACACTGACACACGATCCAAGATTCAGGCGGAAGTTCTAAAACAAAATTAAACGAGCAACATGTTGACGAATAGATTAATTTTTAATGACAGGCCGGACGTAGACAGCTTACCACTGACCACTTGAGGACAAGGCACGTTTTGTTCCTGGTGTTGTTCAAACCTGCTGCTCGAAGATAACATATATATATAAAAAAAGAAGCAATGACCTCCCCCCTTAAAATCAAAAAGGAGGTCCAAGATTGGTGCTTGTGCTGGTGGGGTTGATTCTCCTAATGCCCACATTAATCATTTCAATCACTGGTTTGCAGGAGAACTTCCACGTTTCCTCAAATGAGTTTAATCATACATATCATCATATTATTGCCTTCATGCGCTACCCCATTTGTTTTGCAAAATGAATGCTAGTGCATTCAGGTTGCTCTGCCCTTTTCTCCTCGCGGTACTTGAACAAAATGTCGGAGCTTGGCATAACAAGTGTGTACCCAAATCAAACATGAGTAGTTAATATATTGAATTTCAGTTTGGTGTATCTTCATTCCAAAGCGGCGTATAGAAATGTACGCAGCGCATATCAAAGTAAAAATATAGTTCAAATAGACTGCACAGAGAAAAAATAACTGTTTAGTGTGCCCGTTTTGTAGAGGTTCATGAACAATTGACTGGTTTTTACCTGCTCATCTCAAATATGCAGCGTGGGAAACAAAAATATCAACAATAATACTCGGCTGTGTCATGAAGACTGTTGATTAACACGATCTGTCTAGTAATATGGAGTTAATGTGTCTGTTAAAAGTGCGATTTTATTAAGAGATGAAAATGTTTATGAAATATGTTAATAAAGTTGGATGGTGTTCAATTGCCACTTTGTTGGTAAATCAAATGCAATTGTTATGAAGATATTTCATAAAGGCATGTCATTGGAATCAACATATTATATGGGATATTTTATTCCTAATCTCACAAAATTGTGATGATTAAAAAAAAAAAAACTTTTAAAAGTACATGGTAGTCTAGCTCTTGACTAAAACAACACTGAAAATTGTTTTTGTTTCAAATATATAGTTATCGAGATTTTTGAGATTTCGGCGATCGTGATGATCGCCCAACTCTCAAAGTCGCGCATTTGGGTGTTTTGCCAGGCTCAGATACAAGTCAACGTACATGAAAACTTCCTACATAGTTTTTGAACTGAAATGGAAAAGCGAAAATACCATGAACTATTTTTATTTTTGATTACTTTATGAAATAAATCTGGGACCTTGCACTCTGACAGTAATTCGCCAAATTCGAATGGTGACTACATTTGTTACGCTAAGCGTTACGGCAGACATTATATAGTAAACGCGAACTTAACTATGTAGCTATTTAAAACGTACTACTTTTCTATAGGCAGTTAAGGTTATCGTAACAAAAAAACTTTGAATGCAACAAAAATCTCTAAAGATGAAAAAATAACAAATGTTCTCATTATGGAAATTCCTCAATATTTTTCTTTTCGTACGAAGAGCCCTTCGTAAGGTCTGAAATATCAAATTGAAGTCAGCTGTCAAGCCGTGAGTTTGAAAGAAGGATATATCTGAAACTTTATTTTGAGATATATTTTAATTGAACCCGTTCCTATTTCGAGCTTGCGTCTATAAGTGGAATGACCGAATGATCTTGACAAGACTTACAGTATTGTGATAATTTTCTTGGCGTCACTGTAGTGGGATAGACGTGGTGTGACGGCGTGAAGAACCTGTTCAAGTATCAAACCTCCATGCACAACTTCAGGTCGACCGAACTTAAAAGACGCGATGATGACTGTTCGTCTAGTCACCCCGAAAATTCCCAGAAATATTCTTCAGAAAAGTCATGCAGCCCGTCCGACCCACTACCGTAATTAGAACACTCAAATTCTGAGAGTGTAAGTTAGAAATCAAATCGGGCCGGGATTTTAGGGACGACCCGACCCGTCCCGATAAAACGTTGACCCGAAACCGGCCCGAGCACCAGTGGGCTTTCTAAACGTAAGCTCGAGCCCGACCCGACGAAAAACAAATTTGGCCCGAACCCGGCCAGAGTCCGACTGCTCTTTTCGACATAAACCTAACCCGAACCCGGCCCGAATCACGCCGAACCAGATCCAAACCCGACCCGAGCCCAACTGTGTTTTCTATTAGTTCTACTCTTGTTTTACATTACACCACTCATATTTAACGGGAATTTCCAATCTAGGAAGTTATACACAATTGTTTCAAAGCTCTGCACAGCATCTTTATTTTCTCAGACTGTTTCTAGAACGATGATGCGGACGACATAAATCCGGCTTGATTAAAAAAATAAGAATTATCTTAGCACGCGCGATAATATATTTAAATGCATTTTCGACAGAACAAAATTTTTGAAATTAAAATTATGTTTGGGTCGCGAAACTTTATAACTCCCCTGGTCAACATTTAGAATAACACTTACCTTGAGTTGGAGGCAAAAACAGGCAACCAACAAGCAATAAGTTCAGAAAGTGTGAGCCGTTTTTCGACCACCTGCTGCGTAACGGCAAATCAGATTACTACGAATATAGGCACAGCGTTTCAAAAGACGCGATTAGAGTGAAGAGGATGAAAGATGTTGGAGGACTGTAGTTGAAGTCTTTTTCATATATATAAATGAAGTCAAGAAACATATTAAAAGTAATGAGGTACATGATTATTTACGCATAAGCGTGAAGGCACAGGATGTTATCTACAGACTTTGGACACAACATCGTCCTTCGCTGTTCAATCATAAGTCCAGCAGAGTTGAAATTGTACTCGCGACTCACGCTTGTCACTGGAATGCATAGAATTGTCCGCGCGATTTGTCTGAGCAGGTGATTTTTTTCTCCATGAAATTTCCACCACCCAAGAAGGTCCCCAATGGCCAGACAACTGTTGTCACCGTTAAAGTGACATTTCACCTCGGTGCTGCTAGATGGAAGTTTCACGGCTTGTATTCATTCTTCAAAGCCAGTGGGTTTTCCTGCTTTCGGCATTTTTGTGCGTGGCTCTTCGTGTTCGTCTGGTTCATGGAACATCACTTTTTTTTCTCACTCGGTCCTACACTTACTTCCGTTGATCATCGTTGAGAATTAGAGGGCCCCGGAATTGTGGCCACAAGAATGTAACCGTTTTGAAGAGCTTCATTTCGAAGAACAACTACGTTTGAGACTTAACGTTTTCACTTCAATGGTGTCTGTGTCTTCAAGTGTGAGATCTTTTAACAACTTAGAATACTACATCTTTCCCAGCGGCAGCGTGGGAGGCGCCTCTTTTTCAAGAGTCTCTGTGAATTCTCGGAAAGGTGGTAAAAAGTCAATCAGCCACTTCAAGTCCGAAAGAATTAGGTCATCCATGAAGGTGCTGCTCCTTGCTTCGAGAAGAGACTTGATATCGCTTGCTGGTTAAAGACCGACTCCAGCATGGTAAGTTTTGAGTTCCAGCGCGTCTCCACCTCTTGATGAGGGGTGTGGGGAAGCCTGCCGGATAGGCTGAACAGCTAGGTACGTGACAATAGCCTTGGAGGTCGTCAAATCGCTTTGCAGTCCAGGTGCCTGCTTCACCATCCACTGTCTTTTGAAAACGTTGCGCAGCATCGCATTCAGAAGGTGTGCTACACTGTTCATACCTCCGCTGTCTTGCAGGGCATTCATGATGTTCGCTCCTTGCTCTATGACCCAAGAAAGTTTCTTGAGCATTTCGAACTCAAACCCAAGCTTCACAAAGCGCCTTGCAATTTTCTTCCTGATATTCTTACTGGCCTTTTCCTTTTCTCATTCGGGAAGCTGCAAGTGAATAGCACATGATGGCATAGTTGCCATTGGATGTTAACGCAATGCACTGGAAGAGTCGTAAAGGACACTTTTTTTAAAGATCTGCCCACATGCCTCTTGTTGCTGCACAGCAACCCTCGTTTTTTTGTTCTTGCTATTGCTGGCTTTAGCTTCTGAAGAACTTTTTCAGCGGCACTTGCCATGTGATTCGAAAGGAATGCTGGGTGAGGCAACACTTATTTCGCTGCTACGCCTCATGCGATTGAAAATGCTATCAAGATTGTGACATCTGCGTCATAGTGATGTGACCGGTATATTTTCGACTTTCACGAGCGTTTGCGATCACGTCAGGTGTGGTGCTAACCAATCGAGCGGGCGGCAAACCCGCCGCTAGCAACCAACGTCTCCTGGACCAACTCGCCGATGTCGAACTTAGCCTCCATGAAAGGAAGATGCGGTAGGATGGAGCTCAGAATAGGATTATACTTAAAATATGCGACGTGCTCATAAAAAATGGCAGTAAACGTCATGCTCATTTTTATCAGCTCAATGCGCACGTTGCATTTTCCGGACTAACCCTATCCTGAGCTTCGTCATTCGCGGTGACCCTTCCTCAGTTCGCATGGCTTGACTCCTGCGTGTTCTGGAAGAAAGTGTGCGCACCGGCTTTTTTCAACACACACACGCGAAGTCTGGTCATTCATGTTGGCAACTTTGTTTTAGACCAGTGGCTCTCAACGATATGTTTCAGGAACCGCTTGTGAATCGGCAGAGGTGATGGATCCGCGGTGAAGGGAAAAAGAAGGATCTGGAGTAATTATGTTTGTGAAATAATAAAGGAATATTATACAGCAAAGTGCCCCTATAAACTAGAATTACATCATTGACGTTTGCGAAAAAAATATTTACCTAAAATGGGATGCCTGTTCTCTATACAAAAAAGTCGTTTATTATCAGATTCACTGAAGAGCAAGGCCTCCTGGATCTTAGAAATGCCTTCGCAAGGGCCGCGAACTCTCATTTGAAAACCACTGACCTAGACGGTTGTGATAGTTTCACGGGCTTTGTATAGAACCTCGTGACCCGCGGTACAATATACAGATCGGAGCTTTTTCTGCTAAAAAAACAAAACAAGAAACTTTCTGCTATTTTGTTTTTGGTTTTTGAAGATAAAATAAATATTTACCCTATTCCGAAATATTTGGCAAGGTCGGGCCGTCACTCCTGATGCTTTCACCTAGGCCCGAAACGAGCCCGACGCAGTTCGGGATAAATCGGCGCGAACCTGACCCAAACCCGACCCGAACCTGAACAATTCTCTTATATATCGACCCGAGCCCGACCCGACTTTCGGGTCGGGCTCGGGCTTTCGGGCTAGCCCGAGCCCGCGCAGATCTTTCGTGTAAATTTCTGGTAAAAATGCAAACAACAACAACAACAACAACAACAACAACAGAACAACAACTAACAACACAGTGTTTTCTACTTTTTCTATGCGCGGGAGGAAAACGAAACCAAACCGTCCGATTTGCGTTGCTACTGACTTATCGTACTCAATACTTGTTTCTTCGAAGCCAAAATATGAACCGGCAAACAAAACCCAATGGATTTTATCTACTTTTCAATGGACGAGAATGTGAAACCTTGTAAACCAACCGAAACTATTATTAAGGGTAACTTAATATTTAAGAGTTTAGCCATTTTATGGCGTATTTTCTTAAGATATACGCGTAATTAAGTAGTGGTGTCAAACTTCAGAAGGCTAATATACTTGTTGCAAAACGTACAGCGCCACGACGGCAGGGAATTTCGGGAACCCTCGGTACAGATCACGCGCTTTCTCGTTGCGCCTCCGCGACTGCGCGCGCGTCCCGGCAGCAACCACCAGCAGCCATCCCGCACATCCGCCGAGTCGTACGTCGTTGGCGGCGTACCGTATCTGTGGCAGCGTAAAGGCATCGCGACAGGTGAACTTCTTTGAATACGTTATTCGTCGGAACTTACCTTCACCTATTGAAGTATCACTGAATCCACTTATTTTGCACCGCAACCGTGGGAGGTTTCGACCAGGTTCGACAAAGCCTTGGCGCAGAAGACGACAGAGCCGGTACAAAGGAGAGGGATGAGAAAGGGGCAGCCGTTGTAAGTTAGTAAGTTGTCTAATTTTATGTCATTATAAAGTAAAATGTCAAAAATCCTCGTTGAAAAGGATGCTGAACCAAAATTTGGATTTCATAAAATAAGGCCGCGGAAGCTTTGAATGGAGCTCTACAAACTTCGAAACATCACTCATACATCAGTATCTCAAACGGATGGCCGTATTCTTGGAAAAGAAGGGCGCAATCAAACAAGAAATGTGACGTCATACTTCTCCTGGAACACTTTAGAATGAGGGGAAGCGGCCTCGCTTCTCTCATTCCCGCTTCGGTTCACCTGCTTGAGTGGATGAAGCCAAGAGGAGAGGGAATGAGAATCGGGACGTCGCATGTCTCGTCGGCCTTGTTCAATCGCAAACTTTTCCAAAAATACAGCCATCCGTTAGAAATAATGCTCTGTGAGTGATGTTTTGGGGGGTTTTGCAGCGTCCCGCCTATCGCTCCAGTCTTGTTTTGCGAGCTTCAAATTTCGGTTAAGCATACCTTTTAGTATGAATAATTGTGTCAACAGAATGTATGAACACGTCGGTTCTACACAGCTACTCTCAAATATTTTTGAGTGGTCTCGCCTGCCAGATGCAAAGGGAGGGGGAGGGGGGCAACTTGTACATGTTTTTATTTTTACAGCACAAATGTTTTCAATTTCAATTTTTTATTTTCAAATCAAGTAATACAAAATAAAGAGCTGGCCCACAAAAGCAGCATTCTGCTTGTATGTAGGGCCAGGCGACCAGATAGAATACATGTTGTTACAAAAAAGAAAAAGAAAACACTCCGCAGCACAAAAAGAAAAAAAAAATGAAAGGAACACAAAATTAGCAACACAAATCAATACAAAAAGGAACACCTTAGAGCATTAAATATAGGTGCTTATGGCCAAGTCTACTCACGCAACCATCAAATAAAAGTACGAAATATCTGTTCCTATCATGCACTGTAAATAGCTGTCAATTAACAGACTAGATAAAAGGGTGAGCACAAACAAGTCCAACTACCAACAATGTCGTCCATGGCGCATCTCGGACACAATGTCTTACGTTATGTGGCCTATGCGGGGGGTCACGTGACCCTAGGGGAGGGGTCACGTGACCTTTGGGGGGGGGGGGGTCACGTGACGTCGGGGTGACCTCGGGGGGGGGGGGGGGGTCACGTGACCTTACGGTTACGCCGACGCCGACGGCGACGCCGACGCCGACCAAGTTGGAAACGGGCGCCTAAGAGCTGCGCTCTAAAACAAGGATGCAGGCCAGGCACGTAGCCAGGATTTTCATTCAGCGGCGCCCATGACAGGATGCTATATTGTCACGAATGACAATTGATGAGGCGATAATAAGCGAGGAAACTAAACGTTTAACGGGGCGAACTTGTGCCCAAAAATAAAAAGGGAACAGCAGAAAGCAGAGCGTCGCGGGCGTCGAAGACGGCGTGACAGCAGAGCCGAACGCTGGGGTGAAACTGACTCCGGCTCACCATGCGGGGCCCCTTTTGTACACGCGTGGACTTTTGGAACAATCGGCCTAGAAAGATTCGGCGCGTAGATCATTCTAACCTAGAGCAAGCAACACGATTCTCGAAATTACCAGAAATCTAATTTGAAAGAATAAATAAAAGACGCGGCGCTCCCACGAATCGAACCCTGGGCTACCGCACGAGAGTCAAGTGCGGTAACCACTCGGTTACGCACGCGCTCGCTCACCGACGCGCGTGGCATTACTCCCCCCTTTAAAAGGCATCGTCTCGATGCCAAATGAAAGGCAACAAAACAGAGCAAGACAAACAAAAGAATGAAAAAATACGGAAGCTGGCAGAACACAATGCTATCAAGCGTTGCACAAGATCACAGTTCACAGTCTTATCGCGCATAGTACGGCTTGAGGCGCACGACGTGGACGACTTCCGGTCGTGGAGGGCGGCGTGATGAAGTCCGTGTTCTGTCGGGCATCACCTCGCAGTTCAGATCCCCGAGCCGACGAAGCACTTTGTAGGGTACGAAGTAGCGCTTCAGGAGTTTCTCGCTTAGACCTCGTCGTCGTACAGGGGTCCAATCCCACACACGGTCTCCGGGCTTGAAGCGAACGTTGATCCGGCGAAGGTTGTACCGGGTAGCGTCGAAACGTTGTTGATCTTGAATTCGCAGTCGGGCGAGCTGGTGAACTTCTTCGGCTCGTTGAGCAACCACCTGGGCGTCGGGGATCCCATCGTCAGCTGGTTCGTGGGGTAGCATTGCGTCGAGCATGGTCGTTACCTTTCTGCCATGCACCAGCTGAAATGGGGTTACTCCTGTCGTCTCTTGCACCGCCGTGTTGTAAGAAAACGTGACGTAGGGTAACACCTCGTCCCAAGTCTTGTGCTCTACGTCGACATACATGGAGACCATGTCGGCGATAGTTTTGTTTAGCCGTTTTGTTAGTCCATTTGTCTGCGGATGGTACGCAGTGGTTCGACGGTGGCCGGTGCCACTGAGACGAAGGACCTCTTGCGTCAGCTGGGCCATGAACGATGATCCACGGTCTGTAATGAGGACTTCGGGGGCACCGGGCCGGAGGACAATTGGACTCGATGAAAAACTTGGCGACTTCCACAGCCGTACCTGATGGCAGGGTTTTCGTCTCGGCGTACCGTGTGAGATAATCTGTGGCGACGATTATCCAGCGGTTTCTCGACGTTGACGGCGGGAAAGGGCCAAGCAAATCCATTCCGATCTGCTGGAACGACCTGGACGGGGGAGCAATCGGATGCAGAAGTCCTGACGGATTCCTCGGCTTTTTTTTTTTTTTATAACTGAGGAAACTTAATGTTTAATGGGGCGAACTTGTGCCCAAAAATAAAAAAAGGGAACAGCAGAAGGCAGAGCGTCGCGGGCGTCGAACGCTGGGGCGAAACTGACACCGGCTCGCCACGCGGGGCCCCTTTTGTACACGCGTCGGCTCGCCACGCGGGGCCCGTTTTGTACACGCGTGGACTTCTGGAACAATCGGCCTAGAAGATTCGGCGCGTAGATCATTCTAACCTAGAGCAAGCAACACGGTTCCCGAAATTACCGTAAATCTAATTTGAAAGAATAAATAAAAGACGCGGCGCTCCCAGGAATCGAACCCTGTGCTACCACACGAGAGTCAATTGCGGTAACCACTCGGCCTCGCACGCGCTCGCTCGGCGATGCGCGTGGCAATATGTTGGGGATGGGGGAGAGGAGGCCCCAGAAAAATGAAAGACTTCGGGAAGAGGAAGGGGGGCGCCCATGGCCCCCAATCCTGGATGCTTGCCTGGTGCAAGCTAGCAAGTACAGGCTAACCAAGATTAAATTATTCAAGACGGGTTCTTTCAAGGATGACAAAAACGCAGAGAAGTGTCACACACAACAGAGTTCCAATAAACAAAAGAATTAATGGAAACTCAAAAGAGTAAACAGGGGAAAGCACGAAGACACACTTGACAATTTCTGTTCTGCTTACCGCCACTCTTCAAGGGGAATTTCTTCCTGGACCGTACAGCGTTTTACTGTTGACAACCCCTGCCATACCCAATGACAGAGAACGGAAACGAGCAACATACTAATGTCTGGGTAGATATGAATAAACAAACAGCAGGGAATGCCCTTGGGTTTTCAACGTAGGAAATAAAAATTATCATAACATCGCTTTCAAAGACAGACAGGCATCACACTTGTTTCTAATATAAATATAGGCCGAGAAACTGCGTTCACTCGATGTCGAAACACAGGGAAGGCATTCAACAGATTTCTAGGTTTCATCATTGTTATTGATTCTTTCAGTATACACTGGTGGTCATTCTCTTTAGTCAAAACCATTTCAGTAGTGTTCCATAGAGGCACAAGATTATTACATTAGATTATGTGTTTGAACACAGCTAAAGACAGATCCTTATTTTCCTGCAACATTTATGCTAAGTTCAACCAATCGTTAATGCATGGTTTTGTCATAAACGCTTCATAAAGATAAGAATCTGCATTTATAAGTGTGAAAAGTTTTGAGAAATAATTGTGTGCCTTTATTATAATTCTCTACTGAAAAAGCTTTGAACAAAGGAAATGACCATAAGTTTAAGCTGAAATAATCAATAGCAATAACAAAGCATGGAAATGTGTTGAATAATACTGCAATGTTTTGGCTCTTAGTGTAAGAAGTTACTTGATTTATAATTTTTCTGAAAAACCAGGTTTGGTGTCTGTCTGTTCTTGGAAGCTTGAGTTTTTGTATGATGATTTTTATTCCGTAGGTTTTAAGCTGAAGGCCTGTTGTATTTTAAAACTGTTTTTTTTCCCATTTACACAAAGGTTAGTAGGTTGCTTCTTTTTATCCTCTGCCCTTGGGCACTTGGGCATGTTAGGGGTCGTCTCTAGTCGTGGATAATGCAAGCTGAAATGACAGCGTAATGACCGAATTATACTGGTGGTTGTACCTCGACGCGAGAAGCTAAAGCAGCAGTGATAGATGGTATGAGGATGAGTGTGCCATGGCCATTGCTTTGCGACCCAGCTTGTTTCTTCGTGTTTAGCAGCACTCAATATATTTAGCGTTACAAATGAGTCCCCCTTGTTTCTCGTTGCAACGCAAGTTGATAAATTTCCGAAAATTGTTGAATAATACGATGCGTAAAAAAATGTTTTTTTTTTTTAATTAAACGATGTTTTTTTTTTTTTTTTTTTAGATACAGCACTTTCGGACAGTCGCGAGTTTACTACGGCAATTTAGGTGCAGCGGTTATTTCTTAGAATCCCGCACTTGCAAGCATGCCCACGTTATGAGTCCGGTCGTCTGAGGCAAAGTTCATTACCTCTCGAATTTGCACGTCACCCGGTCACTTCCAGACGTCGCGTTTTGCTTTTTCGTTTGCTTGTAAACCCGCTCCAACGTTTTTCATTTGTGTTCAACTTGCAGGTGCGTGACGGGTTTGTTTCAAAATGCCTTGTTGAGGCGTCCGGCTAACTTCCGCCACAATTGCTTTTTATTTTTTCTTGCTCCAGGGCCTTTCGAATTTTCGTACAGCTCTATCAGATATTTGGCCTTCTTGTCCACCCAAAAGTTTCCCCCGCTTTCGTTGTCTTCTTCAGTCGTGTCCGTGGAGAGTTCTGATGGTGCAACTCAGACCCGAACCATGTCTAGAAAACGCACGAGACATCTTACTCGTTGCATGGGTTGACAACAGTACCTGTCACTTACTTTCCGTGACAAAAAGCGGCAAGCCGCCTTCGAGTGCAGGCTCGCCATCCTACGCGTAGACACGAGGCAGAATTGTTTCTTTGTTGCCGATGATAGGGCGAATCGTTTGGCAGTCCATCTTGTCGTCCGCAATATCGTCTGCTATCATGCACCCGCCTACACCGCCAAAACGAGCAACTGCAGAAAGTGTACGCCAGGTATAGAAAAGGCGCTACACTTTTGTAAATCGAACAGCGCGGTGTAGACCTCCGGGGCTGCACCCTCAAATAAAATGCGCTCGGGGCAACACTTCTACACCGGTGCAGGAGGTATAGGTAAATCGAACGCGCCTACTGTCTATGATTGTTTCCGTCTCGAATGATTGGATAAATAAGAAACACTGAACGCTGTGAATCGGGCGGTAACCTGCGCCAACTTGTGTACTTAGTACAAAATAGTAGAAATCCCTCGTGCTTTCTAGCGCCAACACCAGACAACACCACCTAGAGCTAAGGTCGTAGCGCTTCCCTCTCTCCCTTCAAGGAGCGTCGGCATGAGTAGGCTGAACTGGTAGTGCGCTTCTTCGCAAGGCGCCCCTTGACAGTTGGCTTCTTTGCAATGCACGTTCTCTTTTACTTTTCTCTCTCTCTACGCTTGCCGCGGTGCAAACAAAAAAAAAAAAAAATGAAAAGAAAAAGGCGCCACGGCGTCGCGTTTTGTTTTCCTTTTTTACTTTTTCTCCCCAACGGTCGTCCGTCGCGTTCCTTTCTTCGACGGCTTTTTTAGTTACTCCTGCGGGTTGGGTCACGTGACAATGAGGCTGGAGGAATCAACTAGAACAACTCTAGAAGCGAGTAGGTTTTTGGACGCCAAGGGTCAGAAGTTCAACTCTCGAGTGAGATCGAGCACATTTTGAAATACAACAACCGCGGCCTCGTGTGTGAACGTGAATGTTGCTTTTCGATTGTCGGTGCTGTCCACTGGTGCTGTCATTCCGTACAGATGTTGTTTATCCGCGCCTTGGCGGAAAACTGGATGTGAAAGTGTCCATATTTGAGTTTCTGCAAGGATGACTACGAAAGCGTGGACTATACAGCGAATCGACGGGAAGATCTCGCTCCTTGACGGCATGGCAGGGTGAGAACTTTTCAATTTTTATGATCGTGGTTTCGTCTCTTGTTTTTACTTTTCGCTGAATGCGTACATGAGAGTGATTTGGTTGTGGCCTGGAAGCAACATATTCAAATGCTCGTGCTACTTGTAGGTACAGACCTAAATAAAAATGACTTGATTTATGAGTTCAGATTGGAATGATTTTCGCAAGGTATGCAAGTGGTAGGTTATCGCGGTTGCAACCAGCACATCAATGTAAAAATTAAATAAAAAAGAAGTACATCGTGTCGCTTCTGTGTATCCTCATCGGAGCGCCGAAATGATCCGCCGCAACTAACTAGTAAGACCTATATTTTAGCGGGTCTTTGAACTGTAGTTAGGAGTGCACGCAAGCCGGAATATGGTTCATTAACCAGTTTACTTATCCACACACCAGAGCCATATACTAACAATTTAGCTGGCGCCCCTTCAGGCTCCCCAAGGAATCCCGACACATACCAGAAAGCTCTATGGAGCATATTATTATTATTATTATTATTTTCTGTACCTGGTTCTATGTGCTCGTGCAATAAGCATTATTATTATTATTATTATTATTATTATTATTATTATTATTATTATTATTATTATAGCGCATTCGGCACATCAAATTCAAGAATAATTTTAATGTTTATGATCCGAAATACCAGATCGAAACACTGCCAGGGTTTTCTCTCAAATACGGAACCACTTCAGCTACACTTTAAAAAAAAGCATTTTTCTTCTTTTTTTTGTATTTTTATAACCATTTTTGATTACATTGCCTTTCTTTGGATTAATATGATTTCCTCCTTTTTCGTTCTATTTCTTGCAGAAGCGGTCAAATACACATCCCGGATATTGCTTTGGTGAACTCGGGCTACTGTACGGCCTCCATGGGACAAGCTGAAAACTGACAGCTTAGAAGAGTGCTTTGGAATGTATAGTCAACTGGCTTGCTTCTAATATCACGTGTCTACAAGGCACATTTACGAAGATGAAAACAAAATACTGCTGAGGAGCACTCTGTCAACGATCACTACAGCTAGCAAGGATGGAAACTAGGAAGATCTTCCCAAGCGAGCGGATACTTGACGCCCTACCTGCAACGTGATATACATGCAATGTGGCCCTGGTCTGTAAAAAATAAGACAGACCCTCTCGGCCCTGGGCTATGTGGCCAGCCATGCAGTCTACACCACCTTGAAAAACCTAAGGGGCGAAAAATGCAAGGCCGCATCAACAGCACGAAACAAGATGGCTACAGTTTGCTTTCACAGGAAGACTGTGCTCTCGCAATGAAACTCGTTATAGAAGGGCTTGTTTTTCCTGGTGTAAATGCTGTAGAACACAACTATGTTGTTCACCAATTGGTGATGCCCAGCCAGTGCCGACTTGTTACATATCTCATAATGAAACTACTCGCCGAAAAGGAGCCTTCCGACTTCGACTACTGTGAAAATTGACATACGAGTGAGCTCATCTTAAAACACGTGTTGTTGTCACAAGAAAATGCACAAGCATTTTCTTGTGACATCTTTGCAGCAAGATGAATGTTCGCATTAATGCCAAGAATACCAAACAAAAGAAATGGAAAGCTGAAACTCTGCAATCAAAGACACTCGCTGCCAACCGTCACAGATGTCAAGAAGCGAACTCAGACCAAGGAAGAGTACGTCTGATGCCTGTGATGGTGAACCCATTGTGAGTTTGAGCTGAAGCATGTGTTGGACTGCAGTGAAAGCATTCAACTGAGAAACCTTTGTTGCAAGGACAACAATACGAAAGGTGCCAGTGCAAAATCTAAAAAAAAGCTAAGGGGTCAACGCTAAACAAATTAGTTCCTGTCTGGCCAGCAACGTGCTTGCGCTTCATCCTCATGCAAAGGTAACTGCTCTCTGAAGTCGGTGAATCTGTGTGTGTGTGTGTGCAGATAGTCGGTGTCCTTGTAGCAGTGTCTTAGGTATCTTGTAGTGCTACAGCGTAAATCCCGACATGCTGCACAGATATTGTGTGTCTCGGTGTCACAAAATCTACAGCATCTAAGATGCATGTGTATCAATTTGTTTCAAGACGGATATTTGCAGAACTTATGGATACCAGGAGGCTCGCTTCGCTGTGTTAAAAGGTGACCAATTTCTTATTTACGACTCTCTTCTGTATTGTAAATGCAAGCAACTTTGAATATGAAGCTCGCATGTCCACTTCTCTTTGTGTACAAAACTTGTTTTTAGCCGCCCGAACTGCGTCGTTTCACAGACTCGGTGCTGAAGTACATCAGCGTATGGGGCAACGCTCGGGTATTACGGTACTTTTTTGCAGGGATAAAGTTTTCATATTATGAAATTGCCAAAAAATAGGTTACAGGTGTTTTTTTCGATGTAGTAACCAGATAGGATAGGATGCTTGCTGCAAAACATGGACTATATTTGAACAGGCAGAGTTCATTGAATTGCTGAACCTATACAGATTTATCACAGGTCTAAGAAAAGTTTGTCAAAATATGAGCAATACATTTTTCAAACCAGCACGTCCCAATTTTAGAATTTTAATATTTTTATACTTGTCTGGCAATTTCGGTCCTGTTGCTGTTGCATCATGTGTCCCTAAGGGTAGTGTACTCGGGCCTCTATTGTTTCTAATATATGTCATCATCAATTAAATCGACAATTAGACTTTTCGCTGATGCTTGAGTTATTTACCAGGAAATGAATACACTTATAGTGATCACAATATTGTCCAAGACGATTTAGATACAATATCATCATGGTGTTCCCTACTGCAGATGAACATTAACGCATGTAAATGCAAACAAATGTCCATAATTAAGTCCTCCACTAAAACACTAACCCAGTACTTATTACTTTCACAACCACTAGAACACTCATTGTCGTACAAGTATTCGGGCGTGTATTTTACAGACTCATTATCATGGATTGAGCAAATAACAAATAGTGCACTAAAACACTTGGTTTGTGAAAAAGCCATTTGTGTGAGAAATTTCTTGTGTCTAACAAACACATGAATCATACAAGATATATAGAACTACTGAGAACTTTATAAGATATATAAGAACCGTATAAGAAACTTTTTACAAGTTTCTTTTATATCTTATATAGATCTTATATGTTCTTATATATCTCATTTGATTCATATGTGTTTATTGGACACAGAAATTTCTCATGCAATTGAGATTTTTCAGTAGGGATCTAGCTCCCATTGAAACAAAACTACTCGCATACAAAACATTTATCCTCCCAAAATTAGAATGTGCAAGCATAATTTGGAATCCACACCTAAGCTACCTAATTTCGAGGCTCGAATCTTCGAAACAAAGCAGCCAGATTTATATGCAGTGATTATTCATCCGAAACTAGTGTCTTCACTTTAAAAGCAGCATAAATTTTCCTAATATACAAAGAACACGAAAGATAGCCCGTTTGTGTTTTATTCAAGTTGTATATTCCTCAGATTCCGATTTTCAATCTACTTAGTGCTGGGCTGCCAATTTTACATAATCCATATTAGATAATTCCTGCAAGATGGAACCATTTCAGTCCCATACTTACACTTTCCTCTTTTCCTCCTTAGTACTTTGCACCACTGACTAAAACAAACTACCTGACCATATTGTAACTGAGAGATATCCCATTTCATTTAAAAAGTGCATTCATTTGTTTAACTGAACCTTGATTTGTAAAACTGCATCATAACAATAACATGCTAATAAGAGTTTTTTTTTGTGTGTGTGCATGATTTTGTTTGTTGGTGTCTATTTTTTATGTTCAATTACTTTTTTGTCTGTTATTTTTTAATCCCCCTCATGTAATTCGTCCTCAGATGCATTTGAGGTGAATAAAATGAAATGAAATTAAATGAATGCCTCTGCATCATTTATCCGATTGTTACTATCGTTCATTTTATCTGGTCCCATTACTTCGATTATTGCCATTTCACATCGATTCTTCTTTTATACAACTCCCATGTCGTTCAGAGACAGCTACACCACCCAGTTTATCGCTTAAAAAAAGAACACATCTGTCTCAAGGTATCACTTTCTTGTATTTCACTATGATAATTGTAGGTTATAATAATTTTCCTGCGTTCTAAAATTGGTTCTTTAAATAACTCGGCGTTCACAGCTCTCATGTTAGCTCATAAAAAATAAATAGTGCGAAAACCCGCGTTTCTACGACGTAAAACCTATGCGCGAAGCCTTCAGTACAGCTTATAGCGCGGCGCACGTCAGCCTGCTGCCGTGACGTCACTCGAGGCGTGTTCTGGCCTTCTCCTCTAGGTTGTGTTGCACCAGATGGCGCTTCCAACGGCAAAAGATTCGAGGGGGGGAAAAGTAACCGGCCTAGCTAGGCGAGAGTATTGCGCGGTGCACCATCCGTACACACAACCGAGGAAGGTGGCACAACCGAATCCGAGCGGAGGTGCAAAGCTCAATTTATTTTCATCTTGAGCCGCCCTGCTCCTAGTGCCGGTTAAGGTCGTCGTTCGGTGAGTGTACCCCTAAAAGGGAGTTCTCCAGCCTAGAGACTTTGCCTGCAGGTCCGAGAGTTGTGAGGGATGGAGCGATCGTGCGTAGTGCTGCTGCTGTTGCTCCCGATGATATTATGGGGTATATTGCGTTGCGAAGTTACACTCAACACATAAATACGCAAACTGTATGAGACGATATGGAAGACAGATAAGAACACGACGTACTTGTGAAAGTGCAGGCTTCCATATCGTTTCATAGATTGCGAGTTTATGTGTTAAGTTTAACTTCGCAGCGCAATATACCTCATAATGTGAAACCAACTAGCCCAAATCCGAGCATTGTTAGCCCCGATTGCGGAATTGCCTTGGGCTTTAAATGATTCAAATGGCAAGACATGGCAGAGAGTAGTCTGCGCGTTGGCTTCTTTCATTAGGGAGAACCACAAAAACATAACCTGTTTGATCCTGCCAGTAGTCCTTGTATGTATCTGTTGCGTATTGTCACACAATGTTCTGTGCCGGGCAGCTCAACTGAGCCGGTGTTTATTGCATTATCGTTTATATAAAACTGTAGGGGCGTCGCCGTAGTTGCTGAGTCACACGCCGTGTCTTATCATGCAGCTTTCACATAATGCATCCTCTGTTGTATAGAAACATATTACAACTATAAACACGTTAGGACATTAGAAAAACACATTGTCACTTAACGCGCACAGACTACAGCACTTGGTCAAAGTTCTGGTCGTACCCGAGCCAAGAGGGTGGTTGAGTCTGCCGACCGGAACACCTTGGAGGCACTGTCGGTGACCATGGCACAGTACTGGGTGATTTCCGATAACGTTTCAGTGGCGTTCGTGGCGCCGGCTCATTTCCTTGGCCTTCATCAGAGGAGTCGTCGCTTTCTGATGATCCTCCCAGACAACCATGTTACGTCTAATGGACATCCAGACAACATCTTCTGCAAGATATTAAATGTCCAGGGGATGTTAAAAAAACATTCAATTTATGTCTATAAGATATCCTTAGGATGTGTCTATTGCCTCGAGCTGTACGTTTACATAAGGTCCTCAAGACGGTCTCATTACGTCCACAGGATGTTTCAGTTATATCCAAAGGACATCACAGAGACATGTTATAAGCATTAGTGTGGATGTCCACAAAATGTTTAGGCGATGAATATACACTGTCCACTGGATGTGTCTGATGCATCTTAAGACATCCAGAGAACATATACTACAGGTTGTACTCGAGCAATATTCAGGCTTAAAAAAAGCTGTATAAATAAGCCTGTGAACGCAGTGAGATTAAACTTTTCACAAAGGTGCTTTAGGCAGTGCATTTATCACACTATTTTTTAATGTAGATTTGTAGATTGTCAAGATGAAAAACCTGATTTCTTATGCACAACTGCAAAAAAAACAGATCACTGGGCTGATGTTACACTTACAAATGGTACCACATAAAACAGAAACGTGAAAGAATTTTTTTTTAGAAGAGCAGCCAAAACAGGTTTAAGCATGTGTGGTACCATCTGTGAGTAGCAACGTCGACCAGGTGATTTCTTTCCTCTTTTCTCGTGATGCTTAAAGAAAATTTCTTGAGTTTTTTAAAACCTACAGGAAATTTGAGTATGGTAAGCGCACCACCTAAAGACACCCTTGTCAAGTTTTACTACACTGCTTTCATTGGCTTATTTATATCACTTTTTTATGACTGAATAGAGCTTAAGAACACACATATTCTTACTTATTCTCACTACTTAAAGGCAAGGAAAATGACTTGTTTGATGAGATGCCAGGTGACAATAATAAAGCACTTAGCAGCTGGTATTTGAATTTTTTTTTTTGTGCTAGGTATATGTAAGGGCTTTTTATAAGAACACTGTCTACTATTATGAATTTGCACTTAATATAAAGAACCTGTTAGCTATTAACGTAGTCGGCGTTTTGGACACTCTCATACTTCCTGCTCACTCTTTCCAGAGTGAGCAACGAGTATAAAATGGTTGGGTGATGTATGCAAGCAACCTCACCTGTTGACTGCTTTCCTAATCACACAATTTGCAAAATACACAATTATTGTCTTAATTTACTTTGTTTTATTCCCGCAAAAAGCTACCACAGGCTGGCGTTATAGGTGTTATATTCTTTATTATAGTTTATATAAGTTTAAAATATGAAACATGAAAAAAACTTGCTGCCTTCTTGGCAACTTGGGCTTGTTAACTTGGGCTTGGCAACTTGGGCTTGGCAACTTGGGCTTGGCAACTTGGGCTTGGCAACTTGGGGTTGGCAACTTGGGGTTGGCAACTTGGGGTTGGCAACTTGGGCTTGGCAACTTGGGCTTGGCAATTTGAGATGACCTCATTTCTGTGCACCCAGCAGGAATAAAATTCCCTTCAAATCAATAATAAGGCACGTAAAGGTTCATATGAAAAACCTTATGGGTTTGTAGTGGTTGAGAGTAAATTTGTATAATGTCTAGGAAGCGCACGTGCAGTGGCTCCATCTTTAGCAGAAAGTTTATCGTGGAGGCAGCATGGCGTGTGCCGTTAGCAAATTAGTTAAGTAAATAAACTTTTTTCATAATTATAACACTTATGTCACTTTCAAAAAATTTTGGCAATGAGTAGTTCTTTATAATTCCATTGTGAAGTTGTCAGCACAACAAGACTTGGAAAAGCGCTTTTAGGCAGGCATTTATCGCCATATCGCCCTGCTTCAGAGACAAAAGATTAGCTTGGCGACGTAACAATTTTTGTCATCGGTCGCTTTTTTTAGGTTCCTTTTTTATATACAGCTCTGAACGAAGTCATAGGTTGCTTTGCGAATGACAAACCACACATAATCATGCATTCACCGCATGCCATGCTCATATACAACACGCAGATGGGTGGAGCGGAACTCCTAGACTCGATGCTGGGGTACTGCCTGATCAAAACTAGAGCAAAGTGGTACCACCGCATATGTTTCCACATGATGGACCTGACTGCACTGAATGCCTGGCTCCTATGGTGAAGACAAGGGTACTGCAAGACATCGCTGCTCGAGTTCAAATCATGTGTTGCAGAGAGATTATGCAAAGCAGGGAAGCTGCATGACGGGAAGCCTCCAGGGAGACCAAACTTTTGAATGGACACGCACATCCATGCAAGCAAAAGGAGAATCCTATTGGCGCCACTGTGTACACCTAGACGAGATGGACCACTTCCCCACCTGGCAAGAGAAGTGACTGCATTCTAAACTGCCCTCCTGTATTCGCCTGACAGACATCTCCTTTTCAACAGGGAGCACAACTGCTTCAAGGCGTTTCACTGGGAGTGCAATACTGCAACTTCCAGCACTACAGAGGCACAAGGGGTGTCATATTTTTTGTGCACCAGCCTGACAAACTATTGGACAGAAATACTTCTCATTACAAAATATGTTTCCTTATGTCATCTGATATGATACTTTTGCTTTCTTTTTTTGTTTGTACGCATCAAAATAGGCTTTTTTTAATGCAAATAAAAAGGACCGACACTATCGTTGTAATAAAGTCACAACTGAGCAATTGTTTTAGAAAAAAACAAGCCTGGTTTGGGGACTTTTGTATCAAAGAGCAGGCAGTGTACGTTTTTGGCACCAATACAATTTATGTGGTAAGGGGTTATGATTTCCTATGAGAAAGCTCTACAGAAGCTGACTTAGACATTTTCCTTGCACAAACAACTAACTGCCTAGCCCTTGCCCCAATTTCTGTACTAAAAGAGAACTTGTTTGTGTAGATATATCAGAACAGAATACTATAATACAGAGGCACCCACCCCTCTTTCCCCTTTTCTTACATCGCAATAGTCAAAATGGTAAAATATGGATTGGTCGAAGTTTTACAATGTGTTGAAAATAATTTACGGAAATGAAAAAAATAAGCATAATTGAAAAAAAAGTTACCTGAAGCTTCTTTTGTCGGAGCTTGATTCGGCAGGAAGCATGCTGCAGCCACTTTTTGATCTCCCTTTCCACGTCGTCGACCGTTGCAGTAAACTTTGGGTTTGATCTTACAGCATCTGGAAATTAAAGTAATATAAAAAAATGCAGTTTTAATGCAAAATGAGAGGACTGAAAACGATTTAACATGGCAACAAACATTAGTACCAACTCAGTCACTAATTTATAATGAATATTTCGCATTTCTGATTTAATTTTCTAAAACGAAATAATGTATTTCAGGTTGTTTTTTTTTGTTTTTTTTCCACAACTTTGGTGATGAACAAAAAGTTGCATTTACCAGGAGTTTGAAAAAAACAAAAAAACAAAAAAACAAGCATGTGACCCAAATACTTGAAAGTGGTCCTGCTACCGACAAGAACAAAATGAGATAAGGGTTACGGTATGTCAAAAGCAGTCTTGTAGAAAGAGTGACGGCTGCTTCCAGGGCAACGTAAGAAAGCACTGCTGAAAGATTTGTTTCCGTGAAGCTTAGGTTTCTCATATTCATTGACAGCTCCAAGGTTTTATTTTTTTTCGTTTTTTTTTTCAGTTTGTGACAAAGCTGGCTCGGGAACTGATATTCTGGGATTATCGGTACATACCGAAAACATAAAACCCTAATTCAGATTCACCAAATGATAAGTCTACAAAACATTTTCAAAAATGCTAATATTCAAAATAGCACAGCTCTTTAGTTGTAATGGTGAAAAATAATTGCAACATGTACAAACAGCAAAGCATTATAAACAAAAAAATGGCCCAGTGATAACAGAACAATTTGCCTAATCTCTTGTTGACTCAAAATTCCTATTTACATCATTTATATAAAGTCTCAGATCATTCTGCGAATTGTTTAGAGGACACACACGACATGGCATATGCTCTGTATAACAATACCTCAAAATGTCTGCGCTAAGAAGTTTGAGTTTTAAAAGAAATATTATTAATGTGCCTACAAATGTAATTATTTTAATTGTAAAATTGTTTAAACCTACTATATGAATTGCTCAGGCATTATCAATTAGTCATAGCAAGAGCTATGACCAAATGAGAAAACTTACTATGAATGTTTATTGCATTAACTGGACAATTAGGAAATTCTAACATATCTTTCACAAATCGTAGAATTGCTTACCAGTTATGATCTGTTTCACTTTGAGCTCACAGAATTTTTTTTTCCTTTATTTCCAATCCAGTGTAGTTTTGGGCCACGTTGTCCGTCATAAGATACTCCAAGACTCTTCTTGTGTTACAAGATACATTATCCCCACCGAGCGATTTCAAGTTGGTGATCTGAGGAAAACAATAGGCATTTACATTCATAAGCATTTTTATACATTTTATAGAGTTCAGTTGGGCAGAGTTCTGTATTTTTACTCATCGATTAAGCCCATATAAGACTGCTGTTATCAAGTTTGCATAAATGCATATCATGAGATGCTGTATATAAATAAAAGCTAATATTTCTTCTAAGCAGAATGATATGACACCTGCAAAATTTTACCATTTTATGCGACTGTAATCGCATGCTCACCAGTTTAAAAAGGTAACAAATGCCACAGTAACAAGCACAAAGAAGAATCAGATAAATCAAGGCACACTCGCAACTGTTGTTCATTCGGAAAGAACACATATTATATACGACCCATTCTAGTCTAGTCGTCATCATGTACGTAGAAATAATATCTTAGGAATTCAAACTCCTTTTAATAATGCTATCGACTCCTTGCTCACACAATCTTTGTATTTGACCCAGATTTCGTTTTTCTAACGCAGGTTCCTGCTTGTCACTATATCTAGCAAGAACGTTAACATTGTGAAACACCACACTATCAAACAAAAAGTTTTAATTTCTATGAAATGCCTTGCATTGACGTGTTGGAACTACATACTTCACTTTGACTAGAGTCCGAACGTAGCCAATGCTACAAGTGACTGAGGCCAATCAAATGCCGGCTCAGAACGCAGCCATAAGCTGAACTTGATTTGAATGGCAGGCATGTGATTTGCCCCAACCAACCGTTTTTTAGTTGTGCTCAATCTTAAAGCTTGAGTTCTGCACAGGCAGAATCAACCTTTTCTTCCAGAACAGTGAAGGGAGCCACGTTGAGGAAGGTATCAAGTGGAGAGGGTAAAAGAGGCTGGAGGGGTTCCTCCTTTCTGCTTTTTTTGTCGGCCTTTAAGCTGAGATGGAGTATAGACTGGCTGATGGGGCCTGTATAATACATTTTCTTTCTGAATAATTAACAGTTCCAAGTGTGCTGTGTGTTGTGTGAATCTTGGTCCTTGTTATTTCAGTGCTTGTTATCTTTGAAACTATGAAACAATTGATCCAGTTAAACATTTTGCTGCCCACCAGTGTTTGGTATAGGAACAGAGGGGTGATTGTCCCTGACATTTATAGCGAGCAATTAGTGGGAAGGGAAATCCTCATCTCTTATCCTGACCCCCCCCCCCCCCCCCCCCGCCTTCCCTGAACACTTCCGATACCACTGAGCTAACTATATATGCGCTCTTCCTCCAATACTTATTTTACTTGCCCATTAT
This sequence comes from Ixodes persulcatus, assembly GCA_013358835.2. Lineage (NCBI taxonomy): Eukaryota > Metazoa > Arthropoda > Arachnida > Ixodida > Ixodidae > Ixodes > Ixodes persulcatus. The sequence continues at coordinate 52,040 of JABSTQ010011339.1, read as the reverse complement.
ATATCAATCATAAGTTATCAACAAACAAATGACAGGAGTGCCTTAGGTCACTGCATCAATCATTCAATTACTATGCTTATTTTTGGAATGAGATGTATGGTATATACATATACTCTAGTCAGACTCCCATTTTAAAGGCCTGCTTTCACTGCTTTTGCAGACCGGGCATGACCCCTATCGAGAAACAAATAATGCTCCTTTATTCCTTTTTTGATGTGAAGTTAGATAATCATTGTAATATTTTTGCAATTTCATAAAAGAGCGTCTGGAAACCATTTACAGATAACCCTAAGTTTTACCAGTGCATATTAAGCAGACTCTTACCAGCTGATCTCTTGTGGCATCCTGGATTGTCTCGTCAAACGATGTGAACTCTTGCACGTCATTGAATGGCTCTGGCAGAAGTGAGGGGAGTATGGCTTCGCTGCGCATGTTCCCAGCTTGCAGGGCTTCCAGAAGTTCTCTGTTTTGCACCAGCATGAGCCTCATTACTTGAAGATGTCGTAGAACTTGCTTTTGAAAGACTAGCAGATTGAAACGGAACAAGAACAGTTGGGGTGGTGGCTTTTCAAGACATATCACTGCCCGTATAGGCCAGATATAAAAAGAGTATTTAAGTTTAGAGTTAGAAATACCTCGTTGTGAAAGGCCATAATTTTTTCGTGGAGATCCTGTACACTTCTTCACGTTTGCTGCAAGAAAATTCTCAGGTTTTATGTCTGTACAAAAATAAAACTCAAGTTTTTACAGGGATAAGGTGCAATTAATTTGCTCTACACTACTGAAATATGCTGGGAGACATTATTTTGCTGTACACCACTGCAGTTTGAATGTTCTTCGCCCAGGCATTAGACACAATGTGCAGAGAATCATTCTTGCAATGAACAAAAATTAGCACCTATAAAAACCTTCATATCATCCCTACACAGCAGCTTCTCTTTATAAGCGACTACTTTATTTAGAAATGTTAATAGAGGCAGCCCAAGGATAGCTACCTGAAGTCATTTGTAATATTTGTAACCTGAACTGAAAAGCCTTAGAGCACAGCTCTTGAGGAGGAGGAGGGGAGGGTACGGAGGGGAGGGTAAGCCCCTCCTCCCACTCCATAACCTCCCCTCCCCCTCTCCTGCTCCTCCCCATTTAGCGGGGAAATACTACCGCTAAATTTAGCGGGAAATTTAGCGAAAACTTCCCCGCTAAATTTAGTGGGGAAACTGAATTGGTGTCGAGGTCACGGGAAAAATTTTCCCGCTAAATTTAGCAGAAAAATTTTACCGGGTCGAGTGGCGTCACGTGTGACGTCATTATGGGAAACATCCTATTATGCAATGCGCGGTTAAGCCGACGGCGACGCCGCTAAACCCGGAAACGGGTGCCTAAGAGCTGCGCCCTAAAATTAAAACATGATTCCTAATGAAAAAATTTGAATTTTAGGCACTATTGGTAATTAGCAGCAACAACCATATAACAATAATGTCTGCAACAATAGCTCATGAGTCATAATTGATATCTGCATGATTAGCTTCTAGCTAATGCTCCAATAAACTAACCTGTTGAACCTGAGGTGGATGGGCCTTGTGCTTCTAAGGTCAAAACACCACCTGAAATAACAAAGGCTCAAAACTATGTTTATAAACTCAGTTACGCTTCTTAATTAGAAAAAAAATACCTGGGCTATGAGCTGAGGTGCCAAGGCCGGTGTCATGCCCCGAAGCTGCAGTGGCTGAAATTTGGTGAAATGCAGATATAGATTAAAAAATGTCTCACACGTGTTAGCATAATTATTTTTTTGACTTGCTCATTCACACACTTTGATTTTACCTCCCTTCAGCAGTCCCTTACACTTGAATCAAGTTGGCTAACACTTACCTGATGCAGTTGAAGAGGGAAAATCCTCTGGTAGTGCCGGATAGAGTTGGTGCACTGTAAATGTACGGTTGCTTGTTTTTCTTTTAGGTGGTGAGCCGTCGAAGTCCGAATCAGATATGAACCGTCTGGGCCTTTGCACTGGGCGTCTCTGTAGTTCCTCATCAGTTGAGGCGAGATCAGACGTATACTGTGACTTGTCCAGTTTTTTTCTGGCTCGCTCATATGAAGCTGAAAATAAAAACAATGTTCATTTTAGTGACATTTTGTATCATACAAAAACCAAAACGGCAAATAGCATCTTGATTGCCACACCAGTGTCTCCATCTTTATATCGTGCACAATGGTCCAAATTCACAGCTTGTGAGTAAGTAGCATGCAAATGAGGCACGTTCTAATTCTGAGCAATAACTGAACTTTCAACTTACAGAAGACTTCTTTGATCTCCACAGCATGCTGCTTCCAATCTTCTTGCGTTTTTGCTGAAGCTCTCACTAACTTGTTAATTCTTTCAGGCTTTCCAGAGGGCCAGAAACACATGCTTCCATTGATCCACGATGAAGGAATGACTTCAACTAGCTGCTTATTGATGAATTCCACAATTGCAAAAGCCATCTAGAATAGACAACGACTACAATTTGAGACTTCACCAAGTAACACCATTGGAAGCTGACAAATCAGTATGTGTTCTCACTGTTCCAGACCATTAGGGTTGCAATAGCTAGAACGCATGAAATATTGGAAATACTGCAAATCTTCCACAATAGGGAAGCCCCACAGCTTTCCTAGCATCCTTCAAGGGCCAAGCTTGCAGCAATGTTGAGATGTCGGAGACAATACAAATGCCAAAGCGCGAGGATTCAACCGGTAGTTCATAAAGGTTTTCCTTGAACTTGTACTTCTGCCCAATAACGCAGGGCTCCCCGGACTCGAGGAATGCTATGTTCAGAATCTGAACGACATCATCTCCCACAAAGCAACATCCATCGGCCTTGTTGACAGCCAAAGTGAACATGGGCATTTTTACCATGTAATGTTGTGGTGCGCAGCACTGTTGCAACATTGGACCGGAGCTGTGGGATTTGCCAAACTGATATGGTGGAAGCACCCTCACGGGAGAGTTGCTCGTCTGTTGTTTGTTTTCTTCTTTCCGATTCCACAACTGGAGCAGGGGGTCCTCATGTTTGCGAAGCATTTTCTTAATTTGTTTCATGTTGTTTTCAAACGGGAACGCGCTAAACGAATCTAACGGTCCATGGCGCAGAGCATCGTCAGCAAGATGCAAAAGACAGTGGACATTGTGCGATACCTGCTCTGCACCATACAACCTAGAAAACTCTTGGACCACAGACTCCAGAAGAGATTTAGCATATCCATTTTGCAAATAGTATAGCCTTTTATGTACAAGCAGTGATATTGCACAGTGAAATGCAATAAATTGGCAGTACACTTCTTCAGCAGCAATTGACTTTAGTGCAACTGGTCCTGTGTATAACAGGAACATTCTGAATTCCACCGCCTTCCAACGGTCAAGCTCGTCAAGGCCCCTGGGTTTTCTGACAAACTCTCGTCGCATAAAGTGCTCAAAAGATGCACTCCGTTCAGACAAAGCACTGCGCCCTGCAGGCCCTAGTGCCACTTTTGATCGACCTCCCACCCACAGCTGATGTAACTTCTTCATTACCCCCAGGCAAACCAAATGCATGTAATCTAGCGGAACATGTTGTACACAGACTATGGGAAGCTCGGTTAACACTGACACTCCATGGTGGTGGTCAGGATCTTCCTGTCCACGAAAAGACTGATCAGTACGCAACGTGGCTGCTGTTTCGGGGAAGCAAACTCTTCCCAGATGACTCCCCTCCACAGTGCATTTCGGGCATGAGTTGTACACACTGTGCCCTTTGGTCATGAACACGAATGCCCTCGCTGGGGAATCACAAACAAAGCCTTTGACCGAGATTTTCACAACCTTTGCACCTACTTTTACGCCATCAGCCAAAACAGACTTCAGCTCACTGACGAACCGTGATAAAAATTCATTAGAGCATTTAGGCTTGGTTTTTCCCTCATAAATACCGACAATAAAAGGTGGAAGCTCACACTTGGCTAACTTGCACTGTATCGGCCACAGCGCTGTCTTTGAACTTTTTGATATAGGAAGTCCATCTATATTAAAATAAAGGTTGGCTACAGATGGAAGCTTCTCGAAGCCTTGCTGTGTTTGCTGTAACCCATCCAGCAGCCCAAAGTGACAGTATTTTCCTGGGGTAACTACGTTAATATCAGCTTCAACTGCAGTTGCTCTTGGAGTTTTGAGCAAGCTCCTCGAGTCTTGTGGCAAATCAGTAAAGCACTTGTGCTTTTTGAGTAGCTTTAGCAGAGAGGTTCCGGCCTTTTGCGTGATGTTCTCTTCCAACATCCATCGCCTCAAATCGGATCGAATATTAACATCATCGCTGTCCCCTTTAGAGTCAAAGCAAGGGACAGAGTGCAAAAAGTCTGAACTAAACTCCCTTTCACTCTCTTCTTGAGATTCTAAAGATGTCCCTGCCCCCGCCTCCATAGTTTCGGAATCGCCGCACGCGTAGTCTCGTTCTCAAGGACTGCTTGAACTAATGGCGCTGTCAGCGGAATCGGACCCTCGTCAAAACCTTCAAGTAAGGGAAACGAGCTCCTTGATAGTCTAGCACCCGCGCGATCTGCCCAAGACTTCGACTTCGCCTTTGGCATGGCGAAACACGCGGTGCAACAACGATAAGAAGACCAGCACGAACCTTTCAAACGGGGTCACCCTTGAAGGGAAAGAACAGCTTGTTTTGAACGTCCAGAACTCCTTACGCTCCAAAACGAAGACACGAGGGAACGAGCGCCGCTAGGACTCCCGTTGCTCGGTCGGTCACCCCGTCGAGAGCACGGTGGAAGAGTCTGAGCCTGAGGACAACTTTTCTTGGCACGCCGCAAACTTAGGATCCGAAAGATCCGAAATGTGTCCAAAACGAAACACGTTGTCTTCCTGCGCACTTGCAAATAGTTCCAGTTGTAACTGTTGGTTCAAGTTTAAAACAAAACGCAATATAAATAACAGTTTTTTATTAATTATTATTTGTCATTTTTACGCATTTATAATTAAAAAATAAATAATATTACACTGTATGTATATAATTTGGTTTAGTGTTTATTCAAATACTCACCAGGGGGACACCTGTCTTGAGCAGAAAAGATGGCGTCTTCCCTGTCTGGTCGTTGTGGTTCTCGGTCGTCTCAATCGTCAGCGTCTGTGCGTTCGCCCTTACGTTCGCGGAAGAGGATGTGCGCGAAATTGGACCAAGTTCGTTCGTCGAAACAGACCAAGCAGGTGGTGGGCTCTCGGTGCAGTCAATCTGGACTTTCGACTGTCGTTGTGTACCGTTCGGTGAGCGAGCTCACCGGCGTGATTGAGCCACTGGCGTCCGTATCAAAGCCAAGGCCTTGCATGATATGTTTATTTTATGGCAGGAACACATGCTGGATATTATGTAAAGTTAAGCCATGGCAACACGCACCGTGAAGCAAATATATATTGAGCTCATGGGAAGAGGTAAGGGGCATTTGCGGCGAGAGCTGTGTATCAGTACCACTCTAATCGCGTGCATTAAAACATAACAGAAAATGTTGCGTATTGCGTCAGTGTCTGCTTCCTATCGTGACGCCCCACCTTTTGACCTAAGGCAGCTTGCAGAGTGTAGTCGGATGAAATCTGATACCCGAGAAAGGAAACAGGAGCGGCGGAGTAGCACAGCGTATGTACGCCAGACAAGAGGGCCGGCGTCGCGGTCACGTTCAAAATAATACGTTTTCTATTGATCGTATCCTAAGTACTTCAATAAATACCCCCTTGCGCTTTTTCCAAATCACTGGGACATCGGACAAAAGTTTACGTGCTCTATTTGCGTGAAGAAGGCACCGTTGATGAAAAATGTAACCAGAACTGGCGCCCAAATGCCCAAACTATTTGGCGGAGTAACCCATGTGCAGAGTCGCGAGGTGTTGCGTGTTGCCTCCTCGCCGTGTTTTTCTCCCCCCTTGCCCAACACCCTTGCCCCCCTCGACTTTCTCCCTCTTTCTCGCTCCCGCTCTTCCCTTTAAAAACTTTGCACCGCATGATCGGTGCTATGTAGTCGCTTTAAAGCGGATCAAAGAAGCAAGGGGGCAAGGGTAATTAGTATGTATAAATTCGGAATAGCTACTGCGAAAACCTCGAGTAAAAAACAACATTCAAATTGATCGCCCTTTCCAATGGCGTGATGTCGCCAGTGGGAAAACTTTCCAGCAGAAAGGTAGGTACGTGTGTGTGTAGCATTAATTTTATCCTACTAAACGAATGCTGTTGCGAACTTTCACAGCATCCCTTTTACACCAAGAAACCCCTTCTAATTTCTCGGGAGCAAGGTCTACGCAAGCCAAAGTCTTGGCAAACTTGGTTTCGTTGAAATCGAAAGCCTGTCTTGTCTGTTTGTCTTAAATGTCCCTCTTTCCTTATCGTAAATTAATAACCAACACGCTCAACCATCTACATCTACAGCCCAAGCCGTGACTGTTCCCGCCAATGACGTCGCTTTTCCAAGATTACCATAATTTCAGTTTGAAAATATAGTAAAGGCGAAATTTCAAAATTGCATAACTTCGCGAATTTTTTTTTCTACTGACACATAATTTATTATGTTTATTTGGCCATGCCTATTGCAGTGCTAAACCAATATTGAGCCAGACCGGCGACCCCCTCCCCCAGAAAAAAAAAAAATCGGCGGTGTTCCTTTTCAAATACAGCGGCTTAATATATATATATATATATCGGGTGTTTTTGCGAAGACTTTCAAAAATCCTAAAAGTAGGGTGTTTGAAAAAAAAAAAAAAACTGTCTTCGGGAACAAACTACCACCCACGGCAGACGTCAGGAATTGCCAAAAACATACTAAATAGTCAGGTAATTAATTAAAATTTGTTAATTAACTTTTAGTTAGTAGAAATAGACATATGGTTCCAATTAGAAAGTTGCTGAGCGTTATCGAAAACCCCTAAATCAGTCATTTTCAGAAAGACTTTGAGCGCGTGAGAAGAGTAGTAGCTCACTAAAGTTACCACTCGTGGAGCAGGTACAAGGCTAGTGGTTGCGGTAAGGCGCCCGCGCGATTTTTCCGCCTCTTATCTAGCCCCAGCCTTGTACCTGCTCCACGAGTGGTAATTTTAGTGTGCTAATACTCTTCTCACGCACTCAAAGTCTTTCTGAAAATGACTGATTTAGTGGTTTTCGATAACGTTCAGCAACTTTCTGATTGGAACCATATGCCTATTTCCACTAATTAAAAAGTTAATTAACAAATTTTAATTAATAAGCTGGTTAATTACAATTCCCGACGTCCGCCGTGGCTGGTAGTTTGTTCCCGAAGACATTGTCTTTTTTTTTTTTCAAATGTCCACATTTTTAGGATTTTTGAAAATCTTCGTTGCTAAAAAGTAATGCAACATCTTCTGGACATTTACTTGACTTGATGCAAAAAAAAAAAAAACATCTTGTAAAAACATTGTATAGATATTACAAATTGACATTCTACTAAAGGTAATAGCTTGATATCTAATGAATGTCCTCTAAATATTTTATTATGATATTTAATATTTGGACAATCTGTGGACATCCTGTGGATATTCGTGGTTGTCTGGGCTGGTACCGATGATACCGAACTTGTGGTACGCAGCGTCAGGCAGCAGGTTGGCTTGCGATCCCCTGTCGACCTTGAACAGTACCTCTTGGCCAGCCACCTGCGCCTTGACGACCCAATCACGTTGCGCAGTTACACCGCAGGCGTTGATGTCGAGTATACTGAAATCGTCGTCATTGACGTCATCTTGCTCCGAGCGGACCTGAGTCCCAGATTTGCAACAAACTGCGAAATGGTTTCTCTTTTTGCAGGTGTTACAAATTCGTCCGAATGCTGGACAGTTCCCGGGTGTGCACTCGATTACATTTTCTGCAGGGGTGCATTTGTTGTACCGGTGCTTCTGCATTTTTCCTCGTAGCAGAATCCACTCGCGATTCTTGCTTTGCCCATTCCGCATTGTGTAGCCAACTAGCCTCGGCTGCCTTGCACATTATCTCTGCTTTAGCCAAGGCCGTCTTTTTCACGCAGCATCTTTCGTCGCAGTTTTTTGCTGTTCGCGCCAAAAACAATCTGTTCGCGAATCAAGGAATCGCATAGCTCTTCGAAGTGACTATACCTGGCTTGTTTCCTGAGGTCCCGAAGAAAATGCTCGGCAGGCTCTGATTCGCCCTGCATCCTGGACCGGAAGATGAACCTCCCGTAGACTTCGTTCTGCTGTTGTGCACAGTACTCCTCGAACTTCTTGACAACTGTGTCGTAGTCCTCGCGGTTTTCTTTCTCAATGAACTTGAAGTTGTTGCATGCTTCCAGGGCCTCTCCCCCGCAATGCTGAGCAGCAACGCCGACTTAGCAGCTGTGGACGTGACCACTGCCGACGTGGCCGCTTCAGATGTGGCAGCTGCAGACGTGGCTTGCGACTTGCCACCAATCGCTGTCGCCTTGAGAAACAGTTCAAACTTCTGCCTAAAAAGGTTTCAGTTTCTTTCGAGGTTTCCCGATAGAACAAGCGGTTCCGACGGCTTCAGTCGTTCATGGCGTTCAAAGTACGCCAAAGTGCATCTTACTTTTGACACCATGTATCAGTTGCGTAGTGACACACAACGTCTCGGCACGTCCAAGTATACGCCGAAACAAGGCGAAACCGCGAATGGCTTATTAAATCAGTTATGGTTCCTTAGATAGTTTCTTCCTACTTGGATAACTGTGGCAATTCTAGAGCTAATACATGCAGTGAGCCCGAAGCCTCTCGGGGCGACGGGTGCTTTTATTAGACCAAGATCAATCGGGCTTCGATCCCTTTTGTGTGGTGACTCTGGATAACTTTGTGCTAATCGCACGGCCACGAGCCGGTGACGTTTCTTTCCTGTGTCTGCCTTATCAACTGTCGATGATAGGTTATGCGCCTACCATGGTTGTTACGGGTAACGGAGAACCAGGGTTCAATTCCGGAGAGGGAGCCTGAGAAACGGCTACTACATCCAAGGAAGGCAGCAGGCGCGCGAATTACCCCCCTCCTGACACCATGTATCATTAGTGACACACAATGTTCTGTGCCGGGCAGCTCAACTGAGCCGGTGTTTATTGCGTTATCGTTTATGTACACTATAGGGGCGTCGCCGTAGTTGCTGAGCCAGACGCCGCGTCTTATCATGTAGCTTTCACACGATACAGTCATATGCTTGTCTGAAAGATTAAACCATGCATGCCTAAGTACACACCGAAACAATTCGCAACCGCAACTTTCGGTGGTCGTTTCAACCGGAAGCTTTCACATTGCGGAAACATTGTTGTTGTCATCGATGAAGTGCTATTTTTCAAAGAATGTGACAGGATTGTCGAACATCGGAAAAGAAAGAGAATGTCGAACAAGTGACTGTCTGTCGATATCGCTACCGTGTTTTCTCCGCACAGACGACGGAGAAAACGATATTGAGACTCTTTGTGCTTCCCTAGTTTCTCCACGACGCGGTGCGCTTTTTGTCGTTGGCGTACAATAAAATAGTAGCTACTGTGTAAAATGTAGCTTATCAAGAGGCTCCCCTTGCTGGTTGATACCTTTATACATAAGGCGGAGAAGCCGAAAGATCAGCGGTGCAGCCGAAACTACTGCCGGACGTCGCAACGTTTCACATCGTCAAGGTTTGTACGCGGCGCCTTGCGCTCGGCTTAAAACACCGCGGGCTCGGTGAAGGCCTCGTTGCGCTAAGCACGTGTTTCGGTTTATATTTAAGTGTGATGTCTGGGACAATGCGCAAATGCGAAAATTCTCGGTGTTATGTCACTTGCTCCTTACTATACCAGTTTCGCAGCGTACTTACATGCACTTTACTACACTTCACCTTGTAGGAATTCCTACAAAATTGGCTTTTGGGAAAACACCTGTTTGTGTGTTGCCGTTTCTCACGGAAGCTGTCGGATACAGCAATGACACCTGTTGTGCAGACGACGTGACAATGTTTGTGCAGCACGTGTCCGGTGTGGCAGATCCTGTAGCACCCCTGTATATCACGTGGGTGCACATGTTTGGGATGCCGAAGGTACGATGTTGTCCGTCTTTGCCAAAGTTTCGGTTTGCGATAATGGTGAAAACAAAATTGTACGAAAAATATTTTATTTTTTATGAAACATACGGTTTAAGAATGACTTGGCACTGGTTGGTATAAGTACTTTTCACCTTGAACGTATACTGAAGCAAAGAATTAGAGGCATCCTAACCAACATAGAGCGACTTCAACATTTGCAGCATTCCGAACTCCTCACATCACTCCTGAGGCCCTTGCTTCAGATGCCCCTCAGGACGGTTAGGCCTCCAGGGCGTTGTCAGTCAACCTTACTCTCTGGAAGGATGTACTAAGGCATGAAGCTGTCGACTCTAGCTTGTGTCATGTAGGGCTCCTTGTCTGCTGCTCCGTGTTCCTCTCAATGTTCCTTGCTTGCTCTCGTGCCAGGCATAGGTTTTGGAACATGCAAAAAGCAAACAATGATGGAATGGTGGAAACCAGGGCATTTTCTGGTGCAACACTATTTACTATCTACAACCAGACGAATTGAAGCAACTTCTGCAGCACTTTTCATCCCTGTGATCGCCTCAACTCGGACCTGAAATACTTCCATGTAAGAGAACACTTGGTTCTGGTCCCAGTCTGCTCATTTCCAGACTTGCCGATAACTGAACAGCCGTCATGGTTACATCAAGCCTGAATGCGGATGGATTGGCACCCGAGTCAGTTACTGCACAACGGCTAAATATCAGAAGGTCTAAATCTGCTGCAAGGGCGTTGAGATACCAACACCATCCACTGCGAAGTTGTGGTTTAGGAGGGTACATACACCCCAATTCTCACTCTATCTGTGCCGATAGTTCAGATATTTTTAACAGCTGAATTTCCTTTAGTAGCAGACACCCTTTATAATAAAGCTTTTTGATCTGAATGTGCTAAAATAAAATCAAAGGATTTGCATATTGCTCAGAGAGGCCCACGTCACAGCTGCAGCAGGTGTGAAGTGGATATGGGTGTTTTCTGTGCAAATGAAATTGCAAATGCCCCTTGCAATGCATCCTCCGGCCGGGGGAAGGGGGGGGGGGGGGGGGTCGCTGACACGTAAACAAGCTTTTTTTTTTTTACATCTACGACAACAGTCCGAGTGCGACGGCGGTTTTATTAAGTTTACAGTGTAGATTTGTGAAAAATATAACCAACCGCTATCACATAAGGAATTTAAAACTCGTCATACATGAACAAAACTTTTTATTTTTTCTCGTGCAGAAGACAAGCAGCCGTCGGCAAAGGCTCGGAAACTCTCTTCGAATTTCAGGCTATTTCCTGGACTTTCAAGATGTCGAGGCACTCTTCAGCGCCTCGGGAACACGCTCGTAGCGTCCATGGCAGGGTTCAAGCAAAAAGCAAGAGTTACCCGGCCGTAGTTATTAACGTTATTGAACATACCCTTGGTGAAAAGTCGTTCAAAATCAGTATACTGAATGTATACTAAAAGTGAACTTAGTGTATGCACTGAAATTGTACTAGTTGCACACTTTTATAAACCAAAATAGTCTACATTTAGTACAACCGAACTACATATATAGAATACCATAAGTACTCCTCGAGGGTACATCTAGCCTAATATAAATGTACTATCGGGGAAAAATGAAATGCGAACAGAGGAGCGCGTGGCTTGCCGTACAGCCTGCGCCACCTGGAAGTGAGCCTGGGGGCGAGGGTGCGTGGCCTACTCCGATGTGTTCACGCCCTTCGCTCGGCGCTCCCCAAGCTTCGGCAGTGCGCCTCTCAGTGCGCTGAAAGCTGTCACCGCTATCTTTGTCTGCTCGGCGCGTGGGCCGAGCTTCTTCGCACCGCACGCGCTGAGCCAGCAAAGATAGCGGTGATAGCTTTCAGCGCACTGAGAGGCGCACTGCCGAAGCTTGGGGAGCGCCGAGCGAAGGGCGTGAACACATCGGAGTAGGCCACGCACCCTCGCCCCCAGGCTCACTTCCAGGTGGCGCAGGCTGTACGGCAAGCCACGCGCTCCTCTGTTCGCATTTCATTTTTCCCCGATAGTACATTTAGTACACTACATGTATGCTTTTAGTGTACTAAATGTACACTACCCGTACATATATACGGGGTGTCCCAGATAACTTGCAGGAGTAAAACGAGCTGTACGCTGTTAGCAAGCCTCTCGCGAAAGTGCACGAAAGTTTTTAGTGCGCCTAGTTGTATAATTAAGACTAACAAGCTAACTTCTGAAATCTTCGTTTAAAAGCCGAGGTGTGAATTGGAAAGTTGTAGAGCACATTACGAAACACCCCATTAAACTGTTTTCAACAAAGTGCACTTTGCATGCTCCTCTTTCCTAGCCTTCAAAAACGCCCGCGAAATACAAAAAATACCGCGTGACAACTCGCTTCCCCAATCACGGCGCGCCGCGAATGTGCGTTTTTTGAATGCTGGAAAAAAGCACGAAAGCGCATTATGTTGCAAACACTTTAATTGGGTGTTTCTTAAAGCGCCCTGCAACTTTACCATTGACATCTTGGCCCTTAAAAGAATATTTGAAAGGTCAGCTGAATAATCTTAGTTATTTATATAACCAGGCGCATTAAAAAATCTGTGCACTTTTGCAAGACGCTTGCTAACGACAGTTGACTTCACTCCTGCAGAGCGCTCCGGTGTTTTTTTAAGTATGGTGTAAGTTATCTGGGATGCCGTGTATGGGCGTTCTGGATGGAAAGAACGGTGAATAGAGATCAGCTTGCGGACGTCACTTTTACTCTTGTGATGCAGTTTCCTGCAGGTTCCCATAGGTTGAAACCTGCTAGCCAAACTGAGTCAGGCCTGCAGCCCTGCGGGAAACGTCAATTCCACTCTTTTAGACGTAGACACCCACAATTTGCGTGTACCTGAAAGGAGCTCTAACACAAAGGAAACAAAATGATTGGCCCTTTTTGAATGCATCCTTTTGTTTTCCTGAGAACATACATACAAGTCACATGCTATTACACATTCAGAGGTGCGGCTTAATTTATGATGAGCACTTTTTTTATATAACTTCGAGCTTTCATAAAAGATTCAATATAATGGGTCGGTCATAAATGGTTGCTATGAACTATCCTATACATTTACACATTACCTGATATCATAAAAGCACTAGAGCAGCGTAGGGCTGTACTGCATCAATTACAAATTTGTAACCAATTAAAAGTTGGCATTTATTTAAATTATTACTATTGACTATTATTCTTTGACAAAGAATGACTGGGCGAGTTGGTACGCTGGTAGTCTTTCAACTCCATCGAATATTCAGGTCCTTTTAGCATCTTTTCACATTTTTGACTTTTCTAACTGCTCTGCTTTTTGTAGCGGGTTTCACTGCCACTAAAAAACGTGACATCCAAACTCACTTTATTTACATCACACAATCGTAAACTTGGAAAGCGTGCCACTTCGGCATACGCAGAGACCGCGCGTCTCTACGGGACAGGCATCAGCACAGGCAAGAAATCGTGCTGCTCGCTCTTGTAACGTTTTTCTAGCTCCCGCATTATAAAACAAATCGTTGGCGAGAAGCTGTTGGGACCACACGTCAGAACTAGCATGACCTGTGATTGCTTGACCTGCCGTCAGACTGCACTTGAACGCTGCGCAAAAGCGTCGTCGGGCGAGCGTCGTAGGACGGCGCGACGGCGCCACCAACAGCCCTCGGCTGGCCCTCGGTTCCGTCACACGCGAATCTTGCTCACTCTGCGGAGAGAGCCATAAATTTTGAAGATACACACTTTGCAAATGACGAAATAATACCGGGTAGAGCATTGTTAGAATAAAGCATAGCTTAGCAAGCACACGGTACACGACAAAGTTTGAAACAGCGGCGCACTACGCAGAAACAAACGAAACTTCCTCACCGGCGCTTGCACCAGTCGGCCATGACTGTCCGCCACTTACTTGCGTTGGTAAGACTCAGCGTCTCCCAGCTCTCAGTAATCGCTTGCTATTCTTGAACACGGTATTCGTAAGATATCTAAAATATGCGCTAAAACGGCTAAAACGTAAAAAGGAAGCGATGCTCTTAGCCTCCGGAACTTCAACGGGCAACGGCGGCCGAACGGAAGCTGATTGCAATAGCGATGGTCATGCGCATTTTTCAAAAGTCTATTTTTTTGCTCTTTGTTTTTTTGAAGACAAAACTATGCAAATCAATATATATATATTAATGATAATAATGTCACTATATTAATTTTGTAAACAATTAACAAACATTTAGTTAATCTTAGGTTTTATCTAAACTTTAGGTTTTCTTCAGTGTAAAACCGAAACTATCCCAAGCAATTTCTCCTTCGTCGCCAAGGCTATTCTGATTTATCTGCGCATGCTTGCGCTCCTGGGATTTCAGCTTTTCTGGAAGGCTCGGCTCTCGCGGCAAATAAAAATTGAGGGAAACCTCGTATTTTGAAACAATAAGCGTGCCCGTTTTTTTTTTTTTTTTTTTTTTTTGGGGGGGGGGGGGGGGGGCGGGGAAAGACACGTAAAATTTACGTCGATTTTGTACAGCGTGGAACTCTCGATCCACTCTGTTGGCGTGTTCGTTGTTGCAATTGTCAAGCTGTTTTCACGTGAATTGAGATGTCTTAGAGTTTTGCAAGATAAATCTACACCATGAAACACTTTCGGTGAAAGCTTGAGGTTGTTACATGAAGCCGCCGATTACTCCAGCCAATTTCAGACCGAGCTTCCATTCTTAACACCACTTCGCTTATGCGGTTCAGAAGTTGATTCGCGCTGCATGTGACTATGCAAGGTGGAGCTTCTTATGTGTCCGTTATTAGCCGTGGTTTCCTTTGCCTCCTGTCATTTTGCTTGCTGTGGATGCAGATATCGGAAACAGCGTATAGTGAGCTGAGACCTGCATTACAAAAAAATTACACCATCTTCCCGAGGGGAACCATAGGGTGATGCGGAGCATCGCGGATCGTTATTAACGGTGTTATTAGAGAGTTTTAGGGAACCGTTTTTGCACATCCGATACGGTACGATGGGCCCTCCGGTACGAAGTGCGCATGCGCTTGTCTTCTGCGATCTTACCGTAATACGCTGCTCGAACCGTAAGGCGCGACCGGCACGACCAATGGCCGACATGGACGGTCTCGCTTGGTTAGCAAAACGGCCATTTCGCTGGCGGAGAGAGCGTGCCGTGGTTTCAAACATGAATAAAATAACTCGTGGTAGTGCCTGGCAGGAGCGCCATATGTGACAGCAAGTGCATAAAGTTGGAGTCAGCAAATAAGAAAGAGAATACAGATCAAAACGCAATAAGACATCCTCAATAGATATAAATTAATGTTTAGCAGCAACGAAAATCGTCTGCTCAGTGGCGCAGTGGATTGGAGCGTCCGTTTCGTAAGCTCGCAGCGGAGCGGTAGTGGAGGGTTGGAACCCGGGTTCCACCGTTTTTTTTCATATTTTAATTTGTTTTTGATTTTTTAGTTTTTTATATTTCAAGTTTTTTTTATATTTGAAGTTTTTTATATTTTAAGTTTTTTTTTCATATTTTAAGTTTTTTTTTTTTTTTTTTTTTTTTTTCATACAAACGTTCAGATGTGCAATTCGAGCTCTTATCACCCGTTTTTACAGCTGCTTTATGACTGAGGGTTATCTGTAGTGTCAACAGAGTGAGCAACAGCCTTCTGGATCAAGGATCTGGATACTTTTTAGTTTAAAAATGTTGCATGAATTAAAAATTTGTGTTCTAATGCTAATCACATATATCCTATAAAACGAGCCCTTTAAATATTGGGTGATAGTTTTAATAAGTGCACAGCAGTAAAGTTACAGGTTTTCCTTTATTTTTTTATTTTTTTTTTTTTCGTGGTCGTACCGTACACGGCTCAACGATCGGTTCGCGGGCGTACGACCGTGATCGTCTGCTATCTTTACCGTACGAGAGCAACATGGGCGCCGTATCTATCTCCGTCCCTCCGCCTCCTCCTCGCAAGCGGTTTTTAGCGGAAGATGATACCTTCCTACTTCGGGAGGTGCTAGGCGCTAATCCTTTTTTTACTCCAGCCCTTTGGGATGACGTCCTTAAACGCGGCGTCGAAAAAAAACTTCTCGTTGCGAGGAGCGAACGGATTGACCTCCTCGTAACTTTGTACACGAAAAATGACCGCCTCAACCTGAGAAATGATTATATTTCTGTTATTTTTGTATTTTCTTCGTGATTTAATATTTCTAGTTTTATTTGTCCATAACTTTCTTAATACTTGACCCTGCAGTTGGCCTCGAAGGAAAGACACAGGATCGCTGGCAGACGACTTCGAATGTTGATGATAAGCGCGCGCGAGCGTGTTCTTATTTGTGTGTCAAATCGAGTTTGCTGTCGGCGACTTTTCAGCATATCAGGACGTGGTTGGAATAAACATCATATTTGGTTGATGTAAAACACCAAAGCTTGCCCACTGAGAAGAACGTATGACTTACAAACCAAGTTACCATGTACGACCGAGGAACTATTTTATTCCCCGAGGATATAAATCGGATAAACTAAAAAAAAAAAAAAAAAAAAAAAAAAAACCGGTGGCAAACGAGCCTCCGACACCCAGATTCAGCCGTTGGCTGTCAACGTCTGCGGGATGCGCAGCGCCGATCGGAGATGCGGCAGATCCTCCTTTGTGAACCTGAACTGCCGTACGACGTCCTCCTCGTCCATCGACGCCAAGTTGAACGTCCCATGCCTTGCCGCCAACAAGTGCCTTCTCTTAATACGCAGACAGTCGTACAAAATAACGGTTTGTAAATTGTTTTCGCCGAATAGAACCAACTCCAAGTCACCGTCAAAAAGATCGAGCGCCACTGTTGTCGGAAAGCTCGTCTGCTCCTTTAGCAGACGAACATTTTAGAACTTCGCAGTGCCAGTGGCGACACGCCATGGAGCGCCAGGTTTTGTATTACTACAGTGGCTTAAAGGGGGTAGTGTAGTTATCGCGTAGCCTCCACCATGCATCGGGAACGGCCGCTACTTGGAAGACGGTGTAGGCGGCGCTTCGATCCGCAGCACCGTTAGGTGCCTCAATCAGCCGGCAGATAGAGGCACCCTAACACGCTTCATAACTAATATAAATACCTCAAAAACAATTATTTGTCTCCAGTAAACTTCCAGCGACATGGTTTATGTTTGAAGGTGAATAAAGCCGGAGCCATAGCCGGAACGACGGTGCTGCAAGCGCCAGCGCCACCCGCGGCCGTCTTCCAACGCGGTGCCGCTTCTCCGGTTTCGTTCGTTACACTACCCCCTTTAAGCCACTGTAGTATTACGGAAGCGCATTCATTTGAGTAAAAAAACAAGACGAACTATAAGTAGGTATACATTGTTTTAGGTTCTCTATATTTATATGATGCGATTTTTATTTACTTAAGTTTCTGCGATTTGTACAAACACACGCAAATTTGCTTTTCTCGATGAGGCCGATGCAGGTTTCCGTTGCCAGGGGGCGCGACCTGTACCGATCGTCTGCTCTCGTCTGCAAATACGGTTCCCCCAAAGCCGTTTAGAGGCACACGATCGGTCGACTCGCCCGATCCAAGGTATCGATCGTTTTTGTTTATCGATCGTATTTTGTTCCGGTTCCCTAAAACTCTCTATTAACGGTGTTAGTAACGTTGTTAGTAACGTTGAAGCGAGCGTCGGGCTGCGCGTGCTGCTTGGCTCTCGCCGCCGCTTTCGCTGCGCGCTCGCGGTCGCGTGCAGCATCGGGAGCAGCCTCTCGTTGTTGACGTTTACACGCGGCTTCTCGTTCTCGAAGGTCGGGTTCCGCCGCTCGCTTCGTACGTTTACGTTGAACTTCACGGTTCCGAACCTCAGGTACTGCTGCTCGACGTTCACGAACCAACGCGGCTTCCCGTTCTCGAAGGTCGGGTTCCGCCGCTCGCTTCGTACGTTTACGTTGAACTTCACGGTCCCGAACTTCAGGTTCTACTGCTCGACGTTCATGAACCAACGCGGCTTCCCGTTCTCGAAGGTCGGGTTCCGCCGCTCGCTTCGTACGTTTACGTTGAACTTCACGGTCCCGAACCTCAGGTTCTGCTGCTCGACGTTCTCGAACCGCCGCTGCTTCACGTTGTCTTAGTTCAGCATCCGCCGCTCGACGTTGACGAATGGACGCCGCTTCTCGTTGCCGTAGTTCAGTGTCTGCCGCTCGCTTCAAGCGTTTGCGCTCAGCGTCGCGTGCCCTTCGCTGCGCAGCTTTGTCTTCAGTGGACGTAGCGTTGCTGTTAGTTTGTGGGGTGGTGCTGACGCTTGCTTGCGCCAACCCACTAACTGACGGGACTGTTGCTTCCATCACACTTCATCGGAAGAACGGAGTGAAGTGGAGTCAACAGCGCTGAACTGAACGCGCGCAGCGCGCTACCGCTGCTTATATTCACACTTGAAGGAGAGGAGACTAGAGGAGGAGAGTTGCGCATGCGCGCGCGGTGTGAGTAGAAGCGAACGCACGCGAAGTGCACGCAGCTGGTAGAGAGAGAGAGCGGAGAGAGTAACGCGCAGCTGTTGGAGAGAGGGAAGGAGGAGAGTTGCGCATGCGTAGTGTGAGTGCGGACTACGACGCCGACGCCGCGGGACATAGACCCGAGCAAGAGATGCTCCGCATCTAAAAACACTGGATCATCCTGCAAACGTTATTTGTCTACTAGCCTATGAGGCAGCACGCAAGTGGCGGTGCACTTTGAAAAAAAAGACATGGACATGCTTTCGCATGAGCAGTATCAAACACTTGGTGCGATTGCCCTCGATCGTCTATAGCTTCCGAATAGTGCTAACACGTTTTCACAGTTAACTTTTATTCTTCAATAAAGGTAACAAATACAGTTCAGGGAAAATAAAAGCGATCTTTGCAATAAAAGTAGACTTTTCAATTGATAAATATAATATAATTGAATAGTTTAAATAAATATTGACAAGTTAGATAACGCTACTTTCCGTGGCGTACAATGTAGCTAACTTCTCTATTTGTGCTTTTTTTAGGGCTATAGTCTATGTTGCATTTGCGACGTAAGTATGCTCTGAGAGTGCCGGTCGTTTCCCCGGGGAAATTTTGGACCACGTAGTTGCAGTGAAATGAGAAATGAAGCATCCCTTTGTCGCATTATGTCAGCTATACCCGGTGATATTTTTTAATCAACAGGTTTTTAGAAAAAAGGGGGCCACGTTGATGCAGTCTTCAGTGAGTCGTGCGACTCGGCGGACATTACATGGGTGGATAACCGTAGCAACATTTTTACTAATGAACTAAAACCCGTAAATTACCTTTTTTACTATTGCTGTTTTAGAGGCAGTCTTTATTAGACCCTAACTCAATCAAAACTATTCAGGAAACAGCAAAGGGCTTTGAGATATTTATTTATCAAGTTTTTCACTTTCTTTCCCCGATTCAAGAACCACGCGCGGCAGGGGCGGGGAAAGTGGAGAGTGACTTAGTGGTTTTGACATGGCATGTCTATGATGGCATGTTTGTTTGTGTTAGTGAGAACTTCTCATATTGGAGTTCCATGCATTATTTAATTTTCTAGTGAAGTTACAACCCTCATAAAGTGCTGTCGCATTCAGCATGAACAAACTTGTACACCTTTGACAGCGTGCCTTTGGTGGATGCTCCAGCATCATACTTCCAACGGTGCGTCTGAAGCGACTACGTAAGCATAACATCCAGCGCTCTGTCCAGCGCGCTGTTTTTTAATCAGGCGACGAAAGGCAGACGTTTAGCTATGAATAACCCAAAACTCGTCGCCTTTTCGCAAATTGTTTCAGAGTGGCTAGAGTTTATACATAGCCCCTTTAAAAGTCAAAATTCAACATGGTCAATTACACTGTCAAATAAAAAAGTTAAATAGGCAACGTACTGCGACGTTTATTTACTCATCTAATGTCTGCCGAGCCCCACGAATATCCTGTGAAAACGGCATCGGCCTATCTATCGCGTTTTTAATGTGTTGATCTTAAAAACATCGCACTATATATATACCCGTTACTATAATTTGAGTACGCCGACTGCAAGCACTGAAAGTAGACCTTTAGTATACTGAAGTGCACTTCCTGTATACTGATTTTGAACTAATTTTTACCGCGGGCACTACGGTTCTACTACATGTATTAGATTTGTACGGACGAGTATACTTTCAGTCCAGCATCATTTTTACTGGAAGTATACTTTGAGTACACTTAAAGTATACAATTAGTATGAAGACCACACTGTAAGTATACTTTTAAGTATACTTTAGTGCACTTCTAGTGTACTGATTTTGAACCACTTTTCTCCAAGGGAATGGCTCCTTTTGAACGCGCACGCCTCTCGGTTTGTCCCAGTGTCGTGCAATTAGTCCTTAACTATTGCGCACGGTCCGTTGCTTTACCCAGAGGGTATTTCCGGGGAGCAACTGTAAGGTCAGAGGATGTCAGATGCTGGGAGGTCAAATGCTGCTGTTAGTCCTTTGAGACCATCTTTTTTCTTAGAGTGTAGGGTATAAGAGCCGAATATAATTGCAATCGTGGAGAATACAACTCTTCTGCCCTTGAATAAGTTGCCGCTTTACGCTGTCACTCGCAAAATCGCCAGGCGCCTTTTATTTATAACACAAATTTGAAGCAGTCAAAGATTTGTCACATGCGTAAGTGGTTTAACAAGCATATTTATTATACATTCTTTGGACCGTATTCTACAGATTCGCTGTAAGCCTCATACAGTTTTGTTACACATTGTATACGATTTTCGTCTGTGGCGCATATATCATTTTTTTTCTTTTGGGTGTTGTTACTAAGCTTCATGAAGGGAATAATTAATTTTGAAACGAAGTATGACACCTTGATATGCAATCCTGGCATCTTGGGCCAAGAGCAATTCTTATCTCCTCCTGAATGAATACCAACAAGGAACCAGGTCCCATTTTTTTCGTACACTAATGGTCCTCCGCTGTCTCCCTGGAAAGAGAATATAAAGCAATTTAAGGGAAACTCCCCAAGGTATAAAATTTGTAAGAAAATTATAAATTCACGTTCACCTCAAGTGGGTCATGTGAAAAAATTCGCCCGGTCAAGGGTCACGGACCAAACTAATTTTTTCAGAGGCCACCAGTCCCATAAAAGGATAGAGTTGCGCTATATTTTAGGTGAAAATCAATTTATCTTGAAATAAAACATTGAATCGTTTCACAGATTATGATCACAAGAAAGGTCAATAAGCTGCATTAAAACATTCTATATATTAAAAAAACCTCAACGAAGAAAACGCGGATGTCATACACTGTAACCAGCTTTCAGCTAAGATTATAATTTTAAAGCACGAAATGCTGTTTAACCGAAACCCCCAATCCCAAAATGTTGTCCGTTCGTCCGCCTGTTCGTCCGTGCATGTCCGCTAAATCTAGCTGAGAAACTGAATTAGTGTTTGGGGCACCTGACGTCATTTCATGATACGTGACAACGTAAACACCTAATCAATTTCCCCGCTAAATTAAAAAGAAAAATATTTTTTTCATGTGATTTGACGTAAAGTGACCAATACACCCATTCAGTTGCCCAGCGTAATTTAGCGGGAAAAGTTTTGTCACGTGACCTATTCATTATTCCAGGTTTCCCGCTAAATTTAGCGGGAAAAATGTTGTAGCGTGACATGATGTTTCGAGACCTAAGCACCAATTTAGCTTCCCCGCGTAATATATCGAATAATGTCATAAAAAATAGTGGTTTTCATACTCCGAAACGTCGGTTTAATGTATTCTACATAATTTTAAACGATCACACCTTAAATACCGCACTTCAAAAATCTGGTCGTAAAAGACTCGTAGGGGTTAATGCTTTGGCTTGTCCGTATTTTCACCCTACAAAATTATTTTAGTCACCCCACAAAGGGCTTTTCGTGAAAGACCTATAAGGGGCTATTTAAAACTCCTTTTATGGTAAGAAAGAGTTCTTCATCGTTCAATATGGGCTTCTCAGAAGTCAGCGTCCCTAGTGCCAGTGGCACAAACG
Source organism: Ixodes persulcatus (assembly GCA_013358835.2). Classification (NCBI taxonomy): domain Eukaryota; kingdom Metazoa; phylum Arthropoda; class Arachnida; order Ixodida; family Ixodidae; genus Ixodes; species Ixodes persulcatus. Next base: position 30,018 of record JABSTQ010011339.1, on the reverse strand, counting down.
TCTCAAAATTCGCCATTACTGCGTCTCAAGTCTCACCGCCGTTCGGCTACGTGCCCACTGGGGGAGATGCCGACCAATTTCTGCGTCCCTCAATATACCCAAAGAGGACCAAATAATGAAAAACAAAACAGAATAAGAGTTTTTTTTTTCTTTTTTTCAGAATTCACGCCATAAAACGCCTGTATTAGAAAAAGTCGGGTCATACAGATCCGCGCCTAATCCCTAGCCGTGAGGGACGAGCGACCGGTTCTCCGAGGGGGTCGCTGGCTCAGATTAAAAGTTAACTGCCGTTCCGCTGTTGCAAAGCTTTTCAAAGTTTCGAAAGTGGGATCGCTGTCCCGTAGTCTGCGCGAAAAAAAGCTCAAGAGCGCATGGAGGAATTGTTTCGAAATCTGCACCCGTGTAAACACCAGGGGTGATCGTGCGAAGGGTCTACTCGGAGTTGATTTGGGGCAACGTTGCTTCCTGGTGTCCGGTCACATTAAAGTTTCAGCTTAACCCCGGGCAAGTAGCTTTACAAAATACTTCATCGGCACGACCAATGGCGCGTAACCTATTCGAGCGTAAGAGACCTCTCTTTCGAAATTTTGTTTTTTTCGGTCGCGATATCTGCATTGCGTGACAAATAGTTTTAACTGATCGTGGTTTTAATACTCGCGTCAGAAGCTTGCCCTGTAGCATTGCGGCACGTTTTGCAGAGCTCGCCTGGAGCAGGAATCGAAACTACGAAAACGATTTGCTACGCTCGTGGCGTCAATTTTTTTGCGGGAACAGTGGGCGTTCGTAGCTCTAAACATGGTTTAAAAGGCTTGGATTGCAGTGTCTCGTAAGGCTTTTAGATCGTAGAATACGCACGATCACACTTCCAGGTACACTGCATGCTAAGGTGTACAACACAAATTGTGTTGTGCACTACAACATGTAGTAACACATGAATGCTGCAGGATTAATCACTATTGAAAATACGCCTTTGAGGCCCACCAGGATTTCTGAGATGTTCTGACATACCAATCAAATATGTTTTATGTGTTTGAGATGTCCGTCAAATTTGTTTAAGGAGCCTGACATACCCGTTAGTAAATCCACAACGCTTTCGAAGGCGCGTACTTGCAACAGTTGTTTGTTCCAAAATGCTTCTGTTGAAAAGATCTAAACACCTCGGTGAACGCAAAGGGACTCGCGCTCATGGAACTAGAAGAGCTTGACGAGCTGCTGTCCCTGAGTACCCCGCGGACACCGGCAGCCATATTCGTTATCATTTCACACTAATGCGGAAAAGGCGATTTTGGGAAACTATCGAAAACAATCATGACTCTATGTAGATTATTTGTTCCTCAAACATAAACAATATTGCCCATAATAATGATACTACGGAACTGGAAACAACTCTACAACAAACAAACCACACTTCAATCTCCAAGCAATGAGAAGTGACAAATGAAACTTAGTTAACTACGTTCATGGGCGGGCTACGGCTGCTGTAAATTGCGTCGAATAACTTGAATATACCTAAAAAAATACTTTATTGGAAAAAGTAAATTACACTGTGCATCTCATCTAGGTCCTATTAAAAACACGTTGATTTTAATATCTGTTCTAGAAACAAGCCACCTGGATTCCCACTAATAAAGCAGAGTAAAGTAGTCACCTGCGATAACACAATCCATCCCACTTTTGCTTTTAATTTCGCGCCAGTGCACACAAGTCGAACTTGGAACAAGCGTTTGCCAAACTTTTATCCATATTTGAAAAAGTTGAGCCTCGTCAAGAAGAAACATCGGCAGTTTCACAACGCCCCTATACACTTTGTTTACACGGCAATCGCCATCTTAATTGAAGAAATTTCCTGCATAAGCAAAAAACATCGTCTTGCTCCTGCCAGGCCAAGTTTTCATGTCTTAGATGTAAGAATAACTCGCTCTTGTTTCGCCGTTCCTGAATTTCGTTTTACTTTTTTTCTTTTGCTGAGTTATTTTTTTTAGTCGTCTTACCCGATACCTGAACTACGTATGAAGCCGAGAGTAAACAAAATAGGCAAATGAAGAAATAATACTTTTATCTGTCATGAATACAATGAGCACAATTAAAACCTTAGTTGTAAATTTGTAACTTTTAATGAATTAAGAAACGAGTCTCTTTTTTAGACCTGCTATGGTCCCCTTATTGAATACTAGCAACTTTATCGAACAATACAAAATTGCATCACATAAAAAATAAAGATGGGCCGCAATCGTTGATGCTGCCACGCTGTTTCTCGAACAAATGCGTCAGAATTTGGCGCAGCGGGTATACCTACGAAGGTGATTCAGATACGAAGGTGAATAAAAACAGGTGACAATATCACGAACTGCAATAAAATTCCGAAAATATTTTTGACTGATTTGGTAAATGGCCGGAATTATCCTTGCGATTCAAAGAATGGCCAACAGGTCGCAGAGTACTTTGACAGAGAATAAAGTAGCAGCGTCAAAGACGGCCGCCCCATTGTCGAAATGCACTGCGTTAGAGCAGCAGCCTGTGATGCTCTTTTTTAAGTAGTGAAGGTACTAAATCAGCTGAAAATCATCGCAGAATGAAAACACAGTACGGTGATCCATGAGTGTCTCTGCAACAAATGTACGAGCGGACCAGAAAGTTTAAATACGGCGTAACTTCTGTGGAGGACGCCCCACGACCGGCCCTCCACACCGCGTAGCGACGAACGAAAACATCGCCACAGCGGAGATATTTTCGGCGTTTGCGGCAATCCAGGATATGGAATTTGAATGTCTCACACACCGCCTTATTCGCACTTACCTCACCCCCATTGACTTTTATCTGTTCGAACGGCCCCAGTAGCGGGGATCGGACGGGGGTCGGGCTCTGAAGGGCTCTCCCCCGTTGGTTTTTCCCAGGGTGTTTTTTTGGCTTCGTCCCGGTTTTTTCTTTTTTGCCCCCAATTGGCTTTTTGGTAAAATTCACACTTGATCCTAGGATCCAATTCATTATATCAAATTGGCATTAATATCGGTTGTGCCCTCGAGGCGGTACCGGTATTTTTATCTTTCAATCATTTATAAGGCCTCGCCCTATCAACTTTTCGAATGTCTCAAGAAAGCTATGGGAGGAAAATATATAGGAAGCAATGAAGAGGTGAAAACCGCGGTGCACGTGTGGCTACAGTCAAAACCAAAACAATTTTCCTCACAAGGTATCGCAGCACTTCTGAACCGGCAGAACACGGGCATTTCAGGTCATGAGGACTACGTGGAAAGATAATATATGTATATTATTTCTGTATTTCCTCGTTTGGATTATAATAAATAATTAATTTTTCATTTGAATCACCCTCGTACAAAGCATGGTAAAAGCGGCCAATCGACACATTTTTGTGGGCGGAACGTTCCCGAAACCGCTTTTCTCTCTTGTGCAGGCGGATCAGGCAACCTAGCGTGTGCATGAAGGACGTGCATGCCATGCGCGGAACATGACAGAGCCATTTCGTTGTTGTGCATACACGTTGCGCATACAGGGGCGACGACACCGTGCGTTTACGGCCCGGTTACATGGTAACTGCGCGTCCCGAACGGCGTGGCTGGCCGTCCTTGACGCGTCTGGAAATAAGCGGCCAAGGTGCGGATGCGCGCTTCAAACGCCCTCGAAGTCTCCTGCCGACGGCTTTGGATATCTGTGGACGCACACTAGCTGCGATTCTGTTCTTCAGCCTGCCATGCCGTTCTTGACGCTCGGTCGACGTAGAGCACTATATAGCTCCTTCGGAGCAGAGTAGCGTAATCTAGAACGCCATCTCTCGGCGACTAGCAGCGAACTCGCGGAGGCTCCAACTCCGGTGACAAATACATGGGGAACGTGAGGAAATCGTTGTTTCTTTAATATTTTTGTGATGTACGGAAGGACAAAAGGTTTCGACGTTTTGACATAATAAAGGAACATTTAGAATAATTTGCGCTAAGTGATGCGAAACATAAGAACGCAGTTTTTCTTTAACAAAATCGCTGAGCGGCATCATGCAGCAGACGACACGGCGACGTCACACCGTTCAAGTGAGCCGCTCCGGCCAACCCAAAGAGTCCATCTCCGCTGCGTAGAAAAATCGTCTGCTTCAAACCCCATTGCCATGAAAATTGCCTTCTCAAATTTTTCACACGCATGCAATATTATGAAAGCTTTGATAAAGTGTTTAGTGATTTACAAAATTCACGACAGATTAGTTTTGAAAAGTGTGAACTCGGCGTATATTTTTTAATCAGCAGTGTTGGGTCGATCTCCATGCGTTCTCCAATAGGGCGGGCCGCCTCCTGGTACCCTGAGTACCACGTGACTCGCGCTGAGCTGCTCTGTCGACCATGTTGCGGCAAAACACGTGGATCAAAGGATTGCGTTACTCTCCTCCGTAGGAGCTATATGGTGCTCTAAGTCGACTTACCATGCCACCGGGCCGTAAGCGCACGGTGTCATCACCCGTGTATGCATAACATGTGTGCACAACAACGAAAGGACTCTGTCGTTTTCTACGCATCGCTCACACGTCCTTCATGTACACGCGAAGTGACCTGCTTTGCTTGTACCAGTGTGAAGAGCGGTTCTGGAAATGTTCACCCTATGAAAAAGTGCTGAAAGGATAAATTCACCATGCTTTGTTATATATAACCGCTGTGCGAAATGCTAACGCATTCTTTCGAGAATCAGCCTGGCGGCTGCAACGACTTTGGCCCTAACCTCTCGAAATATGCACCCCTGCGGCATCTATCAGCGCTCGTAGCGGCATCTATCTGCGCTCGCCATCCAGTGGAAACATTGAGGACTTTAAATACGTGTTCTCCAGACCAGTCCAAGGTAAGTGCACCACTGCTAACGAATTAAAATTAAAAACAAAACAAAAAAAAAAAGAAACAGTGAGGGAAACACATGAGGAGGAGGATAGACAATGTCCCAAAGTCAGTTACAGGTGTGTTCGTTCCAAGTCTTATATCTCTTTGGAATGTCGTCTTCATTCCATTCTCAGGGTTTGCCATTATGTTCAATATCACCTAGCCCGCCTGCACCGTATCCGTTTTTTCACTAACGTGTGCTCGTTTCGGTTGATGGTGGAAATGTAAAACAAATTTTTCTACTTACTGCACATGTTCCTCCAGTGGAGCATAGGATATAGTTTGGAACAGTTCTGTTAAGTCCATTTTGGCAAGCAGTCTTGTCAATCAATGTAATATTTCTTTGACACAGCGTCGATGGGGCGAAGCTTATCACAGATACTTCTTCGTCCGCTTCGTCGCCGTCAGAATCTTCGAATATGTCGCTGTCGAGTACCTCAATTTCTAAGTAGATTTATAAAATTATTTGTTAGTTTACACAGCAAAATTCCGGTGGATATCTCAAAAAGCTTATGCCTCATTAGCTTATGGTACGTTCCGCTACGGCGAAACAGTTTTTGGCCAATGCTCTGAATTGTGACAGGCCAGGCTAAATACGATTCTAAAAATAATCTTACGGAATGTTCAGCATAAACCTGCATCCCCGGTTCCCGATCTTTTTAAAGAGATGGTGAACCGAAATTTGGATTTCAGAAAACAGTGCCGGAGCTGTAGGCGGGACGCTAAAATCCCGAGAACGATATCTCGAATCGACGGCCGTAGTTTCGGAAACAGAGGTCGAGAATGAACGAGGCCGACGAGGCGCGTGACGTCAAGATATCTCGTTTCTCCTCTCTTCGTTTCGCCCCCTTAAGGCGGCGAGGCGGAGAAGACGCGAGGCCGTTTCTTCTCCTTCTCGACTCTTCTCGGAGAAACAAGACGTAAACATATCTGTCAAATGCGCCTCCTTTTTTTTAGAAAATACGGTCATCCGTTGGAGATATCGCTGTATGAGTGATGTTTAGGTGTTTGTAGCATCCCGTTGCACGCTTTTGTCTCCGTGTTTTGTGGAATACAGATTTCGGTTCAGTATCCCTTTCAGGCTATCTATGTCCGTGCCAAATCTACAATCTTTGTTTTATAAATTATTCGTGCTTGGGCACTACTGGAAGGATGCTTTTAAAACTCTTCGACCGAATATGAGACAATGGCAAAAATATCAAAGTTACTCGTTCCCGCTTCCAATACACGCTATGATAAGAACGTGCGGTTGGTCCATGTGCCTCAAATTTGTAATTTTCTTCCTCCCAGTTTATGGGACTTCAGCTCAAGTTGAAAGCTTAGAAAAGCGCTTTGACATTTCAATTTGACCGACGAGTCCTTGTGATTGTTTCATAATTAATTTTTATTGCTAGCATTTTTAAACAAGTGCATTCTGGGATGTTTTCGCTTGCATGTTGTTCATATGTTATCAAAGGAAGTCATCTACATCTTCTGTGTCGCAAGAACTGGGCAACATTCTGTGTGAAAGTGAACGATGAATACTGACACATGGTGCCTTGTGTATTTTCTGTGACCTTCTGACGTAAGGGTTTTTTGTGTTTTTTTATTGGGAGCGTCAGATTTTAGTTCGAACAACTGAAAAGACATCGTGACAGTATAATATATTTTTACTATTCTAGAAATATATTTGTTTTAACTTTCATGCAAGTGTAGCTGGTTTTGTCGTACAAGCCCTTGATGGCTTGGTCAAACCTGTACTCTCCCTTGAATATGTTCGTCCTTCCCAAAACAAATGTAATATTAATATTTCTATTATTATTATATTATGATTTTTTTTCTTATTATTATTTTATGTATTGCAAAAAAAAGGATCATTCTCGGTTAATAGCACTTTTTTCAGACTTTTTATTATTACTTTCGACGCTAATTGAACTTTCGGAGCTGGTAGTCACCTAGGATGTTTTTTTTATATACAACATGCGTGCTTGACAAATGCCTCAGGCGTGTGTGTGCGCATTTCCTATGACATTCATGTGACTTCCGTGTGACTTTCGTGTTACTTTTAGTTTTCGTGATTGGTTTTTGTATCGTGACAACTGACGTCATTTTTGCTCAGGTCCTCTTTTTTTTAATTTTTCCTTTTTCTTTTTGAAACTATTCTGTCACCAGTGCTACTTTGGTTCTGTCACACAAGCCATTGCTTTCTTTGACGAACCGCCCTTGCCTCATTATTGCATTCAGTGTGTACAAATAAAAATTATTATTATTATTATTATTATTATTATTATTATTATTATTGCTGTTATTGTTGTAATTTGCTTTGTTGTTGTAGTTGCTGTCGTTGTCGTTGTCGTTTCTGTTTTTTTTGTGAGTTAACGCTGGCACCAGGGAGTACACTGCTTCCAAACGCGCTCTTTAAAACACAAAATATTAAAAAAAAAACCTGATTCCTCATATGGGGAAGAGACGCTATATTGCCGCCCCATTTTTGTTTCTCAAGGCGAACTCGATGTTTTAGATAATCATAATTTTTTTACACACTCCGCCAGAAATTGTTGTTGAAAATATTGTATGATTTAATGTTTGCGATGACGAGCTCTGATGAACGTGTGGAGCATTAAATCACTATATATATTCACTGCTTCGCTTTCCATTCGCAGATCGAAATGACGCATGAAAATCCATTTACCATAGGCAAGGCCCCAGCCTGCCATATTTATGGCTGCATTAAATGACGGTTCCTCGCAGTGTTCCGGAAGAGAGATTGGCTGGATGTGATCTGTGAAGTTCACTGGTCTTTTTAATTTCACTATGGCAATGTCTTCCTGTAAAAGAAATACATTTTGTTCAGCATGATAAGCAGCCAGCTAATAATAAAGAAGAACTATAAATGATGGTAGTGGATACAATACCATAAAGAAGGAACAGTTCTCCTGAAAAGGGATGCAGACCTCCTCGACCTCAACACAAACCACGGGGCCATTCGGCGCCGTGTTGCCCTCTGGTGCGTTGCTTCGTACTGCGGAGTGAATTCGAGTTGCTTCGTCGGAACAATCTCTGGAATTGCTTATATTTGTGCTTCCCATACGCACCGAAATAAAGCTGGTGCTCTCGTTCCTTGACATATAAAAGAGAGATGGAGGGAGACGTGACTCTTTTATTAAGTTGTAATATTTTCTGCGTCATACCATCAGTGGAATCTCGATTTTAAAGGTACTAAAAGTTAATCTTTTTCTTTTACTGGAGACCTGTTTTTTGGGGTTTTCTGAAGTGTAACTGGAAAGTGCAGAATGCGACCTACGTCATGAGTCAAAAGGATTGTTAGGTGTTTAAAAAAATGGGGCTACGATTTACCACAAAGATAGCTGATTGTAGCGGATCTTGTTTGTCGAAATTACCCTGAACGAGCATACCCAAGTCTAACGTTAAAAATCAAGACCTTAATATCCCTACCTACGACGTCCGCCTCCTAACGAAAGGCAACAGCCGATACATGCCTTCAAGTAAGATTGCAGATGGTCACAACGGGCGCTTTCATCGCCATCAACATTAGCAGATGACATTCTGATCCAGAAGCGATGCACTCGGTTTGTGTGTCAATTGTCAGAGCATCATTTATTCTCACCAATAAAAAACAATAACTCAAATCTAAAAAAGAAAAGCATGCATTGTCTTCTTTTTTTTACTTCTATGATCGGCTACATGTCGACGTGTGCTTTGCATTTTCTGGTAATTGCCATCTCTCTTTTTTGTGTAAGTTTTATCCGTGCTTTAAGGCTGTAAGGACCAAAACAACACTTATTGGTACACTTACGAAGGAAGGCTGTTCACTGGTACTGAAAGTCACACCACCTTTCGGCTGTTCCGTTAGCAGACGAACGATTATGGCAAAACTTTGAAGTTCTTAATCTCTATAATTTTACACAAGAAACAGCCTACAGTGAATTTGTTTACACAAGATCCACCAGCTTCAGGCCGGTCTGTAGTAAATCCTATTCGATCCTTTAAAAACAACGATTTCTGCGGTGCCTATAAAAAGAAAACAATTCGTTTGGCTCACGTTCACGTAGAAGTTAGCAGAAAAAAAGCTATCGCCATTTTTTGTGTTTTTGTTGTACAAGTGAGACGCTGTCACAAGTAAACCGCTGACCAGGTTCCCCGATTATTTCATTTGTTTTTAAGGGGCGTGTGTCTTGAATACCCTGTGGGAACGCTTAGCCACATGGTGCTTCTAGTACGGAATTACAAATATATGTTTCACTCCCGGAAATTCAACTAAGGATTGCTAATTTGTTTTTCCAATTTATATATGTATTACAAACTTAAATAGACAAAATATCACAGTCCACATTTCCTCAACTAGTTGTAATTTTGATTCTATTTAGTTGTCTTCAATCTTCACGCCAGTGGTAACGCTTGGCACATGACAAATTTGACTCGTGTCTAGCTGTATCTGCAGTTCCAAATGAATGAGTGACATAATTCTTGTAAATATTTTTTTTGAACCCTGCGATGCATCAAACTACAGTTGGTTATAAAAGATATGGTGGTTGATTTTAGCGCTGTCTAGTATATTATAATCTCCACTGCTAGTGCCAGTGATGTATTTATACATGATTCTGAACCGGAGACGACGGTCGACATTTGGGGAAAACACACACGTCTCAATATGTATTAATGCGTGTATCTCTGTCCTCTTGGCATCCGTCGTCTCCGGTTTAGAATCATGTGTAACGTAAAACTTGTGGCCTGTTTAGTAAACGTGTTTTCTATGCATTTATAGGTGAGTAAAAAAATGTACAGAATCAGCCTTTTCTGCAGTTGTAGCTCCTTAATCGAAACTATGCAGTGGGCTTTTACAAACATTGGTTTAGCCCGTTCCTCAAGTTATAAACACCTATCAAATATTTTATATACGTAATAGGCTCTGAAAAATTTATATCAGTCGGGAATCACCCCGAATCATCCTTTGAAGGCTGGCATTTTGTAAAGATAGAAATTGCTGCGAAGGATTTGTGTTCTAGATATCCTTATATTAAACTGCAAAGTAATGCGTATCATTTCTATATTATCGAAAACACAATTTATTTCAAGTGGAAATCGCACCACAAACTGTATGCCTATACTAAATTTAAACGCTTTAGATCAATATCTGCAGTAATTATAATTTCCACATGCTGCTATACAAATACATTGCCAAAATATCTATAAATACTGTACATTTCTATGCAGCGAGTGTGCAGCAGATCTTATTAATAGGATGCGTTGAAACAAACGATATTTTCGTCGTAAAGAAACAGAAGAATTGGATACATACGGAAAGCAATGCGCAGCGGTCAACACAAATTGGTCGCTTATTAAAACGCCGCCGCAATACAAGGTATCGTTTTCATTGTACAGCCCCACCATCCACGGCCAGTCCGTAGGATCTGCCGTGGTACCGTTTATGATTCTTGCTGACACAGTATTTTCTACATGCCGCCGTTGACAGTTGTCTTTTGTCGAAAAATAATTTTCTCCTGTGTGTTCCAGGCTTGCAACTCCTGTAAATACCAGGCAACCAATGAGCGCTTCGCAAAGTCTGTAAGAGGGTCTTACGAACTAATGGAGTCAAACGTTTTGCAAATAAACAAATTAATTTTAAAGTTGAGAGCTGACGTAGCTGAAGCCAGACGAATAAATTTGAATGGTCAAAAGAAATGAGGTGCATATTTCAACAAGCTTAAAAAAAAAAACTGGAAAGCTTCATTAAATGTGAACTGTTTTTATAAAAATTCTCTTCGACCGTACTTATCAAAGTACACCGTGTACGGAGGCAGTCTATGTTATTGCGTGACGTAGAAAGTTACTACGTGCTGTATCGCGGACCAATCGGCGCGTGCCGTGCGATACCATTATCTTTATATAAGCACCGCACTTGAATAAAACCACGCTCTTGTCTGTTGGAATGCTGTCCTGACAAGTTAGTACATTGGCTACGAGACTGTCAGAGCGCCGCGCAGGCACACGGAACGCACGGAGCACCTCGGAGACAGCAGCGAGAGCCAAGCGAGCGGACAGCAGGCTACCGCATCGATGGAACCAACTCCGACACTTAGGTCACGGATTGAAGGCAGCAAGCGATAAGTACTATCGCGGACAATATGAACTGAAACAGCGCTCCGGCCTGTGCACGGTACTACCTGCGCCGCCTGTCGCATCGCTCCGTAAATACGGCGCACCCTGAGGCCGAGATAAATTCTCACTTGCGCTCACTGCGCCCCTACGCTCTTCCGGCCGTCTGCTAGCGAAACTATTGGACGACGAAACCACCATCACGATGCGTGTGCCGTGGTGCCCAGTGTTCACGTTTTCAGCTAATATGCAGGCATTTCAGTGCATTTCAAAAACGCGCCGAAGTGGGAAATGCGTTGTCACTCTCGTATCTCCTCGAGGAGCGCTGCCTGACGAAGCTGCCTTGGCCTCTAAAAGGAGCCAATCTGAATATCATCGAACACGTTTGGAGGCGCATCAAGGTAGCCATGGCACGGCTTCTGTCCACCGCGCCACTGCCCACAAATTGTGGAAAGCAATGGGAGGTGAATGGGAGCGGCTTCGTGCCGAGCCGGAATTCGTGGCCGCGCTCTATGATTTCTTACGAGACAGGATGAGAGCCGTGGTCACGGGTCAAGGGAGAATGACGTGGCATTAACTTGTCTTGTAAGTTTTTCTGCGCCTCAGGACCCCCTGAACCGTACTTCTGCCGATTGGAACAAAGCTTGATGCTACGGTTGCGACAAACTGTTTGACGCCGTTAACTAAGCGCATACTTTTGTGTGGTGCCACCTAGATCCCGATCTTCTTGTATAGTGCAGTTGAACTTCCATGCCGACTATTAATCTTTTGTGTTTGACATTGTCCTCTGTGGATATTCTTTCGATTCAGTTTCAAGCTGATTCTCCTGGCAAATATATGACTGTATGTTCCACTTTATTAAGGCTAGTAATTTGTAAACAAAAAAACTGGTGTCGTGTCAGCAACTTGTTTTGCTTGAACAAACACGTGGGCCCAGTAATAAAGAAATACTATTTTTAAACCTTTTCATACAAATCAAGGTTACAAAACCTTCCAGTAACATGCATGCTTACCATTTTTTAGACCCCCTGAGACTGGTTGGAAGAAACAAGACGACGTCTTCGTTCTTCCACCCAGTCTCGGTGGCTTAAGAAAAATGGTGCGCATACACCAGCTCGCCTGCGCCCTAAATGTTTTTTCATGTGTGCTTACCGTTTTTTAAACAGCTGTGATCAATGAAAAATAAAAAAAAGTAACTACCAATTCTAGCCGGACTAAATCCTGCCTGTATTTTACGATGTCCTATTTTGTTCATGCACTTAATTAAACAAAAACAACCTGCAACGCCTTTTGATGCGACTCAAAAACGATAATCGAAGCTGCAATTGAAGATGCTTCAACATTTTTTCTTCATCAGTCAGCGATTTTTCTACGTGATTCTACGCGATAGAGTAAAATAAATCAGTTCCAGCAGTGAGACCACAAGTGTTCTCTAGTGTCATCGGGTACGTCTGTAGAGGATGGTAATCTTCCCTGTACATCAGTCAGGCGTTTCGCAACCGACCATAGTCAAGATACATCAGAGGAGTTGGAAAAACAAAGCCCTCAATTTAGGCTAAAATACACCTCGTAGTCCTCAAAGTGGCTCAGTGCCACTGTTTCATTGGTTGTGTGCTACAAGGAAAATAATCGTATCAAAAAATTAAGCAAAAACAACGTAAAACAGCAACATAGCCGCGTTCACGTTGAAACCGAAACCCACCAAATTGAAGCAACCTAATGGCGCCGAGTGCGTCAGCGCCCTCTATCCGCCTGTGAGGCAACTACTAAAATGAAAAGGTCTATAAGATACGAAAAGATGGTTAAAGTGCAGGCGAGCTGGTGTAGATCATACATAGTGGAACCTGAGACTGAGGTATGCAAGGAAAACTTCGAGGACGGTCAGGTTCCACTATGTATGAACTATAAGAAAGGTAGCGACTTCTCCTCCCTCCTCTCCCTCTCTTCTCTCTTTCGCCCTCGCGCGTCGACGGTGGCGCCGCATGGATTGCTCCCAGCTAGCAGACGCTCTCGCTTGGATACAATGCGGCGGAAGGTTGTTTCCGTTAGTTTTCGTGTTTCGCGATTGCATTTCTGTCGCGAGTTCTACAGTTTAACGCGTAATTGACTACAGAGACTTCCGAGATATCAGCAGAACGACTTGACGGCTTGGAAAACCCGAACTAGGGCGAAAATGTGCACGCGATGCGAGCACGGTCTACGCTATTATGCTACCGGAGTGAGGCTCTGTTTCGCTCTTGAGCGAGCCAAGCCGCCTACTAGTGCACCAGCGAACTCTTGTATGTTGCACAGTGACTTTGGTACGATTGAAGGCAGTGTTTTTGTATTACCGCACGCGTGCCCCAGACGCAAAGAAGGGAAATCGCACGCTCGTTCTTTCGTCGCTTCGTAAGGGAGGCAAGACGTGTGAGCGGGCAGCTTTGACTCGGGCTCCCTTTGCACGAGCGTTCACGCAGCCGACGCGCGATCGAACGTAAGGAGCCTCCACTTGTAAATTTCGCGCTTAGTTCATGTCAAGCTGAGATTCCTGTGGTCTAGATATTAAAAAAAAATTTCCTACCCGTCCTTGGCGTACGCAACGTGTCTTAATAGTTGCGCAAAAACAATCTACTTACATTTGATTCCTATTGCAGCAAAGGCGCGGCTGGGAGCCTTCACCCTCTACGCGGCATAACGAAATCGGAATATTCTGCGTAAAAGAATCTTAGCAGAACGAGCGAAAACCCAAACTATCCGATAACACCTAAAACTTTTCAAAGCTTTATAGTTTTGAAAATTTCTTGTGATGCCTTGTGTGTACTTTGTTTTTACCAGACATTGTCAGCTTACTCGGCTCATTGCAAAGACTTTGTAAGCTTACTTGGCTTATTAGAGGCAGGACATTATCTCTTCACAGCAGTGCACCCTTTATGGACTGTCGTTTCCCCAACTAAAATAATCTCGCTTTATTCATGAAGCGATGACATGGAACAACTTGGCACTTGAAAGCATTTCTTTATTACTGCAAATAACCGCCACATAGGCCTTCAAGTTCTGCTGCCAGTGACTGTAAAAAAAAAAAAAAGAAGCAAAAATAGATCAAGCCTAAAATTAAGTCACAGGTAATGCATATTATTGTTTTACAACACACCGAATCACAAGGACTACAAAGACAGGCTATTAAAGGACACATGCAAAGAAAAAAAAAAACATTTTTTTTAAACAGTTTAGATGAAAAAAGGATATCATAAAACAATTTAACAACGAAGAAAAAAAAATTTTACAGCTATATTTACGGCGCTATACGAATTTGTAGTTGGCGACCGCGGGCGCCGCGGAAAAGAGGCCCTTATTTATCACGTGACGGGCCCATATTTGTCACGTGGTGCTTGCGCTCTTTCGGAAGCTTCCTATGGCCCATAAAAGTAACTTATTCATCTTTGTTTGAAGTATAAAAAAAAACTAAGATTAATAAGTAACGTTTAGAGCCCAAAGGAAACTGCTGAAAAAGCGCAAGCAGACGTGATAGACCTGTGCGCCGGTCAGATGACGGCGGCGGCGCCCCGAACCAGACGAACTTGTGCGGCGGCGGCGACGGCGGCGTGGAGAAACGCGTTGAAGCGGCGTTCGCACAACACTCAGCGTGCGGCGGCGGCGCGCGGGCCTACCACGTGACCAGCGGCTGCTCCGGCGGACGCCAACTACAAATTCGTATAGCGCCGTAAATATAGCTCTAAAAATGTTTTTCTTCGTTGTAAAATCGTTTTATGATATCCTTTTTCCATCTAATCTGTTTAAAAAAAAATGTTTTTTTTCTTTGCATGTGTCCTTTAAGGCCACTTTTCACAGAGTTGCTTCGCTGTGCTCAGACCGCTTGTGAGGGTCTGAGTCACAATTCGAAGAGGATAATACTAATCCTGTTACTATCTAATTCGTGCCGTTTCAAGTGACCGCAATGTAGCACAGCGAAGCGCAACTGTATGAAGCAGCCATTAACCTGTCTATGTAGACCTTTAGAAGCTCCACCTGCAGGCCAGCACTAGCTTTTGCTTTTGATAACAAAGAGCTTGCACAGCGAAATGATGGCAGACGGAAACAGGTGTGTGCTAAAGACGGAGCTTCTGCTTCTACTGCACTCACTGGCGAGGTACATGAAAACATCAAGGCACGTATACTAGAAGCTGAATCTCAACCATCACACAGTGAATGACTAGCTTGGACAAAAGTCAACGGCGATACATAAAGATATTAAGGCACGGATACTAGAAGTTAAATCCCAGCTATGATAAAGTGAATGACTAGCTTCCACAAAAGTCAACAGTGAGATACACAAACCTATTAAGGCACAGACTCTAAAAGTTGAATCTCAACTATCAGAAGATAAACGACTAGCTTGCACGAAAGTAAATGGACATATACAAAAGATTCCAAGACTAAAGGCTGAATCTCGTATCACAAAGTGAATGACTATCTTGCACTAAAGTCAACGGCGGGGTAATAAAAGTATTAAGGCATGCAGATACTAGAACTTGAATCCCAGCTATCAGAAAGTGAATGACAAGCTTGCACAAAAGTCAACGGTAAGATATATAAAAAGAGTAAAGCTATACGCACTCCGGAGTGCCCTTCGGATGAAATGGCTATACGCACTCCGCGAAGAGCTCATGCCGCTCGGGCCAACCTTTTCGAACGGCGCGTGTATCACTGGGGAGCTCGTTAACACAGCCCCCCGCCTGCGTTCACGACGCTTCGCGGCGACAGTATCGGCTGCTAATTACAAAACTTAACCAGTACACGCCGCTTCGCGGCGTCCAGCCGGCAACCCAAGCCCCGCTGTCCCCGATCGCACCTCTGGAAAAGTTTCGTCGACAACATTCGGTTGTTTTAGTGTTCATCGCGAAAAAGAAATGTCGTAAATATCGTCAAATGCCTCGACAAAACAAAATGTTCCGAGAAAAAAGAAGAAAAAAAAAAAAAGCAGGCCCACCGAGATTCGAACCCGCGTCCCGTTGCGTAGAAAGCGGGGGGGGGGGGGGGGGGGGGGCCTTACCCCCTACACTATGCCTTAGTTTTTTTTTTTTTTTATAACAAGAACTTTATTTACAATAAATACACAAAGCAATTTTACACTCAGCCCTTTTGTACACTGTTCACCGATGTCTGAGGAGGAACCCCAGCTGAAAAGTTCCATCCGTTCGAACGCCTGCTCAGGCAGTACCTGACGAAGGAGGCACGTGGTCTGTGTTCTCGTACCATGGGAAGTCCTCACAGCACCTCCGGCTGCTCACGCCGCTCTTCGCGCGTGCTCATACGTGCTCCCGGGCACCCCTGCTGGACCGATCTTCCTATAGGGATGCGCGCACCCTTGACTCCGTTGATGAGCAGCCGCGTGCCGATTTCGCGATAGCACAAAGCTATCCACTCTCGCAGCCTCTCTCCCACGCCGAAGTGATCCAGCGCCGCCAGGAGAAACTTGTGGGAGACCCTGTCGAACGCCTGGCGGAGGTCGAGCTGCATCACAGCGAGAGGCTGGTGTCCCTCCGCGGTTGCTTCGCAGACGGTGCGCATGAGGTGAAGGTTCCGCGCGATCGAGCGGCCGCGGATCCCGTAACTCTGATGGGGCCCTATGATCTTTCTGAGCCCGATGTCCAGTCGTCTCGCCAGTATTTTCGCCAGAATTTTGTAATCACAACAGAGTAAGCTAATTGGTCGGAAGTCAGTCGTCTCAGCGATGGGGCCCCTCTTGGTTTTCTTCGGAATCAAAAGCGTAAAGCTTTCCCTCATTGACGGAGGTAGTAGCTTTCGTGACTCTATGTCATTAAACACCTCAGCGAGGATGGGGCTAAGCGCGTCCGAAAACATTTTTAAAAACTCTGCTCCGATGCCGTCCGGGCCGGGCGCCTTGTTACGGCAGAGCTTTTTAATGGCCTGCTGCACTTGGGATGGCCTAATGGGGCAGTTCATAACGTCGGTGGTCTCGTCAGGTACGGTGGGTGATCCACGTAGGACAGACACGAAGGCGTCCTCGCCCAGCTCCTCCTCCCGAAAAAGCTTCCCGTAGGCCTCCTCAAACATGGCGGCGATCTCTTCTTGCGAGTTCGCGACGCCCCTCTCGCCACGCACCTCCCTCAGGGTGTTTTCCCTCACTCTCCGTCTCTCGTGCGTGCGGAAAATCTTGGATGGCTGCATCTCTCCCTCGAGTGCTTCCACCCTGCTCCTCACCTGCGCCCCTTTATAGCGTTCCTCCAGAAGTCCGAGCAGCTGATCCTTACAGTAGAGTACGCTGGTAATGAATGTTGTACACCATGTTCCGCGAGGCTATTTTATGTTCACTTTTGTGGCGCACCCCTATCATGGTCCCCGTTGTGAGGACTAGTAATATTGTCAAAATAAAAATAAAAAATAAAAAATAAATAAAATGTTAAGTGTGAGCCATCTCAGGTAGCCCTGGAGACTTACACTGGAGAGCCTATACAGCTTAAGGGGGAATGTGAGGTCATGGTGACGTACGGAAACCAATTGATCAAGTTGCCCGTGATCTTGGTGAAAAGTCAAGGCAGGGAAATGCCCCAGCTCATGGGGCGCAATTGGCTGGAGAGGCTCAAACTTGAATGGACAAGTGTCATGTCTTTGTCGCATCTTACGACGGAAGACAAAGAGCAAGCTTTGCGAACAAAGTTCCCGACAGTGTCTTCTAATTAGCCTAGCATGATAAGCAACTATCAAGCGAAAGTTGTTCTAAAGCCAGACTGCACGCCTGTTTTTTTTGCAAAGCAAGGCCCGTGTCATTCGCATTACGCGATAAGGTTGAGAAAAGTTAACCGATCTTGAGAAAAGAGGGGCTGTGCGCCGAGTGACCCAAAGTGATTGGGCTACACCGGTGGTCGTAGTGCACAAGAAAGACTGTTCGGTAAGATTGTGTGGCGATTACGAAGTAACCGTAAATCCCGTGCTAAAGACAGATTACTATCCACTGCCTCGACCGGAAGATTTGTTTACCGCCATTGCGGGGGCAAAGTGTTTTGTGTGCTGGATCTGTCTGCTGCGTATCAACAGGTGCCGCTGTTGTTGTTGTTGTTTATTGCCCAGAGGAAAGGCCCGCAGGCCTAAGTGGGAAAGGGATTAAAGGAAAGCGGGGAGGCCGGCGGTATGGACGAAGTCTAGAAGGCTTCGGGCGCAGACGTTGTTGGTCGTCCAGGTCTTGTAGGCCTCCGGATCGTCCCACCGTATCCCCGCCTGGAGGACGTAGTGCTCCCGATCTGCCCGTATCCCCGGGCAGGTCCAGATGAGATGGCGAACATCCACCTGGTCCGCCGGAGCGGGGCAGTGGGGGCAGGCGGGAGGGATGCGGCTGTGGTCCCCTCGCCAGGATGAGAGGACTGCCGGTGTGATAGCGCATCCAGTGCGAATGCGCCGGAGCAACACCTCCTGGAGCCGGGACAGACCAGGGGGAACCCTCGTGGCCAGAAGTGTCGCCACGAGGTCCATGGGGAGGGTGTGACTCTGCAGGTCCTCTGATTGGGCTGCCCGTTTGGCCGCCTCATGAGCCGCTATGTTGCCCTCTGCAGTGCCGTGGCCCTGCACCCATTCGATGACGACCATGCCCGCGAAATGGTGTCGTAAACGATTGATCTTTTGAACAATGTTCATGGCTTGTTTGGTTTGTTTCAGGTGCCTAATGGCCTGAGCGGAGTCAGTGAAGATCGTCACTTGAGCAATGGAGTGATCTTTGGAGGCTGCGAGAAGGGCTTCATAGATGGCTTGTAGCTCAAGCAGCAAAGGAGATGCGTCCGATGTAGCAAACTTCTTCTGGTCGTCAAGGTGGGGATGAGTGCGACTGACGAATGCAGTAGCTCCTCCGTTTTGCGTACATGCAGCGTCCGTGTACAGGATACAGTGATCCGGAGAAGAAGGGTTTGGATTATGGGCCTTGGGATTTTGACGTGCCTTGCGGCGGGAGGTCTTATTGGTGGTAAGGCAGGAGAAACTCCAGGGGGGAAGCTGCTGTATCTTGTCAATGTATGACGTTTCCTTATGAGATTCTGAAGCGTACAGTTGATGTTTGGCAACCCGGGCTTGTGTGCGTTGATCACATAATTGTCGTAGTGTATTCAGGTGAGCATGCTCCTGTAACAGCTTAATAGGCGTATGCATCGGGAGGCCGGTAATGCTGCGCATCGCTGCCCGGTTGACAGTTTCCAGCGAGTTCCATTGCGTCTCTGTCAGGTTCTGAAATTGTGCTTGGTAGATTATCCTAGGCTGTAAAATGGCCTTCACGAGGCACGTGGCAATCGCAGAACAAGCACCTCCGCGTCTCTGGGAGATGCGGTTGATAAGGTGGAGCATAGAGTGGGCTGATTTCTTTATGGATACGAGCCACTCTTTGGCACTGCCGGTCTTGTGGATTTGGAGGCCGAGAATGCTCATAGTTTCAACTTTGGGGAGTGTTTGTGGACCCACCTTCAGATCGAGGTCGTCTGTCCCTAGCTTCTTGCGGGCAGCATTATTGCAGACGCGCATGTAGCAAGATTTAGATGGGGATAATTCCAGGCCAATGACTTGGGTGTACTGGTGGAGAGTGTTCAGCCCTCGTTGAAGTATATCTTGATGTTGAGTGTGGTCCAGATGGGTGGCCCAGAGCGTCACATCGTCAGCGTAGATTAGGAACTTGAGGTGTTTGTGTTGTGCCAATTTCCATGCGAGTTGGATGAATGCAATATTAAAGAGAATGGGCGCGAGGGCAGAGCCTTGGGGCACCCCACCGTTAGCGGTAAAGGGAACAGAATTTTCCCCTGCCACTCGCACCGAGAAAGTGCGGTTGGTGAAGAAGTTGTGGATGGCCTTAATAATCCCATGTGGGAAATGTAAGTTGACCATGGCATCTAAGATGGCGGCATGATGAATATTATCGTACGCCTTCGAGATGTCGGTTGCCACAACGCTGCGGATCCATCGGATGCGTCCCGGCACCTTTGTGATGTCTTGGGCCAGTCGATGTAGGCCGTCCTCTGCACCCACCAGCTGTCGGAAGCCAATTTGAGATTCATGGTAGAGTCCTTTCGTTTCAAGCCACCAGTTGATGCGTGAGGCTAGGATGCGCTCGTATATTTTACATATGGTAGGCATGAGCGATATGGGGCGTAAAGCTGTGAGGTCTTTAGCTGCTTTCCCGGATTTAGGGATCGGAACAATGATAGCATGCTTCCACTCCTGTGGGATTTCCCCATCCGTCCATACTTCATTTAGGACCCCTAAGAGGTTGTCCACCGCCGGCCCCTCAAGGTTCTTGAACACTTCATAAGTGATACCATCATGTCCCGGGGCGGATTTCTTCTTAGTTGCCTCGATTGCAGCGATGAGCTCGGCCTTGGTAATTGGTGACGTTATGCCGCGGTCATCCACAGCGTAGGAAGCCGGGTATGTGGTTGCGGGGCTATCATGTTGTGGAAAAAAGGCCATGGCCGCATGCCTGGCGAAATCCTCGTTGGATAATCCCATGGCCAGTTGTATGTTGCACGGCCGAGGAGTGGCAGCCTTGTTGGTTTCCATGGCATGATATGTGCGCCAGAGTTTCTTAGAGGAAGTGGAAGAGCCAAAGGAGTCACACCAGTCTCTCCATCGTTGTCCGCTCAGTTGCGTTTCATACTTTTTTGCTTCAGCAGCTAAGCGATTCACCTCCCACTGAAGCTGCTCGTTGTGAAGAAGTGAGCGGGCTTGGAGTTCCGCCTGCTTACGTTGGTCCCAGAGACGAATGAGGTGAAGATCCGGATTTGGCTGATCTTGATTCACTGTTTGTTCGGTGGTATGCTTATGCACAACTTGTTTGAGTTCCAACATAATGGAGTCCGCCGTGGCACCTTCTAAGGTGGTAGAGGTTCGAAGCTCCGTCCAGTTAATCACTTTAGTCATACGGCGCTGTTTCTTGACTAGATGATGGGATAGGTGAATGTGAATAGGCGTGTGATCACTGCCCCAACAGTCCGGTTCCGCTGTCCATCTGGGAAGGCCATGTCCCTGCCACCATGTAAGATCCGGTGTATTAGGAGCCGTGAGCGGACGAGTGGAGACGTGGGCCTCGTTCAGCAGGACGTAAGATGAGTCCCTGAAGCGGCTGTACACCTGTCGGCCTCGACCAGAGTCGGTGGCGTAACCCCAGCTTGTGTGCGGGGCATTGAAGTCGCCACCCACCAGAACTGGCACATGTAGGTATCGCCGACAGAGATGCTGGATCCAGCCGAAGTTAAGCCGTGCACTCCCGGGTTTTCCTGTACACTGACACCAAGATCACCTTAGTTTGCTTGCGTCGGACAAGGACGGCTACCACCTCCTGTCGTTGTGTGCACCACTGTGACGTATCAATCTGCTCTTGCGGAATATCAGTACGGACGTAAATCGCCGCCTTACCAGGAGAAGTGTCGTCTATTCCAAAGCGCCTGTCAATAATGAGGGACAGTGATACCCCATGAATTGATAGAGGTTGGGCAGACCGTGTGTTTCTTGGAGGAGGCATGCCCAGGGCTTGATGATGCCATACTGCATACGAAAGAGAAGCTCGTTGCGCCTGGCAGCGAGGCCTCTGCAGTTCCACTGCAGCACGGTACCTATGGCGATTTTACTCCACTACGTCGTGGGGAGCCTTTCAGGTGTTGGTATATGGCCATGAGAAGCTGGTGGGTTGTCATTTGGACATCCTGAGTGTCGTCGTCAGCACTGAAGTCGTGTTCCTGGCTCTCCCGAGGTCGAGCTGGGGCTATCCGTAGTTGTTGTCGCCTGGCCTGTAGTTGTTGTAGGAGCTCCTGACTTCTGGCGATGTCCCGTGTAAGGCGCTCAATTTGTTGATCAATCTCAGTAGCCGAGGTTTCCTGAGCGGGGGCTTTCTGCATCCGGCGTTGTGACTGCCGTTTGGATTTCACGGTCGCATTTGCGTAGGACAGCGTTGGGAAGTCCCCCCCCCCCCCCCCCCCCTTCGTCGGCATCTCCCGGATCAACATCCAGTAAGGGCAGGAACCTATTCTTCGTCGGCAACTGCCTATCCAGCAGCCGGTTTTGTTACGGGAGCGCAGTGTCGCCTGTCGCTCGCGGGAGCAGTTGGGAGACGTGATATGATGGTCATCTGTTTTACATAGACCACATTGATACCGGGGTTGACCGAACTGTGTGACTAGGTCTGTGTTGGGTTTGGCCTGTGGGCAGTAAGTTTGCATATGCCCTAATTGGCAGCACTTGTAGCATACGATCGCCTTCGGCCGATAGGGCCGGGGGCGGAAAATACCCCCACAGTAGTAAACAATGTCCGGAATGTCCTCGGGGCCCTGTAGCATGAGCAGGTACGAGTCTCGCTTGCCCAGACGGCGCGCAGCTATGACTTTGTGGGACGAGCAGTGAAGATCCGATAGGATGTTCTCACTTGGGTCTTCTGGGTGTAGGCGAGAGACCACACATCTTGTAATATCAGGGCCCGATGCCAGATATGCTTGTCTCGGGAGCTGCTCTTTCTCGGACAGTGGCAGCGCCGAGAGTTGGCACATCCGCACAGCGTCCTCCAGCGTTGCGACATGCAGCGTGATGGAGTTCGACGGTCGGTGCACTTCGTAGCCCCGATATCCCGTTGTTTGTAAGCCTTGATTAGTAACCGTTTGCAGCACCTTACCCGGCACCTGTGTCATGTCGAACGGCTCTCGTGGCCGGACGTTGACTCGGTAGGATAAGGCCGGCGACGGTGTGCGGTAGACCTGCAGCGGCGGCGAGTGTCGCTGTGCTGGGGATCCGGCGCCCGTCGGCGCGGCAGAACCCTTTGGCGTTAACGTAGAGCCAGCTGCAGCTGACTCATCCGCATCGGCATCGGCTTGCGATACCACCATGGCAGGATAGACGGCGTCGTTGGCGCTAAAGTTCCCGGCGGCGCCGGGTCCTGCCGCCGCAACGTTCACATCGGCCACGCTAGGCCTACTCTCCAGACCGGGTTCAGAACCCTCCTCGGAGGTAGAAAAGGCCGATCCGCCGGAGCACGACTTGAGCTTACGTGAGTCCGGAGGGTCTTTACCATTCTTTCTGACGTCTTCGGTGTCGTAAGGGTGACTACGCCGGAGTTTTTGATCCAAAAACACAGAGCTCGACGTAGATGCGGCTTCCTTCATGGGCGATTCCAGCGCCTCCTTCGATCTCTCAGGTGCCGCTGACTGCCGAGTCACGACCACTCTTGACCATTAATACACACATGTTGTTGTTTGAGTATCAACGCCTACCGTTTGGTGTGGCCAGTGCTCCAGCCATCTTCCAGTCCTTCATCGACGAGGCTTTGAAAGGCATACCAAATGTTGGTTGCTACATTGATGACATCATCGTGTCTAAAAAGGATGTCACAGACTGTCAAAAGACACTGGAACGCGTCGTAAGTCGGCTGAGGGTTCACAACGTCACCCTCAAACTGGAAAAATACAGTTTTTTGAAAGCGACGTGACTTATCCTGGTCACAAAGTGAGTGCCCACGGGATTTATCCCAGTGAAGCCAAAACAAAGGCTGTCACTGAAGCGCCCGAGCCCACCAGCGTCACGGAGCTAAAGGCGTATCTGAGGATGTTGAATTTTTATTCCAAGTTCCTAAAGAACGTTTGGTGCGTAGCAGAGCCTCTTTATCGGCTTCTAAAAAGGGGCAAAAGTGGTCGTGGACGCGGCAGTGTATCGAAGCCTTTGCTGCTACGAAGCAGTTGCTTGTTAACAGTCAAGTGCTCAATTTGTAGGACGTTAGAAGCCTATTTCATTGATTTGCGATGCGTCATCCTACGGGCTTGGTGATGTCATTTGTCACATTACACCCCATGGAGAAGAGCGACCGGTGTCGTTTGCGTGGCGAACTCTAACCTCAGCAGAAAAGAACTATGCACAGTGTGAGTGGGATGCTCTAGCATTGGTGTTTAGTCTTAAGAAATTCCACCGTCACTTGTACGGGAGAGAATTCATCCTCCACACAGACCATCAGCCACTCCTCAGAATTCTGGGTCAGGACAAGCCAGTATCTACCTTGGCCGCTGCCGAAATGCAGAGATGGGCGGTTCTGCTGTCAGCCTACAGGTGGAAGCTTAAGTATCAAAAAGGGAAAGACGTTGAAGTGGCAGATGCTCTGTCTAGACTTCGGCGACCAATAACTACGGCTGAAGAACCTGCTGAGTGCCTTTTAATTTTTGGCAGCACTCCGCTGACCGCAGAAAACATTGCAAAAGTGACTAAGCGCGATTTGATTTCGCGTCGCGTGAAAGAGTTTGTTTTAAACGGTTGGCCTTCGCAGTTCCCAGACGAACTAAAGCCGTATCACGTACGTCGTGTCGTGTTGTCTTTCGAGCAAGGGTGCGTTACCTGGGGCCGTTACAGCAAGAGGATCACCATGGGGTAAGTCGGATGAAAACGCTTGCCAGGAGTTTGTATGGGGGCCTGGATTAGGCCACGCAGTCGGAACCTACGTACGCGAGTGTCTCACCTGCCAAGCAGTCCAGAACGCTGCCCCACCTGTACCGCTGCGGCCATGGAGCTATCCGACAAAGTGTTGGAAGCGTGTACACGTGGATTTTGCAACAGAAGGAGGCCATGCTTTTCTAATGCTGGTGGACGCTTTTTCGAAATGATTGAAGTGTGGCCGATGTCTACCACTACCAGAACAATCGATAAACGCCGAAGTGCGTTTGCGGCCTACGGGTTTCCGCAAGAGCTGGTTAGTGATAACGACCCACAGTTCATTTCGGAAGTTTTCCGTTTTTTTTTAAATGCTGACAAGAGTAACTATGTGAAAACACCACCCTATCACGCTTCTTCTAACGGCGCCGCAGAGCGTCTTGTCCAGAGAACGAAAAAGGTGTTGCTGAAGCAGGTACTAGATGAGGAGCTCACGGGAGTGAAACATTCCTTGCTGGAGCGTTTAGATAGTTACTTAATGAGCTATCGAAACACGCCCAACAGTGTTACTGGTCGTACTCCAGCCGAACTGTTTCTGAAACGCCAACCGCGAGTGAAACTTTCATAGCTCAAACTATGTTTTGTTGAAGCGATGCGTGATCAGCAGAATCGGGTGAAAGAGCGAAGGGAGATTTCGCGAGGTGCAGACCGAACTTTCGCCGTGGGTGATCTTGGGCTAGTAAAGACTGTGCGAGGTGAGGAAGTTTCTTGGGAAGAAGATGTTGTTACCCAAGTTGTCAGTGATGTGACCTATTTGGTGAACTTTGCGCAGCACGTGAGGTTCACACACGCCGACCACATCAGGCCTCGCTTCCCAAGTCAAGGGGCCAGACTTCCACTGGTGGCTCCTGCTCCGCCCACCGCCGACCTGCAACCTCCTGTCCTACCAGTCGCTGCGCCCTGAGTCCCGGTGCCAACCGATCCAGCGACGGCACCTACCACTAGTTCGCCGGAACGGCCGCTCCCATCGCCTGATGCTACAAGAACGTCAGCACATTCACCGGCGCCAACCTCGGAGCAGCCAAGTGTGCGACGAAGTGCGCGTGCAAGTCGTCCACCTGACAGATGCCAAGCAGCGGACTTCCAAAGCTAATGTGCGGGGGAAGTAATGTTATAGCGTGACGTACGTCACTACGCGCTGTATCGCGGACCAATCGGCGCGTGCCGTGCGATACCATTATTTGTATATAAGCGCCGCACTTGAATAAAGCCACGCCCTTGTCTGTTGGAATGCTGTCCGGACAAGTTAGTGCAGTCTGTACTTCACTTATGTTTCGAAACAAGACCACGCGACTCAGAAAAAGTTGAAACACAAAGAAGAGTCAATCCCGAAATTGCCTTTCATTGAATTTCGATCTTCTGGTGTGCGAAAACTATTCAGCCTAAAATGCTGTCTTTAAGAAAAAACGCATTTGGTTTCCTTGAATGATTAACAAAAAGTATTTACCAATGCATCATCGAATTAACTTTTGTTAAAATTTAAGTGCTTGCGCATTAGAGGAAGACAAATAATATAAAAAACAAATATTAAAAAATGCTGAAAAAAGGCATCACGCAAGTTCGCCGAGACTAATGAAGAGGAGTTTTGAGACGCTTAAACATTCCATGGGCAGGAAATATAACATGACCGTGTTCGTCAACCTTTAAGCCCTACTTCCTCAAAGCAACGCCATACTTGCCAGCTCTTTCGTTGGGAGCCTAGACTAGGGCAAAGAACAGCATCGTCGCTAGACGGAAGACATCGCCGCCTCGCTACGATGTCTTCCCGTTCAAGAAGCTGCGAGTTTCGTTTCCCCTAGAGTGCCTCAATGTCCTTCGGTTTAGGGTGATGCCATCGTTTGTAGTACCCGATGCCGACAGCACGCGCTCACAGGGTAAATACATAGAAATCGCAGGAAACAAAATGTCGCCGTAGCACAATCAGTGCCACGAGCGCGTACAGGGACACGCTCTTTCACGCGCTTCAGAACAAAAAATAAAAAAAAAGCGTTAGAAACAAAATGGCTAGATGCCATCACCCCAAGCAAAGCGCACATGAAGGCACCCTAGTTTCCCCGCTCGTGCTTGAAACTGACGTTGCCGATGTCGCCTTGTCGAGGAGCTAACGATGCACTGCTTTTCAATAGTGGAGGCACTTGAAGCGGAATCATTTCGATTCTGCGGCGGAGAATCTAGTGGATTGTAAACCTGTAATTGACTCTTGATAGTAGAAAGACTTGGTAGTGACGACTCTTAAACATCACCTACTAAGGGCCAGCTTAAAATACACACTGGGCATGGGTCCCTGCCACGCACTGACGCAGCAGTCGAGTCTAGTCTGTGTCTAGTATTAGCCCTCTGGAGGGAATGTATATAAACCAGAATTAAGGCTTTTCATCTGACTAATGTAGCCCGTACGGAGTGCATATATACGTATACTGCGTAGGATGCGGCAACGTAACATTAATTTTTTTTGTTTGAAGTGGCGATCTCCATGTATGAATTCAATATTGATATTTATTATTACTATGAACATGATGACAATGAATCAGAATATCAGGGTATACATATTCTGAGAACCCCAAAGGGTATTATGCAGTGGGGTCAATTAATGTTCTACGACGTACAAAGCAACACCTTTAAAACACCACATACACAAACGCTCCCGCCAAAAAAAAGAAAGCAGAACCTGGAGCTGCTCTTCGAGGATTATGATGTAGCAGAATATGCTATATAGAGGTGTCTGGAGGGAAATCTCATTGACAGGTGAATACAATAGCGAAAATGCCAAATACACGGGTGCCCCAGAATAGCAATATCTACCTGAAGGTGAGGATATTAAATATCGCTTCAATATGTTTTGAGTGCAGAAGCCTTCAGTCAAACCCAGAATTCCTGCAACACCTTCCATGTAAACAATTTAATGAGATGGATGTTGAAATTAGTTTGTCTGACCAAACGCTAATATTACTACAAGTTGCACAGACATTTTGTTTGCTCTACGGATCAAGCTACGCGGAGAAACTTTGCGTAAACAGAAGGCGACTTAACAATCAGGCAGAAAGTGCCAGGTTTCCTCTTGAGAAGAAGACACTACCGTGCGTTTTGAAAAGGCAGGAAGGTGAGCCTACGCATGTGGCTTGAACATGCATATTTGGAGGATTAATATCTCAAATGAATGCCGCGGAACTAAATTTGCCTTCAGAAAAACATCATTTTCATTCGCGAAATATTTTTTGTTGTTAAGAGCAAATTTAAAGAGTTGCAAAGACTTAATTTAGAGCAAGTAATATATATTTAAAATCGCCCTCAATTGACGCGGCTTTCGTGCTGCGTTGAAAGCACCTATGACCTTCGGAGATATCTGCGATGGTTTTGCCGTAAGCAGCCTGAGTCTACTGTTCTAATTAGATACAGTGGAACCAGAGACGTGCGAGGCATTTGCGAGCATGTGTACTAAGAAAACAAAACTTTTACGCTTTCATTTGTATTGATTTATAGAACGCTTTTGTTATGAATTCGTGAATCTTCTCACTTTGGTCTGCATAGTTTTGTGCACATATTCGCTCTATCTCCCTTTTGAAAGTTAGCACGGCACCTACATGGCAGTTTTTGATTCTGCAACAGCCGAAGCCTACTGGCGAGGACCACATGGCAGCTTATAGGCATGCGAGTTTGCTCCTTACATTTTAACGAGTTAGTATTTTTGTGGCCTGGCTACACACTCTGGATACGTGGGCAGCCCCATACACGCAGAACAAATACGGAAGCTCCGTGTCCTCGGCGTTTCACAATTTACGTCACTGTACAGCCAACTTCAGGACTTGAAAGCGCCAGGAACTTCACTACCTGTCATTTTGTTTTAAACAAAAGCTTACACACGCGGGTAAATTCGTTTTTCAGATTTCTACTTTAAACGTTGGTAGGAACCTCCTCCTACACATATTTGATCCAGGTCGGAAAATGGTTGCGTTGCCCCTTCATCGAATGGCGAACATAACGCGTTGCCAAACATTTCCATACAAGGGAACATTTTTATCAGTAAAACGGCCTCCATATAATGTTGTCCAACCAGCGAACGCGTGTAACAGCTTCGTCAATGATAATCCCAGTGAGAAGGCCTTGTACAAAGCCCTTGAAGTGTATGAGTGAGATAAAGTTTTGACAAACGAGTTGATTGCAATATTGCTTGCTTGAGTGTTATTGTTTGCTTGAGTGTTGCGAATTGGTTTTGTTAGTGAGTTAAGTTTATATATGATATTGTGAACTAATGCTTGATAATACAAGAACCATGTTCTAACATTTTTTTACTTAGCAGTTGCTTAGTAACTCAGAGTTTAGATGCCTTTATGGCACGGGGCAGCATTTGAATTATTTGAAGTATGCACTTTTGCGCTGTATAAATATTTCAAACAATGAATGTCGCAATCTGTAGCGCTATAATTGCAACCTGAGGTACCTTGTTTTCTGTGCAAGAACTGCGAAAACGGTTGCAATGTTTTTCGTCGCCTTAAAGTATTCAACACAATTGTCCTTGATACACTCTAAAGCGTCCATGCAACTGAGGGCCACGCAACCTGCCAATGTTGTCACAACAGGCAGCCAACTGTACATTCCGTTATTATGTTATGATGCCCCTTATGTACCCTTTTATTTCACTATTGCTCCTGATGTTGATTTGTTTGGTTTCTAATAATATCCTAGCTGAATAGGTATTAGTGAATAAAACACGACTGCTAGAGAAATATTAGAGTTGCATTAGAGTAACTCTTTTGTCTTTTAAACGCTGGTATTGAAGGAATGTGATTAATGTTTTGACATTGCGTTACAACATCCACCTATAGGTCGCTCGCTTATTTTCGAAGGGTCTTCAAAGTATAAACATAGAAAGACGACGGATCTCGTTTTAGCGACATGGGAAGACAGGGTTGTGTGACGAAGAAAAATGATTTTTGTAGCAAGTAGCGAGCACTTATTTTCACTATTTAGTCCTTCTCGCGTGAGTTGAAACGTGGGGGCGCCAGTGTGCAAATAGCCCCCAACTATTCCGGTTGTCAACTAGACGGCGGGTATTGCAGTATCTACGAAATCAAATATACACGCTGTCTCCTGGACATTGTTGCTTTTAGCACTGTCAGTCTTAATTGACTCTTATGATCGAAGAATGATCAATTGAAAATTATGAAATATACGCGAACCGGATGAGTGCCGGGGCTATCCAATAGATGGCGCAATCGAATTTTTTGCAAACAAAAAAGGGCTACAAAATGGATGGCGCATAGCTGCTCTCCGAGCCCGGCGCAAGTGAAGCCTCCTGAACTTTGATGCTTGTGCCGGAGGTCAGGCGTCTGCTGGGATTCCTACACCAACCAATCGAATTTCGGAGCCATGGTTTCTTGTGCCTTGAAGTGGGTTGAATAATCCCGCTTTTAATGAAATCCCGAGAATACGACATTTAAACGTGGGACGTATCACTTGATCAACTAGAATATCAACATTTTGACTTCGAGTGGCTTCCCTGGAGACTTCTCGAACCTGCATACGGTCTTACTCAGCAATATGCTGGCTCTCTTGAAATGGCAGGAAAGAATTCTGCGCCCCTGAACCTTCGACGGTGTTCGATCCAGCACTCAGAGGAGTATCGGAA